>CM052702.1:118631957-118660035 GCA_028551405.1 Uromys caudimaculatus
CCCCCCGTCCCCCCCCCCCCCCCCGTTTGTGTGTTATTGAGGATTAACCCCAGGACTTACTTCCTGCATCCAAGCACTCTACCAACTGAGCTGTGTTTTTAGCCCTGTGGTTATTTCCATTTTTTAAAGATAGGGTTTGGCTTTGTAGCTAGCCTCTGATAGTCTGGATCTTACTATGTGGCCTAAGCTGGCTTCACACTGTGCCAGTTCTTCTTAGTGCTAGGATTACAAGAGTGTGCCTCTTAGCTGGGCCAATTTCTTTTTGTTTTCTTTTGAATTTAGGGTAACTTCAACTCCCTTCAAAATAGTATAACAGGTGCAGGTCATCTCTCTGCTTTTTTCATTGTCTTCACTGTAGTTGTACTGAATCTATAACTTGGTCAAAACATACATTTTTAAGTATCATTTGTGCAGTCCTTTCACATGATGCTGTTTACTGACTGACTGAGTGAGTGAGTGAGTGACTTGAATCAATCCCTTCTACTTTGAGGCAGGGTCTCGTTGTGACCCTGGCTACCCTAGAACTCAGAGCTCTGCCTGCCTCCCAGTGTTCAATGACACTACATTCACAATGCATTTCTCATTTTGTAGTTTTCTCTTTTTAAGCTACCTTTTATTTTTTATTCCTAAATTTCCACACAATATGTCATATTTTGTCCTTTGCTCCCCGCCCCTCTCCCTCTCAGTTCCTTTCTTGTGTCATAGGATCCATTATCCTCTTTCCTGCTCTAGAACTTTTTTAATCTTTCACAGTTCTATTTTAAGGTTTTACATGTATTTGTACATAAAAAAAGCTGGGCAGTGGTGGCATAGACTTTTAATCCCAGGGAGTCAGAGGCAGGTGGATTTCTCTGAGTCTTTGAGACCAGTTTGATCTACAGAGCAAGTTCCAGGTTGGCTAGGGCCACACAGAAACCCTGTCTTGGAAAAACAAAGTTAAATCCAGATGTTGCATGTGAGAGAAAACATATGTTTTCTTTCAGCTGATAAGATACAGTTATGTGTATATATCACCTTCCTAGTCTTCCTCTCTCACCAAAGGCTTGGCTAAATTAAACTCTACGTATGTAACCAAGTATGATCTTCAACTTCGGTCCTTCTGCTTCTTTCTTGTAGGTGCTGAGGTCACAGTTATGCATAGTCACACCTAGCTTGTGCCATATATTCCTTCTCCATTCATCTGTCAGTTTACTTCTAGGCTTTTCTGTCTTGGCTATTGTGAGTAGTGCAGTATTAAACATAGATTATATAAGGATTTCTCTGATGTGTTGTGGTAGAGAATGTTGCTTTGGTAAAATACCAGGACCAAGGCAACTTGATAGAAGTAAGGGTTTATTTGGGCTAGTGGTCATCATCATTATGGCAGGCAGCCATGGCAATCAGAGCAGGAAGCTGAGAGATCATATCTTGAACCAGAGCCTGGGAAAGTGAGCAGAGGGAACGGCATTAGACTTGAAACCACAAAGCCAGCCCCCAGTGACATTTTTCCTCTAGTAACACACCTCCTAGATTCCCAAACTGCCACCTGTCCCGCGCGCCTCTCGCCAGCAAGAAGACACGTGACACGCAGGCTTCGTCTGCAGTTCAGCTTTATTCAGCCGTTGATAGAGGAGGAACCCGGGGCCCCAGAATGGCGCTGCTTATATAGCCCTGAGGCAGCGTGTCCTCCACTGATTGGCGTGCCCCGGGAGTGGGCGGTGATTAGTCATGTACACCCATAATGCGCAGGCGCTTCGGGCAAGCCACCCCGTGCTATCCACAAGTTTCCTTAGAGCGACAGCGGAAGTCAGCGCCATCTTGTAATGGCGAATACTCTAACCGCTCCCTACAGCCACCAACTGGGGGCCAACTGTTCAAATACATGAATATTGGCAAACTAACCCCCCAATTCTTTCCAAATCCCCAACACCAGGTAGGAGAGAAAAAAGATTAGAGGGGAAAGGAGGGATAAACCTCTCTAGACTATTTCCTGCTGATTAGGGCCGTCGGGTTCCTTGGGACAAGTCCAGTCTCCATCAGGATATCTCCATCCACCAATAGCAGATGGAGCAGCCTCCATTGCCACATGCCATCTCAGGGTTCTCAGATTCATATGCTCCCGAGTCCCCAGAATTCTAAACATTATCTGCAGTGGGCAAAAATTATGCCCCTCATAGAGCAGGAGACAATCATAGGTAGTGGCTCTGAACACTCTGAAGCAGTCCCATATCCCACACCTTGGATTAAAACAAAAACATTTATGTAAAATTACTAGGTTTTTAATTCTCACTACACACGAACCTTTAAGCCTTTGTTAAAAGTACCTTCATTTCTAGTAGCTGTTGCTAACTTCTTTCTTCCAGAGTTGGATACTGTTGTGCCACTGTGGTACTTGGCTAAAGCATTTAGCAATGGTTGAGCATTTCCTATATGTCCATTGAATGTTACCATGCTGTTTCAGTAAACAAGTGATGGACTCAGAATCTCCAGTGCTGAGTTGTCATTCATGTACATTTTCAGCTTCCTTCAGTCCTTATGTGCTCATTAGTTAAGAACCAGTACTATGGTAAACTTTCTCAGAGAAGTCTTTTGAAGCCTTTTATTGCTAGCACCTGACAAATAGTATAAAATTGATGAATGAAGACATTATGCCATTTGGGCACATTGAGGAGATGTATTGAGTGGAGTGTTTTATTTTGAAGAGTATTAAGATGTCATTTAACTTGATAAACTTGTAAGGTGAAATCGAATGTGTAGGGTCTTGAATACTGAGACAGTTTGGACTTGAAAGAACAGTGAGCATGCTTTCAAAGGCTGTATTGAAGAACCTTAAAGTGTTGTGTGTTCTCTGATTTGTGCCTTTTAAAAAACTTGTTGCCAAGCTTGTCAATCTGAATTCCATCTCTGGCACTCACTGTAGGAGGGAGTTTATTCCTGAAAGTTGTTCTCTGGGGCTCGAGAGATGGCTCAGTGGTTAAGAGCACTGACTTCTCTTCCAGAGGTCCTGAGTTCAATTCCCACCAACCACATGGTGGCTCACAACCATCTGTAATGGGATCTGATGCCCTCTTCTGGTGTGTCTGAAGATGAGCTACAGTGTATTAATATACATAAAATAATAAAGTTTTAAAACAAAAAAGAAAGTTGTTCTCTGACCTTCACACTTGTACTGTGGCATGTGGGAGTCCTCTGTCCTATACACAGAAAATAAATAAATCATAATGTAATAAAAAATGTTTTGTTTTATAAAATACTTGAATTTTTAAGATGCATTCCTATAACCTCAACGCTCAAAGAAGGCTGGTATAGGATTGCTGTGAGTTTGAAGACAGTCTTAGGTGGGAAATGAGACAGTATTCTTGAAGCAAGTGAAAACAAAATAAAATTATCTGTGTGAATAGCTATTGGTTGTCGGCAGTTTGAATGGGAACGGCCCCCAGAGGTTCATAGTATAACTCCTGGGTGACCAGAAGTCCAAATCTGTTTGAAAGGATTAGGAGCTGTGGTTTTATTCAAAAGTCCAAGCCAAGCCCAGAGTCTTCCTGCTCCATGCTGATCATGGTGTAGAACTCTCAGATAACTTCTCCAGTCCTGTCTGCCTATGTGTTGCTGTGCTCCCAGCTATAACAGACCTGCTAAGCTATGCACAAGCCTCAGTTAGGTGCTTTCCTTTATAAGAGTTGCTGTGGTCATGGTGTTTTCTTCACAGCAATAGAACACTGACAAGGCAGTGAATTATGCCTCATTTTAGAAAATGTATGGGGCTTAATGTAATTTGAATTTTCCATCACTTTTTTAGGACGGAAAAGTAATGCAGCCCATTAATACTATATCTCTTTAGTTTTTTTTAATCTTCCTCCTTTTATCTTTTTTTTTGAGACAGAATCTCAACATGTAATTCTGGCCTGGAACGTAACTATAGACCAGGGTAGCTTTAAACTCACAGAAATCCACCTTTCTCTGCCTTTGTGGAATTAAAGGTATTCACTACCATGTCTGGTTTACCCAATTTACTTGAGACATGGTATTACCATGTGGGCCAGACTAACCTGGTTTTGTAATCTTGTCCTACCTAGCCTTCTATAGATGATGGAATTACAGGTGTATCCCCATATCCCCCCCCTCTTTTTTTTTTTTTTTTTTTTTTTTAATTAAGGTGGCATTTTAACTTCTTGTTTTTGAGACAGGATATTACTATGTACCTCTGGCTGTCCTGGAACTCAAGAGATCTGCCTGCCTCTGTCTCCCAAGTGCTGTGATTAAAGGGACATTACACCATGCTCTGCTAGGTGTCGTATTTTATTGTAAACGTAACTCTAATTTAGTTTATTGTCTTAGTCAGGGATTCTATTCCTGCACAAACATCATGACCAAGAAGCAAGTTGGGGAGGAAAGGGTTTATTCAGCTTACACTTCCATGTTGCTGTTCATCATTAAAGGAAGTCAGGACTGGAACTCAAGCAGGTCAGGAAGCAGGAGCTGATGCAGAGGCCATGGAGGGATGTTTCTTACTGGCTTGCTTGCTTCTCCTGGCTTGCTCAGCCTGCTTTCTTATAGAACCCAAGACTGCCAGCTCACAGATGGTACCACTCACAAGGGGCCCTCCCCCCTTGATCACTAATTGAGAAAATGCCTTATCTCTGGATCTCATGGAGGCATTTTCTCAACTGAGACTCCTTTCTCTGTGATAACTTCAGCTTGTGTCAAGTTGACACAAAACTAGCCAGTACATTTATTTAATGATAGAGTCTCTGTGATGCTAAACTTGGGCTCAGGGGATCTTCTCTTAGCCTCTTGAATAGCTGTAACTATTGCTCTACACCACTGTACCCAGCTGGCATGCAATTCTGTAGAGTTTGTAATATGTATGCTTGTACTATCACAATCTAGACATGGAATGTTCTAGTTGTCTGTTGTCTGTTTCTAGTTACTGTTTTTGCAGTTTTACCTTTCCCAAATATGTCATACTGTGCATTTGCATTTGTTTTATTGATTTTTGATTTATTTTGTGTTTATAGGGCAGAGGACTCACATTCCACACAGCACAAGTGTAGAGGTCAGGGGACAACTTTTAGTAGTTAATTCTCTCCTACAGTGAGTGCCAGGGATGGAATTCAGGTTGCCAAGTTTTGCAACTAGCACCTTTATCATTGAATCATCTCATAGGCCTTGAGAGACCTTTAAAAGGCAGAATCACAAAGTCAAAGCACACACAACACTTAAAGGGTTGTACTGAGTTTTAAGGTTTGAGATAGGCTTAGTGGTTAAGAACACTGCTCTTGCAGGGACCTAGATACAATACTCAGCACCCACATGGTGACTCACAGTCGTCTGTAATTCCAGTTCCAGAGCATATTTTCTGGTTTCCAGAGGAGCTGAGCATGCATGTGGTGGGTAGACATATGTGCAGGCAAATGCCCATAGACATAAAAAATAAATAATAAAGTGAGCTCTGCTCCCCCTTCCCATTTAAAAATTGTATTTTCTTTGGGTTTTTTTATTTTGAGATAGGGTTTCATTATGCAGCCCATGATGGCCTTAAACTTAGTACAAGTATGAAGACCAGTCTGGCTGTTACTCAATTTTTATTTCTATTTGTTCCAGATAGGGTTTCCAGCTTAGTCAGTCAGCAGGGTTAAGGGAAGAATGGAGATTAAAGAATTAGACAGCATTATATTATGATGACCCCAGCAAGTGCTGAGGTGGGTTTCCTTTTTTTTAGTCTGCTTTTATACCATACTAGGCACATTGCAAAAATAGGGTCAGTTCTAGACCAAAGACAAAATAGTCAAGGAACAAACAAAGCATAAACAAATGTCCCAAGATATTCAGAGACTTACCAAGATCTTGAGCCTACTTCCTTGTCCTAACCCAATGTCAAATTCTTGTCAATATCCTTGAAGCAGCACCAAGAGCTCTCCACATCGCCCCCTCTTTTATTTCATAGACAAGACTGTCTTATGTCTTAGACTGTTCTAACAAGAATGTCTCTGTTACCCATCATTGAGTATGCATTAGCCAAAGCAATGCATTTCTGTCTTAGGTTGGTAAGGCTCTGTGCAGACTCTAAACTGTCATTGACTACCAGCCTGTTTTAGTTTCAAGCCATGTATTTTGGCCACCAACATGCTGAAGTTGTTAAAGGCAAGTGTTATCACAATGGGCAGGAATAGAAGTCTTCCCAGGACAAGGAGGGCCAACATGGTCAAGCTGTACAAGCCATTCTTGACGCTTGACCAAGATGGAAATACTGACCTTAAGCCATGAAGAATTTTATCAGCAGTATCCGCAGCATGAAAACTCAGTGGAACAGTATTCTTTAAATTCACAATCTCATTATGCAAAGTTATAATATCCAGAGAGGGGTTAGAATTATGCCAAATACCTTGCAAGTGTCTTTGAATTTTCTCCCAATTATAGTGGCTGTCATTGTAAGTTTTAGAGGTGAACAAATCCATTGGTATTTAATTTAGTGTGACACTAGAGATGGCTTCTTACTCCCTAAATTTTGAACCTCCTCTCCAATAATTTTAATAGTATCATAAAGTGCAACAATTCATTATTCCAAACCCTATCTAAATCTTAGTAACATTTTCTGCTAAGTGATTAATAAAAATAGCTGTTTTAACTTCTTTCAACAAAGCAATTGGAGAAGCCGTGACGGTAGCTATTAATGTAATCAAAGCTGCTATCCCAGCAATAATCAAACCCTCAACTCTCTTGCTTCTGCTTAAAGCCTGACTCACATCTTCCAATATTTGTAAGTTGTTTTTCAGACTATAAGGTCCTGTGATACTCACAGGCAATAAAACAAAAGCTGGTTGATAGACCACCCTACCAGACATGCTAGATTTCAGTACTCTAATACAATTAGAAAGTATACAATCAATGCAACTTACATTGAATGCCATAGAAGAAACAAAAATTTAACATAGCCTATTAATAAAAGATTAGGAGCTTTAACACATGCACTAACACTTGCTTGAAATCCAAATCTTGTTCCAATTTTGTCTATTGCTCACGTAACTTCATAGAGAGCTGCAGATAACTTCCAAATATGCCGTTGGAAATGGCCTGCTTTTGATTGCCAAAGACCTATAGACATCTCCTTTGTCCAATGTTTGATTCCCTGCCCAATCAATAATTCACATATCACTGGGAACATATAACCGCGTTGGGGTTGAGTATAACATCTTTCCATCTAACCATTCTGTTAAATGCCTGTTCCACATTCTCTGTGGTTCAGACCCACAAGGTCATACCTCGTGAGGGGCAGACGCAGGTCCCTCCTAGTGCTTTTTCATGCCCATCTCTGTGCGTGTGAAATGTTTTTCTTCCAAATGTGAGTAAACACAGAAATAGACCCATCATTCATACTATTCTTCACAAAGCAAACAGGAATCCCATCACCAAATGCATTGAAAATCTTGGTCTTACCATAAGTTTACTCCCTTGTCCACGAGATCCGAGAAGTTGAGTATTATTACTGGTCACAAGACTCTCTGGTCTGGACCACACCAGATGTATCAGTGGTGTATCAAGAACATAGGCTCAATACAGCTTCCCTGTCACCGTTGTCGGGACACTCAGCAAAATCACAGCATCATTAGTCCCAGCATCAGCATGTCTCACCAATTGCTCTGGCAGCCACCACATTCCTTCAGCATCCTGCGGGGGAAAAAACCACAAATATGCCCTCTTCCCCATATTAGTACCAGATTGGGACCATGCCATCGGCCTGTCATATGCTGTAGCATTGCCCTCGCTAAGGTGTCTCGGCAATCCAGTATGAGCTCTTAAATGTCCTAAAAAGTAAGGAACAGTATGTTCTCTTAAATTGAGTTGTATTTGCATAAAGAATTGCAAAATTTGAGAATTAGCAGTATCTAAAAAAGGAACAGTTTCAAGCAGTTGTAAACCATGAGCTATATATTGGCTATCAGTATACAAATTAAAAGCTTGATTTTTTTTCAACATTTCAAAAACAGTGGTACAGCGTGTAATTCTGTTCTCTGTGCTGAATTGGGCGGGGTTGGGAGGTGACTTGAGAGAATAAACGTGATCCAATTACATAAGCTGCCTTCCCATCAGATGAGCCATCTGTAAATACAGTAAGCATATTCTCTATGGGCTGCATGCTCAAATTTTACAGGAAATACAAAAGCATGCATAGAGGCAAAATTGTAACTTATCTTTTGGATAATGATTATCAATTTTGCCTAAAAAGTTTGCACATGCAATAGGCCAAAACCAGTATTCTGCAAAAACCAATTTAATTGATGTTTGGAATAAGGAATAAGTATTTCATCAGGCTCTTGTGATTGAATTGTAAACTGCCAATGTTCCATTAGCTTTATATATACTTAACTATAATTGTTAAGCTTCTTTTGCAATATCAGAGCATAACCATAATTTTGGAAGATAAAACCAGTTTTTAACAGTGTAAATAGTCCAGTCTCTACAATACCAAGTACATTACTTTCATGTTAAAAAGTTTGGCTGCCAGTTCTTGTATATGAATGCAAGATGGTGCAGCTTTTAATACCTCATTAAAGAAACATTGTTTTAAATCCTATCTTTTATAAGTCTTTTTTTCTAGGACAGGAATTATATAAAATATTATTCCAATTCAGAGATATCTTTAGAGACATGTTTCCCTGGGTTGACTCATGCCATGTGTTGTGGTCCAGAATGACTCCAACCCTGAGTTACCAGTTTTTGTTTTTGTTTTTTAAGATTTTAAAAAATTTATTTTATGTATATGAGTACATTGTAGCTGTCTTCAGACACACCAGAAGAGGCCATCAGATCCCATTACAGATGGTTGTGAACCACCATGTGGTTGCCGGGTTGCCGGGAATTGAACTCATGAACTCTGGAAGAGCAGTCAGTGCTCTTAACCACTGAGCTACCTCTCTACCCTAAGTTACTTTAAGCCAACTTTATTTTACCAACATTACAAATTTTTAACAATGCCCAGTAATTTATAAGCCAATATTCTATAACCCAGACATACAGAACAGTCACAAACAAGCATGAAGTGGTCACACCCATCTTATAGATTTAGATGGACAACGTTTTCTTAACTTTTTCTAGCTGTAATTTCAAGGGAGGTGCACATTGTCACCTGCAGAACCCAATAATCACAGTCACAGATTTTTGTAGGAGAAACAACCATCAGCTTTCTGTCCAGAGAAGCCAAGATGCTGCTGGCCCCTTTAAGAGAGGCTTGTACAGACAATCAGCTCCTGGCAGGGCTTTTCCAGCTGCACCCGACTCCTAGTACAGGTGCAGGGCAACTTAACAGTTTTTATTGTGCCAATTCAGAGTGGTTTTTTGTTTTTTTTTTTTTAATAACAAAAAAATCCTTGAAATAAGTTAAAAGCTAAATCAAGGGGTAAACAGCCAGCAGATAAAATGTTAACCATTTTTTCTTTTGAAAATGAAACACAGAGCAACAATCAAGCAACGAAATGAAATCACAGACTTAAACTGACAGACATGGACAGACTGGCGTGCCAAGGGCACACAATAGAGAGGGGGAGAGAACCAGATGTCCTACCAAAGGGACCCAGAACCAGGACTAGGCATTCCTCAGTGGGAGCCAGAGAGGAAGCAGGGTGTCTGTCGCCCAGCCTCCTCCTAACCCTAGGAGAGCTCTGGAACAGCTTTCATTTTTTTTCTCTTTTGCCCAAGCATCCTCAGACAGGCTTTTCTGAAACCCATTCTCCCTCTTAGTTCTAGGGTCTAAACTATCTCATCAGGGTCTAAAAACTAAAAGCATCTATGAGAATTATCTTCACTTTAGATTTTAGCATAACTCTAAGCATATGTGCGTGTGCGTGCGCGCGTGCACACACACACACCCACACACACACCCCCGTTCTACCATTACCCTGTCCCATTTTTACATAGTTTATTTACCACTAGCCCAAAGTTTTTAATATTTCCCTTTGAGCTTGAGCTCCAAAATTGAGGAACCATCTGACCAAGCCAGCTCAGTCAGCCAACAGGGTCTTGAGGGAAGGAGTGAGGAATAAAGAAAGAAAACACAACTAGACAGCATAGCATGATCCCAGGAAGCGCTGAGGCGGGTTTGCTTTTTTTCAGTCTGCTTTATTGCCGTTCTAGGTACATGCAAACATAGGGTCAATCTTAGGTCAAAGACAAAGTAGTCAAGGAACAATCAAGGCATAAACAAAGGTCCCATAGTACTGAGGGACTTATCAAGATGATCTAGATCTTGAGCCTACTTTTTTGTCCTAGCCCAATGTCAAATTCTTGCCAGTATCCTTGTGGCAGCACCAAGAGCTCTCTCCACACCTGCCTGTCCCTATCTCCTGAGTACTGTTGTTGTTACTGAGATATGCATCACCACATGCTTGGCCTTAGTTTTTATTTTTATTTGTTCCAGGTAGGGTTTCTCTAATAGCTTTAGCTGACCTGGAACTGGCTGTGTAGCTAGGACGGTTTTGAATACAGAGACCTGCCTGTTTCTGCCTCCCGAGTTCTGGGATTAAAGGTGAGCCCCACCAGGTTCTGGAGCTGGCCTGTTTGTATAACTGAGCAAGGGGAGTTTAATTTTCCTTTTTTTTTTTTTTGCTTTGTTTTCATAAAAGTTAGAAAATTTCATTCATAATATTTCTTTGAGAACTAAGCAACAAACAGTAATAAAAGATATAATAAACAAGCTATTACAACATCTGTCATGATGGCATTGAAGATTGATCTGTCTCTGCTTCTGTGCTTGCTGGCTGTGGAAACTGCCCACAACCATCTCATACCTAATTTTTAAAAATTTCTTGTCAGTTATCTGACCTTGTCTCCATTCCTTATTAGGAAATAGTTCTACAACTGGGTGGTACATGCCTTTAATCCCAGTACTTGGGAGGCAGAGGTAGGTGGATCTCTGAGTCCCAGGACTGCCAGTGGCTACAGAGTGAAATCCTGTCTTGAAAAAACAAAAACAAAACAAAAAAACAAAACCCACCAAAAACAAACAACAACAAAAACAGAGCATCAGATTCCCTGGCTCTAGAGCTATGGATGCTTGTGAGTTGCCATATATTACTTAGATGTGGGTGCTGGACATGTACCTGGGTCTCTGCAAGAACAAGGACACTTAACTGTTGAGCCATCTCTCTCTAGCCCTCTTCCTTATCAAAAGTCTTGCTGTGTATTCAGTGTTGGTCTGTAACTAGTGGTTTGGGTGAGAATAACTGTAAGGAAGCTCCCAACTAAATGCTTTCCTTTATAATATAATATAATATAATATAATATAATATAATATAATATAATATAATATAATATAATATAATATAATATAATATGTAATATAAGTGTCCCCTCACAGCATAGGATAATGACTAAGACATGTAGCTGATTGTTGCTACTTTGTGAGTTCTTCTTCTCCCACCATTTATCATACCCTTACTGTTTCACCCCCTAACACTAGACAGAGGAGAAACAAGGGTAGAGGCAAGAGAGGAATTAGGAAAGTCCTTGATTGTAATTTCTTTCCTTTAGTTTCTTCTTTGATCACAGCTACTAACTGCAACCAACCTCCCTAAATGACCAACAACTATTCACCCCCCACCTCTTGGGGCCCTCACAGTTATATGGCCTCTGAAAAGTTCCCAGAATTCCAAATGTCACACAATAGCAGAAATTATCTGCAAGCAGCAAAACCATGCTTCTGTTAGAGCATGAGGCAAATAATGGTCAGCTGCTGTGGACAGTCTGAGGTAGCCCCACCATCCCTACACCTGAGATTAAGACAAAAGCGCTCTATCTATCTATCTATCTATCTATCTATCTATCTATATTTAAAGACACTAAAAATTCAGAATTCTCACTACAAAAGACAGTAACTCAATGCCCATGCCGACCAGAACTTGTGCTCCTCCCTTTTTTCATTATGCTTGCATCTATGTGTGAGTATGTACATGTGTGAGCAGGTGCTAACAGAAGCCAGAGATGTCTAACTCTTGGAGCTGAATAAGCAGCTACAGGTGCTTATAAGCCTCCTAATATTTATGCTGGGAATTGAACTTGGGTCCTCTGGAAGAGCAGTCAGTTTGTACTCTTTAACCATTGAGCCATCTCTCCAGCCCTACACTTGCTTTTGGGCTGGGAGTGCATGTGTCTGCTATCATGCTAGGCTCCCAGGTGTCCAGCTACCAGGCTTCTACCAAAACAGTTTTATGTTTTGTTTTATTAGCGTGTGTCTATGGTGTGTATGTGTTGAGTGTGGGTCGGGAGGTCAGAGGACAGGATTCAGGAGTCAGTTCTCTCTTCACCCTAGTTTGCCTGGGTCAGGTCCTCAGACTTTTACTGACTGAGCTGCTTTACTAGCCCCAGCTCTAGGAATTGTAAGTTACCATTTGGGTATATTACTTAGATGTGCTGTGTGTTCGGGTGGCACTTTGTATTGTCCTACTTTGTCTTTAGACATGTTTTAGGGTGCTGGAGTAGTAGTTCAGAACTTAATAGTACTTGCTGCTCCTATAGAACACCCATGTTCAGTTCCAACACAGGCATAACAGTTGACAACTGTAGAGCTCCAGTTCCAAAGGGTCTGACAGCATCTGCTGCCTCCATAAGCAGCAGGCACACAGTGCACAGGCGTAAGTGGAGTCAAACACTCATACCATAAAACATGTAGACATTTTAAATAACTGTATCAAATTCTTTAAATTCTGCTGTGGTGGCACACACACTGTGGAGGCAGAGGCAGGCATTCTCTGTGAGATCCATATCCAGGACAGCTAAAGCTACACAAAGAAGCCCTGTATTGGAAAACAAAACTAAACCAAAACCAAACCAAAACAAAAAGACCAAAAACCCCAAACTTTAAAACACATGTGGTATTTAATAACTTCTGTTTTTTAGCTCTTTACTGCTTTCCCCATTATAATATGAAATTTGAAATCTTTGTCAATAAATCTTTGCCCATTGGTCTGGAGAGATGGCTCAGCAGTTAAGAGCACTGACTGCTCTTCCAAAGGTCCTGAGTTCAAATCCCAGCAACCACATGTTGGCTCACAACCATCTGTAATGGGATCTGATGCCCTCTACTGGGGTGTCTGAAGACAGCTACTTACATATAATAAATAAATAAATATTTAAAAAAAATCTTTGCCCATATTCTGATTATTTGCTTAGAATTTAAATTCTTGGAAGGCAGTTTAGCAGGTCAAGTACTATGGATATTAATAAAATTCATAAAGTTATTGTCAGATTCCTAGAAAAATCAGTAAAGTCTACTGGTTTCCTGTGAGGCAAGAGAAGAGCCATTTGACAGAAGCTGCCTCTAGGGTACAGTTCCTGCTTTCTTACCACTCCCATTTGCTGTCTTGGAGCTATTTAGACTAACTGTTATTTTTGAAGGTATAGATATTTCTGTAGATGGTTCAGCTTTCAATTTAGCTAGCTGTTCACAGATCACTCCAAGGGAAATGGGAGCCATTCTCCTGGCAATGCCACTCATGTCTGTCTTTAGCTGAAATTTGTGAAATTTGTGTATCCCTGGCTGTCCCCAAACTCACTCTGTAGAGCAGACCTGCTTCTGCTTTGGATTAAAGGTGTCTGCCACCCCTAGATTTATGGGATGAGTTACTTAAGGGGGACGCCACAGGTGGGGGAAGCAAGAAGTTATTCTTTTTTTAAAAAATTATTTTTATTATCTTATGTGTATGGGTATCTTATCTGCATGTGAGCTTGTCTACAATTAAGGATGCAGGGCTCATTGAGGCCAGAAGTGGACATTGGATCTCCTGGAACTAGAGCTGCCATGTGGGTACTGGGTCCTCTGGAAGAGCAGTAAGTGCTCCTAATCACTACTCTCTCTCTCAGGCCCTCAAGTTGCTCTTTCTTAACAGACCTTTAAAAAAGTGTCAAGTTAATTGGCTTTTTCCCTAAGTACATGTATAACTGAACAAATTCGTTCTCAAAAGAAATTCCTAGTACAGGTTGGTGAGTACTGAGTAGCGACATCTGTTTTGTCTGAGTTTTATCTCTTTTGTACATGCAGCAGAGGACTGGACAAACTTGCACCTGAGGGATAATAATCTCAGGGCTGGAATGCCAGCAAAGCTTTAATTAGAATGTTCTCCAGCCCTGTCTTTCTAAGTGGTGCTGAGGATCGAACCCATAAACTACTGGGATAACTGTTGAGGTCCATTCATGCCCTCAGCACAGGGCTCACCTGTATGTGTTTTATTATTCTGTGGTTCCAGTGACTGCAGGGGTTAGTATTCTGTGGTGGGTTTTTTTTTTTTTTTTTGATACTTTATTTACATTTCCAATGTTTCCCCCTTTCCAGGTCTCCTCTTTGGAAACTCCCTATCCCCTCCCCTTCCCCCGCCTCTATGAGGGTATTCCACCTTCCACCCACCCACTCCTGTATTCCCACCTTGACATTCCCCTTTACTGGGACCTCTAACACCCTCAGGCCTGGTGTATTTAAATGAAAGAAATTACAATTTAGGAAACTAACTTACTTACTTACTTACTTACTTACTTACTTACTTATTTATTTATTTATTTATTTATTTATTTTGGTTTTTCGAGACAGGGTTTCTCTGTGTAGCCCTGGCTGTCCTGGAACTCACTCTGTAGACCAGGCTGGCCTCGAACTCAAAAATCCACCTACCTCTGCCTCCCAAGTGCTGGGATTAAAGGCGTGCGCCACCACTGCCCGGCTTACAACTTTTTTTAAAAAAAAAAAGATCGTCATGGGTGGGGATGGAGCAGTGGTTTATTTGGGGCTGTGGGGTAGTGTCTGAATGGATGTTTTACTTAATTGTTATATGTGCTCAGATTTGAGAAGGGAAAAGAATGGGTATACACTGAAATGTCAGTTTAGAAAATAAGATATTTCAGTGTTGAGCTATAGACTTTTCTGGGGAGACACAATTCTCCCTCCCTCCCTCCCTCCCCACACAGGAAGCCTAGGACAGAGCAAAATATGAATACCACCAAAGTCCATCTTGGTGAACCAATGAGTTTTACTGAGGCTTCTTAACAGGAATATGGATGGGTGAAGGGGTACTGAAGGAACAGAAGTACCTTAGACAGCTGTATTGCCAAAGCTAGCATGGGTGATAGCTCACAAAAGTTGGGAACCTGGAGATCGCTGGACACCCTGCAGACAGCTCAGCAGGTTGGAAAGTGTCCTTTGCAGGTGGCTTAGCCCTTGGCTGGCTGCTTTGCTGGAGTGGCCTCAGTAATCTCTGCCTGGCTTGTCTGAGAGTGACTCAGCAATCTTTGTTGTTTACTCTTGGGGGAGTAATGAAGCTGGTCAATTTCAGAAACTTTTAGAAACAGAGTTGCTTGCTTTCTGTGCTAAGGCTTCCTTCAGGATGGAATGTTTTAATCTAGGAATGAACTGCTATATAATATCAAGCAATATTACGATATTTTGATGATGGAAACGAAGTATTGTAAGACTCTGGGGAGTCTTAACTTACCGAAGACCCTCCGAATGGACACACAGAGTTGGGGATTGATGCACAATGCAAGAGAAATTTATTGATTCATCAGCGTGCTGAGGTTGCTCTACATACCAAGACGGGACGGGAGGGCGACCTCGCGGAGCTGTTCAGGGACCTGCCATTAGGTACAATGTTATTGGCAGAGCAGTGTGACTTTTAATCTGATTGGTCTTTAGGGAATGAGGTAGCAGGGGCTTAATCAGCCCCTCCCTTCCAGCCTACTTGCTTTCTAACCTGTTTCTTCCATGTGCTCGGAGGGGGAAGGGGACCCTGGTGGAATATCTCAAAGTTCCCAAGCTGACCTTTCAGTATTGAAGTCAATAAATACTACTTCCTGGTCCCCTTCTTCCTTCTGGGGATGACTAAAATTTGCCCTCTGGATAAGCATAGAGAAAGAAGGGCTGACTCTTGACTACTTTGCAGACTAGTCAGTGAGGCAGGCACTGTTGACTGGGTTGATGTTCGTTCTCTCTCTCTCTCTCTCTCTCTCTCTCTCTCTCTCTCTCTCTCCCCCCCCCCCCCTTCTCTGTCCCTTCCTCCCCCGTCTCTCTGTAAATATTTATTTATTTATTTAATGTATATGAGTGCTCTCTGCACATACACCTGTATGCCAGAAGAAATCAGATCCCATTACAGATGGGTGTGAGCCACCATGTGGTTGCTGGGAATTGAACTCAAGACTTCTGGAAGAATAACCAGTGCTCTTGACCACTCAGCCATCATCTCCCTAGCTCAGACTGGTACTCTCTTAAGTACTGGACATTTTGTCTCCATTGTTGATTGTGACATGTTTGTGCAGTAGCTACAGCCTCCTCATAGCTATGCAGATGAGCTGAGCTGTGCTGTGATCAGGGTTAGTGTTGGAGGGATGGAGTGCACAGCAGTAGGTGTTTTGAGACAATCTTAAGTGTGTAACTCTGGCTGGCTCAGAACTCAGAGATCTGTCTTTCTGACATGTACTACCAAACCCAGCTCTACACAGAGAAACCCTGTCTTGAAAACTTTACACATACACACACACACACACACACACACAAATAAATTACAAAATAGTACTTTGGTTTTTTGTTTTATGACGTGCTCTCTCTTGCCTTCTACCTGTTATAATTTAATTTTGCAAGACCTTTGTGACAAAACACCAGATTGATGAGTTAAAATGTGGGGCTAGTTGGGGCAGCATCTGTTCTTCCCTGTTAGAAGAAAAGGTGGGTATTGGGCCTTTCAAAAGGAAGTCCTGGACTCTGAAGAAGAAAGGAAACTCACAGCATAAGGGTGATGATGCCCTGAGGTGGGATGAAGAGGCATGTGGTCAGGTCAGGCTCCCAAGTCAGTTTCATGTGCTCTGACGAAGGAGTTGTTTGGGTTGCAGAGATGGCTGACAGGTTAGGACGCCGCTGTCCTTGCGGTTCCCAGCACCCACATGGCAGCACACAGGACTCCAAGGACACAAGATACGCATGTAGTGTACATGCAGGCAAACATTCATACACATAAGATACAAATAAATATTTTAAAAGGGTGGTGGTTGTGGTGTTTGGATGGGAGGGGGCAGCCATAGGACAGCAGCAGGGGAGCAAGAAAAAGAATTGTGAGAAGACAGGAGATCTTATAGAAATTAGTAGACACAAAAGAGAAATTACCAGACAAGAAATTAACATAACCTGCCCGACAAAGATTTCTGAAGAAAAGGGAGGCAGAGAGCACAATAACAACAATAACAATAATAAGAAAGTCCAGTCTTGGTAAGAAGGGTTGGCTACTGACTATAGTACAGCCAACCTTTCCTCTTGATGGTGAGAAAGGCTTTGTTCCCTAGGTCAAACATTTCTTAGCCTACATTTTTATCCTCCAATTTCTTTTGTTTTTAAAGGAAGCCTTTTGGATGGATAGCTGGCCTGATGTCAGTAACCATATCATCTAGATAGAACTCTTTTTGTTGTTGTTGTTGTTGTTTTTTTTTTTGTTTTTTGTTTTTTCGGGACAGGGTTTCTCTCTCTAGCCCTGGCTGTCCTGGAACTCACTCTGTAGACCAGGCTGGCCTCGAACTCAGAAATCCGCCTGTCTCTGCCTCCCAAGTGCTGGGATTAAAGGCGTGCGCTACCACTGCCCGGCTTCATCTAGAACTCTTATGAAACAGCCTCCTGAATAGTTAATACACATCTGTGAGAATATTTCTTTTGTTTTTGCTTTGGTTAACTGTAGGTGAAATTTTAAATGGAGTTTGTGGAATCTCAGCAAAGCAAGCTTTAGGAAATGAAGCCCCTTTTCAGCATAGGAGGCAGAAGACAGTAGGGAAAGAATAATATTAGATTCTAGTATAGGTGAGGTGGGTCACTTGGAAACAGGGAGGCCTGGAGGGAGTGATAAAGTAAAAGAAGGTGTAAAAGGAGACCTGGGAGGGATGGAGAGCAGAGAGAGGGAGAAGGAAGAGACACGAAGCTGAAAGTGTGTTTTCTGTCTCATCCCCTCCTAGTTTCTTTGGGAAATACGAACAAGGTTTCTAGTGTTCTGACTAAACCTGTATTTGTATTTTTTTTTAAGTGTCCAAGAATTGTTTCGTGTTTTTTCATATAAGATAGATCACACAGTAAGATAAAGACCAATGTACTTTCCAAATTCTGCCTGTAGTTTTTTTTTAAAGTTTATTTTGAAAATTTTATGAGTATGAGCATTTTGCCTGCGTGTGTGTATGTGCTATGTGTTTCTGGTGCCCATGGAAGTCAGGAGAGGGAGTTGCATCCCTGAGACTTGGAGTTCGATGGTTGTGAGCTCTACCACGTGAGTGCTGGGAACCAATCCCAGGCCTTTATCACAGCAACAGGTGCTCTTAACCTAGGGGCCAGCTCTGCACTGTTACAAGGAACACTTGGAGAGCTCAGGCTGGCCTTGAATTTGTGATCTCCCCGCCTCAGTCTTCTAAGTGCTGGGGTCATTTAGATGATGCCCAGCTTGTTTACATTTATATTTTTAGTAAACATTCCTAAGTTGTTACTGCTTAATAAACAGTTTGTCGCCTGCAGATTTTGAAGTATGTGATAGAAAGCAATAGTGCTCCTGTAGTTTTATTTACACTATATTGACAGTTGAGACAAACTAACATTCTAAGTCTTAAAAGTTTTTCTTTTTTCTTTTTTCCCTTTGACTGGGTTTTTCTGTGTAGCCCTGGCTATCCCAGAACTAGCTCTGTAGACAGGCTGGCAGCAAACTCAGATCCCATGCCTCTATTTCCTGACTGCTGGGATTAAAAGAGTGCAGTACCATCCCTTGGTTATTAAGTTGGGTTTTAAGTTCTGTCTTTCTCCTGGCTCAGCCCTAGCTTGACCTTTACCTTGACTTCCTAGGAATTGTCTGCCAACCCCGGGAAGGTGGTGGCTAATAGGACAGCAGGTTTAGGAGGCTCCTGCTTCAGGAGTCTTGTTTTCAGGTGTGCAGAAATGCCTTCTTTCAAAAATATCTTTTCCAGGGCTGGCAGAGTCTGTAGGTTCAGAAAGCAGAGATGGATTGTTGGTCATATTTGAGAAGACAGCAGGTGGCAGAGGGCTTTTGCTGTTTTGAAACTCACAGTGACCTAAAACGTGCCACTTTTTCTGACCTGCGAGTTTGTGGTGTGATGGAAATGGCTACTTTGAATACTCTGTCTGGGTTTTCCTCACTGTTAAAGTTATCTTACCTTTATGATTACTATAATATGTCTGTGTGTGCATGCATGCAGGCGTGAGTGTGAGAACAACCTGTGGGGGTCAGTTCTTTACTTGCACTCTGTGGGAAGTGCCTTAGTCCAGTCATTGCAGCAGGTAATGACGTTGGAGCTGATGAAATGGAAGCCTAACTAGGTTGTATGTAGATGTGCTCTGGTGAGATGTGAGGAAGGTTTCTTGTATTATGTGCTATTTCTTTCTCCCTTGTTTGGTATTTGGGGGCTTCCTGGGACTGCCTTCTGTGGATAGATGTTGGGGTACTCTATATAGTTTACAGCTTGATTTCTTGGAGTTACCCAAGAGTGCTGGTTTCAACTGGCCTCCCTCATACTTGACTGCTGAAGGAGATGCAGCCCTGTTACAGATCAGAGACTTGCCACTGAGCACTGTTGTGCTGATCTCTGCTTATTAAAGCATGTGAACAACAGCTAGCATTCTTGTCATGTGGCGTATTTCATGCTTTGAAAATGAAGGCAGTAGGTAGGGTAACACAGGGATCATTTCTGAATCCTGATGGTTAAAGGTGAGTGAACGTTTAATCCCTTAAGTTTTGTTACTGTGCTTGTTGCTTTCTTAAAGTAAATATAGAAAATACTTCATTTGTGCATAATATGTATGTAATATTCGTAATGCTGACGTAAAGCTTTCCCTTCTATTCTGAACACTAGGTACGCTCTATGGATGAATTAAATCATGATTTTCAAGCGCTTGCTCTGGAAGGGAGAGCTATGGGCGAGGTAAGTGAGCTGGTGTGGTTGAAAGTGGGTGTTCCTAGGGAAGCTCGGACTTGTCTTTCATCAGTTGTGTCTGAATCTAGTCTCTAGAAATCTGTGCTTGCTGTTCCTTGTTGCCATCCTCACAGTAGGAATAGGATGTTGGAGAATTGTGCCAAAATTCTTCTGGTAGAGGGTGATTTAGTAACTTAGTCCAGTTACTTAAACTGCAAAGCACCAACTCTGAGCACTAACAATAAATATGTTAATAAGTTAGCTGTGATATGAGATGTGCAAACATACTTTATAGGCATCAGGTGTTCTTACCTTTACCTCAGTTTTCAGTGGCTAGGTGCTTTCACAGTTGGAAATGGAGTTTAGATGTGCTGTTAATCAGAGCATGTCAGTGGCCTGTGTTTTTACACTAGAGCTCTTTAAAGGCGGTTGTTACTCAGGGCTCCATTTTGAATGAGGCTGTTTCTTAGGTTTCTTACTTACAGATAGAGATCTCAGTTGGGCAGAGGAAATCCAGAAACAAGGACTTTGGTTTCTTTTTAGTATTTATTTAGTTTTTCTCATTATATTGAGTTGCCATTGTTTAGAAGGAGAGTGTAGCTAAAGTACAGCCAACTTCTGAAGGTTCTGCTTGTTGCCAGGAGTCATGTACCGATGACAGAGTAGACTGTTGAGATGTACTGCTGAAGACTACAGAGGTCTTTAAGAGGCCATTACTTCTGATTGCCATTCTGAATAGTAGTAACATTTGGGTTGTCTGTTTCCTTCTGCAATTAAAAAGCTCTCCTGTCTACTTGAGTGTTTTGACAGCAGGAGAATGACTCTACTTCAGACTTTTTCCGTGTTCCAGCCATTAGATAACATTTTTTTGCTTTAGTGAATGTTATTTGGTCCTGGCATTGTGATGGGTTTGGAAGATCAAGAAGTAATGCAGTCCCTTTGCTGAGCTTATACCAAGTCCTCCTGGGTGCTCTCTGACTTCTGCTTTGTCCTGAAAGTCTTGCTCATTTTGTTGGAAGATTTTGCTTTGAAGTTTTCTGATTTTTTTTTTTTTTTTTTTTTTGTGGTCAGAGAGGTTAGTGTCCGCCTTACCACCATCATGAGTTCTGAGTTTTAGGAAATGATTTGATAAGTGTCCTTGTGTTAACCTGCCTGCCTACTATCATTGGAGCAGCATGTGCTAATAATAAATCTTGCATGTTATTGGGTAAAGGATTTTGTTGCTTAATTTCTGGAGTAAATTTTGAAGAGAAAATTAACATTTATGTTACCCATTAAATATGGAAGATAAACTATACCTGTGATTCTAACCTATTCTTTGTTTAAAGTCCAAATTCTAGAGCTGAGCATGTTAGCTCACGCCTTTAATCCCAGGACTGGGAGGCTGGGACAGAAGGAGCTTGAGTTCAAGGTCAGCCTGGATGTCGTCATAGTTAAGTGTTTTAGTTAGTTTTCTTTTGTGACAAAATGAACAAGGGTAATTAAGGAAAAAAAAAGAGAATTTATTTAGCTTCTGGTTCCAGAGGGAGAGGCATGGCCACAGCTCTGAGTAGCAGGAAGCTGAGAGATCACACCTTTTATCTCAGCATAGAAACACACAGACTGAACTAGAAGTGGGGGAGGAGGCTTTAGCCTCTCAGAGCTGCCCCAGGGACATACTTCCTCCTCTCTCAGTAGTGTCACTAGTTGGAGACCAAGGGTTCATTTATGCTTGAGCTTATTAGGCACATTTTTTTAATTCAAACTACAGTATACCAAACAACACACTCACAAAGCAACAGTGGCAACGACCATTTGTAAACTAATTTTTAGGCAGATATTAACTACTTTTTACACATTGACTTATCAGCACCCACTGAGGACTCAGTTTTATTGTCCACACAAGGAAAGTTCTTACTCCCTCCTCAAGTTTAGATGACTCACACAAGTTATCTCTCCAGAGCACAAATTGGGCGGTGAAACCCGGAGTGAGAGAAGCAAGAAGGGCCTGGAGCACATCAGTATCACGAGGAGGTTCCAGGCTGAGAAGCGGCTTCTGGGCAGATGAGGACTTGGTTACATGCGGATTGGGGGAATTTCCCCTCTTAATGCAGGGAACAGCAGCACCAGAAGCATAGTAATATGCTTTTATAATGAAGCTTGAGCTTCTAATTACTTGATTTTCCACTTAGCAATAAAAGATACTGTCTTGAAGGGAGTAATATATATATAGTATTTACTACTACAAACTCTAATCTCCAGTGGGTTGGATGGGCTTTTAAACTGGTGGGGTGTGTGTGAGGGATGGGGGGGTACTTAAGTACCTGAATATTTGGATCTTTACATGTCAAAGAACATTGGTTCCCTTGAAAGAAACTGATTTCTATTAGTGTTAGGGCTGCTTCACTCTGTTCAAAGCCTTTGCCATAGCTCTTAGCACAGAAAGATTTCTAGTATTTTTTTTTTTTTTAGTAGAAATTTTGCTAAGAAGTTTTTTGTTGTCGTTTTTTTCTCCCAGACAGGGTTTTTCTGTTAACAGCCCTGGCTGTCTTGGAACTCTGTACACCAGGCTGGCCTCAAACTCACAGATCTACATGCCTCTGCCTCCCAAGAGCTAGGATCAAAGATCTGCTCCACTACTGCCTGGCAGGAAGTTGTCACTTAAAATACCACGCTTATATGTTTGCTGGTGTCTGAAGTGCAGCTGTTTTTGTTTGAAAATATTTTTTAAAAAATTTAGTTATTTTTACTACGTGTGTATGGATGCTTTGCCCGTGTGTGTGTGTGTGTGTGTGTGTGTGTGTGTGTGTGTGTGTGTGTGTGTGTGTGTAATGCACTACACAACTGCCTGGTACCTATAGAGGCCAGAAGGAGGGTGTCAGATGCCCTGGAACTGGAGTTATTATAGTGGGTTATGGGTTTCCATTTGGGTGCTGGATTTGAAGCTGGGTCCTCTCAAGAGCAACTAATGCTCTTAACCACTGAGCCAGCTCTCCAGCCTCTGAAATATAGCTGTTTTTATCTGAAAGGGTCCTTTTCTCCTTGTGTAGAGTGTGAATTAAACTAGCTCCCATGTATTTTACTGGCTTCTTAACTCAGCTTAAGAGTCCTCCAAAGTTTAAAGACACTTACCTGAGCAATTGAGTGTTGGTGTGGATTCAGGAGAGTATTTTTGTAATAATGGGAAAACTTATGGACTGTTATATTCTCTTGTGGTCACTCAGACCAAATATCTGGCAGTAACAAAATAAAGGAGGAATATTTATTTATTTATTTATTTATTTATTATTATATGTGTATGGGTGTTTTACCTTCATATATGTCTTTCTAGTCCAGAATTACTCCTTTTAGCTCTGTTTGAGAGAGTTTGGAAACATACAACAGAGGAGCTTCTTTATGCCAGACAAAAAGCAGACAATGAAGTGGCATACAGCAAGAGGCCATGTTGAAAGACCCCACAGTAGCTTGCCTCCAGGGACTCTTACCTAGTGCCTGCCTCTGCCTTTCCCCTCCTCCCCCAAATGGTATCAGTCTCTGGAGGTACCTTGGTGCACTCAGAATGCCCTCTATTTGGTCCTTGATCTACTCTGAATCTAGTCAGGTTGACACTCAGCTTCTCTATCATGCTGTTAGTTCTTAAACTTCGTACCTTGGTTTCCCAATGGTCTCTGCTTTCTGGGCAGAAGGGTAGTTGGGACATTGACTGCCTTTGTATTTGTGAAAAATAAAGAAACACTGTGAGAATCATTGGTTTAAAAAAAAAAATCCCTTAATCTTTGTTTTCCCTGTGGTTCTTTATTTGTGGTCTTAAAATGTTATTTATTTTTGGGTAGTTTTTTTTTTTTTTTTTTTGAGACAGGGTTTCTCTGTGTAACCCTGTCTGTCTTGGAACTCACTCTGTAGACCAGCTGGCCTCAAGCTAAGAGATCCGCCTGCCTCTGCCTCCTGAGTGCTTTAAGGCCTGTGCTACTGTAGTAGACCTGAGGTAGTTTAATTCTTCTGGAACTCACTATGTTTCCCAGGCTGACTTTAAAATTGTAGCAGTTCTCTTACCTCAGCTAACCAAGGGTTGCGGTTACTAGCATGAGCTAGCTGAATTTTTCTAAGCTTTATAGAACAAGTGACTATTTTTCTTTTTAGGATGTTGGTGATGGAAATAGGGTCTTATGTAACTTAGGCTGGTCTTACTTACACTTCACATGTAGGTGACCTTGAACTCATTCTCCTGCCTTTACTTCTAAATACTACTGTTTTAGGCATTGACAATCACACTGAGCTAAGACTCCATAATGTTTTATATATCTAGAATAGTCTAATAGTGTAGACTACCATCTCATTTTTGAATTAAACAATGCATTTAGGTAGGTAGCTCTTTATCCTTTAGAAAAATAATACCCTTGGTGACAGGTTTTAAATATGATTGAGAAAGGGCTGGAGAGATGGTTCAGCACTGGCTGCTGTTCCAGAGACTCAGGTTCAGTTCCCAGCACTCACATGGCAGGTTACAACCATCTGTAACTCAGTTCTAAGGGATCTGAGACTCTCACACGGCATATATGCAGGCAGAAATGCCAGAGCACATAAAATAAAAATAAATCATGGAAAAAAAATCAGATTGAGAAAATCTAGAACATTCTCTCCCTGTATATGGAGTGATAAAGAGTCCTTTTCTATTCACCAGAAGTAGACTTTAAATGATAATTGCAGATACCAGAAATTAGAAAGAAATAATAGTATCTCTGAATGTGAGAGAGCAGATTTGGGTGGCAGATTCTCACTGTGTAGTCCTGTATGTCCTCTGCCCCGAGTGCTGGGGTTAAAGCAGGCACCACCACATAGACTTAGAGGAGGGAGTGATTTGATAGTGAGCCAGGAAACCGCTGACTCAGAGAAAGTAAGACTTGGGTGGTAGAACTAGCACAGAGCCCAGTGCTAACATTTGTGCTTCCAACATTTATCTTTGGACTTTGCTTCTTTCTATCTCTGAGAGATGTTGAATAAGAGTTTAGTTTCTAGGACTCTCCCATGTCAGAGATTGCCGGAGTTTGACCCTATGTAGAAAAAGAATGGTTAGCCTTCTTGGAGGAGAGAGGAAAAGAGAAATATGCCAAAGGACATTTAAGAGTGATTCTAGAACTTTCATTGGGTACACCCCCCACTCCCTAGGACACCCTACAATAGGGTTTGTTTTCCAGGCTGGCTTCAACAAATTGTGACCTTGAACTATCTAAAAAGTTCTTATGTATATAGATGTATGCCTTCATGAGCTTATATGCACTGTGTGCATGCAGGAAGGAGGTCATGGAAGTTGAGAGTGTCAAGCTATCATGTTGGTGGTGGGAACCAAACCCAGAACATTAAGTGTCCTTCATTGCTGAGTCACCCTTTCTAGTCCCAACCTCTGATCCTACTGCTCCAGAGTGCTAGAATGATAGGTGTGTACCACCATACTCTTGTTTATGTGATGCTAGGCTGCATACATGCTAATGTATGTAACTGCCACTTTACATGTAGGTGAACTCATTCTCCTTCCTCTACTTCTAAATGCTACTGTTCTAGGCATTGACAGTCGTACTGGGTTCATTGGGTTCTTCTTCTAAGTGACCTATTCACCTTTCAACAGCTGATTGGACATGTCCATCAGGATACATGGGGGTGGAAGCAGGGCAAAGTGGGAATGGCTCAATGTTAAATTATCTTCCATTATGGTTGACACTCAATGTTAAATTATTTTCCATTATGGTTGACATTGTCTTGCTGGATTAGAAACTTTTTTTTTTCTTTTCTTTCCCCCATTCTTTTGGCTTTTTGAGACAAAGTTTCTCTGTGTAGCCCTGGTTGTCCTGGAACTCACTTTGTATATCAGTCTAGCCTTGAACTCATCGATCCAGCCACCCCCACCTCCCGAGTGCCACTACTGCCCAATTTCTAGTTAGAAAGCGTTGATGTGCTAAAATGAATTGTGAGTCACATTTCTGAAAGGGACTGCTGTTGAAGCTGGCAGTTCCTTTTAAGTAGAGGTACATAAAAACAGTTCCTTCATTTGACCACAGAATTGATTGTTGGAAAGGAGACATGTTGTTGCTCAGAATGTAGTAAGCACAGTAGGGCCCCTGCTCTCTCTCTGCTAATATATTTCTACCTTTCATGCTTCTCTTTTGCTAAAATGTTAGCTTAAAAAAAAAAAGAGGCTGGGAATGTTGCACAGTTCCAGCAGTCAGGCGGCCAGCCTTGTCTACATAGTGAGTTCGGATAGCTAGGGCAATGTAGAGAGACCCCATCTCAAAAGGACAGTGTCTTTCAGTGCAGCCTAGGCTTGCCTTTTAACTCACGGCGATCTATCTGCCTTTATGGTGGGATTAAATGTGTGTACCATGAGGCAGGCTGTTAGTGGGTTGTTGTTTTTTTTTTTTGATGCATATTCATATACTTGATTTGAGTAAACCAACTAAACATTTACAGCAGTAAATGGCAGCCTCCAATACCATATTTATAATGATACCATCAATAGCATTGTCTGTGACTCTTCCCTTTGTTTTACTTTGTTGTTTGAAATCAGTCTTCGCTATGTAGTCTAGGCTGACCTTGAACTTGTGCTCTTTCTGTTTTTGCTTGGAAAATGCTGAGTTTATAGGTATGTGGACTGTGTGTGACTTGTACCCCTAGACCCACCCTTCCTTTACCTGACTTGTGTAACCATATGTCCCCTGCCTCCCAACCTCCTTTTTTAAAGATGAGGAAAGGAAGACCAACTAAGGCTGTAAGTGTCAATACTGCATAGAGACACTTCATTTTACTGGGCACAGAAAAATAAATATGTTGAACAAATACATTTTATTTTGGCTATGTTTATCACTCATAGACCTGATGTCCATGATGGTCCTGCGATGTTCGAATGCTTTTTAAAAACAGATAAGCAACAGAGACTGATGTGATCATGTTCCGGCTGTTCAAACCCAGATACAGGACTCTCGGTCCTGCATGTGGAGTCTTTAGCTTGTAGTTTCTGCTCCTCCATGGAGCTCTCCTGCTGTCTTACCCGCTAGAAGCTATGGAGTGAGTTCAGCTTTCAGGGGATTTCTCCTTGTTCTCGTCTAGAACTTCAGTGGGGTTCAGTAAACAGCTGCAGCACTTAGGTGCCTTTCCTGCCCTAGGGTTGTGAAGATGTGGTGAAGAGGACGAGTGACAACAGAACTGAAAGCCTTTGCCCCTTTTGCAGATAGGCCAGAAGCGCTTCAGCACAGGTACCTAGTGATGGGTGGACGTTGCTGCTGCCCTGCAAGCTGAGTCTGATACGGAGTCACTGTTTTTGAGTCAGAGACCTACTGTGTAGCCCTGGCTGGCCGTCGCCTCTGCCTCATCAGTACTGGGGGACTGTAGGTACACTCTGCCATATGCCACCAGGGCATTTGTTTCCAGGTTCTTGTAGTTGAACTAGGTTAAGAGGTTGCTCTTTTTGTATCATCTGTGTATTATCTATTCTATCTGTGTAGCCAGACATAACGGTATTTACGCAGTTGGGCTTACTTGTACTCTGTTGCTTGCTCAGGTGTGCATTAAACTATGATGTGTGTAATTGTTTCTTGTTTGCTTTCTTTTTCTTTTATAATTTTGAGACAGGGTCTCTATGTGTAG
This sequence comes from Uromys caudimaculatus, assembly GCA_028551405.1. Lineage (NCBI taxonomy): Eukaryota > Metazoa > Chordata > Mammalia > Rodentia > Muridae > Uromys > Uromys caudimaculatus. The sequence continues at coordinate 118,659,471 of CM052702.1, forward strand.
TCCTGGCTGGCCTGGAACTCATAGAGATTGGCTTGCCTTCCAAGTTGCTGGGATTAAGGGTGTCTACTATCATGCCCAGAAAAATCTTTCTCTTTTACAGTAAGTTTGCTGTAAGGAACCAGAGAACATCAAACTTACTTCGTTGATTTTTTTTTTTTTTTTTTGAATTTGGTTCTCATAGCAGGACACATAGAGTCTTTTCTGTTGATATTCCCTGTATAAATAGCAGCCACATTTTTGAGCTAGTCATTTATGAGGATGTATAAAAAGAGCACTCCTTCCTCTAGCATATGCAAATGATGAGAAGTACTAGAGGCTGGCCGGCAGAGTGGATGGGTTAAATGTCGTATTTTTTTTCTTCCCATTTTGTTTTTAATTTTTTTTTCTTTTTTTATCCTTTATTTTCATTTCCAATGTTTCCCCCTTTCTAGGTCTCCTCTTTGGAAACCACCCATCCCCTCCCCCTCCCCCGCCTCTATGAGGGAATTCCACCTCCCACCCACCCGCCCGCCCACTCCCATATTCCCACCTTGACATTCCCCCTTTATTGGGGCCTCTCCTCCCC
>CM052702.1:118660135-118786292 GCA_028551405.1 Uromys caudimaculatus
GTTATTTGCTTGGAATTTCAGGATCTAGAGGTGTTGGTTGTAGAATAGTAATAGTATTCAGACTCTGTATTCCTGAACTTTGTGTTAAGGGGTCTTGGGCAGGTCTTTGTATATTAGGGTGTCAAGAAAACTTGTGTTGCTTTTGATAAAGGCCCATTTAAACAAGAATGTGATTGGAACACATATCATTTTTGCATCAAACAAGCATGTGATTTCATCAGCAGGTAACTTGACAGACAATATAGTTGCATTTTATTGTGTATTTCTTCCTGTCATTTTTCTGGACTGATTGTCAGATATGAAGATAGTTTCCTTTGATGCTGTCCCAGTAATTTGAGGTGGGAACATGTCAAGAATGTGCTTGGTGGAGAGAGAGAGAGAGAGAGAGAGAGAGAGAGAGAGAGAGAGAGAGAGAGAGAGAGAGAGAGAGAGAGAGAGGTCGTTGGGTTACTTGTTTCCAGGTTCACTTATCTGAAGCGACAGGAAATTTGAGGTGCTGTGTCTGGATGTCTTTGAAGGACTTGTTTCATGAAAGCAAGGTGTCTTTACAGTCTGTAAAGGAGAAGTAAGCAGGAGAAGTTGCTCCTGATGGCTGTATGTCAAAGCATAGGCGTTGTCAAGGGGCCAGCCTGCGGCTCTCACTGGTGGGTGTCCTAGAGGCATCAGTTCTTCGTATCTCCAACCTCCTCCAAATCATGCCTCTCAGTAGTTCATAGTGGATCTTCAGGGCACCTTACTATCTTTAGGATGGATGAAACATAAGCTGTTTGGATCCTGTTATCATTTGCCTCTTTGCCTCAGTTGACTCTATAGAATAGATTTTCAGTTAAAACAACTAAAACGATGAATTGGCTTCTGTGGTTGCATTCTTGTTCATTATGATGAGCTTTGATTCTTAATTTGTAATTACATTACATTGTAGGAGAGATGGCACAGGGGTTAAGAGCATATATATTCTTGCAGAGGACCTGGGTTTAATTCTCAGTATCCACATGGTGGCTCACAACCATCCACACGTAACTCCATTTCCAGGATTCTGACCCGAGGGCACCAAGCACTCACATGCTACACATGCAAAACACTCACATAAAATGAACAAATCTTTTAGAAAAAAAAAAGAAATTACAAAAACCAAAACTTGCCAACAAAAAAACCCAGAAAATCAAATCCCAGAACTTGTTTGAAGGACTAGGGATGCAGCTCAGGCTTGGCAAGTACTCCAGGAACTGGCTTCTTTCTTATCTTTAAAAAAGTAATTTTATGTGGATATGGGTAGGCATGTGGAGGTCAGAGAACAGTGGGGGCAGTTAGTTATATTGCATCTCCACAGTGCAGGTTCTGGGGATGGTCTCAGGACTTCTGACAAGGGTGTTTGCCTGATGACTCATCTCACTGGCCCAGCTTGGGGATTTGATTCAAAAAAGAGAAGCAGAAGGGAGTGATGGATGGAGGGAGGGAGGGAGGGAGGAGGGGAGGAGGGGTTAGGACGAAGACTCCTGAATGAGCATGTGTGTTGAGAAAGGATTATATTTGTAACCCAGGCTTGTGGTCGTCCTCCATTAGTCTTGGAGGATTAGATGCATATGCACCACCATGCCAGATGGAAGAACTTTTGTTGTTCAGATGAACTATTCTTGGGGATTCACATGGCCCTGGGTTCATTCTTACTCTTCTGGTAACAGTTAATGAGTTACTCAGGTTTTTATACTTTCAAAAAATGTTTATATTTATTTTCTGAAACACTGGCTCACATCTCTAACATTGATGACGCATCAGTAGAGGGCGTGGCATTGTGGACATTTCCTGAATTGTCTCATTTGCTTTATAACAGCTTGGTATGGGGGGAGACCGCTAAATGGAGGGATTTTTGAGTACAGATTTCTGGACATGCTGTTGTTTTCAAGGACTTGTGAATTACCATAGTCACCTCATAGTTCACATTGCAGTCTCAATGGGGCCTTTTCTTGACTTAATGCCAGCTTCTGAGACTTAAAGGAGTTTTTATTTCTTGAGTCTTACTAGGTGATTGAATGTTTAATCATTTTAGGTAAAACTAGGAACTTGGGAATTTGAGTAGCCAGATAACGAAACCCGATCATGCTGTGAGTTTGTAAGCTTCCCCTGTGCCTTACAAGCCAGATTTCTTCAGGGAGTGGTGTGGATGGAGAGAGAAGAGAAAAAAGGAGAATAGTGGATAGAGAGGGAGGGAGAAAGGGGGAGAGAGGTGGGTAGCTATCTGGGACGTGTTTTACAAGTGCAAGCAGTTAGATAACACTTTAGAGCCTAGGGTAGTAGAAAGAGCACACACACTTTTTTGGTGTGGGTAGGGTGGGGTTTTGAGACAGGGTTTCTCTTGTAGCCTTGGCTATCCTGGAACTTAGTAGAGCAGTAGCCTTACAAGTGCTGGGATTAAAAGTGTGGGACACTGCTGCCTGGCCTTGCCCACTTGCTTTTAAGGCCAGCAGAGAGCTTCATGAATACTTCCCTAGGCAAATAATTAGTATTGGCGTGGTCATACATTCTAATCCTCAGATAGAGCTTCTCTAGGTTCCGCAGAACTGCAGTCATGGATCTTGGAGAGTTTGTTTGGCAGAGTACATGGGCAGCCTTGGATTGGGGAAACCCCACCCTCTGGTAGAAGTAGCTCTTCATTGTAAGCAGTATTGAATTATTTCAGTTGACGTTTATGACAGACTATTTGTAACGTGAGATAAGGAGGCAGATGTAAAGCCACATGTGGCATTCAGAGAGTTAGACACCTTAGAGGTTTTGTGTGTTAAAGGTTCCTTAATAAGGGATATAAGATAATTGTGTGATGTTTTTGGTTTTAAATAGTTGTTTCTGGTGTTTTTGGTTTTGAGACAAGGTCTTTGCTAGCTTATGTTTAGCCTGGAACTTGAAATGTAGAATGAACCGGCTTGTGGCAGTTCTCCTGGCCCTGCTTAAGATTTCAGGAGATGTAGGCATACTCCACCGAGTATAACTTCTTGTATAGTCTTTTTTGTTAGACTCAGAAAACAACAAAAGATGTCTTAGGGCAAGCATCAGTTTCCCAAGTGTCAGATTGCTGTAGACCAGTGCTTTCGGCTCGCTCTCTCCGTCCTCTCACGGTGCTCACCTGTTTAAGCATTTCCTTTGGGAACCTATGGTTCAGGGGATTTGACATTGGTTCCCTTCTATCCAATTAGGAATAATGTTTGATGAGATGTTACAGGAAAGAGAACAAGGTCTGTTTTGCTGAAGATGGGGAAGCAGCACACCTCCCTCTCTATAGGTTTTTGTTTTTGTTTTTGTTTTGTTTTGTTTCATGACAGGGTTTCAACTGTGTACCTCTGTCTATCCTGGAACTCATTCTGTAGACCAGGATAGTCTCAAACTCAAACTCAAAAAGATCTGCCTGTCTCTCTGCCTCTAGAGTACTGGAATAAAGGCGTGCGTTCCCACCACTCTAGCTTGTAGGTCTTAAAGGTGTTTTACTCATTCAGAGGAATTGGATTATGACACTGATCCTACTCTGACCAGAACCACAAGAGACTTGTGTAAAAGCCGAATTACAGGCTATTGTTTTCTGAGGAGAAACTGTGGCTCTCATTGGTCAGTGATCACCGAACTTGGTTACAGATAAAGTCAGTTTTGAGAAGCTGCTTGCTGTTAGCATTGGAGATGGAGGAGTTGCTGGGCTGATGGGTTTAGTGTTTGTTCAAGCTATCTTCTCTTGCTCTCTGTCATAGGTGTGGACCTGTTTGTGTATCATGTGCTCTTAATGTGCTGTCAGGTTAATACACTCTGACTGCAACTGTCGCCTTGGTTTTGTTGGACCAATTCGTTAATCTCCATCACCTTCTTTTAGAACTGTCAGATCTTAATCCTTTATAGCTTAGATTTCCCTTAAAGTCCATTTTGTAAAGCTCAGCTGTAATTTGTTGCTTTTTGGCTGTAATTTTAGCACCTGGAAACTAAAGCAGGAGGATTGCCTAGAGCTGTTAACCAACTTGGGTTACTTAGTGAGTTCTCAGCAGGCCTGGCTTTACCTGCCTCACAAAGAAAAGAAAACGTCTGTTGGCTGGGAGTGGTGGTCAGCAGCAGAGTGCACTGAGCCTTGTGCTTTGCTTAGATGCTCTGTATCCCCCCCCCCCCCCCGCCGTGTGTGTGTGTGTGTGTGTGTGTGTGTGTGTGTGTGTGTGTGTGTGTGTGTGTGCGTGTATGTGTGTGTGTGTGTGTGAGAGACAAAGATGGTCTGTACCCACCCCTTCCCCCCACAAGAATCAAAATTAGGTCTGGCTGAAGTGAAAGTTTGTTGGCCGTGTGTTGGCTTGTGGGGATGCTGTGCTTCATGCTTGGAGAGTTACCTCTAGGGATGTGCTTGCTGCATTTTAATGACTCTTGAATCTTTATTTTGTTTTGTAATAAAGTTGTTACCTAAGCTCTGAAGGTAGATATAAAGCTGAAAGTGTTAACACTGCTTGCCGCTCAGCACTGTGGAAGGCTTTTAAGCCAGTGTATGGGAGAACATGAAATGGACAGCGCTAATTAACTACTTTTTCCTAAATCAGAAATCAGTGTACTTTCAGCACTGGAAGTGGGGTGAGAAGTGTTGTTCTTGTTGGTTTGGTTTTTCGGTTTTTCGAGACAGGGCTTCTCTGTATAACCCTGGCTGTCCTGGAATTGACAGAAATCTGCCTGCCTCTGTCTTCCAAGTGCTGAGATCAAAGGTGTGGACCACCACCACCCATCAAGAAGTTATTTTTAAAACAAAACTCAAGCATTGGAAACACACACTTCCACATAGTCATGATTGGATCCGTTCCCACACTGTATAACAGATTCCAGACAGCTCAGAAGGCCATTGTTTAAAGTTTACGACCTCATAAGGTCTCTCGGGAGCTGTAGGCATGATTTCTACCAGGGCTGATTTTGTGTTCAACTTTATTTGAGAAGGATCTTCTTTCAAATTCATGTGGTTGATATCAGGATTCAGGCCTTCAGACTCTTAGAATGAGGGCTTCAGTTCCTAGTGTGTTGTTGGGTAGAGATCTCTCTTGATACCTTGCCAGGTGGGCCACTTTCTGGTGTGGTTCACAGCATAACAGCTGTCTAAAGTGAGCAAGCTAGGCAGTGGCGGTGGTAGGGGAACAGAAGTGCTGCACGGCACGGTAGCCATTGTGACCCACAGCACCCCACGATCAAGGTCCTCTTTACAGTACATTGGGACTAGGTCATTTGGAGTCAGCCTTGCTACTTACCTCAGTTGAGTACAGACAGTAGATTTTACAGTAATGGGAGAAAGGCTAGGTTCTGTGTAAACTCGGAGATTTTGAAGGGCTTAACTAAGCTTGCTTTTGACTTTGCCCAGATCCCTTGGTTCAGGGATTGCCTTTCTGTTTGCTGAACACCCATGCAACTCACTCTTTCTTTCCTGTCTGGCCCCAATCAGCATGCTGCACTCTGCTCTTCCACCTTGTTCTATCTCTTGGGAACTTGCCCAAATAGTGTCTGCTGTTCTCATTGATAACAGTTAGCTGACCTCCACCTCATATATATAAGGAGCTCTAGCACTGTGGGGGTCACCTCTAACATCTGTTTAGTATTTGAGAACTGGTTGACTCTTAGTGAGCTAGGAACATATTTTTGATGTGTATTTCTTTGAGGCTTGTTGCATGTTACTGATAGAAAGTAGACTCTTCACCTTAACTTTTTTTATATTTGTTTCATTGCTTATTTATTTGTGTGCATATGTGTTTGTGGACTTGTGTGCCATAGTGAGTGTATGGAGGACAGCATGTGGAGTTGGCTCTCTTCTTCTAATATGTAGGTTTCAGGGATTGAACTCAAGTAGTCAGATTTGGAGGCAAGCACCTTTGCCCTCTGAGACATTTCACCAGCTCTAAAAATCTCCATTTTAGCAATGTGCCTTGTGCTTGCTCTACTGTTTCTCTTTGGAAGGAGTGTCTAGCCACTGCTCTCATCTGCTGCCTGCACTTGTTGCTTTGCACGTTATGACAACCTAATCGACTGTAGTAAACAATGTCAGAATCCCACAAGTCCCCTTTAGCCCCTTGAGCTCAAAGATTGCTACTTTTAGTTACCAACTTGATAAATTATAGCAAGACTGTTTATATGTTGAATCTGGTACTTGTCCAATTCTTGAATTATATGGAGAAGGACAAAAGTTGAAAAAACAATGACAGCATAGGACTGATTTTAATTACTTTTGCTCTTTACACCATTTCACAGAGCATAAAATTAACCAATAAGATGTGGACTCTAGTACTGATACTGTTGCTCCCTTTAGTATACAAAGAGGGTCCTAAGTTGGGACTACTGTTTGGTCTCACCCTCTTCAAAATAAGAACGAGAATGTTGTCACTTAAAAGTGGACTGTCGGGGGGGGGGGGCTAGTGAGTAGGGAGGTGTTGTGGGCTCTGGATGGGCGTTTACAAGCTGAAAAGGAGGGGTAAAGGTGAGCAGGGTCTCTCTCTCTCTCTCTCTCTCTCTCTCTTTCTCTCTTTGGTTTTTTGAGACAGGGTTAGGATCTCTTTTAAATGTATTTTCTGTGTATTGGTATTTTGTCTGCATATGAGACTGTAGTCACAAACAGCAGTGAACTGCCATGTGGGAACAGGAGTTCTTTTAAATTGACCCTTGTTTATTAATACTTCTCAGTATCTCTTCTGGAATTTGGGCCATGATTTTGCTTATGTGTGATGCCACTGAATACATTCCCAAGGAGCTGTTGATGGACATTGTGCCTAGTTCTTGCTCATGCTGCTTCTGATGGGAACTGCCACTGACAAACAGGTTTGACATCAGGAAAACAGAGAGGAGGTGACCAAGGGCAGTTTAACAGCACTGTTCCCAGGGCAGGCCACAATTACCTAGGCAGGGGTTTCTGGCTCTTTGTTTAGCTTTATTTGGCCACCTGTTTCTCCCTTTTTCTTCCTCCCAACCCACTCTAGTTAACAGACTCCACAGGCATCGAGTAAGAACTGGTTGATGCTTTAACTGTCCATCTTTGAGGCAGCTTCGCACTTGCATAACTAAATGTCAGGCCAAAGTCTTTTTGTTAGAGATCTGTTTGAAAAGGTAGCAAACTGCTTGGGTTTGTGTAGGAATCTATGCTGTGGAATAGTTTGGGACTTGCTGATGGTGTGTTAACACTGTGCTGAGAAGGCAGTAGTGAGGCTGGAGAGCTGGGGCTTGTGTCCTTAGACGCATTGTTTTCTTTATTATGCTCAGGTGTAGCTAAGTAGGTTGGAAAGTTAAACCTGTCCAGGAGGAGAGCAGATCTTTTGGGCTTTCTGGTGTTTTATTTCTGAAAGCTAGCATTCCATTTCTGGTCTTGCATAAGTCAGTTCTTTAAGTATGCCCGTTTATGGTCAGAAGTAGTGATTATACATTATCTCAAACTTCTTGCTATCCTGTCTGAGGAACAGTAGTTATAAAAAAACAACTAGAGGAAACAAGATTGAGACATTTCATTAAGTAAAGTTGGTGAACAGACCAACAATTATGGCAGTCTTCAGGAATTTTCCTCGGTAACTATGACCACTGTTTCTTGGATTGAAGTTACTTTAATGATAACTATCAAATATTAGTAAACCTAACAGGTCAGGAAATGTGATTTTCCTTCTGAAAGTAGATGAGTATCTTTTTTTCTCTTAAAATCTTAGAGTAGATGGATGTGGTACGGAAGTGTTAATAGAAGTGGTGTCTAGTATTCTGTAGCTGGGGTTCATGGAGTAACTTTGTGTGCTCAGTCAGTGCATGTGCAGACAGTATTAACAGTAGTAAGTACTCTTGCAGTTAGAGTCCTCTTAGCAAGCAGTTAGCTAATCAGGCAATGTTTATACTCTTACCTCCTCAAAAATCTTCACATAGATTAAGTGAACAATTTTAGATATTGATGAGTGTCCCCTTGCTTTAGGCCTTTCTGTGTCTTTTACCAAAGAAGAATAGTGCTCTGATCACAGCTGTGTAGCTAAAACACTTTGATTGAGACCCTCAAAGCCCTTGAGCATCTTCAGTACCCTTGTCTAAAGAAAGTTTTGACTGCTGTACTTTCATCCTTTATGAATTCTTTAAAAGCATCTATTATTTTTAATTTGCAGCAGCTCTTGCCAGGTAAAAAGTTTTGGGAAACAGATGAATCCAGCAAAGATGGACCAAAAGGAATATTCCTGGGTGATCAATGGCGAGACAGTGCCTGGGGAACATCAGGTAATCTAGCTCTAGCCTCTCTACTGTGATTTATGCCTGTCTTAGAGCTCCCTTCCTCAGCACTTGGCCAAGTCATGAATTTCAGATCAGTGGCAGAAGCACGCCGAGCAAATGTCCTGTCCTGGAGTAGATAATTGCCACTAAGGAGCTTAAGATGATGTAATATATTAAAAATAATTACACAAAATCAAATCCTCAATATTTTCTCAAGTGCTAGTCAAAGAAGAATGGACTCATTTGAACTGACCACGATTTTAGCTGAGTTTTCCCTCTGTGCTGCTGTCAGCTTGCCTGGAATTGGAAAAATCTAAGCTTGTACTTTGAACTTCGTAATTCTTTTTTTTTTCCCCCCCCCTTGATGTTCTGTGCCATATACAAGGTAGTTATCTTTAAATGTGCCTGGGCCAAAAGAAGTCACCCAGCACAGACATTCTTGTGATAGCCTTCCCCTGAAGAGAGCTGTGAAGAGCTGGTAGAGGCAGAGATATCAACAGTAGAAAGAAGCCACAGCTTCTGGGGAGGAGAAAGACAGAAAACTCAACATTGGAGAAACTATATTTAGGACAGTGCAAACTGGAGTCCTCAGAAAGATTTGTTGTTGCGAAAGAAAGAAAGAAAGAAAGAAAGAAAGAAAGAAAGAAAGAAAGAAAGAAAGAAAGAAAGAAAGAAAGAAAGAAAGAATTTCTGCAACTTGAAAGAGGTGACCATTGGCTTATCTACCTAGCTATGTGAACTGCTGTACTCCTGCTCTCCTAGATAGAGGAGGGGTGTGTTCCGTGTCCTTAGCCTATGTAGAATACCAGTGCTTATTGAAAGACCCAAGAGGAGACCTTGGCTCAGCTGACCGTGGTGGGTCTCCTGATTCCCAGACATTGGTTTATCACGAGACATCACTCATAATTTGTTTGGGCTTCTGGCTGCACTGTGTCACACTTGTGTATCTTTTTTGTAGATCATTCAGTTTCCCAGCCAATCATGGTGCAGAGAAGACCTGGTCAGAGTTTCCATGTGAACAGTGAGGTCAATTCTGTACTGTCCCCACGATCGGAGAGTGGGGGACTAGGCGTTAGCATGGTGGAGTATGTGTTGAGCTCATCCCCGGGCGATTCCTGTCTAAGAAAAGGAGGATTTGTAAGTTGGCTTGAGGAACTCGTTCCTATCTCTTTCTTCCCCCTCCCCCCAAAGCAAATGTGCCTGTTGAGTTTCCTAGGTTCTCGAAGTGGTACAGGGTGTGTTAGAACACTTCCATTGTAGCATAGAGCTCCATAAGCATTCAGGAGAGGTAAACTGCATTTCAGAGATGAAAAAGTAAAGTTTGGTTTTTTGTGGGCGGTGGGGGTGCACATTTAGTTAGGTGAGGAAAGCTAAAATCAAAGTCTCAGTTAATTAGTTAACAAGAAACATTCTTCATTAAAACAAAAGGCACAAGAGAGAAGGTACTTTCTTTACAAAGAAAGTAGGAGTTAGGTATCAGCATGAGGTACTTGTCTTAGAGGAGTGATTGGCCACTACCCAAGAACCTTACAAGAGGACAGGCTTGTGGTTCAATCTTGTTTTTTTGCAGGCTAGCTGTTAATTTTATAGTGACCTTCATTGAGCAGCTTTGTTTCCTATGCCTATGCTGTTGGAGAGCTTGCTTTTTTTGTTTTAGCTTGTTTTGTCTTTGTTTTCTGGTTTGGTTTTTAATTCATTGCCACTAACCCCCATGTGCCCTGGCTGAATGGCGGCCAGAGCAGCCTCCTTACTTACTGCCCCTTCCTGCTGAATCTTAGCGTTCTTTCTGAAGCTTTGTGACCGCCTTTCTTGAAGCACATTGTCGATATTATCAGCTTTATAGATAAAGGAATCTTAGGGAATGTATCTATTCAATTCTTTCTCTCTGGCTGATGGATGTTGCAGCGATCTGCCTGCCCTTCATGTCTAATTTGGTTTGTTCTGTACCTTTTTAGTCCTTTTCTGGGATGTCATTGTGGCCTAATAGAACTCAGTGGCAAATGTTTGAGATCCCCACACCATCATCATACTTTTGGTTTCATCTACACACATGCTTCTTTATATGTTGCATTTATTACCTAGGTGCCACCCTTCTGTCCCTGAAAACTGTTGAATTGAGTAGCAGTAGTTGGTGTTTGGTAGCCTGCTCTCTCTCTCTGAGGGCTAGCCTTTTCAGAGCTGACCTGAATGCTTCTGGATCTTTTGACTTAGGCCAGACATAATGACTTGTAAATCAGATAGGGAACTGCTTTTGTGTTCCTTCTCATGGGGCTTTTTGGGGAAGAACAAGATTTATACTTTGGATATGGGAATAGAATCAAGCCAAGTGATTGTTTGCCTGTTTTCTCAAGAGAACAATAGAATTCTGTTTTCTTCCTCCTTCACGCTTTCATTTGATTTCTTCAGAGAAAGTACTGCCTTCTAAATACTGCCTACCACTTTTAAGTTATTTGCTAGAGAAAAATTAGTGTGGTTCATTAATGAGTTGCTGGTATGGTGACCAGGAGCCTTGATAACAATGACTGTGAATTCTCTGACCAGTTTCTGGTTTGTTGACGTTAGGCACAGGCTCACATCTGGATTACTGTGAAGGTTGAAGGAGGCACAGGCACACATCTGGATTACTGTGAAGGTTGTAGGAGGAGGCACAGGCGCACATCTGGATTACTGTGAAGGTCGTAGGAGGCAGAGCAGTCCTGTGAATTAAAAGTAGGTGAAACAGAAGAATGGAATTATTACTGTCAGTTTTAGGACAATTTTTATGATAAAGCATTGCCTTTCGATTGTAAAGAAGGGTCTCATACTTAGTTGTTTTGGAAAATGTGATTTTTAAGTCTTCATTGTATTGAGCCTTAGGCCAGATGAGATTTCCCCATCCCCAGTTGAAAACAGTACTCCCCAGGAAGCAGGACTCCTAGCAGTCACATGGATAATTCTCTACATCATCTTTCTTAAGAGGATGGCCGGGGAGAATAAAATGTTATTCAATATTTTGACGTCTGTGCCATCTGTAGGTTGATAGAATACCGATGGATGTCAAGCCAGGGTGTTGGCAGGTGCCATTTTCCAGCCGATGAAGGCCTTCGGCCAGAAAATTGCTGGTCAGCACTGGTGTTGTGTTCTGCTGATGTTAACCTGGGCTTGCTCTGCTTCGGTTAGGATGTTACCTAGAGAAAACTGTGTTTATGAGAAATCTGAATCATTGTAGTTCTCATGATGTGCATGCAACATTGGGGAACGGGGGCTGTCCCATTCTTTTCAAAACAAAAGTAGCTTAGTGTTAAGTTTGGAGAGCAAGGACAGCAAGCCGTCTGTGTAGGGGAGTTCTCTACAAAACACGGAGCTCCTGGGCAGGGCAGCTGGGGCTTTAGTCTAGTAGTAAGCTGAGTGGCCAGTGTCATTTTTGGCACAGTGATTATATAGAACTCAGAGCAGGTGCACAGAAGTCCTTCTTGGATTTGACAGCTGACAGTCCAGATGCTAATTCTTTAAGTGACGGTGTCCCATGAGGAGGCAGTAATTTTATGCTCTCATTGAGATTTTCTCGACACAGCTTGAATAAAAGGATTTAGCTCTTTGCCTCTCCTTCCTGTGCTTCCCTGAGTTCCTTTTGCTGCTATAAATGCTTCAGTAGTTTTGGTTTGAAGTAAGGATTGCTTTTAGGAGGTGGGGCCTGGTATTTTATGCCAGAGAGAGGTCAAATGATCTCTGTGATTTTGTGGCCAGCCTGGTCTACATAGTGAGTTCTAGGCCAGCCAGAGCTTTACAGAACCTGCCACAAACTAATTAGCTAACTTACTTTGAGGTTCAGCAGAAGACCTATTCTCACACTTACTGTGAATGCTAGCTAGCACCCAGCATGTGTATCCCCAGCTTTCAGAATACCAGATTTTGGAATAATCTGAAAAACTTGAACCCAATAGTCAAGTCTTTGCCCCTTTAGCTTTTATTTTATTTGTTCCTGGGATAAGATATTTCTCTCCCCATCTCCTCGATTTAGAGGTAGTTACAAAACCACATAGGGCACTGCTCTTGGTCCCCTGATTTTCTTCAAATAGGTTGAAGCCTAGTTATTAAGAACAGTGGATCATGAATGCTAGCTTCTGTTTTACCCACTGCAAACATTGGATCAGTGACAACTACTATAACTTTGCAGAGATGTTGGTAGGTCTTCCATGTTGTGTCAAGTGCCTGCTTTCTGACCTGGAGGGTACGTACTTGTAGCTATTCATTTGGGTCACAACTATTTGGCTTGGAAGGCTAGTATTATAATTGATTTTTTTGTGAAACTTGGGATATTGCATTACATAGAGAAGCCAGGGTTTTGAGTCTCAACTGGATTTTTTAATTGTATAGTAGAAACAATTACCATTCAAGGAAGTGTCATAATATTGTATACTGATACTCAGTTGTGCACTGATAACAGTAGCATCATTCTGGTGCTTTAAGATTCCTAGGCCATACTCTGGCCTTTTTGAACTGAAACCTGCTTTTGTTGTTTTGGGGACAGGATGTCACTGTGTAGCCCTGGCTGGCCTCAAACTCCCAGTCTTGTTGCCTCAGCATCCTGAGTGCTAGGCAGGCAAAGCTTACCTACTGTACCTGAATTTGTAACAAGCGAGCCCTTCCCTGCCCTCGTGGTCACATAAATTAAAGTATGTGAACTCTGCTGCACTGCTAGAGTCTCCTTGGAAGAATAGATCGTTAGCATGCAGCACCTTTAGATTGTGGCTACCTCCACAACAGAAACCACATGCTGGAGTCTGCAATATCAAACTTATTAAACAAAACCAAACTGTTTGAGGGTTTTCTAATAAAATCAAACATCACTTCTTGTCTGTAAGATAGGTTTCTTTTATCCTCTTAAACATCACTGCAGGTGCCTGCTGCTTTCACCTTTCTGCACAGCAGGATTGGGTGATTGTGACCATGTCTGTGTAACGCTTCTCAGCTCTTGCTCCTGCTGAAATGAGTGTCAGTTGAGTTGGGCCCTTTTGACACTTGTGCTACTGTGTGTCCTCTTAGAGTTGCATAGCATGAGCGTGCCCCAGAGTCAGTGAAGTATACTAGTGGCTGCAGTTTTTTCATACTGATTTTTTTTTTTTAATTTCTTTTGAAGAATTGTAATTTTAAGGATTGCCTCATTTAATCCTTGGATCAATCCTTATGGCAGATTAATTTATAGATGAGAAAAAAAGGCTTGGAGGCAAAGGCGGGGTCTTGCATTCAGTCAAGCTTTGCTTTCATTTCAGTTTTGCCTGGGATGGCTTTTGCTCTGCTATGTTGGCTTTTGAGGTGGATTCTCATCAAGTTGTTCCACAAGGCCATCAGCTACAGATTTTTTTCTCATTTTCTATTCCTATCAGAGATGTGAACTGTTATACTTTGAAAACATTTAATTAAAACAATTTCAGGAGTATGTTGTGTGAAACAAGTATATACAAGGCTTAGTGTAGTCAGCGCCATCTTGCTTGTTTTTGTGCAGCTAGATGCACACAGAACTGCCTGTTTGATGCAGATGGAGGAGAGCCTCTGATCTCACTGAATGGATCTTTTGCCATGGGAAGTGTTTTTGGTTTTGACTTCTTGGGGAACAAGAGAAATGTTTGGAGTTATCCTGCTTTATGGTTGGTTGTCCTGAGGAGGCCGAGCAGTCAGTGAAGAGGTCAACTCTGCTCTGTGGTTCTTACCATGTCTGCTTGGCTCCTGGCTCTTTGGTTGCTAGCAGTGGTGATGTTTTGTTGCTGCTGTGAAGAATGTGATAGGGCCTGAATGCCCGAGTGGTTTCCAGGCTTCTGGAGGTTTTTTTGTTTGTTTGCTTGTTTGCTTGTTTGTTTGCATTACAGTTTAAGGTTAAATCTCTAAAGTTTGAGATTGTGCTCAGCAGTCTAGACTGTAGAACCACTTTTAAATGACTGCTCTAGAAGGACCACACCAATTATGTACTTGTGTTTGGTAGTGTTTCAAACCCTGCTGTGTGCATCTGTTCTGCTGTATTTTTATGTGTATACAATAAAATCTTCAATGCAGCATTTCATTGCTGTTCATAACTATTTATTAAACAAAATTATCCCTGCTTTATAAATGAGAAAATTGACTCAAAGAATAAATGATCAAAATCCTATGACCAGTGTTAACACATAGAACACAGAATAGATTCAGTGCACTTTCTGAAAGACCTCATAACTATAAACACTTCACCTTATATATTATTAAAAACCACAAAGATGCCAAAAATTAACACTTTTTATACTCCTTTTCTATTTTTCCCTAACTTTACCTTTATTTTATGCATATGGGTGATTGCCTGCATGTTTATTTGTACAACACATGCATGCCATGTCCCTGGAGTCCATAAGAGAGGATGTCAGTTTCCCCAGGAACTGTTTGATCTGCCATATAGGAGCTGGGATTGAACCCTTGTCCTCTGTAAGAGCAGCCAGTGCTCTTCACTGCTGAACTATCTCTCCATTCCACTTTTCTACTTTTGGCTCGTCACAAGATGTTTTCTTCCTTCCCCTTCTTTTTTTTTTTTTTTTTTTTTTTTAAAAAAAAGACAAGGTCTAATAAAGGCCTGGAACTCCCCATGTAGTCAAGTGCCTTGAATCCGTGGTAACTCCTGTTTTATTACCTGAGAACTGGGGCTACAAGTTTGACCCCCCTGCCCAGTTATAAAGAAAGGTTTCACTGTGTGCAGCTTTGGCTGTCTTGGAATTCACTCTGTAGACCAGACTATTTGTAGAGATCCTCCTGTCTCTGCTCCTGGGCACTGGGATTAAAGGAACACACCACCACCATCAATACCACCTGGCTCAGAGGCCTTTTTGCTGTTCTTTAAGACTGCATCACTGTAGCCCTGGCTGGCTGGTACCTTACTGCTTCTCTTCCTGAGTTGCTGGGACTACAGTAAAAAGCCTTCTTAGGATCTTGAACCCAGGGCTGTCTTTTCCATAGCAGCTGATTTCTCACTCTGATCTTGGCATAATGCACAGGGCAGACTAGATTGCCAGCTATTTTTGTTGCATATGTTTTGTTAGTTTGTTTGTTTTTGAAGCATGGTTTCTCTGTGTAGTCCTGGCTATCCTGGGACTTGCTCTGAAGGCCAGGCTTGCCTCAAACTCAAGAGAGCTCTGTATGCCTCTGCCTATGCCTTTCAATGCTGGGGTTAAAGGTTTGTACCACCACAACCTGGCATGTGTCATTGTTTAAAATGAGCTCTTTCCTTTTTAAAAACGATGTATATGTGCATACAGATCTATTAGTGTATACACACCCAGGTGCTGAGGTTATAAATGTTTCCCCAAACTTCTTCAAGACGAGATGCACCAACAAAACCAACAGGCAGAAAGAGCTGCCAGTGCTCTGCCAAAGTTTGATATTTTGATAGGCAGAAAAAGTCAGGTGACAAGTTGTAGGAATGTAATGTACAGGGCTAGTGAAAACCTCCCATCTCGGAGTGTTTTGAAAACCTAGCCCTTGGCTGTGAAATTGATCGTGGCTGTGTTCTTAGTGCAGCCAGTGAGCATATGGAGGCTGAACAGGTAATGGGGAGCCTTGTGACGGTCATCAAGGAGAATGCTGAACGGGAGCCCTCCCGCTCTGTGAATCCGCTCTGTGTGTGCCGGAGGACCTTAGTGCTGCTGCTTTTTCCTGTCTCCTGTGCAGTTTTATGGGCAAGTCTTTTGAACTCTTTGGGGAGATATTGGAGTTGGACAGTTTTTCTTGAGACATAACCTTATCATGTGATTCTTCTTGGCCATTGACATTAATGGTTTCTTTTTGCCATTGCAGTCATGTTCTCACCATCTAGACTGAGTTAAGATGATAAAGACAAGATGAAGTTTCATATTTTGTCAGTTCAGTTTCCCAGGAGGTTTTGACCCTCACCATTACAACAGCTCTTGGTCATATTTATTGAGCTTCTGCTAGATAGTGTATTCATCTTTATAGCTATAGCTATAAAAATGAAAACTCTACTTCTGTCCTTCTCTCTGCATTGTTTCTGGTTTTGTGTAAGCTCTTGGCCTTCAGAGCCTTGTCTTCCCATGTCTGCTGGGTGTCAGAGCTCTCCTTCAGTGCTTCTCTGTTTCTAAGCTGCATGTAGTAGAAAAGCAGTCTCCAAGGCACATCCTGTGGCAGGCGGCCACTGTTGTGCTTCATTGTCTTGATTCTACTTGATACTACTGTGTATACAGTTCACACACAGTCCTATTTTCATATTACCCACAAAGGCTTTCTTGGCTTTAAAAGGAAAATTGGCTCTGAAATAGTGTCCTACAGGTCTAAGATGATCAGGGCTCCTGTATTGTAGTTTCTGATTAAGTGATTTCTTACCACTTTGGAAAGCTTATGTTGTGTTCTCTGTGCAGCCTGACCATTTCTCAGTGGGTCTGCTCACAGAACTGCCTGCCTGCTACTCTGGGCTCCTACTGGGGCCAGCTAGTGATTGGAGACTTGTTGTAGAAGTGCTTGTCTTCTCTTCACTGGGCTTGCCTTGTACCAGGACCTTTAGTTTGAGCCATGTGCACTTGTTTCCACCATTAAAGCCTGAGTCAGTGGTGGGAACAAGAAGATTGCTTCTCTCAGTTTATAACAGCTAAAGTGCCAGTGTCTGCAAAGCTCTCTGCCATATTGAGTCCACAGAGAGTTGCTTTCCTTTCGGAAATCAAGGCATTAAAAATGACTGTATCCAGGGCTTATTCTGGGTACTGCTAAGAGGAGACCCATTCACATTCTTTAAAAGGCAGGACTCGAATATATCTGGTTAATAGATCCATTACAGTAGTGTCTGTGTTGGAAAGTTTGAAACATTTCAGAAATAAATTCTCTTGTATAAAATGCCCCCAATTATATCATTAAAACTAATTTGTAGCAAAATATGCAGTTATTGGAAGATAATGAGTTTTTAGAGTATACTTTCTAAAAGGAAAATTTAAATTGTTTTGAAGCGTCTTTTTAAAAATGTCAGTGTCAGCTGGGTGTGTGGTACACACTTGTAATCTCGGCATTTAAGAGGCTGAGGCAAGAGAGTTGCCAAAAATACAGGCCAACCTGAGCTCTGTATGTAGTGTGTTCCAAGCTAGCAAGGGACAGCAAGAACCTGACTCAAAAAGCCAAAACAAAACAAAACAAAAACAACCAGACAAAAAAATTAAAACATAAAGCAAAAATGTCAAGGACTTAGTGCAACAGGGTGAATATGGGCAGTAGTATAGTTTGGCAAGGCCTATATTCCTAGGTCAAGTGGAGACGAGGTAGATTCAAATGGTTTCAGCCCACATTAAGTTCCATATTTAGAAGTAAAGGAGGGGCTTATATAGGATAGTGGGAAGTCATGGATTTCTTTTTTTAGTTTTAAAGCAGGCTTAATGCTTTCCCTCTTAGGAATATGCTAGACAGATTTGAGAGTAGAGAAGTAGGCTGGAGAGTTTCAACTGGGGAGAAAGAGGGTGGGACAGAATGGGAGCACATGGTATGATAAGATGTCTTCAGTTCTGTAACATACCTGTCTGTCTGTCTTCCCCCATTTGGCAAAGATTTCTGCAGTGTTCTGCCTTTGTGGTGTTTGTAACTAGACTGTAATGTCAGGCATGGGCACTGTCCTGTTCCAGTTAGCATCTAGTGTAGTCTGGTGTCCACAGTGGGTATCCATAATTAGTTGATGATGATTAGTGAAGCTGAAGCTATTTTTTAAACAGGGCCCAAGGGATGCAGACAGTGATGAAAACGACAAAGGTGAAAAGAAGAACAAGGGTACGTTTGATGGAGATAAGCTAGGAGATTTGAAGGAGGAGGGTGATGTGATGGACAAGACCACTGGTTTGCCAGTGCAGAATGGGATTGATGCAGACGTCAAAGATTTTAGGTTTGTATATTTTTACACTTCTGATTTTTTGGATGTGGGCTGTGGGTTTTTGTTTTTACTTTAGTCCCTCCTGTCTTGTTTGAGTTTTAAAAATCTAGTATAGACGATGCTGTAGAGGTGTAAACTTAACTGGTAAGGTGGAATTTTCCAAGAGCTGTCCATGTTTTATCTTTGCCCAAATAGTAGAATTTGCATTTGTATGGAGCTGGGCTTGCAGAAGACGTTTAGTTCTACAACTTTGGCGTAGGTACACCCCTGTACGCCAGAGCCATGGACATTGAGGGATGTGTTTCTCTCTCACACTGGAGAGAGAAATAGCGGAGATGCTTTACACTTTCTCCCGTCTCATACACACTCAGCAGCAGCTCCGTTCTATGTAGGTAGGCCAGTCACCAGTTACTTCAGTTGGAAGAAGTAGAAGTTCAGGTGCAAAGTAAGAGGGGCTCACTATGTAACCCAGGCTGGCTTTGAACTTGGCAATCCTCCTGCCTCGGCCTCTGAGTGCTGGAATTTCAATTGTTTACTTCCACGCCCAGCACATGGCTTGTTTATAATCGTGTCCTTTCCATGGATGCCTCTTCTCCCGTCTCTGGTCATGACTGAGTTGCAGATTTCCCTGTACTAGAACATCCATAGTATTAAATATCTGTCTTCCACAGTTGATAACCATTCTTCTTTATGTAGACAAGCTTTAGTTACAGTGTGTAATTTCCAGAAGCCTTAAAAAAAACTTTGTTCAGTGTTATACATACACATACAAATAATTTAATACCATTCTAAAGCTAATGGGTGTTTATCTGCAGACAGATACAAACATGCGTTTTTATACCCTTCTAATACCCACTAGTATAAAAAAAGTTTTGTATTATTTGCAGAAGAATTGTAAGCTTAATTATATATATATTGAACTGTATAGAATTAGAGTCTTTGAAATTTGAGGCAATGGGCAATAAATACTTACCTGTGTTATTTGGATGTGTTCAGACAGCCTCACCCCTGAGTCACAAGCATCTTGACCAATGCTTTGAGGTATCTGGCTGAGGCAGGAGGTGGTGGAGGTGGTGGTGTATGTGATGGAACATGACAATTCCTTTAACTTGTACCAGCTATATATATATATATTTTTATTTATTTATTTTTTTTTTTAAAGAGGTGGGGGATTGAATGTAGCCATAGGCTACTCTCCCTTGCCTATAATGGGTTTGGAATTTTACAGTAATTATAATGGGTTATGGAATTATATATAGGTTTGTGGTATTTCTCAAGTCCCAGAACAGTATACTCACTTAAACCTTTTGGCCCAGGTCTATAAATACACTAGCTTAGCTTTAGCATTGTCTTGGAGTAGGAGTTTGTGGTCAGTAATGATGCTGTACACATTTTTTGACGTTTTTGAACTGATTTCCTTCTTCCATTTCCTTGACAGGTGGGGTAGTATTCACCACTGGTAAAAATACAATACATGAAAACATTTTTATTAGAATCATTACAGGAATTGGAATTACCCCTAGGAACCAACTTTAGGTGTTTTTTTTGCTTTATTTTGAAGTCTTGGGCGGACTTCAGCCTGATTTTGAGACTTGCTCTGATTGCTGGGATTATAGGTTTGTACCATTATGCCTGGCCCAGAGAACCTACCATTCCAGTTTGCTCTGTGCTTAAAGAGGATCTGCTGCTCTGGTGGAGCGGATTTACCCGTGTTTGTGGGGAACATTTGTTTTTGCTTTCCTGGCTGCTGCAGGCAACATTGTTTTTAGTTTACTCTGTGTTTCTTCAGTCTAGATTCCATAGTAAAGGTATTGTATGTTAATAGTAGATGATGATACAGGTGCAAAAAGGTGTCTAGGAGGGAAGGCAAACAATGGAAGGGTCATGGAAGAATCATTCTAGAGGCTACAGCCCTGTAAGCCTTGTCAAAGGTCTCTGGTTATTTTGTAGAACTAGCTTTCAGGATTGCTAATGAACTATGACAAGGACATAAACTGGGGATTGCTGTAGTGTCCCTCCTCGATCAAAATAAGGTTTAATACCCTTTACTTTCTCTGTTTAGCCGTACCCCTGGTAATTGCCAGAGCTCTGCTAATGAAGTGGATCTTCTGGGTCCAAACCAGAATGGTTCTGAGGGCTTAGCCCAGCTGACCAGCACCAATGGTGCCAAGCCTGTGGAGGATTTCTCCAACATGGAGTCCCAGAGTGTCCCCTTGGACCCCATGGAACATGTGGGCATGGAGCCTCTGCAGTTTGATTATTCAGGCACCCAGGTACCTGTGGACTCAGCAGCAGCAGCAACTGTGGGACTTTTTGACTACAATTCTCAACAACAGGTACAGTGTGTGTCTTTGTCACCTTTCCCTTTCTTTCCAGTCAGCACATTATGGGGGGCGTGGTGGGCAAGGATCTTACCAGCTTAGAACGTCTTTAGCTAGTTGCTTTTGGTCCAGCAATGGAATAAGTTTTAAAAGCTCACCTTTTCAGGAAGCTGGTTCCTAGGCTACAGTTGCTGGGAAGAGAGCACCCTGTTCTATACACACCATGCTTGCTTGGCTCTTTTCTCCCCTCCCCTGGGGAATGGATAAGCATCCTCTCAGATGCTAAGTTATATTTGGAAGATTTCTGTTCTATGCTGTTGCTGGTTTGTTTTGTGTTAAAAAATAATGAGGGGCTAGAGAGATGGCTCAGTGGGTAAGAGTGCTTGCTTTGAGAACAAGAAAATCCAACTCCAGATCTGTCGCATCCTTGGGGAAGCTAGAGTAGCTGTGCACCTAGGGTTGTAACCCTAGGGTTGGAGCTCAGAGATAGGCCTGTTCTTGAGCTTGTTAGCCAGCCTGATAGCCTAGCAGGAACAGTGCGCTTCAGATTCAGTCTTAGACCCTGTATCAAAAGGTAAGATAGAGAACAATAAAGGAAGACATTTATTTACATGTGTACACAGTGCCACATATATCCATTCCCCAAGTGTGTATACCTTCTATACCCCCAATAATAAATAAATAAATAAATAAATAAATAAATAAATAAATAAATAAATAAATAAATGAGATAGTGATTTCTTTTGTCCATAACCTCAGTATAATACCAACCCGTTTCCTATCAGTCATGTCTTTTGTTTAAATTGTTTACTCTAGATACAGTCTATAACACACATAACTGACATTCTAATTAATATAAAATAATGATAAACTGAGCACACAAAGCAATAATTTTTTTGGTGCCTGGGGAGGGGGGTGGTCATGAGAGCCAGCCAGAGGAAGATGTTAGATGTTTTCTCTATTACTCTTTGCCTAATTCCCTTGAAACAGGGTTTCTCACTAAGTCCGAAATAAAGCACTTCGTCTAGGCTGGCCATTTTCCTAGGCTAGCCACCTAGTAAGCTCCAATTACTCCTCACCCCACCCTACCTCCCAGTGCTACCCATTGTTTTCTGTGCTCTTATACACTGAGCCATCCCCCCAGGCTTTACTCTGTTTTAGAAGTTTCTAGAAAAATGTGTTCAGGTGTTTACTGTTTTAGTCTTTATGAGACAGTGTTTTTTATGAACCCAAGGCTGGCCTGGAATCTGCTGTGTAGCCCAGGATGGCCTTCTTGTCTCCACCTCTGTGCTTTATGAATGTGTATGTCTGTGTGCCATGTGCACGCAGTGCTCAAGGGAAGAAGAAGAGACTTGAGTTCTCGTGACCTTGGATTTACAGATGTTTATGAGCTGCAGTGGGATTCTGGGAAATGAACCTGGGAGCAGTCAGCGCTCTTAACCACATAGTTGCTTCTCCAGCTCATTGCTTTTAGCCTCTTTGGTAGTACTGAGATCACGGGGGGTGAGCCACCATGCCCTGAAACAATGGCAGCCAGTTTTGAAGGCACAGTAGACCTAATTCATTAGAAAGGAAATGAGACTCAGAGGGACTACCATGTAGTTTCAGAATCCACAAAAGGTCTGATAGATTATACCTTTCTGTTACTCCTTTGGACTGGTACAAAAATATAAATTCCAAGTGTGAGAGATGGCAGTGTTTTGGAATTACGTCCTGTCTTTGGAGATGAGTTGTGATGTGTGTGCCTTGACTTGCTGCCGTTTAACTGATCCCAAGTGGATTTTGATTGGTAGATAAATAGGTATCCATAGACGTTTATGAAAAGAAGTCTCTGTAAAATATGCTCTGAGTATATATGGTTGTTATATTTTTGTTGCGTTCTGTGGTACTGGGAGTAGAGCCTGTGCTTGGCTTACAGGTGCATATAGCCGAGCCATACCCACAGCCTATGTGTGATTTAATTAGCAAGCTATATCTCCCGTAGAATGAAAAGTATGATTGAACACTATTCTCTCTGTAGCTCCCAGTAGCTGTGTACTCTATAAAAATTGTCTCTCTTGTTTTTCTGGCTCAATGTTTTTGTTTTCTATTTTAATTGAACCCTTTTTATTTAAGAAGAGTTTATTTGGGGCTGGAGAGATGGCTCAGCAGTTAAGATCACTGAGTGCCCTTCCACAGGTCCTGAGTTCAATTCCCAGCAACCACATGGGGGCTCACAACCATCTGTAATAGGATCCGATGCCCTCTTCTGGTGTTTTTGAAGACAGCTTCAGTGTACTCATATACATAAAATAAATAAATCTTGGGGGGAAAAAAAGGGTTTATCTCCTGTGGGTTTTTTTTTTTTTTTTTTTTTTTTTTAATTCTCTTTTATCACTGGGCAGTGGTGGCGCACGCCTTTAATCCCAGTACTTGGGAGGCAGAGGCAGGCTGATTTCTGAGTTCTAGGACAGCCAGGGCTACACAGAGAAACCCTATCTTGAAAAAACCAAAAAAAAAAAAAAAAATCTCTTTTATCTAACTGTCCTTTACTTCATAGTGAAGGAATTGTGGTCTTTTTGGTTTATTAGTCTATGGTTTCTTATTACCAGGAGTTTTGAAGTTAGCTAATTATTAAGACTTAAACATAAATGAACTTTTGTCTATATCAGAGATACTAGTTGTACAAATGTGCAGTGTCACAGATGGCTTTTAGACTGGCTAATTTAAAATGATTTGCACTTTGGAACCTGTTGAGATATAGCTTTTCATAGATGTCTTAGTTTTTGCAGTTTAGGGGTGCTGCTAGACTACGAATTGGGCATTAATTGTTTTATGTTTTAGTTAGGATTGCTATTGCCGTGGGGCAGCTCATTCAAACCACCATATTTCTTGAACTTCATTGTATGAAGTGGCTCAGTGAGCTAAGAGCCCAAGTGTCTTTTCTTTGCCTGCGTGTGATAAGGTATTATTGCCTTTGTCTGCTTCTGAGCTTCATGAGAACAAGGGCTATCCTCTGCTTTCCTTTAGCCAAATGAGCCTTTAGGGGGCCTTTCCTCTGTTTCTGTTAGAATGTTTCCCAAATTAAAATTTGAAACTGTGTAATACCTGGGGAAGTTTTTGGAAGTTGTTGGAAGGTTTGTTAAATAACCTCCAGTAATATAATATTACAGTGTAATGGCCAGGTAGTTATTTCTTGGATCAGATGAACTATTTTAGGGTCTCTGTGTGGCTGTCTGACCAAAAATCATGTCCCTTCACATCCAGAAAACATTCTTTTGGGACCCAGTTTTGTGAATTGATTCAGGGAGATTGTGGTATTGTGGGCTACTCATAATAACATGTAGTTAGCACCTTTTTCATCTATAGACAAGAGTATCTTTGATGGAGAGAGCAAAGTTTTCTGTTTGGTTCTCTTCTTCCTAGTTCTGTTTAGTCATTAGGATGCATTTCATCATTTCTATAGTACAGGACAACACGCTATGATAAGAGGTGGGGTAATGCTGGAGAGATGGCTCAGTGGTGGTAAATGCACCTGCTGCTCTTGCAGGAGACCTGAGTCGGGTTTCCAGTACCCATTTTGGGTGGCTTACAACTGCCTACTGGTACTACCACTATTCTACTATATAGCTCTGGCTGTCCAGAAATTTGCTGTGTAGACCAGGCAGGCCTCAAATTGTGTCTGTCTGCCTGTGCTGGGATTAAAAGTATATGCATTTAATGCCCTCCTCTGACCTCAGTAACAGGAGTGCCCACGTACACATGCACACACACAAACTCAAATAACAAAAAGAGATAAGACCATTCATGTCTGCATCCTATCCATAGGGTTTCTGGTCTCCAGAGGAAGGAAACATTTATGGAAGAAGTACCAGTGAGCTGTTCCTTAAAAGCCTTATTTCTTTAGGAAGAAGCTGAAAATCAAAAATGCTCATGGAGTAAATAGTAAAACCTATATAATAGTAAAGCCTAAAATGCAGATGGTCTGGAGTGTGTTTAACCTGGCTGGTAATTTGGATAGCCTATGAAGGTGACTAGGTTCTGTGCATTTCTACTTACACTAAGACATTTTTTAGCAGGATCTATATATCTGTCTGTCTTTCTGTCTATCATTCATCATACATACATACATACATACATACATACATACATACATACATACATATTCAGGCTTGCTATGTTTCTTTAACTTGCTTCTATCTTTTCTTTTTAGGATGAATGCCTAGTTTTTGTGGTTTTGTGGTGTTTGTGTAGAAAACAGGTCTAGACACTTTGGTGTTAATATATTAGTAATTGTTGACTCATGAGTCCTTCTGGAAACCTGAATTCTGCTTGCAGTGAAATGTTAAACCAGTTGGTATAAGTGCTATCGCCCAGGCATGGGAGGGCTCAGTGACGACCAAGGCCATCTTATAGGGGGTGTTTGGGTTGGCAGAGCACAGAGGATTATATTATATATACTCACATTATGCCTGGACTGGAATTGTAGCATCGAGTACAAGACTGCCTTGAGAGTTGAGTCTCAGTTATGGAGGTCTTGCCTGAACCAGATGTGTCTTAGACAGTATTCAAAACAACCAAGGCAGCCGAGCAGTGGGGGCACACACCTTTAGTCCCAGCACTTGGGAGGCAGAGGCAGGCGGATTTCTGAGTTCGAGGCCAGCCAGGGCTACACAGAGAAAAACCCTGTCTCAAAAAAACCATCAACAACTGAGGCTTGTTAAGCTGGTGATCTAGCGCACACTCTGTGTTGTCCTGCAGTGTGCTCTTTGATTTGGGTTCTTCTGTAAGTGAGGAACAAAGGGTGGTCAGCATCTTCCTTTTTTAATTTGCTTCAGATTGTAGGGCAGCTTTGTTGTTGGTTTTGTTTTGTTTTGTTTTGTTTTTCTTGGTGGGGTGAGGGGAGCTAGCGTGGACAAATACAGAGTAAATGTTGTCTTGTCCCAGGTCCTTTCCATTGTGACGTTTCTGTTTCCGTTGATGTTTATGGAAGTTGGTTTTGTAACAAAGTGTCAGCTTTATTGAGATACCTGATACAAAGCGCCCAGTGAGTAGGGGAAAGGTGATTTTGACTTAGTCCCTTTAATTCTTTGGGTTTTGGACTCTTTATTTTCTTCTCTTGTCACTGGTGCTCATTGTGGAAGTGACCTCTCAGATTTATAAGAGCAAGAGTTCTACAAATCCTTTGGGCAGTTGGGTGACCCCTGTGACTTGCTTTCTTGTCTGCCATGTGCTCTGCTTCTGAGCTACTTTACCAAGCCATAGTGTTGAGGGTGTGCTTGTGTGTGTGTTCTAAATATATGGTATGCAGAAGAGTATGGAGAAAATATTACATAAAAAATACAATGCAAGGTATTTAAAAGCAAAATCTTTATATTTGCTTCTTTGTACATATGAAGCATGAAGTATTAGCTCATACTGAACATGAAAAAGATTTTGGAATGCTTGGGACTACAACATAAGAGGAAAATGTATATTATTTCTGTCTGCTTGTAATAATTCATAGGTATAAGGCTAATAGTAAACCTTTTTGGAGAATATTTCAAGAGTTTGAAGAATCCCAATTGAAGAGTATACTGAAGAGGCTCCAGGTGGATTTAAAAAAAACCCAAACATTGAAGTGAGCCTGCAGGATTGCCATTCATGGAAAAGGGGCCTCAATCTAAGGCTATTTTCTCCACACAGTATCCTTTTTGATGTCCTTCTGGAGTGTTCTTTTCACTTTCATGCTTTTCCCTTTTGCCTTCTTAATCTTGAAAAACAGCCCCAAAAGTTTTGTATTACCAAATTCTGTGTTATGATATTTGAGCAGTTTTTAAATGAAGTATCATACAATTTTTCATTTATATTCCCACCAAAATGTTTTGGAAATCATTACTAAATTTCATTATATCCTCACCATATAACTGAAGCTAAAACTGCAACGTCAGCATAAGTTAGAGAATGTTGATACATTTTATTTAGAACACAGTCAGATGAAAAATAGCCTAATACAGCATAAGACAGGGTCTCATGTTACTGGGACTGACCCAGAAACTGTTAATTGTGTAGCTGAAGGCCTTGAATTGATTCTTCTGTTTCTGTCTCCTGAGTACATGTGACTGCTAACTGACTATAACTCCAGCTGCAGGGGATCCAGTGCTCTCTTCTCTTTATCACCCAAGTGCACTTGGAAAACACACACACCCTGTCTGTCTGTCTGTCTGTTTCCCTCACACACACTCACTCACTCACTCATGTGCTTTATTAGTGATTAGCTATCGTTCTCAAGAGGCATAAATATGCATAACTTTAGTGTTTTGTCTCTTTGTAGCCATGGCTGTCCTGGTACTCCTGCATAGATCAATCAAGCTTTGCTCAAACTCAAAAAGAAGTGCCTCTCTCTACCTGCCTCCTGAATGCTGGCCTGCTGGCCACCACACTGACTTATTTGCATAACTTTAATGCAAAACATTTTTAAAATTCACAAGTGTCCTTTGTGTTATTAATGAGGAAGACTTGATATTGACTAGTTACAGGATTATTTAAGGTTACCTCAGTGTGGCTTTAGTTTGCTCAGTTATACAGAAACATTTATTTGGTAGAGTATTGGGTTTTAGTTTTGATCTGAGATCTCGATCTCAATATCTCTATATACGCCCCCACCCCCACCCCCCATTTATTTTTGAGACAGTCTTTCCAGCCCTGGCTGTGCTGGGACTCATGTTGACTACTAGGCTGGTCTCAAACTTAGAGAGATCCTTCTGCCTCTGCGTGTACCACCATGATAGATTGTAATTAGTTTTTTATTTGTTAAGAAACAGTAAAAGTTTTGTTGTTGTCTAAATATAGCATTTGCATATTTAATGTGTATGGGTGTTTGGTATGCATGTATGCATATGGACTATTGACTCTTGTCTGAGACACATAAACAAAAAGAAAATGGTGAGATCTTTTGGTCTTTAGTGCTAGGCTGTTCCCTTTCCTCTTCTTATTCTAGGAATGCAGAGGCCTTTGTTTTGTAGATTTGTCACCTTCACATTCAGTTTAGCCATAGCTTTTTTTTTTGAAAGGAGTATAGCACGAAAATTGTTCTTCTGTGATAACTTAGCATCTTTCCTTGTAGTTTCCAAAAACATTCGTGTGTATGCGTGTGTGCATGCATGCATGCCATGAGAGAGGAGAGAGACCGTACAGAGGACTGCTTGTGGGAGTTTTACCCTTCCGCTGTGTAGGGTCTGACCATAACAGTAGTAATATTAACAGCTCCTGTTTGTTTTTGTAAACCATACTGGTAGTAACTCTCTTTTATAAGAAGCCCACTGACTGGCACCGTTGCACTGTGTGCTCTTGAGCTTTTGGAACAGGAGCATTGCCTTTTGTCTGTCAACTCATTTAGTGAGGGGGACATAGAAGGAAGGCAAAGCAGTTTGTCATAGATAGCCAAACTGTGCTTTCAGTAGTTATTGTGAATCCCTCTATGACTTGGAAATGTTTGCTGGATTTGCCCTGTGCTCCCTGTGAATGAGCTGTAATTAGCATAGTGCTCATCTGTGCTGTCCTGCCTTGAGCACTTCCTAGTGCTCGCAGTGCTCCTTTCTCAGTGGCACTGGCTCCTTTGTGAATTCACGACAGTGGTAGCAGAGCTCAGGTTTGCCACCAGAGGGCATTAGTGTGAGTTTGTAAGGATCTTTGGAGACTGTCACATGCCAATTACCCAATTTTGTTTTGAGTACTCTATTTCTAGTTAGTATTGTACCAAAGAGAATATGACAAAATTGACATAATCTAGCATATAATCAAATCTGATGGCTGTAGATGCATAATTAGCTTTTGTTAAATGGTTTACTACAAAATGCTCTCAAAAAGAAAATCTCCCATTTTTCTTATAATCACTAATTGTTACACAGTCCTTAACTGCAGGCTACATGTGGCCTCTTGCAAGGTTAATGTATGTGGTCCCTGTTAGAAGTAATAATCCTTACCTTGAAATGTGACCACATGAGGGTGGGGACTGCAGATTTAAGGAGGATTGCTTTTACGGTATCCACGCTCATGTTTGTTTCTATGTGTGTTTCTAGTGTATAAATACTGAGTACATGGAGGATGTAGCGAGGAAAGTCTGAGTGTCGTCGATCATGTCAGGACGCCCCTCGGCAGTGGCACCCTACATGTATCACCGATATCTCCCAGTTGCATACTATCTCGAAGCCCCCGTGGTGGGACTTTTCATTGAGATGGTTTGTTTAAAGCAGGGCTGTGAGGGTGGCATAGAAACAAATGGAAGCATTGGTGAGAATGTGACCGTTTCAGAAAGTTTTAGGATTTTATGTGGCTTTTACCTTGGTTTTTTATTTATTTGCTTTATAAAATTATTTTTTGGTACTTGGGATTGAACTCAGGGCCTACTACATGCTAAGTGAATGTTTCATCACTAAGCTATATTCCTGGCCTCTTTATTTTTTCCCTTTTGGCTACTTCTCTTCTGTGGACTGCCTCCAGTTGCTAGAGACACTGTTCTTGAGATAAACTTGCAAAGCCCATACATAAATGCAGCTTCTAAGACACACTGACTAGCTCCCATCTTAGGGTGGACAAGTGTTTTGAATGCTTGAGAAATCCATCTAGTCTCTTTACTTCACTGTTTGGTCTTAGATGTGTACGAGATAATGCCTTTTTATTTTTACCAGCATCATGGTGAAGTTTTTCTTTAACCTTTGAAAAGGAAAGCTAAAGATTATTTTGTTTCTTTTGTTTTTTTAATCTATATATGATTATGTTTCCTAAGGACTGGCAAGATGAGGATCTCTTTGTTTTTTTTTTTAGAAAGATTTGAAGTATAGAAAGTAAGATTCAGGTTAAAGTGGCCACTGTGTTCAACATATGCAACTTTTTATATACAAATATTTATAGGGACTTGGAGAGATGGTTCAACAGTTAAGAGCACCGGCTGCTCAGAGGATCCAGGTTAAATTCCCAGCACACACAGGGCAGCTCACAACTGTCTGTAACTCTGTTCCAGGGGATCTGACTCCCTCACAAATACAGGCAAAACATCAATGTATAAAAAGGGGAAATAAATAAATAATCAAACTATTTTTAGGCTTATGTGTGTGAATGTCTTGCCTGCATGTATGCGTGCATGTATATATATGCACCACATCTTTACCTGGTGCCTGCGTACGTCCTGGGATTGAATCTGGAGCAAAAGCAAGAAGTGCTCTAACCAGCTGAACCATCTCTCCAGACCTGATTGAGACAGAGGTAGGGTGTAAGGCCACAGGATTAAATCTCTATTGTATACATTAACAATAAGAACAGTTGCAGTGGTGATTTTGCTGAGTTGAGGTGATGGCAACTTCCGATGTCTCTTGATAAATATGGCTGTAGTTCCAGGTCTGTATTATCTGTTAGATTTCACCTAGATGTGAACTGGGCTGTTGGTGGGTCCTGTAGAAAGAACAGGTGGTTGGAAGCTCTGTTCTGGGAATAGGGCTATTCAGCAGTTTGTCTCTGGAAGGAAGCCTTTTGAGGCTCTGTACAGTCAGGCTGCTAGCTTCACTGATCTTCATCACTCTTCATGATAAAATGGTCCTGTTCCTTGCATAGTAAATATTGATTAAATGAATAGGTGAAGCGCTGACTGAATATTCTATATTAATAGGTACATTTATGGGATCATTTTAGTGAGCAGTGTTTTACACTTTTCTCTCTTTCCTGTGAATTAAAATTTTGTGTGCAAGTGCAGATGCCACCAGCGTACAAGGTCAAAGGACAGCTTGTAGGTCCCAGGGATTAGACTCGGGTGGTTAGGAACCTTGCTGGTTCAGTGGAAATTTGTCAATAGCTGCACTTCTGTTCTTTTCACTGCCCAAGAAGAATAAGATTAGGAGACCCTGAAATTCCCAAACCCAGACATTTCTCTAATTCATTCATTAGGAAGAGGTGCTACTTTAGGAAGGTATGCAAAATCGTTTTCCTAGAAAATAACGCAAACTTCTCTCATCTTCTCCAAAGCATGACTAGGTAAGAACTCAGTACTTGTTGGGTCTTAAAAGACCTTTGGGCAGACTCTAACCCTTGGGATCACATGGAAGTCACTTTGCAGTGTTCTTACCTGACTTAAGGTGTACCTTTAGTCACTCCGTGGTACTTGCTGTTGCTATTAAGGAGTTTTCATATGTGTGTATATCAGGAGTTTGGGGAACATGAGACCTAGGAGCAGTCTATGGAGTGGGGAGAACTAATTGAGGCAGGAAGAGAGAATGGATAGACTGAAATATTATTCTTCCAGGGAGTGGAGCAGGCCCGAGGCTTCCTGTTTTGTCAAGTATCCTGTGTAACAGAGGCTAATGAAATTGTTAAGAGATTTACAGGACAGTTGTCTAACTGTAACATCCTTCTCTTGCCTCAGCTATTCCAAAGACCCAATGCACTTGCTGTTCAGCAGTTGACAGCTGCCCAGCAGCAGCAGTATGCCCTTGCAGCAGCCCACCAGCCTCACATCGGTAAGTCCTTAAGCCCATGTCTGTTTCTATCTAGGAGAGTTGGATGCTGGGAAAACTAGTAACTTACACTAATATCAAAATGCATCCTAACACCTGGTAGGCAGAGATAGTTTAGGGGCTGTCATGAGTTCCAAGCCAATCTGATCTATATAATGTATAATACATTTGGGGTGAGCCTGGATTATACAGTGATTCCCTGAGTCCATAAAAGAAAAGGCAAGGGTGGATGGAATTCAGACAAATGCCTTGTACAGAGTAAGCGGCTTCTTTTTTGTATCCAGTTATTTCTTGCCCCATATTTTATTTTCGATGTGCTAGACTGAACTCATAATACTTCTCTGCAATCTATTCTCTCCCCCCACCCCTCCAATCAGGATCTAAATAATTTACTAGAGAAATGACTACTGATACCTCTTGGTAAGATTTCAGGCAACAGTGCTGGATGTGGTGATCCACACATTTATCCCAGAGCTTGGGAGGGAGAGGCAGGGGGACCTCTATGAGTTCTAAACCAGCCTGGTTTACAATATAGTGAGTTCCAAGCCATCCAGGGCTACACAGTGACATTCTGTCCCCCAAAATAAATAAATAGATTTCTGCACCTGTGATTAGGCCGTGCAGTTGTGAGTAGGCTGGATCAGCGCCTCAGCTCACTGAACAGCAGGTAGTGCTTTTTTTCCCTTTAAGATCCATCTTCCAAGTCTTTTCTTCCTCTTCTTCAGATGAGTTTGGCAGGCATTTTAATCTTCACTTTGATCTTTCTACCTATTTGGACCTCTATTTTTAGATCTCTGAGACAGGATCATGGTGTAGTCTCAGCTGGCCTCATGTTGGTTCTCCTGCCTCAGCATCCCAAGTGTTGATATCACAGATGTGACTGCTGTGCCTGGCAGCCCTGCCAGACCTTAAGGGTTCTTCAAAACAAAATACACTGACTGGAACTAAGTGGGAGGAGGAGAGATTTCCTTTATTCTTGCTTTAAAAGTAACAGAAATGAGCAGAAAGCACATGGCAGCCCTGGATGTGGTGTGCACGGAAGAAGAGCGTTCAGTCCCATCCTAGTTGCCACAAGAGCCCGCCAATGCTATGTACATGTAAACTGTCACTAATACCACATCTGTTTTGAAACAATTTTAATAGTAAAATTGAAAATTAATATGATTTTAAGACTTGGAGATGGAACTCAGTATGCACAGTGGATTCAGTGTCTGCACAAGGCCCTAGATTCAATTCCCAGCAACACAAACAGTAAAATTAATTCCTAAGAGTCTGTCTAGCTGGATTTAAAACTGTAACAAGGGCAGGTATAGTTTGGAGGTAGAGGGATTGCCTGAAATTTAGGAGAGTTTGATCTTAGCAAGGAGACAATACAAAAGTGTTGTATAAATGATTTGTTGCAAACATTTCTTTAGTAAAGATGGGAGAGGTTGCCCAAAATGGTTTAAACTGGGCATTGTAGTCCAGCACTTCAAAGATTGAGGCAGGAGGATTCAAGGGAAGTAAGTTCAAGGCCAGTGTAAGCTACATAGTGACCCCCATTTCATGGAGCCTGCTAGGCCTGGGGTGAAGCTTGGTAGGTCAAGAGTGTTTGCTGGGCAAGCAAGAAGACCTGAGGTCAGGTGTTCAGTACTCGCCTGAAGGCAAGTAGATCCCAGCCTGGGGGAATGGGACCAGGAGGAGCCAAGGAGCCTGCTGGCCTATCTGTATGGCCAAAATGGCAAGCTTCATGTGCAGCAAGACAACTTGTCTTAAAAAATAAGTTAGAAAGCCTTAGAGCTATAGGTCTCAACCTTTGGGCTCTCGTATCAGATATTCATGTTATAATTCAAATGAGTAGAAAAATTACGGTTATAAAGTAGCAATGAAGTAATTTTATGGTTGGGGGTCACCACATCATGAAAAGTTGAATTAAAGGTTCTTAACATTAGGAAGGTTGAGGACCACTGCCATAGAGGAAGGCATGTGTTGTCTTCCTCTGTCCTCCCCGTGTATACACACAGGTACATAGACACATGCGCACACACTTGCTTGGATAAATGTCACTATGACTTTTTAGTGAGGTTATATTATCTTTGTGAAATTCCTCTTTACTTTCAGCCTATTCTCTCTTCCCTTTTGTCCCCTTCATCGATAGCCTGGAATGCTAGCCAACTAGAGAGGCGTGTAGTAGGGCTGCAGTTTGGTCATTTGTTTTTACTGACAGGTATGTTTCCAGCAGGTTTAGCTCCCGCTGCGTTTGTCCCCAACCCATACATCATCAGCGCTGCTCCCCCAGGGACGGACCCCTACACAGCTGGATTGGCTGCAGCAGCGACACTCGGTGAGACACGTGCTGCATGAGGGATTTGCTCACCTGCTAGAAAAGTCCTCTGAAATGGGCATGCCTTCTTTCTACTCTGCCAAAGCCATGTCTCCAACGACAATGGCTCTTGGTTTTAGTGCTCGTCCCTTGTTAGTCATAGTCCTCTGCTTAGCTATTGCCCTGCTCTGCCTAGGAAAATAGGGTGGTGACTTATTCTGTCCCACAGGAGCTTGGGTCCACTGAATTGCTTGTTGATAGTGCAGGGTATTTGCTCAGCTTTTTCTGCTGGTTCCATAGGGAGCTCACTGTTTTCTTACCTTCTCATTGCTTTGTGGCTTTCCCTCCCTCCAGTTCTCTAAATTGCATAGCTTTTGAGCACAAGTCCTACATTTCTCCCTTGGATTTCTCTTCTCCCTCCTCTGAAATGTGGCATGGTACTGTTATTGTCACATACAGCTCATCATCAGAGCCTGAGGAGAAGATGATGGTTGGTCCTTGGAATTAATACTACAAAGGAGCTCTAGTGTCAGGATGCTGAAGATTGGCTGAGGTTGGCTCATTGGATCATCCATTCTCCATGACTTGTGTGTGAGGCTGACCAATGCACCACTCTTTTTTTTCTTGAATGGTCACATTGGCTCACACCATACACGGCAGCCAGTCCCATCTGATTTCAGGGTCCTTAGTGTACCAGCCTGGGCCTCTGTCCCCAGGCATTAATCACGGTTTGTGCCTGGGATGATCTGACTTTAGTCTAGATTACCTGTTGTTTCTGTGTTGCTGACAACTGTGGATTTTATTTGCTTATGGATGGATTCACAATAGTCATTTCCTTTGCTGAACTTTTTCAAAGTCAAGTATCTTTCTCCTTTGACTCTGTGTAGCACAGTTGCTGTCTCA
Organism: Uromys caudimaculatus; assembly: GCA_028551405.1. Taxonomy (NCBI): domain Eukaryota; kingdom Metazoa; phylum Chordata; class Mammalia; order Rodentia; family Muridae; genus Uromys; species Uromys caudimaculatus. The sequence goes on from CM052702.1 coordinate 118,694,189, forward strand.
GAGGGGCCATAAATGTTATGTGGCTTCATTTCAATATGAGGACAAAGACAACAAACAACCTCTGAAACTGTTGTAACCGTGTAAGTTACACTCTTTTCAACTTAGTTTCAATCTAAGATTTCAGTGACTGGTGTGTGGTTCTCAGTGATTATGATGGCAGCCTATTTAATACTTGCCTTTGGGAGTGTAGACAGCACAGCCCTGTCAGTGTGACCTTGGCTGGCTACCACTAACGTTTGCCACACCTAAGTGCCATCTGTGCACTATCCTTAGTGCTGTTCTGAGTTTTTCATTATCTTGGTGATGTGTGTAGTTAATGAAAGGATAGGTTGTGTGCACGTGACCTAGACGATGACCTAGACTGCAGATGATTTAAAGAGTCCGCCAGATGACAAGAGACACTAACTACCCAAACCACAGAAGGAAGGGTTTTGTTAACGCAGAAATTGAACCAGGAGTTCTGATTAGCTAGTTTCAGCTAAGCACTCTGGGGTATTTAATTTCCACGTGACCAAGGTCCAAGTAGTAGAAGTACCAGCTCAAGGATTAGAAAGCAAAGTGTAAGTGTTTAGGGTGCTGTCCTTGTAGGTCGAACCCATCTTCTCAAAGGCCAAAGGGCCATATTTAACCTGGTACACTTGCTATGTGAACAAGAAACCCAGGCACTCAGACAGTTTCCTTAGGTCCCTTTCTCCCCTCCCCCCTGTGGCTTTCTTTACCTTACTAGTCTGTGGACACTTGTCAGATGAGTTTGGAGACCAGGCTCTTGACTTGTTTAGGTTCTGAAAAGTCAACAAAGCACTTTCCTTTAATTCATGTGCGTACTGTAAGAAGATGGCTGCTGTTGTAACACATTTCCTCAACGACACAGTGGGCGTTCGTGGTCACGGTAAGCCATAGGCATCAAACAGTACCCACCTAGAAGTGCTGAGCCTATCATTGGACAGTGATGCAGTTGGACTCGCTCGTGGTTTAGAACCTTTTGAGTGTGTGCTGGTTCATTGTTTAATGAGAAGCAGCTTCTCCGCCAGCACAACTGTACTATTTGGAACTATTAGTCATGTTCCATGTGCTTATTTAGCCTTGTGCTGTGACTGAGAAGGAAAGCAAGTTTCACCAGATTCCAGGAGCTGTCTTTCAACAGTTTCTTATTTTTTCCTTCTTGTGTAAGTTCCTTTAATTATGTAAAATACACTCAAACTATTTACTCTGAGTCCCGTCACTGTCTTCAGTGTGAATTCACATCTTTTTGTGTTTTCTGGTGTCAACTTCAGCATAGAATTTTTACCTAGACCTTGGCCCCTCCAGCTGCTCTCTGAGCCACCTTATTAGGTTCAGATCTGCTGCTTTGCCTTTAGTGACGGACTTTGGAGCTGTCACTTCTCGGCAGAGAAGGGGAACAGTTGGCTTGGAGCAGAGTGTTGAGTTCTGTGCTGTGCTCAGTGGCTCTGTGGTGAGTCATGGTTGAGGTGCACTGTGCTTTTGTCAATAGCAGTCAGCTTGAAATGTGAGTTTTGATATAACAGTATGTGAGTGTGTGCTTGTTGTGACTTTAAACATGGAAAAAATAGTCAAAGATTTTTGAAATTGTATGTGGAGGTCCAGTTATGAGAAGGGTAATAGATTGCATCTGGGGTTAGCGATGCAGGGGCTAGCCTCAGCTAGTCCTCAGTGACTGGGGAAGGGAGAACACAGCTGGGATTTGTTCTTTTCCGTTCTGTTTAAGCTCATGAACCTTCTTCCATGTATTTCTCTTTCACAGCCAACTTTGTCTGATGTCTGTCTTGCATCTTTTCTTTCTCATGGGGTAACATAACTTCTGGCTGGGTTTGCTGTTTCATGTCATAATCCAGTACTGGGGAGGCTAAGAAGGAGCAGCTCTAGTTTGAAGCCAGATTGGGCTACATAGCACAACTTTGACAAACAAATCTTCGTCTAGGCAGTTGCTCCTGCTTTTAAGCCCCATTCCTTCAGTTCCCCTCCCAGCCTCTCTTCAGTAGCTTTATCACCTTACCTGTACATGCCTTGCTGTAGTGCAGCCTGGCTTCAGAAGACCCTGCCGGATCACATACAATATCTTAGCCCTCCCTTCTCTTTCATAAATACTAGTTAGCACAAATCTTTGTGTTCTTTAATATTTTTTGGATCTCACCTTTCAAGATCTGAATAATCCTAAGATCATGTTTTTTAAACTTTTCTTACCTTTCTTTGATTCCTTTTAGGCCCAGCTGTGGTCCCTCACCAATATTACGGAGTCACGCCATGGGGTGTCTACCCTGCCAGTCTTTTCCAGCAGCAAGCCGCTGCAGCTGCAGCAGCAACAAACTCTGCTACTCAGCAGAGTGCTCCGCAGGCCCAGCAGGGACAGCAGCAGGTAAAGTCAGTCGGGGGGGGGGGGGGCGGGCAATATGGTGTGTGCTGGTGACAGACCAATGAGTGCATCTGTGTGCAAGCAACTCACAACTGATGTTGATGTCTTTATAAAACACGGGGTGCCTGTGTGTGTATGTGTCTGTCACAGATGATGTTGCTCTTCATAAAATGCTGAGTGCCTGTGTGTGCATGTCCACATACTTGCTCCAGTGCTCATTTAACTGATATATTATTGTTGTTGGGTGTTACATGGGCCAGAGGTTATTAACCTCTGGTGTCATTCTTCAGGAGCCAACCACCTTGTTTGTTGAGACAAGTATCTCTCAACCATACCTGGCACTCACCAATTAGGCTGGACTATCCAGCCAGTGATCCAGGAATCCTCTGTCTATCCTTCTCTGACACTGGGATGATAAGTCTATGACCATAATATCCTTGTTACGCCAGTGCTGGGCATTGAGTTGCTGGGCATTGAGTTTTGGTTCACATGCTTGGACAGCAAACACTTAATGACTGTTTTTTTTTTTTTTGTTTTTTTTTTAAATACCCCTCCTCCTTTTCTTTATTTTCGACAACATCTCACTACGTAACCCTGGCTATCCTAGAACTCACTGTAAGACCAGGCTGTTATCTGAACTCAGAGATCTATCTGCCCCTGCTTCCTGAGTGCTGGGATCACAAGCTCGCCCTTACTGACCTACTTCCTCCAACAAGGCCGCACCTCTTAATTCCTCTTAAACATATTTTTTACTACCTGGGAGACAAAGTAGTCAAACATGAACCTATGGGGCCCATTTTTTTACTTGAAGCTCCATACAAGATAAAAAATGAAAATGTTGTGGTTAAGAATTTTGTGCTGTGGTTGGGAGTTTGCTCAGTTGGTATTAGCTCAGTGTTTTCCTAGCACGTGTAAAGCCCTGGGTTCAGTCCCTAGCACCATGTACAACTGAGCATGGTGGCATGCCTAGTGGAGGTATACGCTGAGTTTGGAGGTGGCTGTGTAGCTGAGACTGCCCCTATCTGGGCTGATCCCTCATAGTTCTCTTTAGTCTTTTGTCACCCATGTGACAGAACTCTGACATTGTACTGTGTTTCCTTTCTTTCTTCGATTTATTTACTTTTGTTTTATGTGCAAGAGTGTTTGGCCTGCATGTATGAACGCATGAACATGTGCCCCCTGGTATCTGCAAGGCCAGAAGAGGGCGTTGGCTCTACTGGGACTGGGGTTGCAGGCAGTTGTGAGCCACCATGTGGGTGCTGAGAATACAACCTGGGTCCTTAATTAAGAGTTCTTACTGTTAGGCTAAGCTGTCTCTCCAGCCCTGTTATTATATCTTCCTTATTGACTAGAGTGCACACACTTTGCCTGTCTTGTTTATAGTTATGTTCTTATTGTCTGATCTATGGTAAGAGTTAACTATTTGATTAAAGAGTACCGCTGTATTTCAGTTTTTTCTCTTCTCTTTTTTGTTTCTCTTTCCCTCCCTCCCTCCCCCTCTCTTTCCTTCCTTCCTTCCTTCCTTCCTTCCTTCCTTCCTTCCTTCCTTCCTTCCTTCCTTCCTTCCTTCCTTCCTTCCTTCCTTCGAAGATAGGGTTTCTCTGTGTACCTCTGCCTCATAGTGCTGGGATTAAAGGTGTGTGCCACCACTGTCTGGCATAATCTACTGTTTCTAAAGGTTGTACCTACAACAAAGTATACTAGAATGAAATTTTACCATATGATGGGATGAATTGAATTTTTACCTTAGTTGCCATACCGTGTCATGAAACCATTATAATAAACATTTTATTACTGGCACTGGTGGCACATTCCTTTAATCCCAGCACTCAGGAGGCAGAGACAGGTGGATCTCTGAGTTTGAGGTCTACAGAGTGAGTTCCAGAACAGCCAGGGCTATACAGAAAAACCCTGCCTTGGTTGGAAAACCAAAAAGGAAAAAAGGGACCATTTTATTTTTGCTCTCATTTAAAAGACTGACTCTAGTAGAGCACATGGTGTGTCCTCTGTAACTCCTGTGAGATAGCATTTCTGTTTCTTATTCCCAGGTTCTTCGTGGAGGAGCTAGCCAGCGTCCTTTGACCCCAAATCAGAACCAGCAGGGACAACAAACAGATCCCCTTGTAGCAGCTGCAGCAGTGAATTCTGCTCTTGCCTTTGGACAAGGATTGGCTGCAGGCATGCCAGGTAAGATTTGCACTGATGTTCCTAATATTTTGTGGAGCCAAGAAAGTAAGAATTCAGGGAGTGTTTCTGACTTAGGATTGGGGACTGGCAGGGATGATACATACTTGCCCTCACTTAGACCAGAGCTCGTTGATGAGAGCTTCGTTCTGAGCCAGTCGTTGGTCATCGCGGTTATCCGAACACATGACGGATGTGTGTGTCCATGCATGTGAGAAGGTGAGCTTTGTTTGGTTGATTTCTTGCTTCAGGGCTTAAAGTGGACAGAGCTATCATCACAGTAGTCTTTGGCTTTGGTCTGAATGCCTGCGTATTTGAGCAGCTTGACTAAGAAAGAATTCGTCCTGTTGTCTTAAATAGCCACTTGTTTGTATTTGTGGGATTCCTAAGTGTTGTTTGGTTACCCACTGAGTTGTAAATAAATTCATGTATCACCAGTGTCTGTTGGTCTTTTCACTGCCTTGTTGTTGGCATGCATTGGACATAGATTGATATCATATACTTAATTCAAACAGGTCCTTAATTTTGTGACACTTTCCTGTCCGAATATAGCCATTTATAAACTGAGAAGCCTCAACTCGCCTTGTGTATTTTGTTACTTATCTCTGTGTTGTATTAGGTCTCCTGTGCTGTGCATACAGTTCTTAAGAAGACCTGGAGATGCTTAGTAGCAGTGAATAATTTTGTCAGTTGAACCTAGCCTAGCTCTTCTCACTATCTTGTGGGTTATGCAAACACTGTGCTGGTGTACTCATACTTATGTTACTTGTTTAGTAAAGAAAACAGTAAAATGGTCTTGGCTAGCACTTTGATGGACTGGTATTTATTCCCTGTCCTACATTGGCCAGCAGAAGAGAGCACTCCTGTCCCTTAAGTGCTGTGAGTTCCTTCTCACTTGTCTTTTTAAAAATTCTCCCAAGGCCTTTTATAGATTGGGCAATAAATGCTCAGAAATTCGAGGCACTTCAGCTGTGTAAGTGACAGAGCCAGGTTGTACGTCCAGGTAATCCCCAAAGCTAGATTTGTGTCTATTTATAATGTGTTGGTACCCAGTATACATTTTCCTTATGTAATTCAGAGGTTCCTTTGATTATTCTGGGTTGCAAGATGCATATATGTGACTCAGACTGGCTAGTACTAAATCTTGTTTGTACTATAAACAATATGAATTCAATGACCAGTAGGAGACTGGCATCTGCTTTAGTTACTTTTCTATTCCTGAGATAAGGCACCATGACTAAGCAACTTACAGAAGAGTGAGTTTATTTGTGGCTTACAGTTTCAGGGTGTTAGAGTCTAAGTCATAATGTCAGAGAACATGGCAGCAGGCATGGTGCTAGAACAGTAGCTGAGCTGAGTGCTTCCATCTTGATCCTTAAGCCTGAGGCAGAGAGATCTAACTGGGAATGGTGCGAACTTTTGAAATCACAAAACAACCTCTTGTGATACTACCAGGGAGGCCAAACTTTGTAATCTTTTCCGAACAGTAACACAGACTGGAGACCAAGTATTCAAATCTGTTAGCCTATGGAGAACATTCTTCTCCAGAGCACCAGCACAGCTAAGAGCTGCTATAGACTGTAGTAACTAGAATACGGAGATTTTATTCTGGCACATCAGCACTCAAGTACTACAGCACCTACACGGATATGATGGTCTGGTAACCGAGGCTGCTATCACTGATGGGCAGGTGGCATTCGCAGGGAGGTGGGACTGAAGTACTGTGAAATTTCATCATGTCACTTAGAATGGCCATGTGTAATGCTCACAAATCATTTATTTGAGGAATTTCCACCTAATACCTTGCATGGTGGTTAAAACCTTGGCAGCAGAGACTAACCGACACAGTTTCTATTTGTGTGCTGCTCACTCTCCCCAGGTTATCCAGTCTTGGCACCTGCTGCTTACTATGACCAAACTGGTGCCCTCGTGGTGAATGCAGGGGCAAGAAATGGCCTTGGAGCTCCAGTTCGTCTTGTTGCTCCAGCCCCAGTCATCATTAGCTCCTCAGCTGCACAAGCAGGTGAGCTTCGTTTTGGAGGACTCTAGTGAGGGAGCTAAAGGGAAAGGGTGGTTGACAGTGATAGTCTCTAATGTTCCTTAGTTGGTAGATCTCTATTCTTTCACCCTATAATATTTCAAAGAGAATCAGAAGCTGCAAGGCAGTTTGATAGATTTAGATTCTGTTGGTGATTGTGTGGCACCTGGTTAGATGCACAGGAAATGGCACAGTGGGCAGCATTCAAAGGCTAACAATATTTTTTGTGTTTTTTCTCCTGGGTTGGGAGGAACTGCTTTGGCATAGGGCCAGAGTAAAACTGTGGGGACCTTAAAGGACTGGCATACAATGCATCGATTGACAGTGTGGAGAATTTGGTTTTTTAAGATCTTTACATGAGGGTTTTTTTTTTTTTTTTTTTTTTTTTTAAAATGAGACTCAGCTGCTTGTGTTTGTACACACTTCTGATTCCAGTTCTTGGGAGGCAGAGGCAGGTGGATCTCTTGTTCATATTCCAAACCAGTCAGGGTTACATAATGCAATCCTGTCCCTAAATAAATAGAAGCGTGGGTGGGTGGGTGGATGAATGAGAGTAGAGTAGAGAGCTATTACGAAAAGATCTGCATGTTAAAAGAAGAGGTTAAGTGTTTGACTGAAGGACTTAAATATATGGACAAAATAGTTTTATGAAAAAAAGTCTCATGTAGAAGTAGGTATAGAATTTGGGATTTTTAGGAAGTTGTTGTATTTAATGGGTCTATATAACGCTTGAGCCACTTTTAAACTGGAGCCACTTTAAATCTGCTTCTAGCATAAAGAGTTTGTTGCATGGAATCTTTACTTCAAGTTTGTAATAGAAATAGACAGTAAAAACTTCAGATGAAGGCATCAGAGATGGATTTGTACAGTTCTTTATGAAGCCTGTGTCAGGCTTGAAAAGATAGTTTAGCATTATAAGTATTTTTTTTTAAAGCGGATACAGTACAGTCTGGGTATGCGGCTAGCGCCTTTCTCGGCCTAATGCTGTTCTTTCTTTCTCACAGCTGTTGCAGCGGCTGCAGCTTCAGCAAATGGAGCAGCCGGTGGTCTTGCTGGAACTACAAATGGACCATTTCGACCTTTAGGCACCCAGCAGCCCCAGCCCCAACCTCAACAGCAGCCCAGTAACAATCTGGCTTCCAGCTCTTTCTATGGCAACAACTCTCTGAGCAGTAACTCCCAGAGCAGCTCCCTCTTCTCTCAGGGATCTGCCCAGCCTGCCAACACGTCCTTGGGATTCGGAAGCAGCAGTTCCCTTGGTGCCACCCTGGGATCGGCCCTTGGAGGGTTTGGAACAGCAGGTACAAGTTAGGCTGAGAAGCTGTTAGAATGAATTTGAATGAGATTTATAATCTTTCTGGAACCCTGACAATGCATGACACCCTGCACAGATACCACAGGCAGATGTGGACCAAGTCCCTGGCAGTCTAGCCAGCCTACCTAACGTTTGAGATGTTGGACTATAGAAATCAAGTTATGCAGTCAGGGCCTCTTTCAGGTCCATGTTTGTGTTGCTACTTACTTATGTTCACTTTGTCAGTTTGTTTCAGGTGTTGAAAACTAAAGAGAGAGGTTTTTCAGGCATTAGGGAGCTTGTGGAGGGGACTCTAGCAATGTAGGTGTTAGGCTGAGGGAGAAGGAATCACAGAAGGTCACAGGCTAGGCGCTGCACATTCAGTCCTGTGCCTGGGGCTTGGCTGGAACATCTTAAACAGTTAGGCATTTTATCCAGTGTTTGAACAGCGGTAAGGGAGATGCTGTGGAACATTGGGAGGAAGGATGCTAGACCAAAATATTTGTTTTGATGGGAGAAGAACGCAAGAATGTAGTCTGTGGACAATGGGATACGTGGAGTGGTTATTAGCAGTGTGATTTCAGAACAGAACGGTATGTCTGAGAGAAGGTGCACTAATCAGAGTTGTAGGCTACAGTAGCTCCCAAAGATGACAGGCCTGCATTAGAAAGTCCCTTGTAGCGGGCAGTTTCCCGCTTACACACCTTTTTGTTTTTTCTGTATTCCATTTTTCTGCTAGACCCTTTCAGCTGATGAAAGGCATTCTGTGTAGGTCATTTCCTTTCACTTTCCCGTAGCTCATGTGGCCATCAGGGCTTTTTAACCTGCCCCCATACCATTCTATCTGTGACACTAAAGGAAGGTAAATTTGCCATATCTGTGTGAGGGCTTGGATAATAGCTCTGTTAACCCAAGCCATGTCCTCTTTCTGACTTTAGCTGCCCCTAGAACTGCTACATTAACAGTTAGGCTGTCTCTGCTGACACATTTGCAGTGGTAAGGAGTCTGGATCAAAGTGTTAGGAACAGGCCACTGGGCTTGTTCTTCAAAGAACAGGCCTGTTCTTATTTGCATTGTTTTAATTCCATTTTAGTTGCAAACTCCAACACTGGCAGTGGCTCCCGCCGTGACTCCCTGACTGGCAGCAGTGACCTTTATAAGAGGACATCGAGCAGCTTGGCCCCCATTGGACACAGTTTTTATAACAGCCTTAGTAGCTTTTCCTCCTCTCCTGGACCCGTGGGCATGCCTCTCCCTAGTCAGGGACCAGGACATTCACAGACACCACCTCCTTCCCTCTCTTCACATGGATCCTCTTCAAGCTTAAACCTGGGTAAGAACCATTACTCTAACACCACCTTGAACGCTAGACGTCTCTTGCCACGGATGACATTTCAAGTTCTTTGCATAAGCAAAGGACAGTCCCTTTATCCTAGAAGTGTCCTGGTGTTCTGTGCCTTTGATAAATTCCTCAAGTTGCTCAGGTTGTACCTGTAGCTTTATAGCAGTTGGGGATTGCCTAGCATCTGGATACACCCTGTGTATTCACTCCATCCTCAGTGTGAACATTTACTCTTGGGCAAACACAGTAAAAGTCATTGCAGGGAGGCAGAAGGACACAGAGGAAGAATAGTCACTAGTACAGCTCCTGTGATGACAGCACTCTGACATATTGTTAAGTTTCTTTGTAGGTCCCCATTGTATAAAAGTTAGTAGCTTCACAAAAATTAGTAGCATTTTATTGAATTTTTTTTGCCAAATTTTTAAGTATTAGTAAATACTTAAAAAAAAAAAAATCCAAACCTATATAGTCTGTTAATAACTAGATGAAGGTTCCAAACAGCAGGCTTTAAGAATAATAAGAAAATTACAGTTGTAGCACTGGGCAGGGGTGTAGAGTTCTTATCTAGAAACAAGGTGTGCCCCTCCCTCTCGTTGTCTCTCAGGTATGGATTTCAAGGTACTGATTTACTTCCCAGATGGGGAAAATTGAATTAGAGAAGTAGAGAGCACATGTTCTGAGCAAATGGCAAGTGTTGTTATTTTTGTGGTGGTGGCTTTAAAATGAGAGTGTCCTGAACAAACTAGCAAGAGTGCACTTGCTAGAAGATTCTGCCACTGCCTAACATGTTTAAACGTGGCTTCAGGAACATGGCAGTGATGACTGAATAAAAGTGAACAGCATGATCTCATTTGGAGAGACATTTATGCAAACCAGGAAAAGTTTGATAGTCTACTATAAATAGTTATTTTAGAACAGAGTTTGAAGGCAAGTGATGCGTGCAGTGTGTGTGCATGGGCATGTGTGTGCACACACGTGTGTTTTCGGAAGTGGAGAAAACTTGGAAGGGATTCTTATTGGCTATCCACAGTGGATAGATGAGTGTGGGTGGGGCACGTTGTACGCAGTGTTTTCTAGCATAAGGAAGCCTGGCTGCAGTGTAGGCTCAGATAGGCTCAGAGGAGGACTGAACAGCCACTGACCTGCTCTACCCTCTTCACATTTAAGACTTTCACCCTGCGCCTCTGGGAAGGAAGCACAAGGGTGGGGAGCACTCCATTTCACATGTGGGGAGCCTTCTCAGAGCTTGAGTATTTTGCCTCACTTGTATCAGATTTGAACAAAATTTTTTAAAATTCTAAATCATGCATTTCCAATGTAAAACCTTTTTATACGATGTGCTCAGTATATCATTTGAGCCAGCACATTGTAACTAAGTCTATAAAGTTTTGCCGAGTTGTCTGTGTTGTTACTGTTGTTGACTTATATCATTGTTTTGATTTTTTTTTTTTTTTTAATATTTTTTAAATGTGTTTGAGTGTTTTACCTGCATGCCTGCTTGTACACCATATATGTTTGTGGTGTCCAGAGAGGCCAAAGAGAGGGGCAGATCCCTTGCGACTGAAGGTGTAGGGATGGCTATGAGCTACCGTGTGGGTTCTGGGACTCTGTTCTGCAGCCTCTGCAGGAGCAGCCGGTGTTGTCCATCTGCTGAGCCATCTCTTCACCTAGCTGTCTTACAATTAGACTAGTTCTAATTAAGCTAGATGGATCCTGTGTCCTAGAGTTTAATTCCTGAACTATGTGCAGTGATTGGCTCTGGGTGCACACTGGATCTGAAAATGCTGACTCAGGAGGCCTTTCCCCTTTCAGTCTGTGTGTAGTCTCAGTGAGACCCCGTAGTCAACATGCATTAGAGGATTCTAAGAAAGCAATTGATCTGCTTAATAATTACTTCTATGTATCTAAGAACCCTCAGTGACTTTTCATTACCATGTGTTTCCATTCTAAATTTAATAACTAAAACTTCTAGTTCTTACTGTAAAATTTATCTTGTTCGATGTAATCTGTTGAATACATTTTATTGGCTATGAGTTTTGTGGCTGTCAAGGTAAATCTTTTATAATGTTTTCAATCTCTCATACCCATCTGCACCTCATTCTTTTTTTTTTTTTTTTTTTTTTTTTTTTTGGAACAGGGTTTCTCTTTGTAGCCCTGGCTGTCCTGGAACTCACCGTAGACCAGGCTGGCCTCAAACTCAGAAATCCACCTGCCTCTGCCTCCCAAGTGCTGGGATTAAAGGTGTGCGCCACCACTGCTCGGCTTGCACCTCATTCTTAACTGCAGTTAGTAATGATGTATTTAATTTTTATTTTCTCTTAATATTTATCTGTGATACATTATATGCCAGTAGGTAGTTCCTTCTTATTGAACAATTTCTGTCAGCCTTTTGTCTGTCTACTCATATCTCATCTGCTTTGGGTGTTAGTTGTACTACACCTGTAAACTCCCCCAAACCCGCCCTCCCCACCCCCCCCCCAACAGAGTCTCTCTGAGTAGCCCTGGCTGTCTTGGAACTCCCTCTGTAGTCTAGGCTGGGCCTGGAAACAGAGATTCACCTACCTCTGCCTCCTGAGTGCTGGGATTGAAGGCGTGTGCCTCCACCACTTGGCATTCAGCTGTGAACATTTTAATGCAAGTGTTTCTGTAGGTATACCTGTGTGTTAGCTTTATGATCTGCCTTTTATTTTTGTTGAGATAGGGTCTGGCTATGTAGTCCTGCCTGGCCTGGAACTCAGAGATCTGTCTGCCTCTGATTTGATACAGCTCTTTCAGTGGACAAGGAATAGTATCTCATTGTGCTTCTATTTTCCCTTTCACTCTAATTTGTGATCGAAGGCTGCTTTCAGACTGTGTAATCCTCCTGCTCCTTTCTCCCAGGTACTAACTAGTTTTGTGTGCCTGGCTTTAGAGCATTGTTTTATTATGTGACTTTTTCCTTTAGTTAATCTTTGAAAATTCTCTTCATGTATTTTGCTCATTTAAAACTTTGGGTTACTTGTTATAAGAAAGAGATCTTTGTGTTCTCATCTTTTGCTTCTTCTATTTTAAAATCGGTGTCTTTTAAGTGTTGGTGAAGTTCATTTCATTGAATTTTTAGTTATGTAGGAAATATTTTCTTGTAAACATTTTTTTTTGATTGTTGCTTTTTTACTTTTTTTTGTTGGTGGTGTTATTTTTTCTTTTAAGATGCATTTTTGTAATTGTATGTGTGTGTCTGGATGTGGGTCTGTGCATTTGAATGCAGGCACCTTCAGAGTCCAGGGTCATTGGATCTGTGGAGCTGTAGTTGTGAGCTACATGCTGGGAACCAAACTTGTCCTTTGGGAGAGTAGCAAGTGCTTTATTCCAAAATGATACTGTTTTAACTCTTAAACTTATGTATTCATTTTGAGTTAATGTTTTCATCTTGTGGGTTGGGATTCATCTTGACATGTGGCTGTCTAGTTTTTTCCTGCACTTTGTTTCTCTAGCAAGGTTTTGTAGTTTTCAATGTGTGGTTTATATGTTACTGTGGGTGGGATTGTATTCTAGTTTAGGGTTATTCATTTTGTTACTGAAATACAACTGAGTTTTGTATACTGACTGTGATGGTTTGTCTATGCTCGGCCTAGGGAACGGCACTATTAGAAGGTGTGGCCCTGTTGGCGTAGGTGTGTCACTGTGGGGGTGGGCTTTAAGACCCTCATCCTAGCTGCCTGGAATCGAGTCTTCTGCTTGCAGCCTTCAGCTGAAGATGTAGAACTCTGAGCTCTATCTGTACCAGGCCTGCCTGGGTCCTGCCATGCTCCCACCTTAATGATACCGGACTGAACCTCTGAGCCAGCCCCAGTTAACTGTTGTCCTTTATAAGGCTTGCCTTGGTCATGGTGTCTTTTCACAGCAGTAAAACCCTAACTAAGACACTGATCTTATCCAAGAAGTTTTATTCTAATAGTCTTAGGTAAATTCCCTAGGATTTCTATATAACAGAACAGAGAGCATCATATTTTTTGGATGTGTCCGGGCCCTGGGGATAGTGCTTGTTCATTTGCCCTGAAGTTTGTTGACAGTTGGTTATTGTGGTGGACCTTTATGAGGACGAGAAAGCTTCCCACCATCACAGGTTGAGGTGTTGGGTTTTTTGTTTGTTTGTTTTGTTTTTCCCTTTTTTGGGATAGGTTTTTTTATATTGTCAAGTACTTTCTGTCTTTATTGATCATGGTAGGACTCATTTTGTGAAGATTTTGTTGAGTTATGTATTAGTGAAATAGGTATTGTTCTTTTGTGTAATGTTTTGTGTTACATGCCTGTAAGTATCCTAGTCTCCTGTAGTTTCTGGAGGTTGTGTAGTACAGGCGTTATTTAAAAACCGTTCATAAGGTTTTCAATTACTTTATGTCTGGGATCTTATGCATGGCTTTAGGTTTTATCTATCTGTCAACCCTTCCCACCTTTCCTATTCCCCTTTTGTTTTTCAAGCCAGGGTTTCTTGGTGTAGCTCTGGCTGTGTGATAAGGCTGGCCTTGAAATCAGAGATCCACCTGTCTCTGGCTCCCAAGCACTGGATTAAAGGTGTGTTTTAATTCATCACTGCTTGTCTTCATTTTCCTTATTACCACTGGTTTTTGTTTTATTTTTTGAGATAGGGTCTTACTCTTTCCTGGAACTCACTGTGTAGACTAGGCTTGGATGTGATGCTGCCAACCGGCAGGTTTTGTGTTCCTTAAATCAGGTTTGGTGATGGTGATTGGGCTGTGCATTTCATCTTCATTTCTAATACAGTTATGGCTGGTTCCATAGCTCAGCTGGCACAACTCTTGCCATGTAAGCCTGGTGACCTCTGTTGGTTGCCCAGGACCCATATGAAGGTGGTACTAACTTGAGGGAGTTGTCCTTAGACCTCTGCTGGCATCACCCTTCCTCCAGTCTCTTCCTCATGCTGTACATATACATCTATGCATTGTATGCAAACACACTCAAGCTTGGGAAAGCATACAAAAATGCGAGTCCGAGCAAGCATTCCTTCCACATAGTGGAGCTGTTGCCGTAGAGCTCCTCTGCAGTGTACATGTGGATTAATGGAGCCTGTGGATGCACCTACGCCTAAAGGAGCTCTCTCAGGAAAGGTGTCAGGGCTGATGTCCACTCTGTTGTGGGTGTTGCAGAAATTGGGTGTTAGTTCTGTCTGCCCTGCTTGCTTACCCATGCAACATCTGTTCTGTGGCCATCACATTCCTGTTCCCTGGTTTGTTTCTCCATGCATATGGTTTTCTGCAGTCCCCAGGTAGTGCCTTAGAAAGCTCTTGAGAATCTGCAGTTACTGAGAATTTGCTTGGCTTGTAGATAGTCTGCAACCCTCAGGCTTCTTGAACTAGGGTGAGTTGTGCCTGTTCCCACGTCCACAGGTGAAGCACATTCTCGTCCTCCAGACTCAAGGTGACAAAGTTCTACCACCTATCATTGAGGGGTTTTGTTTTCTTGTTGAGACAGGGTCTTTCTTTGTAGACCAGGCTGGCCTCAAACTTGGATCTATGTGCCTCTGCCTGGTCTTCACTAGTGCTGTAGGGATTGAGAGCCACACTTGGAGACCATTTACCTTTTTTTTTTTTTTTTTAGCACATAGAAAGAAGTCTTTTCTGCCTGAACTTTATCCCAGGTTGGTCAAAAGCAACACAGAAGCAGGAGTCTCTCCCTGGGCCCTATCATCTATGAGTATGACTGCCTAGACACATTTTAATGTACTAGGTTTTCTTTAATTTAGGACTACCAAGACATGTTAAGGCATCAGTGAACACTGTAGCCTCTATTAAATGTTGGAGATGAGGATGTACCCAGTGGTTGAGTTTTTACCTAGCATGAATGCCAAGCTTCAGTCCTCACCACAGTGGAGAATGTGGAGGGTGTGTGTGGTGCTTCAAGACACTGTCCAAGCACTAGAGAGAATGGGGATGTTCAGTTAGCTTTTAACAGCCCATGTTAATTGTCACTTTCACAAAAAAGGCTTTCAGATGCCAGGTACCTGCAGGTAGACTGACTGCTAGGAGCTGGATGGTTAGCTGCTGCTTCCCACATTCCTAATCCAAGAGAGATTTGGTCAGTAAATCTGTGTGCTAGATGGTCTTTCAGAAAGGACCAGAGAACTTCAGTATTAAGCAAAACTTGACGTATTGGTTTAATGTATAGATAAATCCTACTTGGTCCATACAGAATACATTTGTGAATTGCCAGATTAATTACTCGAGAAAGTTTTTCTCTTTCAGAGATTTGTATATACTTTTTTTTTTCAGTAATAAAAGAGCCAGTATGTCAAAACTTGAGCATAAATGTTATAAATATATAACTTATGGGCATATTAGCTATTGTTCCTTCTAACCCTTTGAATTATGTATTAGTATATTTTTGGCCACAGTAACAAAGTCCAGCTAATGTTAGCTGTAGCAACACTGCATTTATTAGTGCATATAACTGGAAATTGAGAAGTGTGGTGCAGGGTTGAGGGCTAGTTTGTTCCAGCACTGACTGAGTTGCCAAGGACCTGGCTTCCTTTCAGTGTATCTATCATCTGCTGTTTTCAGTGACCCACAGGCGCAGTACCTGGCTTGACTTCAGAAGCTGTGTATGTGTTTGTGCTGGTCTTCCTTGGTCATATTTGTTGTGAGCACCACTGACCTGGTGACCATTTCTTTGGCCTCTCTCCAAACAGAGAAGAACAAGGTTTCTTATTGTCACAAAGAGCAATCATTAGGCTGCTCTTGAGCAAACCCACTTGTGTTCGGAAGTACTGTGACATGGGAGAGTTAGCAGCACCTTGAAGAATGAGGAAGGTTGATGTAACTGAGCCTGAACACAAGGCACATGGTGCTTTGGGCCAAGGGCCTGGCTTTCTTCTATTCTAGTTGAACTATGCGTTGCATTTTTGGCTGACTGGTTTTTTCCTCTTAGTTCTAGTTTCCTATGAAGTATGTGTACCTGTGAAGAACTAGATGTAGATGTTCACTGGCTATTCTCCACAGTGTAATGTTGAGTTGTTGTTGTTGAGACCTTCACTTGGAATTTGTGAAAAAAGCCAAGCTAAGTGTCTTTGTGTGGTTGCCATTAAATGCCATGCCAGGTTCTGTCCAGAGCACACGGAGATGGAGGGAAGCAGTGTGTGTGGCATTGTCCATGGATTGGAGTTGCTGCTTCTCAAGGGCTTTGGGGTTGATGTGGTGTTTCTCAATACTTCACTGCTTTAGGTTGGTTTGTTTACAGTGACTAGATAAACCATCCTGGTGCTGGGGTGCACTTCTGCGGTAGAGTGGTAGAGTAACACACACTGCACAGACTGCCCCACAGCAGCCTTTCTTCCGAATGCCAGAAAAAGCAAAGATCTCATATTCTTGATGTCTTACAGTAAAAATAAAACATAAGCACCAAGCCAGGTGTGGTGGAGCATACCTTTAATCCTGGCACTTGGGAGTCAGAGGCAAGTGGTTCTCTGAGTTTGAGAACAACCAGGGCTACACAGAGAAAGAAAAACCCTGTCTTTGAAAAACCAAAACAAATCAAAAACTATAACCAAAACTATGAACCATTATAAGAATGATTGAAAAAAAAATGTATCTGTTAGCCTACTATCTACTCCTGTGTGTGCGTGTGCACAGGCACCTGTGCCTGCGTTTTGCCAAGTGGAGCACAGTGTCATACCCATGTTAAGCACCATTGACCTACACCCTAGTCCAGGCCTGCTTTTTGTTAAACCTTTTGATCGTGCCACCATCTTACTGTTTAGGGACGCACATTTATAACCTAGTCACCAATCAGAGCAGCAGTACAGGGGGCATACAAAGGGTGTTACTGCTGCATCATAGAAAATGATAAGAATTGCCTGTTGATGAGGACCTTGAACCTACCATCTGCCTTGGAATCACTCCTTTACAAAAAGTCTTCCAGGAATTTCCTGTACATAAATTAGGATGTCCTGATTTCATTCCCTCCTTACAGCACCAGGACATTCCCAAGCAAGTACTGTATCCACACCCTTGCTTGTACTGATCTTAAAGGGTCGGCTTCCGCTGGGAGGGAAGGTTCCTTAGGAATGGAATGAGCCCCTGTAGTGCTCGGAGTGGACAAGCTCGAGCCTCGGTGTGTGTGCTTTGTATTTTCTGAATCCTTACTGTAGGTGCTGTGCCTCATTTTATTAGTTAAGGAAATACAATGTGTTGCTCCATTCTTTTTACTGGTTGGTTTTGTTTTCTCCTTTTTAGGTAGTACTGGGGATTGAACCTAGGTCCTTACACATGCTAGCAAGTGCTTCATCTTTGAGCTATATCTCCAGCCTTATAGCACCAATTTTGCTAGCAGTGGTTTGCTAGCAGTGGTTAAAACAAAACCAAAACAAACAAATAAAAAAAACCCTAAATAAATATTTCTTTCTTAATCTCTGTGTAAATGGTTCCTCCAGATTGGTGTGTGGGCCTTAGATAGCTATGGTAGTGGGAAGAATTGCCTGATGATAGCACAGTGCCATAGGAGAAGAGAGATGGTAAGGCTTGTGGAGGCGGAGGAATGGTGCAGATGGTGCAGGAGTGTGGAGGTGGTGCAGTGGTGCTTTTCCTCCTCGGTGAGCTTCCCTAGGCGTGGACTCAAGTCTTTTTGTTCTGTGACCAACAGGGGGACTCACGAACGGCAGTGGACGATACATCTCTGCTGCTCCCGGTGCCGAAGCCAAGTACCGCAGTGCAAGCAGTGCCTCCAGCCTTTTCAGCCCCAGCAGCACCCTTTTTTCTTCCTCTCGTTTGAGATATGGAATGTCTGATGTTATGCCCTCTGGCAGGAGCAGACTTCTGGAAGATTTTCGAAACAACCGGTACCCTAATTTACAACTGCGGGAGATTGCTGGGCATATAATGGAATTTTCCCAAGACCAGCATGGTTCTAGGTAAGGACCTGGCTTTGGCCCCTAGCATAACTAAAATCTGCACCCTGGATTCCATGCCTCAGATAGGAATATACCACACCACAGAGACTTTTTTTCTGCCTTTCTGTGATTCACAGTACGCCTCTGCTGTGCCTCTCAGGGTTTGCCTCAGAGGCATTCGGGCATAGGGATCATTAGATGGCCACATGTTTAAAACAGCTCTTAGTGGTCTGAACCATGGTCGTCTTTGAACAACTTTTTTTACCTTTATGAGCAAGTACTTTGTGTTTCTACCTCACAAGAATCTCTTAAAATGCTGTTGTTTGCCAATGGCTATGGTTGCACATAACCTATAATCCCAGTAGCCAAGAGACAGAGGCAGGGGGATTGTTACAAGTTCAGACATCTTGTTGTATGTACACTAGTTACATCCATCTCTGCGCGAAGAAGTAGTCTTCCCAGAAAGTCCTGTGCGTAGGTCAGCACTCTAAGGCCTCTTATGGAGGAGACACTGTCATATGCAGTGTGGATCCCCAGGTCCCAGGAGCACAACAGGTCTAGCACTTGCTCTCATCCCTGCTGCTCCAGGAGCTGCCCAGAGGGGTGCACTGGGCCTAGGGACCCAGTGAGGTGAGACAGGGTCACTCATCCTCCGTCCCATCTCTGTTGCGGTTTTCCTCCTCTCCGTGGTCAGGGAAACTCCTAATGGTCTCCCTGCTTCTGGTGCTTCTGCTAGTTGCCTTCCCTGAGAAGTGGAGGCTAGGTGTAGAGACAACAGCAAGGGTTTTCCTGAAGGAGTCACGCAGGGAATACTATTTCAGAAGCTACTGAATGACTCTCTTTACGGATATGGGTTATAGAATGGGGGTAAGGACCATAAGTTTCTGATGAGGGACTGCTATCTCAGTACTTGGGGAGGCAGAGGCAGGAGGCCAGCCTGGTCTGCATAGTGAGACAAAACAAAACCCTTATGGGCTGAATGTTGCAGAACTTACCTATCACGTGATGCCCTCACCTCTTTGCAAGTCTTCTCTGTGTGTGGTTTCATTGCCCCTTCACTCTGTTCTTTAGATTCATTCAGCTGAAACTAGAGCGTGCCACAGCAGCTGAGCGCCAGCTTGTCTTCAACGAAATCCTCCAGGCTGCGTACCAACTTATGGTGGATGTGTTTGGAAATTACGTCATTCAGAAGTTCTTTGAAGTATGTTTTCATTTTTTTCTGCACTTTGACTTTGAGAATCTTCAGAGATTTGATTTTCATTGGCTTTTTGAAGCACATCAGCTCATTCCAGCCTTTAAAGTGAAGTGCTAGGGTCTCTCGAAGAGAAGCGTTCAGTGTTTCTCCAGTCCTTTATCGGCCACCATTGTGCTCCTTGATGTGTTAGGTGCTCTGGGAGCATGGTGTGATAATTACCTCTACGAGAGACCAGCACAGAATATAGACCAGATTGGGCTTGATCCACCTGCCTCTGCCCCTGCCTTCCAAGTACTGGGATTAAAGGCATGGACCACCCCGTTTAGGCGCATTAAAAGAGATTGTTTTTTTAAAAAATAATGTTAATATATGGGTGTGTGGGATGCCTGAGGAGGCCTGAGACATAAGAGCCCTTGAAAGCTTAACCAAGTGGTTGTGAGCTGCATGATGGGCGCTGGGAATCAAACTCAAGTCCTTTGGAAGAGTAATGCTCGCTTGCCCCAGGTGCCAAGCCCCACTCTGCAGCATCTCCCTCAGTGGTTCAGATGGCCACATGGGTTGTTTAGCAGTGTTACAGTAACATCGTGTGAAAATGAGAAACAGTGGAAGATGCCAAGGCTCTGTACCCCAGCGTCAGCTTTTCCACTGTGGCCTGAGGCTGTGTGTGGGTTGGCCTTTGACCTTGTCACCTTCTTTTGCCAATAAACTTGATTGAGTCTTTGGGAGTAAATTAGTGATGAATATTGTCTGCTGCCTCTAATAAGTTCATATTTTAAAGATGGGGATTTTTAACATAATAATGTAATTGTCACTGCTTATTATTATCAGCAGCTTCAAGCTGTTGGATGACACAGACACTGAAAGGATCAGGTCTGGGGACAGTTGCTGGAACTCTGAGCTTGACTACGAACATCTGTACTTTCCTCACAGCTTCTTATATGTGTGACAATTTTAGAGTCTCTTTCTTGGACTTCATCTGTCCACTTCCTCACAGACACTCAGCTGTACTAAGAAACTGGCAGCTATGCCTCTCTGATTCTCTCTCTCCACTGCCATTATGTCACTGAGTCGGGGGGCTACGCAGCTGGGGTGTCAGAACAAATGTGGCATGTTACGTGTAGTCCTGTGAATTAGAGCCAGCCAGAGAACTTCCCTAGACCTTATAGGTGGCACTTACAGACTTGGACAGGCCCATGATGGTTGTATCCAAATGACTACAAAAAGCCAAAGTTGGAAAAGGACTTTCCAGAGAGCTTTAACTCTGCAGTGTCACTTTTCGGGTTCCTTGGCTTCTCCTCTCATTGGCTTCCCGTGAATATCAGGAGTCCTTGAAAGACACTAATCCACCTCACACTTGGCAGAGTCACTTGGGTGAAAGGCTTGCCATCCACAGACCTTGCACATATCTGCCTATGCAACCCAATTAACTACATCACTCCTAAGCATATGGAGCCTTGAAGACAGTCCTATCTCTGCTGCTGGCTTAGAATAACAGTTAGATGTCTGGCTCCCTCCCTTCAGAAAGGAATGTTAATGCTTTAATTCTTCAGGGCTTTTAAAGTATGGTTGATTGTAGGACAGTAAGAGGCAGAGGCTGGACACAACACAGGTTAAGGAAAACTTTGTTTTCTCTGGTCTTTCTCTTTTACTTAAGTAATGGTGTCTCATGTCTAGTTTGGCAGCCATGAACAGAAGCTGGCTTTGGCTGAACGGATTCGAGGCCATGTCCTATCATTGGCGCTGCAGATGTACGGCTGCCGAGTCATCCAGAAAGCTTTGGAATTTATCCCCTCAGACCAGCAGGTAATTGTAAGTTTCCTTTTTACTTTTCTCTTGGTGTTTCTCTGTGGTTCGTGCAGTGAACTGTGAAGACTGTATGGAGATTCTTTGCTGGTTTATGGTTGTGCTCGTGGCTTCCTATCAGCAGAGCAGGCAGGAATTGCCCGGTTAGTTTACAAGATTCTAGTGGATCAGATAGTTTGCAACCTCATCTCTTTGGTTCCAGTGTAGCCTGGGTAGCTACAGTTTTACAGGGAGGTAAATCTGCTTATTCTCCATAAGTGTCACCAAACATTCCAGCAAACCTGAACTGTGATTTAGCCCATGTGCCATCTTCCTCTTCACTCTTCCTCTTGTTCACTGGTCACATGCTGAAGCCTGCTTGCTGTGTGTCAGCGGTGGGCAGCATGGACATGACTAAGGCCTGGTCCCTGCCATTGGCCCACATCGGTGTACAGGAGCAGTGGAAAACAATGCTGCCCGTGGGGGGGCCCTCACCCTCCACTGCAGAATCAGGGCTGGGGAGAGTTAGACAGGAGAAAGGGGACAGAGGCCCAGAAGCTGGTTGCTGTGAGTGGGGGTTGATGGGGGCGTCACCCAAGACACCCACAGGTAGGGAAGGCTTTTTGTGCCAGGTGGCACCAAGGCCTCTGGTCTGCACTCCTCAGCCTTGGTGCTCTGAGCTCCCTCAGCCTTCTCAGCGGAGGGGTTGCTATTGTCTGGCGGTGATGACCCACTTGCCCTCACTGAGGACACAGTTCGATAATGAGAACCTTTGTTATGGACTCGTTCTGAGCCAGACAGGATCCCACCAGCTTTGATTCAGACCAGTTCCACTACCAGCCAGTGTGCAGATGGTGGCAGTTGAAGGCTGGTGAAGCCTGGAGCACTTGAGGCTGAGTCTCATAGCTAGGCATCTGAAGGTGCTGTGAAGGTGGGTGTGGTTGGAGACAGACCTCTGGGCCAGATGTGCAGAACAGATAGGAAAGCACCATCTAGCTGAATGTGGATGTACACAGTGGAATCCCAGCACATTGGGAGCCAGGTGCTTGAAGATCTCCCCAAGTTTGAAGCGACCCATTGAAAGCTAGATATTCAGACCCTGCCTCCACTCTCCAAGAAAGGTGCTATTTGTAATCACAGGCAGACCTGAGGCTGGCATTTGTTATTTATTGTTATCTGTCATTTACTCAGGCATTATGAGTTTTAATAACCTCAGGCTTTTGTGGCTCAGTGAATCATCTTTAATTCTGTTGCTTTTTTTTTCTTCTTTCTCTTTGATCATAATAGCCACTTACCAAAAGAAACCACCTGCTCTGACCCTTTCTTATGTTGTCCCTCTTCCACTTCCTCACTGAGCCGTCCTTTTGCCAGCTTTTCACCTTTTCATGCCTTTCCTAGGAGCTGTTGCTCTTCTTTCCCTCTCTGTTCTTTTCTCTTCCCACATTTGTGACAATGCTGGGGTTGAAGTTAGGGCTTTATACAGGTTATCTAACTGCCCACCACTGGCCTTGAAAGACTTCTGCCTAGGGAGGCCTCCTGAGGAGCTGGGGTCATGGGCTTGTGCCACCAGGCAGAGTTCTTACATTTGTCCTTTTTTCTAGCCCTGTTTCTCTGTGGTGTCTTGTTCTGAGTTTGGACTACTTTTCTTCTGTGGACTATGCTTTATTTTAGTAGACGAGTTTTATCGGTTCTGTGAGTATGTATCCCTGGCCAAAAATAAGGCTCTTCTCTGGTGTTGGGTTAGTAAATGCTCCTTTGAACTCAGCCATCCTGATCATGAATGTCTTCTATTAGGTGATATTTCATTTGCTCTGCAGTTAGTACCTCAGAGGTCCAGTCACTGTTCATGAGTAGTGCCATGTTAAAGTGGCTGTGGCATTCTAGCAGAAATACAGAGCAGGGAAATGGGGGTTCAGATGCCCAGGCAGCCAGGTTCTGCATTTCCATATAGGTGGCGTGAGGCAGGGAGTGCTGCAAAAAAGGCTCCAGTCAGAATCTCAGTTAGTTCCAGCACACACCCAGACATCCACTGTTGCTGTGCTCTGTGTCTATCTGCTGTCTTTATTCACTGTTTGGACACCATTAATGAACTGAGGAAACCATTCCTACTGACTTTAATCAGTGCACCTTGGCTAAGACACTGAGAGTCGTAGTGTGACTGCTCTGAAATTTGTATTCTATCGCTTTTTGTCTGTCCCCATGTCCCTTGACTCTACCAGAGGTAGGAGCCCTTTGAGATGTGTTCTTGTCATGTCTAGCTTAACCTTAAACCTCTTGCGCTAACAGTCTTTCTTAGTCTCCCTAGAAGTGTACCATCACTACCAATGGCTCTCAGTAGATTTTATGCCCTGGCAAACCTGGGACTTGTATATATCCCCAGCTGGCCTTGAATTTCAGACAGTCCTGCTTTCGCCTCTCAAGTGCTAGAATTATATGGCTAAGACACCATACTTGGCCTTATATGTTTTAAATATGTAACTTAACTTGTCAGTTTGTTTTTCTGTGGCTGGAAGGGCTGCAGGGGATTAGATAATTGACAATAGGTTTCCCAGCAAACACAGGCTGCATCCTGGCACCCCACTGCTTGGGTTTGAGGCTTGGCAGTCCAGGTCTTTTTGAACAAGTTTTGTAATTTGTCTTTTCCCGTGCTTCATATGTGATCTGTTAGGAGGGAGCTAAAGCCCGGTCAGCTTTTGGCTCTTCTCACCTGGGTCAAATCTCAGTTAAGCGCTCTTATTAATAGTAGAAGCTTACATGGTTGTCAGGATACAAGTGTGCTGAATTGTATGAACTTCTCACTCCTGCGTGCTTCATGACTTTTTTCTATTTGAAGATGACTTTGGTAGTTTTTAAGAGTCTTATGTAGCTCAGGTCTGTAGATAAACCAACCTTGAATTCTTGACCCTGTTGCTGTCCCATCAGCACTTAAAGTATACAGACTGCACCACCAAACCCCGGCATGTTTTTTAAAGTGGGTTTTGATAGGCATATTGTGAGCTGGCCTAGAAGTCACCGTGTAGAAACTCCAATCCTGCCTCGGTCCCTGAGACCCGGAGTTAGAGGTGTGTTGAACTACACCCGGCTGGTGTGACAGCTTTTAAAGCCTGGACAAGTCTTTTCCAAGTGTGATATCGTTTTCTGTCCCATCTGCTTTCACTCACTTGCTGTGATGCTGCTTGGCTACAGTTGACTTTGATTGTCATGAGCTGTGCAGTGCTTACTGCTTGGTAGGGAGTGGGGACCATCTGGATGTTTGCTGGCTATGATTCTGGTGGTGCCTTCTCATCTTTGTCTCCAATAGAACGAGATGGTGCGGGAGCTAGATGGCCATGTCCTGAAGTGTGTGAAAGACCAGAATGGCAACCATGTGGTTCAGAAGTGCATTGAATGTGTACAGCCCCAGTCTTTGCAGTTCATCATCGATGCATTTAAGGGGCAGGTAAGTCACTTAGGGTCATGTTGTCAGCATGCATTTATTTCACTCTGTGGTCAGAAACAGTCATGTGCAGTGATGTCAACCTGAACATGTGACCAGGTCTCTTCCCTTTACTTTCTGGAGGTCTGCCTTTGGCAGCAGAACTACTGAGACGTATTAATATCTGAGGGAGTATTTTTCCCATGGCTAGTTATTATCCTGATTTTTTTCCCCCCCGAGACAGGGTTTCTCTGTGTAGCCCTGGATGTCCTGGAACTCACTCTGTAGACCAGGCTGGCCTCGAACTCAGAAATCCGCCTACCTTTGCCTCCCAAGTGCTGGGATTAAAGGCATGCGCCACCACTGCCCGGCTATTATCCTGATTTTTAAAATCTTTTGTTGCGTAAAAAATTTAGATAGAATCTTGCAGATCGTGATTAAATGCGTCTTTTAAATAACCAAGTGTCGTTGCTTATAGCTTTCTGAGAGTGTGTGGAACATGATTATTTGAAATGTACAGAATGCTCACCCCCAGGCACAATCACTGCTTTGTTATTGAAACACGATCTTGCCATGTAGCCCAGGCTAGGCTCCAATTTGTAGTATTCCAGCCTTCCAAGTGGGTTTGGACATGCCTTTATTATGCCATTACTTTTCTGAGTGGCTCAAAATTGGATATAATTGTCAGTTTCTTTGCCAAAAAATAATACTTTCCCACCTTGCTGTAGTTAATGGGAGTAGGGCATTAAGCAAACTTCCTTTTTTTTGTATTTGAATCAGGGCTTTTTCTTTTTTTAAAGGAGGAAATATTTCTCAAAGGAGTGCTTCAATAGAAGCATGGTTTAGCAGGGGTCTTGTTCACTTACCACATGCTTAAGACGACTCAGAACCTAGGGGTTACTGGGAGGTTCAGGGTTAGTGGAGGGGAAGGAGACACATTCGTTTACTGAGATGTTGTTATTTCAGTGGACCTGGAGAGATGGCTCAGTGGTTAAAATCACTTGTTATTCTTGCAGGGGACCTGGGTTTGATTCTCAGCACCCACACGACCACTCAAAACTATCTGGAACTAGTTCCAGGAGATCAGACACCTCTTTCTGGGTTTGGCAGGCATACACACAAATAAAACCTATAAAAATTAATTAAATGTATATAATTTAATCTGTAAAAACATTAATAACAGTATTCAACAAAAGTAAAACAAAGATGAAAAATGATTGCTGTGCTTTTTTTGAGGGAGTGATGAGGAACCTATGGCCTGTAGCTGCAGCCACACTCCGCTGCCTCCAGGCCAGGGCTCGAGTGCCATCCTGTTGGAACTGCAAGAGCTGACAGCTAGATTAGAGAAATGAAGAACTACTGCAACCCAAGAACAATTTGTGGTGGGGAGGAATGGAGGGAAGATGAATTAACTTCACAAGAAGCACAGAGTGCCAGTCGGTGTGGAAAACGTCTATTCCATTAGTTAGGAGGAGAGTGCAGATGAGGCTCAGAATAGGCAAGCCCCACCATGTACTACAGTGTGCTTCAGCCACTTGGAAATTAACGGTATTGATCATCTTAGAGTTCAGTATTTGTATTTCTTTGATCTAGCATTTGACTAACAATTGTATCTGGTGAAAGACCTACTTAGCATGTTTTAAATAGCAATAGGCACACTGAGGTTAAAAAAAAAATTAAAAAACAATAAATATGCAGTGTAATGTCTGTGAGCCACTGTCTAGGTTTAAAAATGTCATGTTCTGCCAGTAGCATGCTGGGTAGACATTCTAGACAGGGAACTCTGGAGACCGCCCTAGTCTTAGAAGTGGGTTTTGGAAATATGGTGCCAAGTGAAATTAGTTGCTGTTGTTGAAATTTTTATGTTCCTAATAAGTCCGTATAAAAGACACGCAATCCAGATACGCTATTTATAAGCCAGATGCCTAAATTGGGCAGATCTAGGGCTATTCCAACTTATTCCCCAGCTGTCAAGCCCCTTGCTACTTAGCTGTTTCTCCCGGCCATGGCATTCTGGTCCATGGCAGCTTCCTCCTCCTTGGACCTCCTCCTCTCCTTCTCTCCTTCCAATGCCCTCTGGTACCTCTAGTTCCACCTTACTCCCTCCACTGCCCAACCACTGGCTCTAGCCTTTTATTGACCAGTTAAATTGGGGAGAAGGTTCACATGATATCACTTGCGTACATGTGAGCACCATCTGCTCATTGGGGTCAACCACATCTTTAGGAACCAGGTTTTTTGTTTGTTTGTTTTTGTTTTGTTTTGTTTTTTTGAGACAGGGTTTCTCTGTGTAGCCCTGGCTGTCCTGGAACTCACTCTGTAGACCAGACTGGCCTCGAACTCAGAAATCCGCCTGCCTCTGCCTCCCAAGTGCTGGGATTAAAGGCGTGCGCCACCACTGCCCGGCTAGGAACCAGTTTTAACATTAAAATACAAGGCACATCAGACCAACACACCCACTACAAGTTGTTGTAGACCATGAGCAGGCAGTGTCTGCAATGCTGACTGCAGATAGCAGGTGCAACTGTAGGGCCATGCAGCTAGTGGGATGAGAGCACTCAGTCCACTGACGCCTGAGGGAGGCGAGCACTACTTGTCGGTGCAGTGCTGCCGCTGCTGCTTGTAGGAATCGTCATCTTTTCCCTTCCCCCCTTTGGTGTTTTGAGGCAGGCTCTCCTATATAGACCTGGCTGGCCTTGAACCTCGTGATACTCCTATCCTGTTTTTCTGAGTTCTGGGATTAAAGACATTAACTAACTCTTATGCTCACATTAGTACTTCCATACAGCTAGAAAAAGCTGGAATCAGGACCCCGACGATGCAGGCTGGGGAAGCAGCTCAGTGGTGGGATGCTTGCCTAGCACAAGAAAGAACCCCTGGTTCAATCCCCAGCACCACAAAAGTCAAGTCAAAAGAGGACAGTTAAATGCTCATGCACTTCCTTATTGCTCTGAACCTAACAGCACCCCAGCCAGCCTCTTTTGCAGCTGTAAGCATTTAGATTTAATCACCACTCCTGGTATGTGGGCTGCTTTGTGGTGTGCCTGTACACTGGAGCACTCCATCAGTGAGCTCCTGCTGGAACCTTTTTGTTCAGTTTTGCTACCCTGGCTGCCCTAAAGCAGTTCACAGTCTCTCTGCCTCTAGAGTGCTGAGATTAAAGGTGCTAGCCTCATGTCCAGTCTCTCCTCCTCCTGTTTTTCATCTTACCTCTTGGAAAGGCAGTTGATTGGCACTTTGGATTCTTTGTTTTGTTTTTTGTGGTTTTGAGACAGAATTTATCTGTGTATCTGACTGTCCTGGAACTCTAGAACAGGCTGTTGTGGGACTCAGGTCTACCTGACTCTGCCTCCTGAGGAGTTTGCATCACCTTGACTCATTTCCATTTCATTTTAGACTTCTTGGAAAAGTTTGTTTCAGCGACTTTACACACCTACATGAATTTCTAAACAACATAAGTGGGTTAAGTTTATCTGTGACGCAAGAGGGGTGGGGCAATGCTGTGACCACACTGAAGTGATTGTCTTGGACCTGTCTGCCTGCCCCAGGTGTTTGCTTTGTCTACGCACCCTTATGGCTGTAGGGTGATCCAGAGGATCCTAGAGCACTGTCTTCCTGACCAGACCCTCCCTATCCTTGAGGAACTTCACCAGCACACGGAACAACTTGTGCAGGTACTGTTGTTGCCAGCAGAGGAGCTGCAGATCTCTGGGCCCTATAGGCCCGGAGCGCGTGCTTTATTAGCAGAAGGTGTTAGTGTGTCATCAGTGCCCTTCAGATCTTTGTGTGTTCTGTGACTATAGACAGTGATTTGAAACCATGGCCAGTGAGGTGTTTGAAGGTCTCCACTCCATTGGTACACAAACAAAATGTGCTGGTGGCTGATTCTTCTTTGGAATTTGCTTCTTCTTCTAATACAGTAATGAAAGATCCTGAGTGTTAGAAAGATGCGAGCAAAACTTTTGCAGTTTCTATTAGAGGAAAACATTTCTTTATTCCCCAAACACTCTTTCCCCGATTCTAAAATAATTCTAGATCTACTTTTTTGTAGTTAGTAATTTGTAAAAAGCCCAGCTAGAAAGTAGGTCCATAAATGTATAATAAAAAATAGTCTATATCTTGTAACAGTGTGTTCTTGTTTTGTAATGAGAGAGAAAAATTGTTACTACTTATCTATATAAATTGCTTACAGGTTTCTTCCCATTCAGATGCACTTCGGAGCTGTTAGGCCATTACCCCAGCCTCTGCCTCACAAGAGTGATAGATAGTAGTTAGATGGAGCGCTAGTAATCCACAGAACTGATTTTTATGTATATTTTCTTTGTTTTGTTTTTCTGTTTTGTTTTTTGCTTCTCAAATAGGATCAGTATGGAAATTATGTAATCCAGCATGTATTGGAGCATGGTCGTCCTGAGGATAAAAGCAAAATTGTAGCAGAGATCCGAGGCAATGTGCTTGTGTTGAGTCAGCACAAGTTTGCAAGGTGTGTGCTCTGGGGAGCAAGGATTGGGTAGCAGTCCATCCGTAGGATCTTCCCCTAGGTTCTTACATCACTTCTGTGTGTGCAGAGCGTGTGTCTGTGTGCCCACGTGCACCGCACCAGGTGTATGTATGGAGCTAGAGGACAACCTGGGGGACTGGGCTCTCTTTTTCCACCTTATAAGTTCTGGGTATCAAACTCTCTTAAATGTGGGTTTTTGGTTTTGTTTTAAAGTATTGTCTGCTGTATGTTAACTGCTCTTTCTACTCCTTTGCAATTGCCATGGAAATCTAAGGGCTGTTTCTGACATACTGTCCTTTGGCCCCTGTTTTGTTTCCTCCCCTGGGTGGGTATTGCGAGGTGTTCTCCACTCACTTTCCTCTTGGCCTAAGAGGGGCCGTTTGTCAGACCTCCGCTTCTAAGCTACAGAGTGGCAGGCTTGGAAAATCATGGCCTCCCATGCCTTAGCTCTTTGGTCTTCTAAGCAGATTCATTCTTTCTCATAGAACACAATACTGCTTAGTTTTCCAGTGTTTTCTTCCCTGGAGCTTTTATGGGATTGGCTAGACAGATAGCATGAGTCGTGGTTGTCAGTTCTTACATTGATGTTTATTAATACTCACTTTTAATTCGGGAAGTCTTTTTAAAACCTGTTTTTTTAGAATTGTGTGTGTGTGGTGTGTGTGTTCATGCACACCTTACATAGTGCCCATGTGGAGCTTAGACGGTGTAGATTAATCAAAGCACTTATGTACTTAGTCTAGAGAGGCTAGCAGGCCACGTGCCTGCAGGCATCACCTTGGGAGTTGTACTTCTTGAGTTTATGGTCTGCTTTAGGTAGGTGTGGCTTCTTTTTAGTCTTGTCTCCTTGAGGGTTTGGAACCCAGCCCCCTCCTCCTTTGCAAAACCCCAATTCCCGCCAACTCGGTGCTTGCTTCTGGGTATTGGGTATTGGGCTCAGTGACAGTCCTCATAGCACACTCTATTGTTGACTTGCACAGCTTTGTGCCCATGGAACTGAGGTGAGGATACATGTCATCTAATAAAGGCAGGCAATCAATACAAGGAATTGTTCTGCTTAGTGACTAGCCATCACTGTGGCATCGAGGCATTTAACGATAGAAAACTATGCCTTTGTGGGTGCTCTTCTTTTACTGCTTTCCCAAATGAGGTGTGTGACGTGGTCACAAGTGCTAACACAGCATAGGGCCCTCTGTGCTTCTGAGCAGCCGACAGTGCTGTGGGCTAACTTGAAGTTCCTTCACTGAACCTCGACTGTTGCCGTGTCCCAGTATCTGTCTGTGTTGGGCATGGAAGCTGTGACAAGCAGAGTCTCGTTGCTGAGCCTGAGCTCATGGGTGCAGGGACATCGTCCTAAGTGTTGAAATAGTGATTGCGAGCCAACTGAGCCATTAGAAAGCTCTGTGGTGAACCTTGTGTGTCAGTCTGTTGGCTTCTCAAGCTCAGTACTATCTCCTGTCAGCGGTTCAGGGCCCCTTTTCTGGAACACTGGGGCTCAGGTGACTCACTGCTGGATACCCCAGTATTTCTGATCAAAACATGGTTTTTACAGAGCCAGATCCTGGGGAAATGAGTTCCCCATGTGTGCCATCTCCCCTCCAATGTCCGTCCTAACATATGTAGCCTAAGAGGGGATGTTTTCTGATTGTTCTTCCCAATTTGTCTCATGACAGCAATGTTGTGGAGAAGTGTGTCACTCACGCCTCGCGTACAGAGCGTGCCGTGCTCATTGATGAGGTATGCACCATGAACGATGGTCCCCACAGTGCCTTATACACTATGATGAAGGATCAGTATGCTAACTATGTGGTCCAGAAGATGATTGATGTGGCTGAGCCAGGTCAGCGGAAGATTGTTATGCACAAGGTAAGCAAATTGGGTACGAACCCAGAGTGAGCAAAGGACCAGATGGGGCACGTTCACACGGAGGACTGCAGACATTGGGCTTGTTCTGTGTCCCCTGCTCTTACTGTGTAGAGTCACTGTAGGCTTTCTGTGCTTGCCATTCCTATTCTCAACTCAGTGTGGGGGTCTTATTTCTGGGATTTTTTTTTTTTTTTTTTTGCTTTTTTAACTTTAATATTCTTTTTTTCCCTTTTCTCTTATGGATATAGATGTTTTGTCTGAATACACACCTGTGCACTACATGTTTTTTTACATTTTGTTGAGCGTGGATGTTAGGGTACATGTCTAGATCACACCAAGGTGGTTCAGTTTGATGACAGGTGCCCTTTACCCGCTGAACTATGTTGTTGGTCCTTAAGAAGTTTATTTCCTGTTTTCAAATGTTGTTCTGGGGGTTGACCCCAGGCATGGTACTTGCTAGACTAACATTCTGCCACTAAGCCACATCCCCAGCCTGTGTTTATTTGGAGGGAGTTACTTTGTTGCTGGCCTTAAAATCAGGATCTTTCTTCCTTAGCCTCCTAAGTGCTGGAATTACAGGCACATGCTACACATGTTTGTAAGGTAAATCCCGCCCTGGTCTCTGAGGCCAGATCATCAGTCTCGTAGGCAGCCTGCTTCCTGTATCTCCTTTCCTCTTCTCACTCGGTCCATTACGCTTTCCTGCTGTGTTTACAGGGAGGTAAATCTGCTTATTCTCCATAAGTGTCACCAAACATTCCAGCAAACCTGAACTGTGATTTAGCCCATGTGCCATCTTCCTCTTCACTCTTCCTCTTGTTCACTGGTCACATGCTGAAGCCTGCTTGCTGTGTGTCAGCGGTGGGCAGCATGGACATGACTAAGGCCTGGTCCCTGCCATTGGCCCACATCGGTGTACAGGAGCAGTGGAAAACAATGCTGCCCGTGGGGGGGCCCTCACCCTCCACTGCAGAATCAGGGCTGGGGAGAGTTAGACAGGAGAAAGGGGACAGAGGCCCAGAAGCTGGTTGCTGTGAGTGGGGGTTGATGGGGGCGTCACCCAAGACACCCACAGGTAGGGAAGGCTCTTCTGATCTGCACTCCTCAGCCTTGGTGCTCTGAGCTCCCTCAGCCTTCT
The DNA here is from genome assembly GCA_028551405.1 of Uromys caudimaculatus. Taxonomy (NCBI): domain Eukaryota; kingdom Metazoa; phylum Chordata; class Mammalia; order Rodentia; family Muridae; genus Uromys; species Uromys caudimaculatus. The sequence goes on from CM052702.1 coordinate 118,726,196, forward strand.
CAGCGGAGGGGTTGCTATTGTCTGGCGGTGATGACCCACTTGCCCTCACTGAGGACACAGTTCGATAATGAGAACCTTTGTTATGGACTCGTTCTGAGCCAGACAGGATCCCACCAGCTTTGATTCAGACCAGTTCCACTACCAGCCAGTGTGCAGATGGTGGCAGCTGAAGGCTGGTGGAGCCTGGAGCACTTGAGGTTTCACACCTTGTTGACATGTGAAGGTGCTGTGAGGCGGGGCTGGAGTATGTAGGAGCTGGAAATATAGGAAGAGGGCGCACAGTGATGAAGGCCTGAGGACCAGAGAGGAGACTTTTATTTTTATGTGTGTGCTTCAGCATACATATGAAGGTCAGAGGACAGCTTACTTGATTCTTTCTTTCAACCATGTGGGCTCTGAGGAGGAACCTGGAGGTTGTCAGGCTTAGTGGCATGTGCCTTTACTCAAGGAGCAATCATTCAGACCCAGGACTATGGTTTAAATAATTGTTCTGCTTGTGCACTGCCACTGTAACTTCAGGGGAAGTCATGGAAGCAGCTGAGCTAATAGCTGGTAGTGTTTTTCAGACTGAAGGTCAGTAGAAGCTGGAATCAGGGGCAAAGGACGGCCAGGAACTGTCTGCATACAGTTAGGGCGTGTGGGAGGAGAGCGGGGGGTCCCTTTTACTTATTAGTCAAGGTAAAAATGGAGTGCAAGAAGGCTGGAGAGATGGAGGGGGAATGTGAAGGTTAAGAACGGTGAAAGCCAGATTACACTCATATTGGAGGGGGTGCAAAGCAAGGGCCCTTGAGTCTGGGAGAAACCCTCATTGAGGACTGGGTTCTTACCATACCTGGAAGTGCAACACTCCTGGGTCCTTTGGGTAGGCGAACTTGGGAAGGTATGTGGATTGCTACCTAGAACAATTTATTATCATTCACTGTTTTCCAATGGGTACCCAGAAGGAGATGTGCTGTTTCCTGCTCTCTGTTCCTTGTGTTCATAGCAATTTCTAGAGCTTCTTGGCCCTTCCCTTGCTCTGAGCTTGCAGTTGAGCAGACTTAACTACTGACCTTGTAGGCTTCACGGTGGGCTACCACCGCTCTCCTTTGGCATGGCACTCCTTGAGATTCTTATGATTTGGGGTTGGGAACACAGTTAAGATGCCCTGTACCCCATCGTCTGTTTCCTGGCTGGAAAGATTACTATCTGAGCAGAAGAAAGTCAGCACTGTAACTGACTCTGAGCTCCATGTGAGGTCCCCTCTCACATGGGTGCACAGGAATAGATCCTGGGCAGGGAGCACAAAAGAATGCCCACAGGGGTGACCAGAGCTTAGGATGGAGGAGTAAGGCATGGGAGGTGGGGGTTGGGCAGTGGTGACTGATACCAGAGATGGGTCGTGAGTGTTGCTATTCCTTATCCCTAGTTTGTCTTTGGAGAGACGACAGAGCTGCACTGGCACAGTGTCTGTCCTCCTTTGTCTCTTTCCTTTTCTGTTTGTTTATTGTATCTTAGTTGGGGTTTCTATTGCTGTGATAAAGCACGATGACCACAAGCGACCTGGGAAGGAAAGGTGTTATCTCATATTTAAAACGCTTAGCCTACTCCATTGTTGAAGGAACTCACCAGCAGGAACCTGGAGGCAGGAAGTGATGTAGAGGCATCACTGGAGGAACGCTGCTTGCTGGCTTGTCTTGTTCAGTCTGATTGCTTATAGCACCCAGGACCACTGCCCAGGGTCCCACAGTGGGCTGGGCCCTCCATCAGACATCAATCAACAAATGCACCACAGTCCTGCCCGCAGGCCAATCAGGTGGGGGCATTTTCTCAATCAAAGTTCCTTCTAAAGTAACTAGCTTCTATCATCTTGACATTAAAAACTAGTTAACACAGTCAGCCCCTTGTCAGCTTAACACACAATCATATTACTTTTAAAGCATAGCCTTTTCTTTCTTGTTCATCTCCCAAGATCTCATATTAATACTAACCTCAAAATATAAAACATTGCAATGTTGAAAGCCCTGCAGTCTTTACAAATACTTTACAAGTTCCGTTTCTTTAAAATATCCAAAGTCTCTTTAAAAGTCCAAGCCTCTAAAATATCCATAGTTCCTAAAACTCCAAAGTCTCTCAACTGGCTCCTGTAAAAGCAAAATAAGTTAAATACTTTCTTAATCCAAGAAGGCAGAGGAGAGCATAGTTGCTCAAAGCAGAACTACAGTGTAAGACTCAGTGTCAGAGTTCTGGAATTCACCCAGGATCTTTTGGGTTCCCCCAGGGGGCTTGGACAAGTGCCCCGCAGCCCACATAGTTGTCTCCTAGGCTTAGACAACTGCTGCTGTCCTGGGGGCAAGCCCCAGTCAGTCAACAGGGAGGGAGGGAGGATTAAAGAAAGAAAAGACAACTAGACAACACTATCACATGACCCCAGCCAGTGCTGAGGTGGGTTTACTTTTCTCCAGTCTGCATTTATACCATTCTAGGTATATGCAAAGAATAGGCTCAGTTCTCCATCGAAGATAACGTGGTCAAGGAACAAACAAGGCAATAAAGAAAGTCCTATGGTCACTGTGTCTAGGGGGTTATCAGGATGACGGGATACATTCCTCAGCTGTATTCATCTTGAGCCTTGTGCTAGCTCAATGTAAAAGTTCTTATCTGAGCCTACTCCCTTGTCCTCCTAGCCCAGTGTAAATATTCTTGCCAATATCCCTGAAGCAGCATCAAGGGCTGTATTGGGCTCCACCTTTACCAATAACCTCTTCTGAGTATTCTTCAGGGATGCTGATCCTGCCATATTGTTACCAAGCCTCAACTTCTCTTATGACTCATTCAGGCTTGGGCCTTTACCCACCGAGGCTGTACCTCAGCAGCAGCCCCTCCTATCCTTTCACAGTGCCAAGCTTCAGTTTCTCTCCATGACCCTTTAAAAGGCAGTTCCACCTGGAAGAGACTCTTGCACATTACCAAGGTTTGTTGCAGCATGAGCAGCCCCTTGGCCCCTTCTGGGCTACAGCTTCTGTGTACTGACCCTGAGGAAGTACTCTTGGAAGATTTGCTTCACGGATGCTGATCCCTTCTTAGTCACAGCCCAGACTGACTAGTGTCAATTGTACCAGCAAAGCAGAGGTTTCACTTTAGTGGTTAATACGAAATATCACTTGTTTGGCCCCATAGCCTTTGCTTCCCTCAGAAGCTTGAGAAACCAGTGCTTTTTTGTCTGCACTGCTAGCAACATTATCTTCAAGCTCCCACAGAGACCCACTGAGCTCTGAGCATACAGTGGCTTTTCCAGCCCAAACTTGAGGTGCTACCATAATCCTCCCTAAAACATGACCTGTCTGTCACAGCAGTACTCCTGACCTGATACCAATTTATGTCTCAGTTAAGGGTTTCTGTTGCTGATGTGAACATCACCAAAAGCAGCTGAGGAGGAAAGGATTTGTTTCATCTTACAGTTTTCCCATCATCCAAGGCAGTCATGGCAGGAACCCGTTGGCATGGGCTGATTGAGAAGTCCTGGGGGCGCTGCTGCTTGGCTTGGTCGCAGTAATTTGCTCAGCCTGCTTTCATATAGCACCCAGAACCACCAGCACATGGGTGGCACCACTCACAGTGAGCTGAGCCCTCCCACATCAATCATCAAACAAGAAATGTGTCACAAGCTTGTCCACACACAGCCCAATCAGGTGGGGGCATTTTCTCAATTGAGGTTTCCTCTTCCAAAATGACTCTAACTTGTAACGTTGACCTAAAAACTAGCCAGTGCAATTGGTCACTGTTAACTGGAAGCAATCTTATGCCCTGGAGAGCAGGGATTGGTGGTGAGTTCAGACAGATGGTTCCCCAAAGGAAACCCCAACTGTCAGACAGTCTGGTTTTCTTTGTGTCTGACAGTAGGTACTGTGCAGCTGGCTGGCATGTGCTATTCTGTCCTGGGTGGGTTCTCTGTCCTGTGTCAGTGCTTAGGGCAAGAGCTCCTGTCTTTACCTCTTTCTTGGCTTGCTATCAATAAGAGGACAAAAGTACCTTTGTGGGATGAAGCATCACATATGTGCACTGTACAGTCTGAGTCTGTCTGGGAAGGTGCTGGAGAGGCCTCGGGCCTCTCTGGCCAGTGTATCACCCACACTGTCCTCTCCAGATCCGGCCCCACATCGCGACTCTTCGAAAGTACACCTATGGCAAGCACATCCTGGCCAAGCTGGAGAAGTACTACATGAAGAACGGCGTGGACTTGGGGCCCATTTGTGGTCCTCCTAATGGTATCATCTGAGCAGTGCACACATCCCTGTCCTGCTGACCTCACTGACCCTGGCAGATCCAACCAGCAACCAGAGGTGCCCAGCTCAGAGTCGGAAGTGGGCAACGGTTGCTCCGGGATTGCTCCCTCCTCCAAAAACAGAATCAGATCCACTTGCGGAAATGCCTTTGTAAATTTCATTTTATTACACATAACATGTACTAATTATTTTTTTTAATTGACTAATTGCCCTGCTGTTTACTGGTGTATAGGAACTTGTACATAGGTAATCAGTGTACATGGGAGGCCACATGCTTTGTTCAGTGTTGTATCTATATTCCACATGTGGACTTTCAGGGTTTAACAAAAAAAGTTTTAAAAAAAAGACAAAAAAAGGTTTTTAACTCATTTGCCTTGTGGCAAGTTTTGCAAATAGCTCTTCCCCACCTCATTTTATTAAAAAACAAAAACAAAAACAAAAACCTGAGAAATTTGAATTTTAGTTAAATGATCTCAAACTGGCATTTAACACTGTTTATAAAATATATATATATATATATATATACATACATACATATATACATATATGAAATGGGAACGTTTCAGAGTTGCTAAAGCATCAGCCTGTGACACAGAGTTTCTGACGCTCTCTTTGGAGATGACCTTCGTGATGAGGGAGGTGGTAGCTGCAGATCCAGGAGGAGCGGGAACCACAGAGGCCCAAGACCAGTGGGCGTGGCCACTTGCTGCCTATGGGTTGCCTTCTGTGAACACTGGGAAGCAGAATATGATTATCTAGCATGAGAGAATACCCAGCTCTGCTCCTGGTCTGGCTTCTATAGATACATACATAGTGTATACTTGTGTAGACTTTGCATATATACGGATTTGTAGTATTTTCCTGTTTTGATGTCTAATCTGTATCTATAATGTACCCTAGTAGTCGGACATACTTTTGATTGTACAATTGTACATTTGTATACCTGTAATGTAAATGTGGAGAAGTTTGAATCAACATGAACACGTTTTTGGTAAGAAGAGAATCAGCCAGCCCGTGCACTCTGTATATTCCACCTTTTATGATCGTAGAAGATAGTGTTGTATATTGTAAATTGTAATTTCAACCAGAAGTAAATTTTTTTTTCTTTTGAAGGAATAAATGTTCTTTATACAGCCTAGTTAATGTTTAAAAAGAAAAAAATAGCTTGGTTTATTTGTCAGCTAGTCAAAGTGGTAGCGAGAGCCTTTCTAAATGTTACTTCAGATGATTCAGTTCACACTAGTGTTCTTTTTTCTTTTTTTTTTTAATCCTAAAAAAGGTAATGTTTCGCTTATTTTGTGACAGTCAAAAAGGACGTGCAGAAGTTTCGCCTGCCCCTTCCCTGCTCAGCGCCTCCCCTTGTAAAGTGACTTGCCCTCCGTTTTGTACAGATGAGCTGTATTTTGCATTTTGTCTACTTGTAAGTGAATGTAACATACTGTCAATCGTTTGAATATAGACTGTAACACTACACGGTGTACATTTCCAGAGCCTTGTGTATATTTCCAATGAACTTTTGCAAGCACACTTGTAACCATATGTGTATAATTAACAAACCTGTGTATGCTTATGCCTGGGCAACTATTTTTTGTAACTCTTGTGTAGATTGTCTCTAAACAATGTGTGATCTTTATTTTGAAAAAATACAGAACTTTGGAATCTGAATTTGTTTGTCCTGTTCTCACTTCTCAAACCTGTTGAGGCGAGCTCCACTCCAGCCTGCCTCTGCTGCTCTTGGGATGGAGAGGAAGGGTGGGAGAGTGGAGTGGGGCCAGGGAATCAAGCTGATGGCTTCTGAGCCTAATTTGACCTGAGAGGTTGAGTTCAGTTTGCCTCATGTCTGATTTTGAAGTGTTTTGTAATAGTCTTTTCCTGGGGATGGATGGGTGCACTCTCTCGTGCTCTTTCTCTCTCTCTCTCTCTCTCTCTCTCTCTCTCTCTCTCTCTCTCTCTCTCTCTCTCTCTCTCTCTCTCTCTCTCACACACACACACACACACACACACACACACACTCGCTCACCCCAGAAAGGGAACCCATCTTGGTGAGTTTTTACTGGGTCACCAACAAGAGGGATTACTACTCACAGCAACATCAGCACCGCTTCCCCCAGCCCCCAAAAGCAGTAGCCCTGGGTCTCTCACAGCACGTAAGCAGCTCCACAGTCAGAGCCTTATACCTTGAGAATCTTCAGTTTCTGCTTTCCTAAATGTGAGCTTTTGTCCACCTCCTGAGTCTCATGAAACAGGAGAGAGACTATTTTAATTAAGAGAAAATTACCAGACAAGCTTGGTGTGGTGGCTTCAATCCCAGCAGAGGGAGGCAGATCTCTCGAGTTCCTGGACAGTCCTGGCTACACAGAGACCCTATCTTGAAAACCAGAGAGGGAAGGAAGTACCATCCTGCAGGGTTTTCATTTTGGCTTCTGGTATTTTTGGCATTGGGAAGTATTTTTTCTGAGACTGACAACTCCCATACCTGGGAACACCCATTCGGGCTATCCAGTGTCTAGCTCACTCTGATTACCCACAGATTGAGAACCTCTGGGCTTACAGTAGTTCCTGTCCTCAGGATGTCCACCTTTCCTCTACCCAACTGTTTGTCAAGAGTCACCTTTGGCAAAAATTGACAAAGATGGGTTTAGCCAGGAAGACCAGATGGGAGGCCACAGAGCCTGGAATTTCTCCTGGCCTCCTGTGGGTTGGGGCCAGTGTAGTCAGTGCGTGCCAGCGGGCCCTCCAGGTCAGAAAAGAGGAGCGATGGTTTCCGTTGAAGGCCCAATTCTGCTTCAACAGCTGGAGTTGCGCTGCGCCCTGGCCTTGCCTGGTGGGACTCCCCAGAGCAGGTATGTGCTGAGAGGTGGTGGCTAGTGGCTGGGGCTCTCCTTACCCTCCGCATGTCCTTGTAGTTGCTTGATTTAGGTTCCTTTTAGCATTTCAGTGGAGAAGAGAAGCGCGTGTGGAAGCCCTGCTGGAAAGGGGATGGTCCCTAATTTCAACCTTGCATGTGTCAGGAGTCTTCAGAATCAGGATTAAATGGAACTTTTAATCCTCCCATGCCCCCGAGACCCAATTCTCTGTAAAAAGGGAAACTACCTGAATACTAATAATAAGCACTTTCAAAAGGAGTTCTGTAGATTGAGATTTTGTAACTGAGTAGTGCCCAGTGCATTGTATAACAAGCAGCATTTGCATATTCTATTTACTGCTGGAGACTTCATTCTAATAGCTTCTGGATAGAGCCTATACAGAGCCTCTCCCCCCACCCATTCGGTGCTACGAACAGAACATGAACTAGTTTAGGGATACGAAAGCCTGTCATCTCGACCTAAGAGGCCAAGGCAGGAAGATGGAGGCTTTGACCTTAGGCTACAATGACAAGAGTGTCTCAGAAGCCAGTGCATATTTATAAATCCCAACACTTGGGAGGCGAGAGAGTTAGGAGTTCGAGATGATCTTGGCCACACAGTGAGCCAGATGGACTGCATGAGATTGTGTTTGGGGACGTTTGGATGGGATGCTTGTTCACAACACTCGAGTCTGGAGGATCTTTGTGTGTCCTCCCTTCCCTTACAGCCTTTTGGAGACAGGTTTTACCTTATGTGTCTTCCCATCACATGGTGGATACATCTGGCTTTACATGGACTTTACACTCGCATTTGGGTGGCATGCACTTTATTTACCCCGAGCCATATCCCAGCCTGAGACCTGTCTTAACAAGCAAAAACAAACCCAGGAGAAGAAACCTTTTTTTAAGTAAAGAAGTCTGTCCAATGAAATTCACTGGACACTAACTCTGCTGACACCCGAAGGTAGCTCTGGAATGCCCATTTCAGATCCATAAGCCAAGGTTCCACATTCGGATGGGACACTAGTGAGATCCTCTCTCTGCAGGACTGTTTGATGGAGCAAGGTGGGCTCCAGGCTGTGTCCACCCCTCATCCTTGAGACAACCAGGAGCTTGTCCAGATGTTTCGGCCCATATTGCAGAAGAGATGAAACTCAGGCTTGGTATACATTGAAAACCAAGCCAGTGTTTTTTCTGGGTGACATGACTCCCTGGATCCAGTGCTGTGTTTATTACATCTTTTTTTTTTTTTTTTTTAAAGATTTATTTTATTTATATGAGTACACTAGCTATCTTCAGACACACCAGAAGAGGGCATCGGATTCCATTACAGATGGTTGCGAGCCACCATGTGGTTGCTGGGAATTGAACTCATGACCTCTGGAAGAGCAGTCGGTGCTCTTAACCACTGAGCCAACTCTCCAGCCCCGTTTATTACATCTTGCTCTGCCTGTGCGGCCTCGTGATTGTTACCTTTTAAAGAGTTGCAGCAGGGGCCTGTGAGAGGGCTCAGTAAGGCTGAAGGTGCTTGCTACCGACTCTGGTGACAGAGTTTGAGCCCCAGAATCCACATGGCGGAAGGAAGAGAGCTGGTTCCCGTGAGTTGACCTCTGACATACATGCACACTGTGGAACAAACATGCACCCACATGTATGTACATGAACACACACACACTACTCTTCAGAGGACCCGAATTAGTCTCGCACCCAAGTAAAAAGCCTCATAACTGCCTGTGACTCCAGCTTCATGGGATCTGAAGCCTTCATCTAGACTCCAGGGACACCCATGAACACATACAGGCACAGAGAGAGACAGACAGAGACAGAGACAGACATGTGTTGACAGAGTGTGTTGAGGTGGCAGAAAACCAGGGTTCAATTTCTAGCACTCACATGGCACCTCAGAACCATTCCTAACTAACTCCAGTTCCAGGTAATATGATGCTCTCTTCTGGCCTCTTTAGGCACCGTATACATGTAGTTCAAGGACAGACATGTAGACAAAGGCCCACAAATAAAATGAAAAAATATTAAATTACAAACCCTCCAAAACAGCTGCACAGAAATAAATTCACCGATCAAGTCACAAGAAACTTGTGACTTCTGGTAGTTATCAGCTCTGGTCACCTGAGGGCGCTGCTGCCTAAACCAAACACTATGGAGTCTCCAGGGCACCAGGGCTCAAGGCCTGGCTTTCAAGACCTGGAGGTTTGGTTCTTCTTCACTCCTCCCCAAGAATCCCCAGTGTGCATGGCCAGAGCTTCATTGTTAGGGGTGGGAACCCAAGCTCACACATCTGGCTCAGATCCACTTTTGATTTGCTCTGTGACCCTCGTGGAGCCTCTGCCTTCTTTGGGCCTCTGTTTTCCCACTTGTCACCTAGTGAGGTCAGTCAGTGGTGGGGCCTGAGAAGAGCACTCCCAGCTTCAAGGTAGCCTTTGGGAATCTAGGCCCCAGCAGACTCATCCAAGCTCCCAAACAGCCACAGCCCCAACCTCCAAGTGTTTGCATAACTACGAGCTTCATAGCCCAGCTCCGGGCATCTCTGTGTAGCTTTCTCCTCCTGTGTAAAATGGGAGGAGGAAAACAACTGTACTGGACATGTGGATGCCCCTGACCCTGAGCTGGGTACACAGCTGGAAGAGAACACTACCCTTCATTTCCCTAGCTGTACTGAGCCACTCGGATTCTTTGCTAGGGTGGCTGTCACATCTCCAGAATTGGAATACTTAATTGAGACAGTAGAGCTTTGCCAAGCGCCTCACTGGGGAGCCCAGGGGTCCTGCCTGGTGGTGCTCTTGCCTAGAACCACAGTCCACAGTGGTGCAGACCATAGGTCACATATGGCACTGTAGCTCTGGGGACATCCAGACAGCGTCCTGCTGGCTGGATTCCTGTAGAATCCTCCAGACACCCGGGAAAAACCCAGCCCCATAGCCAACCACTCCAGCTGGTCACTCCCTGACCCCGAGAGGTATCTCAGCCTATCTCTCAGTTTCAGGCAGAGAGTAGCTCCCAGTTGCCAGCCTCCTGTGATAGTAGGATACACCTCTGTATCATCACTTGGATTCTGAGTATCAGGAAGTGGTGGCTCCAGGACTCAACCCCAAACCTGTCCCTTGTTGCCAGGTTCCCTTGCCAACCCCTGGGGAGGTAAGAGGAACACAAGTCTGTGGGGACAGAGCAGGGTAGACCCCCACCTGAGGGCAGCTGCAAGTTACTGCCTCCCTATGACCTTCCATGGCAGATTTCTGCCTCACCAGAGGGGGGGGGGTTCAACAGTGGCAGGTCTGAATGCCAATTTCACAAGACCCCCCACCCCAAACCTAAGATGTACTAATAATCCCAACAACAGCTGTGCTGAGAGAGCATGACCAACAGTCAAGCTACACAGCCCAGGGGGAGTCTCCAATCTCAGAATGGGGTGAGATGGGAAAGCATATTTTTAGGAAGTTTTTTGTTTTGGGTTTTTTTTTTCCTTCCAGGAAAATGACTTTAAATGTGCAATTTATTCCCAGAAGCTCGAGTGTGCTATGGAGAGCGGCCTCTGAGGTAACGCCCTTCCCTCTCCCGTCCTCACTTTTTCTTCTCCCCTCCCTCTCTTACTCCTTCATTTCCTGTCTTTTCTCTCTTCTTCCCCTTAGTCCTTTCTCCTTTCCCACTCCCTCCTCCTGCCCTCTCCTCTCCTTCCCCAGTCAGTCCTTGGGTCCCCAACACAGCAAAGAGGACAGGTGTGAGTCTAGGTCAGTCTAGGCCTAGCTTCCCCACAGCCCTTCCTAATTCTGTGACCTCAGCCAGGGTCTCGGGCAGAGGGGACCAGGTCCGGAGACTTTACAGATCAGGGGCAGCTGGTAAGATGTGGACAAGGCCCCAGGCTGAGGAGCCATCCAGTCCCCACTCAGCCATACTGTGTGTGGCATGGTACCTGTCCCCTCACTTTCTATGCCTCTCTTTTCTCAGTGTGAACCGGACAGATGAAATTGCCTGGGTAGGACAAGCCAAGCTGCGTTTTCCTCTTTGGACAGGACAGTTGCCATGGCCACACCACACCCTCGGGAGATGGTGCCCGTTCTGGTGTGAGTTAATAGAAGGCAGAAACAATAACCTGGAGTACAGTGGCACTCTGTAGGGCCGTGAAAGGCAGCCTGGGTTCTGGTTGAGCTAAGGTTTAAAACCCCTTGGTGACCCAGTAGGGGGTCCCCAGCAGGGGGATAATCGTGCAAGGGACGGTAGGCATTTTGCTATGCTCCGGGGCCCCAGGCTCCTGACAGGCTGCAGCTCTCCATAGGTCTGTGACCATCAGGTAGAGGATGTGTGGTCATGTAGCCTCAAGACCACATTTTAATGAGGTACCTAGAGGCTTAGCCAGACACTCTCCCTGAAAAGGTATTTAACCTCGGGCCTACCCTGAGGTTGTGGGGTATGGTTTTACTCATTGCCACTCTCTGCCATGACAATAAACACCTTAAAACCATGGACTGTCTCCTGCTATGGGGAACAATGGAACAGGCCTTTGTCTCTTGAGACTTGTCTAGTCTCCCGCAAGAAGGCCTTTCCGTGCTCCCAGCCAAGGCCTCTACCAAACTAAGCCAGCTAGCTGCCGACAAGCCAAAGACTCGGTCCCTGGCGGGACCCAGCCAGGCTCCTCCCCGCCTTTCCCCCTCTGCCCCGGACTAAATCCAGCCAGAGGACCCCCACTCTGTTCTAAGCTCTTCCAAGGGGCATCTAACAGTGCCTGGGATGCCCAAGAGCCTGAGAACCAGACAGAGCCGGCTCCATGAAGTCCTCGGGACTGCAGGCCACACTCCCCTACCCCGTGGGGTGAGCACAGTCAAACTTCCCATGTCTTGCCTCTCCCAGTGGCCCGAGCCCTGGGGTGGACACGGGACCCCACATTAACCCAACAGCACTCCCTGGACTCGGAGGGGATGCAGCTTCTCCGGGTCACCTGTACTGGGGGCTTTTTGAAGATGCAGCTGCTTTTGAGTGAGTCACCATGTTCTTTTAAGTCACCTCAAGCTGGGCTCAGATGGAGTCATTCGATGGTATGTTGAGTCCTGTCTGGGTGGAACAGGCACTTCAGTCCATCTCTCAAGGAAAAATAACAATGCCTAATCTAGGATTCGCAGATAAATAGAGCAGAATGCCAGGATGAAGCTCCAGGTCATGCTCTAGGTGGCTTCAGAGCACTTGTCTGCCCGGGCCTCCCAGGAGATGTCATTACTAGGAAGACCTCCTAGATTTCCCCCGGGGGAAGCCTCATCCTGGCACCAGACTGGGTCTAAGGATCTGTTCAGATGGGAATGGCTGTTGAAACAGTACGGCAGCGGCCTCAGGCCCCTTGCTTGCACAGCCCCCTTTCAAGCTCTGTTCTTGGTGCTATCCGTGGGTACCGCAGGACAGCTCTGGGCAGCTCAGGCTCTCTAGAGCCAGTCCTATCATCTCCCTTCCCCTTCCCAGCTGCAGGTCCAGAAGCCTCATCTGCCTTCCTGCAGCCCCCTGGCAGTTCTGCCCCAGGTACTTTGTGCGCTAAGGGACCTGTTGGGGTCTTGAGGCTTCTACTGGTCCATCCACAGCCGTCCACGAAGGCCCCTTTAGCCGGGACTCCGACTTCCCCTCCACACGCCACGGGACCTGAGGGATGGTCGGGCACTGTGGCAACCAGCTGCTGCCCACAGGGGATTTCCACATGAAGGCAAAGAAAGGATGACCTCTGAGCCTCTCCAAGTTCTGCAAAGGTGATTCTGGTTCCTCCATGTCTGGTGCAATCCTGCTAGGATCCTGTTTCAGTTCCTACGTTTGGGGGGTCACTGACTCCTCAGCCTTGTTTCACCAAGACTTTCCCAGAAGTAAATCCTGACTCTCTCTCTTCCTCCTTTCCTCCTTCTCTCTCTCTCTCTCTCTCTCTCTCTCTCTCTCTCTCTCTCTCTCTCTCTCTCTTGTTCTTCATTCCTTCTTTCCTTTTTATTTTTTTGAGACAAGGTTTCTCTGTGTAGCCTTGCCTGTCCTGGAACTCACTCTGTAGACCAGGCGGGCTTTAAATCAGGGGTCTGTCTGCCTCTGCCTCCTGAGTGCCTGGGATTAAAGTCATGTCACCACCACCTGGCTTAAATATTTATTATTATTTTTTATGTGTAAGAGTGTTTTGCCTGCTTGTATGTTTGTGCACAACAGTTGTGTCCAAGGAGGCCAGAAGAGCGCATCAGATCCTCAGGGACTGGAATTGCAGGCAGCTGTGAATTGCCTTGTGGGTGCTGGGAATTGAACCAGGTCTTCTAGAAGAACAGCCAGTGCTCTTAATCACCGAGCCATCTCTCCAGCCCCAGCCTGCTTTCTTGTACAGGTGTGTTCCCTGCAAAGGGATCACACTGCTCACAGAGGACTGGGTTCTTCTACATTCTCAATCATTAATCAAGCAAATGCTCCCCTCCCCCACATCTGTCTATGGGCTAAGCTGATGGAGGCATTTTCTCCCCTGAGGTGCACACACTGAGGTGACTCCAGCGTGTGTCATCTTGACAACTGTCCAGGTCTTCTTCAGGTCTGAAAAGGGGGTGGCATCCGGTCAGAGAGAAGGGTGGAGGACAGGCGGCCTGTCTAGAACCCTGCAATTGTCTATTAAAAAATCTGGATTTTCCCAGTTCCAGGAAAGACAGAAGGACTGTTGAAGGTGGGGTGGGTGTGGTCAGCACTGCTTCTGTCTTAGGAGTCAGGAAGTCTTTGCCAGGTGACCTGCAGCTGGATGAAGGCACAGGGAAGGAGACATTCGTGTCCTTGGGGTGTAGTAAGGACACACATGGTGGTGTAGGGAGGGAGGGTGACCTGTGATGTACCACATGCCCAGGGACTAAATGTCCACCTGATTCCCATCTCAGTTCTGTCCATGACTATACCTATGACAAGCAGCAGATGGCGCTCCTAGCCAAAGATTCCCCACAAGGTTTCCGGCTGGGATCTCAGAGTAGGAGTTTGGGCAATGAGGAAGGCAAGACTGGGCCGTGCTCCCTGGCAACTTGGTAGGCTCCTTTGAGCAACACTCTGAGCCTTGCTTGCCTCCCAGGATGGGCAGCTCAGTACTTTGTCAGTCAGATCCAGCTGTCCTAAGGTTTTCTTTGCAGCAAGTTGACATGCCACTTGGGTCTCCTTCTGGATCCCCACTAAACCTCTGGGAGCATCAGAACCAGTCCTAACCACATTGGTTGAACTCCCAGTACACAAAAAGGAAGAGCTCACGAAAACTTCCCAGTCTGTCCCCTGTCCTGGTACACACAAGACATTCAATATGTTTGTTGAATGAATAAGTGAAGCCTATATGGTCATCATTTCCATCAAACATTGGGGAATATAGGCTCAGAGAGGTGAAGTTACACAAACAAGTACCACAGCTCATGATTGTCAGAACCAGGATTTGAACCCAAGCACTTGCTTAACCCAGAGCTAGAGTCCCTCAGCTCCCGACTATGCTAGTGATAAAGCCAGCTCCTGATTCCTCGGCAGGTTGATCTTTTCCTGTCCTATTCTCCAAGGCATTCTAGCTTCAAAAGCCAAAATAGTTGAAATGGAATTGGTTTAAAAGAATGCTTTTAAGGGCGTGGGACTATAGCTCAATTGGTGGAGCGCATGCTCCTCTGCACCAAGCCTTGGGTTTGGTTCTTAGCATGGCATAAATTGGATGTGATAGAGGTAGGAGAATCAGACGTTCAAGATCATACTCAGCTACGTCGAAAGTTCAAGGTCAGCCTGAAAGCCCATCTTCTAAAAAAAGTGTCAACATTTACTTTTACTATTTTTAAAAGATTTATTTTAATTATTTGTGTGTGTGTGTGTGTGTGCACACGTGTGGGCATGTGTGTCACACATGTGCACATGAGTGCAGGTGTCCTTGGAGGCTAAAGGTTTTGGATCCTCTGAAGCTAGAGTTACAGGTAGTTGTGACTTGCCTGATGTGGGTACTGGGAACAACACTTACATCCTTAAGTAATATACTGTACCTCTCCCCAGCTCTCCCTCCCCTCTTATTTTTGTAAAGACAGAGACTCAGTATGTAGCCCAGGTTTTGAAATCCCTCCGCCTCAGCCTTCTAAGGGCTGAGTGCTGGCATTACAGGCATTTATGACTCAGGTTTGGCTCTTTCTCAGCGATCGGTAAACCTCAGAGTGGATGGGTCCCTCCCTCTGCTCATGATGTCTACTGAGGCTAACTAGGCAGGCCTTGCATACCTGTGATGCCCCAGCCTCTCACTCCCTCTGGGGAGCCCATCTCACACTCTGCCTTATATGGTGCTGAGCTTCATGCTCTGGGTTTCTTTCCAAGGACACGTGGCCGTCAAATGGATAGTGCTGATTGCAGGGACATCGAGGGTGCCCTGCTTAGCTCACGTGCCAACTAACCAACGCCTACCCTTACCAGCCTCCTCCGAGGCCCTGTGGTGCAACTGAGCCCCTGTGAATGGGAAATTGGTGATTTCACCAACGTGTGTGGAGAGAGACGCGTGCTGATGCTTCCCACACGTGCCTGTAGCTGACCCCAAGCCCCTGCTTCCTGAACTCAGGGTGCTAGGGGCTGTAGCCAGTGTCTCTCAGACAGGCCAAGGAGAAGCAGGTTCTCCCGCGGCTCGCACACCGCGTGCTCCGCGGATCCACAGTTGGGGGGCAGACGTCAACGCCCCTCGCCCCCATCGCGCCCGGGGAAACTGAGGCCGGGCGCGGTGTCGCGTGCCGCTGTCGCCGCGGCCCCGCCCTCCTGCTCGCCCCGCCCGCGCGGGGGGCGGCGGTGGCGGCGGCAGCGGCGGCGGCGACGCTTCCTGCGGGCGCGGCCGCTGTGGGCGCGGAGCCGCGAGCGAGCGAACGAACGAGCGAGGCGGAGCCGGCGGCCGAGGAGCCGAGCGCAGGTCCCGCGCAGCCCGCGCCGCGAACAAAGGCCGCCATGAAGCCCGGGCCGCCGCGCCGCGGGACCGCACAGGGGCAGCGCGTGGACACCGCCACCCATGCGCCCGGGGCCCGCGGGCTGTTGCTGCCACCGCTGCTGCTGCTGCTACTGGCCGGCCGCGCCGCGGGGGTGAGTGATGGGCCCCAAGAGGGTCCCCAGCGTGTACCCCGCGTGTCTTTGCGTGTCCCCTTGTCGCGTGCACCGCGCTGGGTGTGTCCCGGTCCCACGGGGTCCCCTCCCCGCCGGGAAGCGTGTGCGTCCGGTATCCGCTGGGGTCGCCTTCTCCCCACCCCCACTCCAACCCAAGCCGCCTGCAGGGCCTTTGGGACTCTCAAGGAGGAGGGGGTGGGTCGATGAAGGTGACCCGCGGGGGTGAATGAGGGTGACCCTGTGTGTGTATGTCTGCTTCTAAGAAGGGTGCGTGGGCACCTGTGGGTGTGGGCACGGGAAAGGCTCTGTCCATATGGGTGGATGGCATCTGCATCCGGCTCCACACTAGGGTGACCCATTGTGCATGCTGTGTGCCACCATGGCCATGGCTGTGTGGCTGCTGGGTGAGGGGGTGTGTGCTTTGACCCATGGAAGTGTGTGAAAGCACACGCATGTGTATGCAGGTGTGTAGCGATAGTGGGCCTGGCTCAGCTCCCACCCCAGAAGACATGGGTGTGCATGCCTGCAGAGGTGGATACCAGGTGACCCCTGACTGTCCCTTTGAGAAACCCCAGTAGCTATGGGATTGAACTTGGTTCTGGTTTCACTAGCTGAACAGGAGGAAGAGGGTCCTGCAGGTGGGCGAGCCAGGTCCCTGCTCTGAGGAACCCAGTTCCCAAGTGAGTTCTGAGTTTACAGGTGTCTAAATGTGGGCTGAGTGAGCTGGGGATCTAGGTCCTACCCCCCTGGCTGATTCCAGGAGCAATGGCTATCCCTACCCAGTCAGATGACCACCAGAGCCCAGGCTGGCCGGCACGCCCCTTCTCTCCTAAGCACGGTGGCCAGGTTGTAGAGAGGCAGGCAAGACCCTGAGCTGCCCTGAAGACTGTTAGCTTTGGGGAGGGGACCCCAGGATAGTGCCTGGTGGTTCATACATGCCTTGACCTTTTTTCTTTTCTTTTCTTCTTCTTTATTTATTTATTTTTCTTTCCTGATGGGGTGAGGGAGAGGTTCCCGAGAGAAAGGCAGCACTACCCACACTGGCAGAGGGAATGCTTTTCAGCAGCATTATAGAAAATTACCCTTGACATCAAAGACCTGGTTTCAAAGTCCAGTGAGGACCACCGCCCATTCACGGTGAGGTCTTGAGCCAGCCTGGCCCCTCCTCTGAACCCCAGCTTTCCCCTCTGCAAAGATGGACTAAGGGTGCCCTCCCCGGAGGAAGAGTGGACACAGAGTCACCTTTGAGGGTATTTTGATGTGAGTACAAAGGGCTTCGGACAAATGGCTCCACCAGAGCCACTGTCCCTAAGAAGGAAAAAGCTAATAATACACATTCTATCTGTAGGGAAAGGATCCAGGGAGATTTTGAGGACCCAGCACATAGTAGGGCCTCAGCTAGGCAGGTGTGAGGGCAAAGTGGGGCTGGCATAGTTCAGACCAATGGCCCAGGTGGTGGGCCTGGCCGAGCAAGAGGTAGGGATGGGTCTCAAGAGGTGCTTTTTCTGTAAGCCTGTTGTCCTCCCGGGGTGGAGGTGGGGCTGTAGAGGAAGGGCTCTGCCCTGTGACCTGGCCTGGGAAGCTAAGGGTTAAAGGGTGGACTCCTCAGAGAGGACTGAGGCTAGACCAGAAGAATCCCAGCTGGTGGTTCCAGGAATGGTCTCTGGTGCCAGCCTTTGAGAGCAAGGGACTGACAGTGGTTGGCTCAGTAGGGGAGAAACAGGATGACCCCGGGTCTTCTTGCCAGTCTTGTAGGGCAGGGGATCAGGGGGACGGGACTCTAGGGAGGGGAAGGCTAGTTTGATCCAGGCTGTGGCTGGCAAATTGGCGGTGTGTCCTGACCCACAGATTTGAGACTTCAGTCCTGAAAGAGAGACTGTCTAGGGCTGTGAGGACCTCAGGCCACCTCAGCTGCTCTGGTTAAGTGACTTCCAGAGTGGCATGGAATGTGGAGACACTAGAAATTATAGCCTTTGGAGAATGTCCTTTGAAGGTCCAGATCTGGGAGTGACCATAGATGCCATTCAGTCGGCTGTCAGGGGTGGTTATTCAACTGATTTGTGGCTGTGTGACTTTGTGGAAGTGACTTAACTGTCCTGTGCCTTGGTTTCCTCTCTCTCTCTAAGATGAAGCAAAGAGTGAAAGTGTAGCCATAGTGCTTGGTGCATGCAGATTCCTTTTTGGCGGGGGTGGGGACAGGGTCTCATGTACCTCAGGCTAGCCTCAAACTTACTACATAGACAAGGATAATCTTGAACTCCCTACCCTCCTACTTCCCAAGTGCTGGGATTACAGACACGAGTCACTGTGCCCTGTTCTTTGTCAGAGTTACTGTCGTGTGTTTGGAAAGGTGAGGCGCATGATGGCAGGTGAGACTTGCCCCTCCTTTTTTGCCCTTCCAGACTAATGACCTCACTATAGAAATGAAAATCTGGGGGCTGTTCCAGGCTGGGCACTATAGTAAGCAAAGGGATTCAGAGACACCGTAACCCAGAGTCCTCATGACTTCTGGGCTGCTGAGCACCAGGAGCAGATACTTGCTGTGTGATCTTAGACAGTGTCAGGCTCAGCCTCTCCCTCCCAGGAGCTGGAGTACGCTGCCTTTCTCTGGAGATGGCCCTTCTTGGAGGAAACCTTGGAGGCTTCCTGGAAGAAGAGGCCTTCTGAGCTAAGCTGACAGGGTCTAACCCTCCCACACTCTCTCATCCGTCACCTATAGAAATGGGGTTGAATTTTCAGGGCTGTTGGGTTGGACCTGAAGCCTCCTGCTCTCTGGGAGCAGAATCAGCCTCTTAAAGTCAGACAGCTGTGGACGGGCTGCGTGGGTGGGACCACCTGCTTCTTTCGGGAGAAGGAAGGCTCCTGGAAACTGCCCCCCCCACCTTTCCAAGCTGCCTGGGGAGAGGAGGACTCTAAGGTAGGACTGTCTGAGGAGGACTCCAGGTAGGCACCACAGTTCCAGGCTGAGCACTGGGCAGTTCTGACATCCTGTCCCCAGCATTCGGTGTGGCTGAGTCTGGGATGTGTGCAGGACAGTCTTGGAAATAACCAGAATCCGTGTTTAACAGATGAGGAAATAAGCTACAGAGACACTCGGCAACTTGCTCAGAGTCACATAGTCAGAAGTTAGCTGTTTTGAGTTGGGGCCAGGCTGGCTCCAGCCCTGGGCCTCAGTCCTAGTCTCTGCCCTCATTCTGTGAGCTTACATACTTCACTTCACCTCTCTGGGCTCTCCCTATCCCCCAAGTTAGGTATTTATTAATTAGTTTTTCCCCAAGACATGGTTTCTCACTCTGTGGACCAGACTAGTCTCAAACTCAGAGATCTGCCTGCCTCTGTCTCCCAAGTGCTGGGATTAAAGGCGTGCTCCACCAACACCCCACTTACTAAAATAATTTTTGAGACCAAGTCTTACTGTATAGCCCAGGCTAGCCCTTGAACTTGTGTTTTTTTTTTTTCCTGCCTCAACCTCCTGATTGTTGGGATGATAGGCAAGCCTCACACCGTCTCCTCTTGTTTACCATTTAGTAGCTGCCCAGTCTCACTGTAGATGCTGTCCCTGCTCCCATCTCATTCTGCTGTAGTCTCAGGGGGGTATAACAAGCAGTTAAAGGGACAGGAGCTTTCCTAGGGTGCTTCTGCTACCAATTCACAGCTCCCTGTCACCTGCAAAGGGGTGACTCTAAGGGTTCTTGGAGACAAGCTAGGGGAACTGTGTAAGAGAGGTGAACAAAGCCAGGGCAGTGGTGGCGCACACCTTTAATCCCAGCAGTCGGGAGGCAAAGCAGGTGGACCTCTGAGTCATGGCCAGCCTGGTCTACAGAGTGAGTTCCAGGACAGTCAGGGCTTCACAGAGAACCTCCACCCCCCAAAAAGATGTGTAGCGCTTGAAGAGCTTGTGTTGGGTCACATGAGCACAGGGCAGGAAGCATTTAGAATCTCATGATAAGGGGCTAAAGATCCATAGCCCTTGGGTATCTTTGCTTCAGCCCTTCCCTCCTGAGCACCAGCTCTCTGACCCTCACTTTCTCTCTGCCTGACAGCAGAGGAGTGACTCACAAGGTCTAAGACAGGATGAAGGAGTCACAGGTCTTTCTTGACAGACCTTGAGCTTCTGGGGGCACCTGAGGCCACTCTGGGCAGTGAGAACTGAGCATAGAAACAGAAAATGCAGCTGGGCCAGGGACTCTGCTTCAGTGGAGGGATCAGTTGGTGAGGTGGGCGGGGACCTTCCCTATTCAGGGTATTGGTCGTGGACTGGGAGGCGCCAGGGGGCTGCTTAGGGCGGGCCTGTGGTGACGCTGTCACCACCAAGTCTGACCATGACCATGAGGTTGTGGCTCTGGGCTTTAGCCCGGCTTTGTGCAGCCCTGTAATTTTGTGTCTAGGGGCAGGGTGACCAAGTGGGACACTGCCTGGGGGCTGGCCCCTTATTTCCACAACCCCTCCTGGCTCCCACACCAACCAGAGCAACGGCTGGGCTGGTGATCACCTGGACCATTCCGATCTCTGTCCCATAAAAATGTCCTGGGAACATTAGCCTTATTGACTGCCTCCCCCCCTCCACTCCCATTTGCCTTGGCTCCTAGCCTTCCAAGATTCCGGGAGGCTGGGCAGCCTTCACTTCCGGCCCCTCACTCCAGAGCAGGCTTCTAGCCAGAGGGGTGGCCGTTCCCCTCCCCCACTCCCACAGACCAGGCCGGGTCTGAGTATCAAACAGGAAGAGGGTGATTACAGAGGGGAGTCTGAACAGCCATGGCTGGGGAGCCTAGCTGTGGGAGAGTGGGGACCCTCATAAATGATCTAGCACCTTTCCCACCTGGTGGCTGAGGGTGGCAGGCTGGGGCCATCTTGCTGGCCTTACATACCAGTCCAGCATTCTCTTAATCAGCCCCCTGCTGGGACAGTCAGAGCTTGTCGTCCCACCCAGACCTTGGTGCTGTGTCTGTTTGGGGGAGGGGGGAGCACTGAATCTGAAGGTGAACCTGAAACAGAAGAGCAGAGACCTCTGCACCAAACGGTGAGGGTTGAAATCCTGCTGTTTCTAGTTTTTTGCTGTGTGTTCTGGGCACATTCACCCAACCTCTCTGAGCCTGTTTATAGGAGGGACTGGGGTTGGGGACACTTGAGAGTTAGGATATGGAGTGAACAGGGAATGGCTGCTCCTGCAAATGTTATCTTAGCTTCTTGCTTTTGACTGCCTAGGCTTTTGCTATTTTTTTTTTTTTTTTTTCTTGCCCTCTTGGTCTTAATAAGGAGCTGCTGTCTGGAAACAGGGCCAGAATTTCCCTACAGAGTGTGGGAGCCAGGTCTGAACGGCCTGAAGCTGAGCCCTGGGCCCTGAGTAGGAGAACTTGGGTTAGGACTCCCAATTGCAGCTGGCTGGATTTAGGCCAGATTAGGCAAAGTATTTTCTAGGCTCCACGGTGCTGAGTTTCTGAGAATTCTGTTTCCGGCAGTGCAGGCTGGAGGCAGGTAGACCTATCTACTGCTCAGACCCCATGGCCCTGGGACTCCCAGAAGATCAGGTTGCCTGTGTGCAAATCCCTAGGCAGGGTGGTGTTTGTGGAATCTGAGCAGCCACGGCCCACACACCCACGATCCTCTAACCCAGAGCACTTGGCTATGTTCTGTTGGTCCCCCCAGGCCTGGCTAATGTTTAGGAACCTTGGAGTGGGAGGGTCCTGTAGAGATGGTCACCCTCAGCCAGTCCCCTCAGTGGATGGCCTGGGCCTTGCCCAAACATGGTGGTACATTCTGTAGTCGTAGGTGGTTGGCTCACTGAGCCTTCCAGCCTCTCTAGGAGATCGGCATTGTCTTATTTACAAGGCTCTGGGATGGGCAGATACCCACCAGCGCCCACACATGCTAAGAGGACGTGCAGTCTGTGCTCAGCTGCTCCAGTCCTACTCTGGAGCTCTGCCCCAAGTGACTGATGTTGTGTTACACTTTCAAGGGTGGGTGGACTGTGCCTGAGCAGCTCTAGAGCATCTTGCGGCCTCTCCTTGTTTGGTGGGCCCCCCACCCCACCATCCTCACCTCAGCTCCTAGCCAGGCTGGAAGAGTCATGTAGAAGAGGCACCAGTGACATCTGGGAATCTAATTGCAGCTGGCTGATTGCTGGTTCGATCTCCAGTGGCCGTGGCTGGCACCAGAATGGGTGGGGGAGGGGGAGGAGGTTGTGACGGTGCTTTAGTGTCTCCTTCCTTCCAGCTTCAGGCCCTGGGGGACAGCTGAGGGATCCTGGAGGTAGGGAGATTTGTGGGCCTCTGCTCCGGGTATCTGGTGGAGCCCATGACTGGCACACTCCTCCAGGGTGTGGCAGGTGTGGGTGACCATCTGTCCTTTTCTCCTGAATGTTGTCATTGCCTTACCTGGGCACAGAGCTTGCAACTAAATCCTACCTACCTCCTGCCTTCGAGGTGCCTCCTGTCAGAGGGTGGAGGCAGACGGCAGGAATGACAGTTACAGGGACAGTGGCCAGAACATACAGGGTTCTGCTAGGCATTAGGCACCTCTGGATCCTCAGCATAGCCTGTGGACGTCATGTCACCCTATCTTACCCTATCTGGGCAGCAAGAGGTCTGCCAAGGTGAACACAGGGCTTTACATTCTTCTGGGTGCATGCCTGGGGCACTGAGCCACCAGATGGACTGCTTAGTTGGTGCAGCAGTCTTTACTGGGTGCTTACTGTATGCAGGGCCCATACTGGGGGCTTGTAGTGTTAGTCTGATGAGTCTATCTGCCTGGCTGTGGATGGCTATGGGAGGATGTGAAATTTGTGGAGATGGGGCAGGAGCCCACTTCCATCCACTCAGGGCAAGTCCAGCCCAGCCATAGAAAGGGTCTCCTCTCGTGTGGAGAGGGACTGGTGGTGCCTGGTTCATTAGGCTTTGGGAGGCAAAGCTGGCTCAGCAGTCACTAGTTACAAGGGTGGCAGGTTTTATTTTTAGTATCAACTCCCTCTAAGATTGCCTGGGCTCGGAGGTGTTCCCTCCAGGGAAAGGGGACTGGAACTGTCTGTGAAATGGAGCCGTTGGATGGGGGTGATATGGGCCTGCCAGTCCTCACAGCTGATGCTGGCCTGACCTCTGGTGTCCCACACCCTTCACGTGTCCTGTTCATGGTTCCTCTTGGGCCTGGGTGGGAGTCGCTTTCCTTTCTGCTCACACCGAGTGCCACTTCTCTCTCTGACCCTGGGGACGTGGTCACTCACATCCAGGCCACCCAGGGATGGGAAGAACACTGGGTGGGGAGTCTGTCACTGGGTCCTTGTCCATACCTGCCTGCTGAAACCCATCAGACTCACAGCCCCTGTCTGAGCTGCATGTGTCTTCCTCTGCCCCCCACTTCATGTTTGTCTCTAGATCTTTGTTTGTTTGTTTGTTTGTTTTTCGAGACGGTTTCTCTGTGTAGCCCTGGCTGTCCTGGAACTCACTCTGTAGACCAGGCTGGCCTTGCACTCAGAAATCCACCTGCCTCTGCCTCCCGAGTGCTGGGATTAAAGGCGTGCGCCACCACTGCCTGGCTTGCCTCTAGATCTTGTGAAGCTCCAATAATGGAGAAGGAAGGAGTCCAGGAAGTGAGGTGTTGGTTTGACCCTGGAGGCTGAGGAGAGGCCTCATGAAGGAAGTGTTCTTGGTTCCAGCCCTCAGAGGATGACAAGGGTCAGAGTGGTCAAAGGCTCAGAAGCAGGAAGGGTCATGGTCTATTGGAAGAACAAGCTGTGGAGAGGAACAACAGAATTGCCAGCCAGAGGAGGAGGGAGTACCTTGTGTGGAAGGCGAGCGTGCCTCTCTTTGGGAGGGAGGCTTTTTCTCTGTCCGTGTCCTGTTGCTAAGTGTATGGTCACTTCCAGGTTTCTAGCTTTGTGCCTCAGCACATTAGCCCAGACCCTAATGCAGAAGACTCCACACAGCTCGCCTGGTGAAGTGAGACTTCTGTGTTCTGCCCTGAGGCAGAGGGTGTGACTGTAAGGGGGAGTGTGGCTACCAAACCTGGTGTATCAAAAGATCGCACTCAGCCCTGTGAGAAAGACACAGGTCTTATCTTCATTTCTTAAATATGATAGAAACACAGAGAGATGAAATACTTTGTGCAAAGTCACAGAGCTAGTTAGAGCTGAGTTGGGATTCGAACCCATGTGGTGTGCTGCTAGGGTCCTATCTATTACACATACTGCCAGCAGCAGAGAAGTTGTGGAATCTGGTGCTGCATCAAGACTGAAGTAAAGGCCAGGGTCTTGCCAGGTCCCTGAACTTGTGTGACTGCTGGTTGCTGACTCAGATCAGAGATTCCTTGACTTCAGTGATGAGAGGACAGTTCTCTGTCATTATTATCCCTGCTAAAGCTAACCCAGGCTTGCGGGGAGGGGACTGGTGGTAGCAGAGGACCCAAAGTAACAGCAAGTTGATTACTAAACTGAGATTAAGAACCTTCTAGAATTCCAGGGTGTACACCACCCCCTACACCAGGTTCTGTCTTTTACCTGTCTCCATTTTTGCCCAGAGTGCAGGCGTAGTTCCATTGTGTGTCTCCAGAAGCCTCCCCCTGGCTGCCCCCAGATGCTCTTCTGTCCCTCGGGTATCTGCCCCACCCGAGACTTCTTGAGCAGTCCATTGTCTGACTTTTTCACACCTACGCATATCATCTCTTGCCCTTCAGTGAACTTCTACTTTTTCTCCAAAGCCCAGCTCAGATGGCCCTTCTTCCTAGTTGCCAAACAGAGGGAGCCCTCCCTCCCTCCTACCTCTCCTAGAGTCTCAGGCCCTGTTCTTTCCCAACCGTAAGATTCTTTGCCAAGCCCGGGTTCTGCTTCATTGCTTCTACTTGTCTGCCCCCCACAGGGTTACATTGTTACCTCCCCTCTGGGGAGCCCTGTCTTGGATACACAGTTGCAGCTGCTACCTCCCCCTCCCTATGACATCATCTCCCAGCTCAACTCACACATCTACGTTTCGTTTTTCCCCCAGTCTGACATTGCTGTATTGTTTCTTTTCCCCATTTTCACACATCCTCATTTTGATTTATTTCTGGTTCTTCTCACTCTAACACCTTGTCTTTTCTCCCTGGCCCTCCCCTGTAGGACGACCCCCCCCCCAAGCTGGGGAGAAGAGGGAAGCAAGCGCAGCTGGGGAGATGTAGCCATGGAGGTGTGTGTAGCGGTGCTTTGACTCCTTGAAAGTGGGCCCTGGGGGCTGGGTTACCTAGAGGTGTCCCCTTCAGGCACCCTTCCCCCTCCTCCACCTTTGCTCTCCTTCCCTCTTCTTTCCTAGTTTTCTTTTTCTCCTACTCTGATTTCCTGAGGCTGTCCCTCCCTCCTTGGCTGATGGAGACCTCTCCCATCCCTGTGGGACTTCAGTGGGGACTTGAAGTCCTGTTCCTTGGAGGGTCAGGATCTGGTAAGAGCTGGGATAGACATCCCTTTGGAAGTCCATCTCTCCCTTGAACAAGCCCCAAGGAATTTGAGGCCAAAGCTGCTTTGAGGACAGTAGACACTGGTCTTGCTGGTCAGGGTCCTGCACCCGAGGGAGCTGGGAAGCTTGTTTTATCTTACTGTTACATGAAGTGGGGGAATAATTTTAGATCTGGCCTGGAGGCTGTGATGGCCCCTGGGTGAGCCTTTCTCCTGTATGGTTACTAACATCATATTTCTGTCTGAGCTTATACTACGGTGAGTGACTAGGTCACCTGCATGCGGGTGTATATGGATATTGCCAGGGGTCTAAGCTGATGATCAGGAGCCTGGAGTAGCAGAGTCAGCCTCTGCCCCTTCCCCAGCTGCTAAGATTCATCCCCAACTGGGTGGTGGCACATGGATTTGGTGGAGGAAGTTGGGAGATGCTGCGGCAATGTCATGAGGGTCAGATGTGCATACAGAGGCTGGGCACTCAATAATTGAAGTTCTAGGTGTGTATATGGGAAGACCTAGGGTCCAGGAAAAAGCTGGGTAAGCATGGTGGCCCACGTATCATCCCAGCACTCATGAGGCTGACAAGGGCTCCCTGGGACAAGCTGTCTAACCATGCTCCCAGAAACTGAGCTCTGGGTTCGGCAAGAGACTCTGCTTCAACCATGAAAGCAGGAAGACACCCAGCATCACCTTTAGGCTTCTACATGCACTCATACATGTGCACATGTATCGATGCATGCAGACATGTGAAGACACAGATGGATGTGCATGGGCTCCTAGACAAGTGGCAGGGACCCTCTTCCCACGGTACTAAGACCCCTTGTGCCCATAGGAACAGGCTCAGACTCACAGCATCCACACCCACAGTTGATCCCATCCCGTGCACACACACGGTGTCCCTGGGCGCTTCCAGGAGCCCTCTGGCCACATGTGTATGTGCCGTGCAGGCACAGTGCTGGAGCTGTGCTCACGGGAACAGGCCTGTCCCTAATCCAGGTCTTAATCCCAGGGTCCAGAGCTCTGGCCAGGGGCAGCTGGTCATCTGGCCTCCTTAGGGAGATTAAGGCAAGGGCAGAGGAGACACTGGGAGCTCCTGCCCAACCCCCTTCCCCCCCCTCCCCCCCAGAGGCATGTCATTCTCATCCGCCAAAAAGCTACTCTCGGGCCCCTCGGAGAACTGGTTCTGTATGCCACTCCTAAATTCTGGGTGCTGACAGGATGGGAGTGAAGACAAGAGCTGTGTGTCCCCCAAGAAAGGCACAACTACTAGAGAGAGGCCAGGAGGCCCATCTCCCATCACTTAAGTACCTACCTGACTCAGTGGCCCCTGACTCAGAATCTCCAGCACTGAAGCATCGTGATGAGGCAAGAACATGAAGCCCAGCCAGGACACATCATATTTTGGGTCCCGAGCATGTGTACAGCTAAGATTGAGACCCTGTCCAGGTGGAGGGGAGATCTGAACGGGAGGCCCTGGAGGTGACTAGGGACATTGTTAGTTACTAGCAAAATGGTGCAGGAGCTGGCACTGAGCAGACCACATCATGCTGCGTGGCTGCTGGCTGAGTGTGGTCCCCTGGTAGGGTGCTGGTCTATGGTCCCCACACTACCCAGGACCTAAGACTATGCAGGCTGAGCCTTGACTCTGTTTCTTCCCTGTCCAGGTTTGGAGGGGTAGCAGTGTGTGTTGAGGATGATGGAAGGAGGTGGCTTAGGTGACAGGGCTGTGACTTGGGCCTTTGTTTGTCAAGTGGGCAGGTCATCTTGTACCTATGTCTCTAGATCCCCTCTGTAACAGAATAGTCCCTGTTTCACTGAGGAAAGCATTAGGACTCATGTGGCCAGCTTATGATGGTGGCCTCAAGCTGTGGCCAGCTTGTTGGTAGTGGGAGGAGTCTCAGCCACCACTGAGGTGACATCCCCGCCCCATCCCAGGCTCAGTGAGCAAGACTGCCCTGGCAACAGCCCACTGGCTGACATCCAGGTTGGTGGCCATCTTTTCAGCTCAGGCCCTCTGTCACTAGCACTGCCTTCTTCCAAGCTGGATCCTGGGCAAGACCATCTGGTACTCATTCATTTACCCTCTCATTCATTCATTCACTCCCTCTCTCATTCATTCTGTCTCTCACTCATCTCCTTCCTCAATTCCCTCCCTCATTTAAATATTATCTTATTTATTCATTCCTTCTGCATTCTTTTATTAGTCCCCCCCCATTCATTCTTTCCTGAGGCTGGGCTGGAGGCAGCCACCGGTCTATGTTGGCCTTGCCCCACGCAGCTCCCGGTAGGGAAGGGGGCCAGGCTGGTGTTATGGAGCTCTTCCAGCCTTGCCTGGGAAGGGTCTGGGAGGAGTCTTGGTGGAGGAGATGTGGTGGCTTTGTCTTTGGGCTGCAGAGTGTGTTGAGGCCAGAGTACTCAACATCCTTGAAGGGCGTGTGAACTCTGAGCCCAGTGTGAAGCCTGCGCTGGGGGTTAAGGGAGAGCAGGACATATATGCCCAAACGTCTTGGGATGCCGATGAGGGCAGAGACAGCATATGGGGCTTTCCATGCTCCCTCCACCCAGTCACTGAGGGGACACTGAGAACCTGCCAGACAAAGGCAGGCAGCTGGGGCCTGGGCCAGGCCTCAGGACAGATGGGGCCTCCATCTGGGAGCAGAGAGCGGAAAGTGCCTGAGGCTTGGCAGCTGCTGCTGGCTTGGTAGAGGTTCGGCCTGGGAGCCAAATAGAGGTGGGTAGGGGTGAGGAACAGATCCTGGAGCCCATAGGGCTGTCTGTCCTTGAGGCTACACTGGACAGGTACAAGATAGGGGACAGATGGATTTGTGTCCATCCTCTGGGGCCCCCTCTGGCCCTGTATCTTGTTAGGGCAGCTAGCAGGGCTCCAAAGGGGGCATCTGGATGTGAGCTGCACCTGCACCCTTCAGTGACCCTTTGAGAGTTGGTGGCCTATAGACACAGAGAGGCCTGGCTGGGTCCTGCTTACCCGAGGGCTCCACAGCAGGGTTTGTCCATCTGCCACCATGGGACTTCTCCTGGGTGCTGGGTACTCAAAATGGGCATGCTGAGATGTGTCAAAGGTGCAGGACAAGTTCTCTGGAGATTCTGAATTTGAGTCCAGGCTCTGCCGTGTGACCAAAATCTCTCCCTTCCTCGGAGCCCCAGTTGCATGCCTCTGCCTTTCTTACATAGTTATACTGAGAGGAGACTCATACGCTCTAAAGTGCAGGTGTCTCCCTTACCCATGGCTTTACTCTTTATGCTCAACGAACCACAGCGTGACAATATTAAGTGGAAAATTCCAGAAACAAAACAGTTCATCAAGTTCAACTTGTGCGTCTTTCTGAATGGTGCGGTTAAATCCTGAGCTGTCACACCGAGTTCTTCCTGGAAGCACAGGGCTCATGCTGTGAGTGCATGCAAGTCACTTAGGAACGTCTCTGTTCCTAGCTGGGCTGTCCCTGTGTCACGGTGCTAGACTTCAAAGACCTTTGTTATGCTTACTAAGAAGCCCCAGCATCAGGAGTGGAGATGCTTACCTGGTGCCAGGTGTAAGACGTGGAAGGACCGCTGGCCCCATGTGGTTCTGGGTCAGTCTGCCTGAGGTTCTGGTGCTCTGCGGGGGTTATCTGAGGTGAGTGGAGGCTGCTTAATTCAGGGCTGCAACAATCACCTAGTTTAGGACTTCAAACAAACAAACAAGCCGGGTTTCCGGTAGTTCAGGCTGGCCTCAAGCTTGCTCTGGGATGGCCTTGAACTCCTGAGCCTCCTGCTTCCACCTCCAAAGTGCAGGGGTGAGGGGTGTGGAGTGGGGGTGTCTACAGATGTGTGCTACCATGCTGGGTTATTTCAGAATGTTTTTTATTAAGTGTTTTGTCTCGGCTTTTAAGAGGGCTTTTCTGTGTAGCCCTGGCTGTCCTAGAACTTGCTCTGTAAACCAGGCTGGCCTCAAACTCACAGTGATCCACCTGCCTCTGCCTCCCAAGTGCTGGATTAAAGGCGTGCGCCGCCGCTGCCGCCGCCGCCGCCACCACCACCACCTTTGGGACTTTTTTTTTTTTTTTTAAATCATTCTGAAAGGAGAGCCTGTGCCAATGTCATTGTTCCCTGTGTGCCCAGTGTGCCCAGTGCTAGCAGTCAGCAGGCTGGACGCTTCCTTCCAGGGGGCCGCTCTGTGTGAGGTCTGTGGGACAGATTTTGTCCTTTAGTACAATCAGGATAGTGTCCGCCATCGTTGTAGCTGTCTCCAATGAGTAATAGTTTTCTATGTGGATGGATCCTGCTTTATGTGTCCTCGCAGTGGATGATGTGTGCTAAGGACAAAGGATCTCATGAACATCGGCACTGTGACACAGTAACTGTTCATCTGGTGACAGAGATGGTCCTAGTGACTTGTGTGCACGTCCAGCAGGGGCCCTGTGCATCCAGTCATGATGGATTCACTTTCGCCTCTTCTGGACAGCCCTGCTTTTCTGTTCTTTATTGCACTTTATTTATTTAGTTTTTTGTTGGGCATGTGGAGGTCAGAGGGCAACTTGTGGGAGTCTGTTCTTGGTTTCCACTAGGTGAGCTCCAGGAATCGAACCCAGGTCTTCAGTCTTGGCAGCAAGTGCCTTTATGAGCTGAGCCCTCTTGCCTGCCCCGCTTTTGTGTTTCAAAAATAAAAGACAGTAGAATTACTGGGTCATATAGACATTCTGAAGAACTGCTGGCTCCTCTTTGGAAGTGGCCTTGCTGTTTTGATGTACCACCGGAGGGGTCTGAGGTCGCTTCCCTAGCTTCTTAAGCAAGCTGTTTTCTGGCTTCTGAGTACAGTGGTCCCTACAACATTAGGTGTCTACGCGGTGGCACAGTGGACAAGGTATAAAGCTCGGGGTGACCGTGGACAAGAGCTTGTCCTTTGAGGGGCTGCTTCAAAAGGCTAGCACATGTAGGTGTTCAGCTGAAGGAGGCAGACCATGGCTATGGGACTGCAGACCCATGGCTTGAGAGCACAAGGGGAGAGCAGAGGGATCTGCGCATGGGCAACCTGCTGTACCCAGGATCCTCTGCTTCCGTCCTCAAGGTCTCCTGCCCTGGGTCCGGGTCTGCAGAGGGGAGGCTGAGGCTCAGGTGGACAGCTTGCTGAGAAGGGAGGCTCTTACTGGGCCCTCGGTGTCAGATTCCCTAACCCTTTGAGGTCAATGTTGTTATTAAGCAAAGCAAAAGAAACTGCAGCTTTCTGTCTGGGATTGCACAGCTGCAGAAAGCCAGTGCTGGGGTTTGGTCCCTACTTGGTCTAGCTTGAGTTGCTGTTTCTTTTGGATGATCTATGTGGCTTCCAGGAACCAGGATGGAGGTGGCTGGGGACAAGTGTGGTTCCTAGGCAGGCTCTGAGTGCTCTGCCTGTCAGACCTTCCTGGTGTCTCATGTGAATCCTTCTATAAGTGTCTTTTTCTACTTGGACATGGGGATGGTGGCTCCTAAGGCCTCCGCTGCTCAGAGCATCCAGAATCCCCTGAAATGAGGCAGTTTTCCTCCTCTGGGACAGACTAGGGAAGGATGGGACCTGAGACCCTAGTGTGTGAACTCACATGAGGTACATAACCTGGCAGGCCACTGTACAGTAGGGAGCTCATAGGATTCAGCTAATGTTGGTTTTGTATTTTAGTCCTATGGTGAGTGCTCCCTGTTGGGAGCACTAACTGTTCTTCACAGCGGAGGGATGAAATGACACAGATGTCCTCCTGAAAAATGCCCAGGAGACTCACCATGCTACAGTTTGGGGCCTGTGTGCACTCTTGGAGGCTCAAGGATTCAGTCAGGGGTTCAAGTCCTACTGGGACACACTGGTGGTTAGAGGTCTTGGTGTCTTTATCCATAAGTGAGAAGAGCCTGGGACCCAACATGGTCGAGGAAGCCTTGCAAAGCCCACTGAGGCCTGAGGCCAGGAGCTGGGGTATCACGTGGGAGGATGACTAGGCAGAAGCTGGAGGACCCAGGCCTCCATGGGTGCTCTTGCTTTGTACAACTCAGGACTGGGAAACAAGAAGCAGTGTGTCAGGGTGGTCTCAAGGGTGACATCCAAGAGCAGGTGACTGGGGAGCGAAGTTGTCTCAGCCTGGGCTGAGGACTTCCCTAGCTCACCAGGGCTGGTCATTGTCTTTCATCCAAACACAGGAGACAGAATGTGTGCCGTGGAGCCATTGCCCGTATCCCATGCCTGGATGGCTGACTGGTGGGTGCCTGTTTGCAGGACTATCACGATAAGGGTGACAGCTGTGGTGGGGGAGGGGGCAGCCAGGCCCAGCAGCCTCTAGCTACAGCTAACTGCTTTTTTGGGGGTTGGGGGGGGGGAAGGGCTGAGGAGGCCATTGGTGGGGAAGGTCCTTGGGAAGCACACACAGGGTCAAGAACAGACAGCGCTTAAAGCCTGTGCCAAGTGCTGGTAACCACAGATTGGCCCAGAGAGCTGGCCAGCCTCTTTGGCTTCTCTGAAATGTAACTTAGGGATGTCACTTCTGTAGCGGGCTCTGCTAGGCTGGCTCCACTCCATGTATGCTTAATAGTCTCCCTTTGGAACTTGATGGTGAGGGTATTAACTGCCGACAGTCCTAGGCCCAGCTTCCATTATGATGCCCCAGAGAGGTCATACTGCCTTTGTTTTGTCTGGAAGGGCAGACTGACAGAGTTGGTGTCCGGTCAGGGCCATTCAGGCATTGAGGGACAGAAGTACCCGGCAGTCACTTTAGCAGCCCAGCTGTCCCTCTCCGGGCAGTCAGTGGACAACTTTTCCCTTATGCTGGAATATTCTTTCAAAACAACTTTTTTTTTTTTTTTTTTTTAATCTTCTGGGATGCATTCAGGCCTTTTAGGAACCTAATTAGGCAGCGTGGGTGTGTGAGAACACACTTACAGCTACATACTAATCCATGTACACTAACTTATTTAGCAGTCCCCTGTTGTTGGAAATGCACATTGCTCCCAGTTCCCCTTCTTATTCAGAGCACTGCCCTGGTTTTGAGGCCCCAATTCCAGAAGGCTGGCAAGGTCGGCTTAGAGGGGTCCTGACCTTCATAGCCTGAGGTTTCTTTTGCATTTTACTGAGGGGGAGGAGGGGAAAGAGTCCTGTTTGCAAGTGGGGAGGTGCTCCCGTGACCTGTGCACTGTTGGTCTGGGGTAGGCATCAGTACCACTGTATGGATAGAGATTTGGGGGGCACAGCAAGCTGGGAAAGGTGATAGAGGGAGGTTTTGCTGACACCCCCACCCCACTCCCATCCCCCGGCACACAGTTGGGGAGGGGTGCAGCTGCTATCTTGATTTCCTTTGCAGAGAGGTTGGCTGGCTGGGAAGTGCTAGGTTGGGGTGAGGGGTGTGGAGTGGGGTTAGGGGGTTAGGTGGGTTTTGGGGACTGGGGGTGGGGGTGGGTAGGAGCTGGGGTGGGGGAGGGGGAGGGGTGGGTAGGGGGTGCATTTTCTGAACTCAGTGCTGCCTTGTGGGGGTGGGTGGGGTGTGGTGGAGGGGAAACTGGGGAATAAGAGTAGGAAGGGGTAGGACTGAGGTTATCTATGCTGTCATTGTCACCCTAGTCATCCTTCTGCCCAGCCTGGCCACAGCCCACATTCCTGCAGAGAGGCTCTGGATCTCCCGGGTGGAACTGCTGAGCATGAGAGGCACAGAGTTCTCACAGGGCTGAGGGCTTTTGGGGACGGAGCCCACGGGGATCTGGACTGCTCCCCTCCCCTCCTGCCCATCTCTACATCTTTTGGGAGAGGGACTTGAACACTGTGCTCTCTCAGGCCTAGTTTAGAGAGGTCTGGTGTGGGAAGGCACACTGTGGGAGATCAGCCAAAGACGAGCCAGGACCACCAGTCCACCTGGCAGCGCACGCTCCTTACACGCTGCCTTCCTGGATTCTCACTACAGCTCTACGAAGCATACATTATTATTGTCACTATTTAGCCAAATATAGGCTCAGAGAGGTTATAAAACTTGCCCAGAGACACCCAGCAAATAAGTAGAGCTTGATTTGAACCCAAGACTTTCCGAGCCTAATGCTGGGCTCCTAGCCCAGCTCACATTGTCTCTGGTCACCAGGACAGTGGAGCCCTAATCTGGCTAATTGGGGGAAGCTGGAGCAGAATTAATTACACTTGATTTTGTTCTAGCTTTGCGGCATGATTAGCAAGGCGCTGGGCTCCTGGCCCCCGGTGGCTGACCTAATTTCTGTGTCCGAATGCTTCTGCACCTTACCCTGTCTTTCCTCCTCCAGCCTCTCTCTTTAGTCCTCTGTGTGGGTTTGGCAATGTTATTCAACCTCTCTGGGTATCAGCAGTTCCCTCTGCATCTGTCTCCTCCAGGAGGAGGCTGTGACTTCACTTCTGTAATTGTGGAGACATTAACATAACTGCTAATCAATCCCTACTCACCCCTCCACCCCCCCATAGGGCCAGGACCCCACATCCCTGGACAGGGCTGAGGCTGTGGGTCAGTTCCAGATGAATGTGATAAGAAGGGGTGGGACATTGTAGCTGATCACGCGCACGTGAGTTTGTGCTGTCCCGGGGGTGCATCTCTGTGAGTCTGGAGGGACCTGCTCCAGGAATGAGGGGCCTGTGTCGTCTGTGGGGCGGGTGTGTGCTGTGAAGCAAATTCAGTCACTGAGGCCCTGAAGGTGGGCCTGCTAGCACAGGTAGGTGCTGAATGCTGGGGTGGGTGTCAGACTGGGCAAATGGGGCTGGCCACACATGTAGGTACCCTGAACATACGGTTGGGTGGCCTGGAATACTCAGAGAGAAGGACTCGGGATGCGGGTGGTGCTCATGCCTTGGTTGTTGGCCAGCCTTGCTGTCTGGCTCTGTAGACTGAAGATAATGACCCTCCCCCAGGGGGGATGATGAGGTTGATGAGGAGAGGGATGAGGATGGCCTGATACCCAGGTCCCCAGTGGCAGGAAGGAGGAAATTCTACTGGATGTTTGCCTTGAGTTGGCCATGGCAGAAAATATGTCAGGGGTACTTCTTCCCCTCAGATTCAAGTTGTGGTGTGTGTTCGAATGGCGCAGGCAATGGGACAAGAGTGCCCCGTGGCCTAGGGAACGTGTATGTGCACACGGCAGACCCATCGGTCCGTGGAGGTGAGCCTTGGCACATGTGGTCCCGAGTCTGCTGAGGTTTGTGTGGAGCAGTTGTAGGGGTGAGGTATTCATTCATGAGTTCCCTAAGGTATGTGCACAGCTGGGACAAGACTGCTGGCATACACCACTGGTAAGCTCTACTGGGCATGTGTGTCGGGGTCTGTCAATGCCGCTTTTAACTGCGTCCATTGGGTTGTGTGTCTGCCGAGGTACTGGTGTGAAGGAGTGTGTGTATAGGTGTGTGTGTGTGTCTGCTGAAGGGTGTGTGTCCACTGGGATATATGGATGTATATATATATTGTGTGTGTGTGTGCTGGGGTGTGTATACATGTATACTTATGTATGTGTATACCCGGGTGTGTGTTCAAAGAACTGTGTATTTGTGGGTGGGTGGGTATGTGTGTGTCATGGGGGTGTGCTGGGGTTGTGTAGTTTGTGTATGTGCACATTAGGCTGTATCTCCTCTTAGTCACTTGCTGGGACATGGGTGTCTGCAGGCTGCTCAGTCACAGGGGGTTGTGGACTGCTTCAGTAGAGAGCCACAGGGAGGGTCAGACAGAGAGGCCCACAGAGCCCAGGGCACTAGGACTCTATTCTTTAAGGGGGTGACAAAGACAGTTGTGTTCATCAAGTGTGAAGTCAGGCAAATGTAGATGCCATTTAGGGGTGAGATACTGTCTTTGCCCCCTCAGTTTGTAACATTTAAGGCTCTCTTCACAGCCACCTTGAAGGCTGTCCCCCCCAACCCCTGTCCCTTCTGCTGTCCCCTGGGAGCTGAGCTACCAGCATCCCTAGTGTCCTGCAAGCCTTCTCCTCCTCCTCAGACCCACCCTCAGGGTGACTGGGCTATGGGCTACCCTCCCACCTTTTCCCAGGCATGTCTGGTGGAGGCATAGTGGGGAAATCACTAAGGTTGCCTCTTCCCAGCAGCCTCTGATAAGTGAGACTAAATTGAGATGTGAGACTCCCCCCCCCTCAAAAAAAGTTCTCACCTTCCCTTCTCCCCAGCCCTGCCTGCTCTGGCCTCCCCCCTTTCCATCCCTCCTGTCCTCTGATCCTTCCCCATCTCCCTCTCCCACACTCTCTATCTCTGTGGGGAATTGCAGCTCCTGGTCCTTAGCATGGAGACTATGGTTACTATGGCAACCGTTGTCATGTCAGTGGCTACTGAGCCAGGATGAATAGTATCTAGGTGAGTGCTACCTGAGTGGAAGCTGATGGGTTCATGAGAGGCTATATGCTCCTTTCTGAGCTCAGAGCTGCATGGAACACCCCCCACCACACACACACACACACACACACACACACACACACACACACACACACACACACACCCCTCTCACACGCCCCCAAACACATGCCAGTCTGCTGCCTTCAATGGCTGCCTCTAGGTGAGTATGTGTTGGTGCATGTCTGTGTCTCTGGCTGTGTCAATTGCAGGGTGTCTGTAGCTTTGGAGCTATTTCTGGGTTTATGCAAGCCCCCTTTGGCCACTGAGGAGGCTTGAGAAGTCCCCATTTGGCTCCTGTGTTCACTCTTATTTTGGGTCCCTGGAATGACAGATCTCTTAGAATGTTCCTTCCCAGCCTGCTTCAAAGGAGAGAAAGGCAGAGATCCCTGCTTAGTCCCTATCCTGCTGTGTGACATCAGGCTACTGGCTGGACAATGAGAGAGACACGTGCCCAAAGCCCCCACAGGATTCTAGCTTGTAGAAGATGTGACTCTTGTAGCCCAGGACCTGGGAAGTGTGGGCTGGGCAGAGATGGGGGCTGGCAGGGGATTGTGGGCTCACTCTGCGCTCCTGGGATGTCTACAAAGGAGGAAGACCCAGTGATTAGTCATGGGGGCAATTACACTAATTGTTCTACCCTGTGACTCACTGGTATAAAGTAAATACTGATTAATTCATTACTTCCAGACGTGTGTGTGTGTGTGTGTGTGTGTGTGTGTGTGTGTGTGTGTGTGTGTGTGTATGAGGGGTACCTCCTGGCTCCCTGCCCTGGCTGGCTTGGCTGGGGCTCTGGAGCAGGTGCTGGGGGCTGAGGGCAGGAAGCCAGGACTAAGAGCCTCTCTTTGGCTCTGCATGAATTCTAGAAGGGGCTGTGAGTGGCAGGGGTGTGAGATGCTGTACCAGTCTAGTTCCTCCCCTGTTCACACACCTTCCACGGCCCCCCACTGCCAGCTAGGCAGATGCCCAGGCACTACCCACCCCCATTGCCAGCTGGGGCAAATGATGCCTAGGTACTACCTGAGAAACCCACTCACTGGCTAGGCCCTGGGCCCTCTGTGACCAGCCTGGTGACTTTGTATTCATGCCTCTAGCCATTCCAGATCCTAACTCCAACTCTGTCATCCTAAGCCTCCTCGGTGCCAGGAACCTTGCTAGACAGGGCAGCCACCACCATGAAAGCATCGTCTTATTAGTAGACGGTGAATGGGAACAGCCCCTTAACATTGGTACTTCAAAGCAACCTGCTCACGAGCTTCAGGTGTCATGGGATACCTTTCTTTTTTTTTTTTTTTTTTGGTTTTTTTCGAGACAGGGTTTCTCTGTGTAGCCCTGGCTGTCCTGGAACTCACTCTGTAGACCAGGCTGGCCTCGAACTCAGAAATCCGCCTGCCTCTGCCTCCCAAGTGCTGGGATTAAAGGCGTGCGCCACCACTGCCCGGCTGGGATGCCTTTCAAAAGAAGTGACACTGGAGGTGGCTTGGGAAGAATGCGGTAGGCAGAGACCAGGGGCCATGGAGGGTGCTGGGTGAACCTGCAGGGGTAGGCAAGACCAGCCCCAGGGAGGCGGCTGCATTGACCAGCCCCAGAGTGTATTAAGTTCCCTTTGCCTAGGGTGCCTTTCTCTTTGGATTTTGCTTGTAAGGCGTCAATGCCCTAGGCTTCAAATCCTAATACCAGGAGCTTTCCCTCAAAGCTCCGAGGGTGGAGACCACAGCCAGGGTAAGTCAGGCAACAAGTCAAGGCCACTTAGCAGTCTTTGGGAATCTGTACCAGCCTTTGAGGTTATTAGTGCTGGCTCCAAATGTGGGCTTATCAGGGGGGCTGCTACAGTTAGAGCTGAGAACACCAGCTCCAGGCCTCCCAGGTTCTGACGGGGAAGGGTTCTTAGGACTGGAGAGCTAGACACTTGGAGAAGTCTGCTGAAAGCAGAAGTATTATTATGGGGCTTGTGCTGATCCTGGGCGTGCATATACTGTGGGGCAGGCCAGGCTGGAGCTAACTTTCTGTTAAGGGAAGAGCCTGGGCTGGCTCAGCATGGACAGTCCTCCTCTCCCTTCCTCTTCTTATTCTGGTATTTCTCTCCTGGGTCCTCAGCCTCCCCAGCACCCATGTCTGTCTGACTAGAACTATCTCTCTGCCTTTGCCAATTTTTGGTGTCACTTGGATCCCAAACCTGATTTCATTCCTAGCCTTTGGGCACTGGAACCTCGTTTTCTCATCTGTGAGTTGGGCTGGTGGCTGCCACCTAAAAAATCACTTATCTTGAGGCCCATGGGATCCTGTCTGTGGGCATTGTTCACACGGAGGTGACAGTGGAGCTGTGTTGAATCTGCAGTGCACCAGGGCAATCTCAGGATAGTGAGGGAGTCAATTTTTTGTTTACCAAGTGTACAAACGGAATGAACAACCCGTCCAGTGTGCAAACGACCTGTCTTGGTTTCAAACTCAGCACTGCATGCTCTGAGCTCATTCTCCTGTGTAGGGGTTCTCATGACTGGGGCTGGAGAGGCAGCCAGTGGTCCCTAGTGGCAGCTGGCAGGTAAGGGAGAGCTTTCCTACCATGGCCTAGGGTAGGTGGGAAGTGGCTATCCACCATACCCAGCTCTCTGTAGCACATATGGGCCCCTTTGCCCATGATTGTGCCTGCTGTCTCTTGAGCCTGTATGGGCCAATACCTTGGGTGCCTAGCCCTGTGTGTGTCTGCACCCTCCCAGGCTCAGCGCTGGCGCAATGAGAACTTCGAGAGGCCGGTGGATCTTGAGGGCTCAGGGGATGACGACTCGTTTCCTGACGATGAACTAGACGACCTCTACTCGGGGTCGGGCTCCGGCTGTAAGTAATCCAGCGTCTCCCTGCCCGTCTCTGGTATCTAGCACCAGTCCAGGAGCCTTTAAGGTTACCTGAGTGAGTCTTACCACTGTATGGAGATCAAGACCTCAAGGAGGAGGGCAGAGCAGCCTTCTGGGAGGGAGAAGGCTAGGGAAGTCTTAAGAGTCCATGACTCTTGTCCGTGTGTCTGCATGTGCAGCTAGGTCTGTGTCCACCCCCATAGCTCCTGCCCCGTGGCTCCTGCCCCGTGGCTTATTGGAGAAACATAGTTAGCCATTCAGTGTTCCCAGCTCAGCACCCACTATATGTTTGGAGGGCCATGGTAAGTCCTCATCAGGGATCTCCTTTTTGGTCCCGTCTGGAGCAGGTGACTCTTTGGGTCCATCAATAGTAGGCAAGCTCAGGTTGAGGTAGGGCTACAGTGGGCTTCAGGGGCCTGGGATTGGGTTGCTGGCTCTGTCTTTAGTCAACTGTGGGTCAGGCAGTGCGATAGTAGATGCAGCAGCTCTGTTAGAGCCTTGTGGCCAGGTGGCTGAGTGACTTCTGACCCCTTGCAACTCCCATATTCCTATCTCCCAAAGGCTCTGGGAGGTGGGGACAGGAAGTCAGTGTGGTCATGAAGCTGGTAACTGAGAGAGCATGCTGAGATGGACTCAGCCAGGGGACAGGTGTGTGACCACTGCTCCAGGCTCATGCTCCTTCCTGAGCTGGCTGACTTAGCTCTCCCCTAGTCTCCCTCCAGTGTGTGCTTTAAACCTCCTCAGGAATCTGGGGCCCTCCTCTAGAATGTCAGTTTCCTGCCCTCTGCCTGCTCAGCCCTCATGATCTTCCCATGCCATCACCTTTCCTCATATCCCCTAACTCCCTCATCTCTTCCCCTCCAAGCCTCTCACCCCACCCCTCCCTGAGTTGTCCCTGTGGCCTGGGAAGTGCTCTGCAAGAAGGCCTCATCCCCTCTGGTGATCTCACATCTGGGAGGTGGAGTGGCTTGGGGTCTCCACTGCCATGGCTTTGTGTGGGGCATGTCCTTGGGTCTGACCCTTCCCACGAGGCAGGCCTTGCGCTCCTGTAACCCTGAGTGGATTCCAGACAGAGGCTTCAGTCAGCAGTTGCAAGGCCTCAGAAGAGTGGGTTGGCAGAGTCAGGGCAGGCTGCCTGAAGTCGTGGTCCCCTCGAGGACTTTGGGTTAGGCATGGGCTAGCTCTTCTGCTCAGACCTCTTCCTTTCTGTCTTGTTTTCCTGGGGAAATTGCTTGGAGGGGTGGGGTGTCCTTCTGGGAAGGCCATGCCTGCCTGGAGATCTGGCGGTGAGGAACACCCACTCCCCAGGGCTCTCCTTTCCCCACCCCCCAGACTTCGAGCAGGAGTCCGGCCTTGAGACAGCCATGCGGTTCATCCCTGACATGGCCCTGGCTGCACCCACTGCACCTGCCATGCTGCCTACGACCATTATCCAGCCTGTGGATACCCCGTTTGAGGAACTCCTATCAGAGCATCCCAGCCCCGAACCAGTTACCAGTCCCCCGCTGGTGACAGAGGTGACAGAGGTCGTGGAAGAGCCCAGCCAGAGAGCCACCACCATCTCCACCACCACATCTACCACTGCGGCCACCACCACAGGGGCCCCAACTATGGCCACAGCACCTGCCTCAGCAGCCACCACTGCCCCTAGCACTCCCGAGGCACTCCCTGCCACGGCCATTGCTGCTGACGTAAGGACCACCGGCATACAGGGGCTGCTGCCTCTTCCCCTGACCACGGCTGCCACAGCCAAGGTCACTACCCCAGCAGCACCCTCACTGCCCACTACTATGGCAACCTTGGACACGGAGGCCCCGACACCTAGGCTGGTCAACACAGCTACCTCGCGGCCACGAGCCCTTCCTCGGCCAGTCACCACCCAGGAGCCTAATGTTGCTGAGAGGAGTACCCTGCCATTGGGGACCACAGCTCCTGGACCCACGGAGGTGGCTCAGGTGAGGACAGTGGGAGAGGGTTAGCGTGGGCAAAGGTGGGTTGGCCGGGGACCAGGAGGTGCCTGGGTGAGCTAGGCAAGGTGGGCCTGGTGTGTGTGTGCTGGGTGGGAGCCTCTGGATGGGGTTGGGGTAGGTCAGAAAGCCAGGGAGCTGAGTAATGGCTGCTATTGAGCCAAGGCACCGATTAGGTGGATTTGTGGGGCGGAGTTGGGGCAGAGTTGGGGAATGATAGGTATACCTGGTTGGGGGTTCATGTCCAGAGCAACGTTAAAAGGTTGTCAGCTAACGGGTGTGGTAGTGCACAATTTTATTTTATTTATTTATTTATTTTGGGTTTTTTTTTGAGACAGGGTTTCTCTGTGTAGCCCTGGCTGTCCTGGAACTCACTCTGTAGACCAGGCGGGCCTCGAACTCAGAAATCCACCTACCTCTGCCTCCCAAGTGCTGGGATTAAAGGCGTGCGCCACCACTGCCCAATTTTAATCCCAGCACTCTGGAGGCAGAGGCGAGCAGATCTCTGTAAGTTTGAGGACAGCCTGGTCTACAGAGTGAGTTCCAGGATCCTATCTCAAGAAAACAAATAAAAATAATCAAGAGGTTGTCTGCCTGGATTTAAGCTGTCTGCCATCTTTTTTTTCTCTTTAGCCTTAAGACATTTGCTGGTGGTTGGTGCTTTCAAGTCTTATTTCTTTATCTGTGAGGGGAAGACCAGAGAAGGCACATACACCCATAATCCTAGCACTGAGGAAGCTGAAGCAGAAGGATTGCTGCAAGTTCAGGTCAACCTGGGCTACACAGTAAGACCATTTCAAAGAGACAGTGGCAGAGACAGGCAGAGACAGAGAGACATGGAGAGAGGCCTGTCACGATCTGCAGATGGTGTTTCTTGCCCATTTAGTTCTTAGAATTCTGGAAGAGTCCACAAACCAGCTGCTCGGCTGATGTCATTGTCATATTCACTGCGGCTGTCATTGGCATGGCCTGAGGGTGACTGAGTGGGTGCAGTGGGGAGCACCTGGCTGCAGCCAGTGCA
This sequence comes from Uromys caudimaculatus, assembly GCA_028551405.1. Lineage (NCBI taxonomy): Eukaryota > Metazoa > Chordata > Mammalia > Rodentia > Muridae > Uromys > Uromys caudimaculatus. Next base: position 118,767,981 of record CM052702.1, read on the forward strand.
GGACACTATCCCTGAATACTTCTCCAGCCCCGCCCCCTCCAGTCATGCTGACTGATCACCTCTTACAGATGAGGCAGAGGAAGCCATGTTTCTAGGTTCCTCAGGTAGTAGTTGAATCAGGATTCAATACTGGCTGGCTGGGACCTCTTGAGCTTAGGCTCCTAAGTCTGGGAGGCTCCTGAGGATAGGGGTTCCTGAGGCTGGGGCTCTCCTGACCTGGCGGGCTCCTGAGCTGGGAGCTCCTGAAGCTGACCAGTGTCCAGGGCCAGGGCTAACCTAGGTAGGGCATGGAGACTGAAGGAAAGACCATGATGGGGGTGGAGGGACTGCAGGGGACTGCAGCCTGGCCTGTGCATTGCACCATGAATGTGCACAGGAAACCTAGGGTGGTGGCACAGGCCTGTGATTCCAGTACATGGGAGGTGGAGGCAGGAGGATTAGAAGTTTAAAGTTGTCCTTCCCTATGTAGCCAGTTCTAGGTCAACCTGGGCTCCATGAGACCTTGGCTGGACAAACAGTGTTTTCTAGCACCAGGCTGCACCCTTCCAATGACACAATGACTAAAGACACAATGACTATGGAGACCTGCAGAGCAGCCTGCCCTCAACCTCGCAGGAGCCTTAGGGCCTAGGAGTGAACTTTGGAGCCCTGCAGACCCTCTCAGGCCCCAGCCAGTCCCATAAGACACGTGCCCAGGCCCTTCCCTCAGAGAGGGAGCCTTTCAGGAAGGGGGAACAATAGCAGGGTGTGGCCCAGAAGCAGAAGCAGAAGCAGGTGTAGGAGATTTGGGGTCTGGCCTTGCCTCACCCTCATGAAGCAGCTGTGTGCACTGGCTCCCAGCCACCCCCAAAGCAGAGCTTCAGTCCTCAGCTCCCAGCTGCTTGGCCTCTGCAGTGGGGAGCCGTACACTGCTGGCCACTAGGTTGGTTTGGGGATACCAGCTCATACTCAGCAGGACTGGCCTCCAGGTGAAGGGACCTACTCATGCCGTAAACGTGAGGACAGAGCCAGGTCTAGCAGGCCCCAAACAAACCCCCTGGCGGTGCCCCCCTCTCCGCCCCGCTCCTGGACAGGAATCCACCAGGGATTGTTCTATAGCATCTGGAGAGGAAGTCACGGGGACAGGATGGGGACAGGATGTAGCCAGGATGAGAACAGCAATATGAGGTCCAGTAATTGGAAGTGCAGACTGGACTCAGAAAGGTCTAGATTTTAGTTCTGCTTCCACCATGTATTAGCTGTGTGTCCTCGAGAAAGTCACATAACCTCTCTGGGCTTGTTTACCGCTCTGTAAATTGGGGATACTAATCCCTTCTTTGTGCAGCCAGTGCTGGCCCCACCTGGTGTAGGTTTGTGTGTTTGGAGTACCTAACCCCAAGTCATGCTACCATTTCTGCAGACCCCAACTCCAGAGTTCCTTCTGACCACGATCCAGGATGAGCCAGAGGTACCAGTAAGTGGGGGGCCCAGCGGGGACTTTGAGCTGCAAGAAGAGACCACACAGCCGGACACAGCCAACGAGGTGGTGGCTGTGGAAGCAGCCGCGGCCAAGCCGTCACCTCCACTGGGGACACTGCCCAAGGGTGCCCGGCCAGGCCCTGGCCTCCACGACAATGCTATCGACTCGGGCAGCTCGGCGGCCCAGCTCCCTCAGAAGAGCATACTAGAGCGGAAGGAGGTGCTTGTAGGTGAGGCTGGGCTCCAGGCCTGCGGCAAGGCAGGGTGTGGGGTTCCTGTGAGGCAGGAAGGGAAAGCAGGGGCTTTAGCCCTGAACCTCTCCTCCTACTCTGCTCCTCACTCTGTGTTCTGCTCTCTCTGGAACTTCCTTTATACCCTCTGACCCCTCCTAGACTCTGACTTAGGAACCTTGCTTTTTGGAGTTACCCCAGGGGACCCTGTGGGACCTTTCTTCTTAGGTGCTAATCTCTGACCTGTCTTTTGGCTTGACCTTTAACCCAGCCTTGACCTAAGACCTTAAGGCTTTACCCTGGTGGGACTTGGGATCCAACTGGCTCTCCTAATCAAGGTTCCCATCTCCTCCTGGAGACAGCGGGTGGTGGTCTGGCAGGGGGGGAGGGGCCTTCCCTTCCTAATAGTTTAAGGCAGTAGAGCATCTGATGTTTGATACTGACAAGGACCAGGTCACCTGCCTCCATCCTAGGGATGTGGAGTCATTGCTGAGCCATTGGAAAGGAGGTGGGGACAGAAGGTGGGACCAGCACTGTCCTTACTGGTATTCCGTCTCTGACTCCAGGTCCAGGAGGGTCCCTAGCCTGCTAGCACACGAACCCTCGAAGCTGCCTCTGGGCCTTGACCTCTGTCTCTTTCTCCACAGCCGTGATCATAGGTGGGGTGGTGGGCGCCCTCTTCGCTGCCTTCTTGGTCACCCTGCTCATCTACCGCATGAAGAAGAAGGACGAAGGCAGCTACACCTTGGAAGAGCCCAAGCAGGCGAGCGTCACATACCAGAAGCCTGACAAGCAGGAGGAGTTCTACGCTTAGAGCCACAGTGCCTCCTGCAGCCTCAGCTCCGCCTTGCCCAGTCCCTGGCCCCAACAACAGCCCAGGCCTGGGCCTGGGCCTGGGCCTGGGCCTGGGATGGAGTCTGGCCCTGCTTCCTTCTGCTCAGGCTGCTAGCATACTACAGACTGTCCTAAGGAGCAGAGGCGCCACCATCTGCCCCAGACTGTGCCCTTATGACCCCTTCTCTGGTCCCATTCCCTCCAGCCTGGGGCTTCAGGATCTTGTGTCCCATGGACAAGAGGAAGGAAGCCCTCGGTTGCTGGTTGAAACAGGGGTAGGGCCAGGGAGGGTTAAGATGGCCCACAGTGCTTGCTGATGTACTCTTCTTGCTACAGAGGCCACCATGCTGGCTTCTAGAACCAACACATGGTACATCTAGCCCTCCGATTTAAAAATCATCCAGATGCTGTGGCCTCGAGCTGCTGTCCCAAGGTCCCTCTTGACAGGAGGGTGTCCTTTGTCACCAGCCTGAGCTCGTTATAGGGTCACCGCCCCCTGTCCCCTGCCTAATTCATATGTCCCCAGGCTGCACCTCTTTCTGCATTGCCTCCCCAGGAAAGGGCTTCAGTGCACAGGGCAGCCAGTGGTAAGGGAGGCCACTCTGGTGTCCCTCCTGAGAGGGGATGCCACATCGCCTCTGTCAACCACTGCTGTAGTCCTATAATGTATTCTCACAGGAGACAAAAATATACCCAGTCCTGACCACCCGGCTAGCGAGACATCACACACACACACACACACACACACACACACACACGCACGCACGCACGCACACACACACACACGCACACGCACCACCTTCACGCAGTGCTCAGACATCCTGATGCTTCTGCCATGTAGGCCACTGTCATTGTCACCAGTGGCCACCAAGCCACCTTCCTCCCACTCTATCTCTTTACACACATTGGTCCTGCATCTGGCTCCTCTAACCATCGGGTCACTGAGGAAGGCAGGACCGAGTTGTAGGCATCAGCCCATATTGGGTCCCCAGAGTCACCCTATTTCACTTGGTCCCCACCATGACACCTATACCAGCCACACTGATGCTGATCCCAGCTGACGTCAGTCACAACCCCACACAGATGCAGGCTCTCCCTCCCCACTGTGGATCACAGAGAAGTTTGGGGCTAGCCTCCACCAGCCAAGTCTGAAGGAAGAAGGAACTAGGGTCTCCCAGGACCAAGGAGCTGCGTGGGTTGTCCCTGGTCTCCATGTATCTCCTTTCTGCTCTGAGCCAGGAGCTGTCTCTGCCTCCCAGGACACATGTCTCCAAAGTGCCTGTGAGGGTGGGCTCCGCCCAGGCCCTCTGTGTCCCCTGCCCTGGCCTGGCCTGGTGAGGCCAACCTCAGGCCTACCCACCCTGGGTCCTCTCTGTGGACACAATTGACCAGGCAACTTGGCAGTTCTGGCTACAACAGACTGACCCATAGCCCGCCAGGCTCATCCCTATGCCGTAAGCCCTGAGAGTCATTGACGGGGACAAGGGTGTCACAGGCCTCAAGTCTACCATCCTGTCTCTTATCTTAGAAGTGGGGCTATTTCAGAGGTATTTTAAATGCAAGATCACCATTCTCTTTGTGAAAGGGGCATGCCGAGGGAGCTCTCAGCACCAAAGGGACACGGCTTAGGTAGTGATTGGCCAGCACCCCTCCGCCATCTCTCACATGTCCCAGGTTCAGTCAGGTGACCACATGGTTTCTTTCTGTTTCATTTTAAAAGATTTCCTGACAGCAGAGTTGGGCAGAACGAAGAACCACATCTGAGCAATGGGACAGGATCTAGGCAATTGGCACAGCTTGTCTTTCTGGGGTGGGTGGTGTCCCCTGTCAGGCTCTGCTCTGTCTTCCAGACCCCCATGACTCCCTTGACAGGAACGGGACTTTAGAGTTTTGTAAGCCGGTCGTCTGGGTCTTTAAGGAGGGAAGGAATAAGAGGCGTCCTAGGCCCCTGAGACATGGAGGAGGGCACTTGGCCAAGGTCTTCCCTGCAGCAGGAGAGCTGGGTAGGGAGAGGAGAGCCAGTGTCCCAGACCCTCCCGCTACTCCCTGGTAAACTGCAGTCTTGGGGACCAGAGCTTTGGGGAGAAAGGCTCAGGAGCTGGAGGAGGCACCCTCCAGGTGTTCAGCCCAAGGGGACACAGGGACCAGGGCAGGAGGCCCCAGCTTCTCACATCTCAGGGTGGCTCTGGCCCTGGGGCTGTGGGTTTGGCCTCCTGGTACCAGCTCTCTTTCTGTGTCAGCATTTGAGAGAAGAGGCTGTGGGTCTTAAGTATGGGATCCAGGTCCCAAGGCCAACGTCTAGGCTTTATGCCCATGACGTTTGACCTGAAGGTTAATGGTGTGAGCAGCCCAGATACACTGGGCTAGCCTGGTGAGGCCAGGACGATTTAAGAGAACTCAGTTCCAGGGGTGAGCTGAACTCTTCCTAGTGCAATGTGGGTGTGGGGGGGTCCCACCCTGCCCCAGAAACAGTGCGGTACATGCAGAGCCTGTCCAAAGGAGTCCAGAGACACCTCAGTGCTCCTGGGAAGGTATTCAGGACGCTGGCATGCCTGGAAGCATAGTGCATTCTGAATCAGAGGAGTTGATATGTTCTGGACCTCTCCGGGCCCTGGTTTCCCTAGAGAGTAAGACATTCTAGGGCCAGAGGGCTGGAGAGCTAGGCTTCGTCTCTCTTGGGGGCCAGACTAGGGACTCTGTGTGCAAGGTTGATTCTCTTTGATTGCCAGAGGCATGTGGGTGACAGCCAGGACTGACTGAGCAGATCTGCAGCAAGAGCTTAGGATGCTGGGGCCAGATCCCTTGGGCTTGGCTAAGCTATCCATCAGGCCTCCAGGCTGGGGCTCGAGCCACAGAGAGCAGAGCCAATGCTGCTTTCAGGGCAGGGGTGGCTGCCGGGGCTGTCCTGGCTTTCTCCTGGTATGTGCCTCCCTAGCCTTGATGTCTGTAAATAGAAGCCCACACTGTACAGATCTACAGAGAGGCCCAAACGGGGCCCTGGAGTCACCATCTGAGGGGCTGCTGGCCTGGCTTCCCCCAGGTGCCCTCTGGATGCTTGGGTATGCCTGGCCCCGGCGTGGTGAATGCATGTAAATACTTTTCATAGACAGTGTGGCTCCAGAGAGCCCCCTAAGACAGTGTCCCCCCTCTACTGGTTCATCCTCTCTCCTGTACAGAGCCCCCCCAGCCCCTGGGCCACCAGGAACAGGGGTTCCCTCCCTTCCCTGGGCTTTTCCTGCCCATTCTCTCCCTATAACCTGTTTATTAACCAACCCTGTCCTGAGTTCATGGCCAAAACTTAAATAAGAAATGGAGGAGAGGGTCAGAAGGATAAAGATACCAAGGCCCGGTCCAGCCTAGCATGGGCGCTTGTCTACCCCTGGCTTGGGAAGGGCGGGGCTTGCTTTCTTTTGTTTTCTGTTTGTTTTGTTTTTGTTTTTTTAACATTTCCCTGTGCTGTGCCCATTTATAAGAGGAAATAAAATTAAGCTGAAAGATGCTGTGTGGTGGCCCACGTGTGACATGATCAGCTTGGGAGGGACAGCCCACGCTCACCTTGTGTCCCAGCCACTGTCCCTCTGGGGAGGTGGAGAATGACCCAGGGTAATAGGATAGCATCCACGGGGAACTGGGAGGTAAACGCTGAGGTTGGCTGAAGGAGGGGAATGGTGTATATGACTGGGGTTGGGGGTGGGGGGAGGGGTGGGGGAGGGGTGGGGGGAGGGGCTGCTGTTCATCCCCTGAAGGAGACTCCAGCTTCAGGCTGCAGAGGGCATCTTGGCCTAAAGGAGGTGGGAACTGGAGCCATGCATGAGGAGAGGGAGAGACTGTGCCCTTAGGGTCTGATATGTTGGTTTTTGTTTTTGTTTTTGGAGCCGGGTCTCTCTGTGTAGCATTGGCTGTCCTGGAACTCACTGGGTAGAGCAGGCTGGCTTTGAACTCAGAGAGATCCACCTGCCTCTGCCTCCTGAGTGCTGGGATTAAAGGCACGTGCCACCACCACCTGGCTGATACAGTCATTCTTGTGTTCAGGTGGTAGCATTTCCCAGCCTTGGGTTCTGGCCTTGGGCACTGCCAGTCTGTTTCCCTAGCCACTAAGTGGGCTGATCACGTGTCCCCTATGGAGGGGGAAAGGACTCCCAGAGGAACTCAGCACAATGTCCCCATTGCTAACTTGCTCATGGTGCTTTTGAAGACAAGAGCAGGACTTGTAGAGCACAAATTTCTGTGGCCTGGATCACCGGGTGCGGGCAGGGGAAGGCCCCTCCTAGCCTCTCTGGGCAGCAGAACCAGGGAGCCTCCACAGGCAGGCCCACTCAGGGCCTGTGCTGTGCCTCATTCACTATTGCTCCTGCTCCTCTGGGGTCACACAGGGCTGTTTGGCCCCAAGGCAGGGGATAGAGGGCAGACATGGGTGTCACAGTCTGCCCTCCTGCAAGGGGAACCTCTCATGGCTCGTGAATATTCCTCAGAAAATGGGGCCCCATTTCTGGTAGGTTGGGTCCTATAAAGCCTGGGGCCTAGTGATGCTGTGGCTCCTCTCTCATGTTTCCCTCCCCCAATCTTCCCCTTTTCACAAAATGTTCTCACATGCCCACTCTGCACCTGGCCTGTGTTTGGAACTGGGAGCCAAGAAGCCACCAGGAAGGGCTGGGGAGATGACTCAGTGGATAAAACACTCGTCATACAAGCGTGAGGACCTCGGTTCGAACCCCAAGAACTCATAAAGCCAGGGGTGGTAGCTCTCGTGTGTAATCTGCACATTTATACAATGGAATGCACAGGGGAGATGGAAGTCTCTGGATCCTTGCAGGTGAGCTAGCCTGGGATACCCAGTAGTGAACAAGATACTCTGCCAGGCAAGACAGGCAAGGAATACCACCTGTGGCGTGGCACATGCATGCCTGCACGCACGCACACGCGCGCGCACACACCATAGCCAGTCGGACTGTGGGGCCACTAGCCTGGCAGGGAGGTTTTTTCTTCTCAGCTGTTACCTCCACCAGCTCCAACCCTCCCTACTGGGGGGGGGGGTAATTCTGAGACAGCTCCCCGGGGGGGGGGGGCTTCAGATGGCTTGCTTCCAGGAGGCTCCATCAACTGCCCAGGTTCTCTCTGCTGTGTTTGAGCAGCAAACATGCATTTATTCTCAGCCTGGCAGAGTAGCAGGCTCAGTCTTGGAGCAGCTGTGTGTGCTGTGCACACCGTTCTCCCTCTCTGAGCCCAGCATCCCTGTATGTGCACAGAGAGGACCGTGCTTGGGGACCGTGCTGAAGATTCACGGATGTGATATTCTGAAGTGGCTGTCGGGAGGCTGGGCCTGTGGCTGTGGGTGATGGGACTTGAATTGCTCTCTGCAGTATCGGGGTCTTTGCAGAGCTGGCTCTGTTGTGACTACATGACGTGAGTGAGTTGCTTCAACTCCAGGGGTCACCTGTAAAGTGGAGACTATAGAGGTTGCCTGGTGCACAGTGTTGAGAACCATGTTAGGTATGGAGAAGACACTGGATAAGTGGGGGCTATTATTGTTGTTGCTATTATTGTGATGGTGATGATGATGGTGATGGTGATGGTGATGATGATGGTAAGATGGTGAATGGTGATGATGTTGATGCTGATAGCTCTGCTGCAGGTGATGCTGGTGATGCTTTAATAGCCTTTTTAAGTCGTCTTGGCTAGCCTAGAACTTGTGGCAATCCTCCTTCCTCAGCCTCCCAAGTAATGAGATCACTGGAGTCTATGACTACTCCTGGCTAGGCCTGGTATACTGCCTACTGAGTGAATAGATGACCTGAACCTGGGCAGGGGTCAAGTGACCTAAGTGACCTATGTTGATGTAGTACAGAACCCGACTTGAGCCGAGAGCCGACACGCCTCTGGAGCACCGCATCTGGAGCACCGCTCTTTCGAGGAGCTGGGGCCTCCCCCCTCCCCCCGGGGGGGCTCTGGAGAAGTAGCAGAACCGAAGGAGAGGGGAAGAATGGTTGTTTGTTTCTGTAAGTCTAAGAGGTCACAGAGGCCAGCCTGAGCCTCCTCGGGAACAGAGTGTGCTCAACTTCCGGAGGCCACCCACCTTGTCCTGCAGGGCTGAGGCTAGGCTGGCAGCCATTAGAGGGTCCAGACCGCTTGCACAGATTTTGAGTCCCATCTCCCTTGGGAAGGAAGGAGGCGGGGCCTGCTGTGGGAATGGAGGACTTGGGTTGGGGGTGGAGAAGGGGATCCCTTGGCAGAGGAGGCTGGGCCAGGCAAGCTAGCTCTCCACGCCAGTCTACACTGTCCTTGCAGCATGCATTTGCAGGTGGAGAAACTGAGGCTCCAAGAGCGAGAATGCACTGCTCTACAGCTGAGAGGGTGCAGGGGACCCAGGCCAGAGCTCGGAGCTCAGTCGCTCCCCTCCCCTCCCCCCATCTCCTCTCTCTCCTGCAGCCGGCTGTGTGAGGGGGGGACTGGTACTCAGACCCAGTTAGCAGCTGAGGAACCACAGGAGCTGTAGGTGTGATTGAGAGACTGAAACAAAAAAAATACATGTGACTCACGGGGCGGCGGGGGGGGGGGCTTCCCAGTCAGTGCCTCCCCCAGAGGCTCTGTGCTTAGTTCTTACACAGAATCAGCACCCACACCTCACAGCCGAGATTGGCTCCCTCAGCAAAACCCAAGCTATGGAACGTTCTACCAAATGGTCCACTTCCTTCAATAAATCATTTGTAAAGAAAGAGAAAGAAACTTAGAATATAAAGAAAATGTACACAGATGTATACACATGCATATTTATTAAAATAATGGTGGACGACATTCCTGAGGATGGACACCTGAAGCTGACCTCTGACCTCCACGTGTAGGCCATGTATGGATACAGCACGCTCACACGCAAACATACTAAAAATAAAAATAAAAACAACTTTTTGAGACGGGATCCTGCCGTGTTACCCAGGCTGATTCAGATTTCCTGAGCTCAAGTGATCCTCCTGCCTCTGCCTCCTGTACCTTAGACCATAGGTGTGCACCCACCTAAAGACTTTATAAACAAGATTAAAAGATGTAGTGGCCAAACACTGTAGAAACTTGATATGGATCCTGTTTCAAATAAATCATATTTTAAAATGCCAGTTATGACACAAGTGGGAATTTGAGCTCACTGGAGTCTATATAACCTGAGTTTATGTTTAATTAATTCAGTGTGGCAGTTCCCTGAAGCCCAGGCTAGCCTCAACCTTTCTAGTAGCCCAGGATGACCTTGAACTTTTGATCCTCCTGCCTCCACTAGCCAAGCACGCACCACCACACCAGGTTTGTACAGAGTTGAGGATCTAACCCAGGGCTTCATGCGTGTTAGGCCAGCACTGCGCTGTCAGACCCCACCCCACCCCACTCCCTTTAATATTTAAAACATTTTTCAGCCAGGCAGTGGTGGTGTACACCTTTAATCCCAGCACTTGGGAGGCAGAGGCAGGCAGATCTCTGAGTTTGGGCCAGCCTGGTCTACAGAGTGAGTTCCAGGACAGCCAGGGCTACACAGGGAAGCCCTGTCTTAGAGAAAAAAAGAAAAAACAAACAAACAAACAAACAAACAAACCAAACATTTCCATCATTTGCTCTTTCTTTTCCTTCCCTTCCTCCTCTCCTTCCTTCTTTCTTTCTTCTATTGGTATGGTGGTGTGTGTGTGTGTGTGTGTGTGTATTTGTGTGTGTGTGTGTGTATGGATGCATATATGTGTGTGTGAATGGCTGTGTATGTATGAATGCATGTGTGTGAATGCATGTGTGTGTGAATGCATGTGTGTGTGAATGCATGTGTGTGTGAATGCGTGTGTGTGTGTGAATGCATGTGTGTGTGTGAATGCGTGTGCGTGTGTGTGAATGCATGTGTGTGTGAATGCATGTGTGTGAATGCATGCGTGTGTGTGTGAATGCATGTGTGTGAATGCATGTGTGTGTGAATGCATGTATGTGTGAATGCGTGTGTGTGTGAATGCATGTGTGTGTGAATGCATGTGTGTGAATGCATGTGTGTGAATGCATGCGTGTGTGTGAATGCATGTGTGTGTGAATGCATGTGTGTGTGAATGCATGTGTGTGTGAATGCATGCGTGTGTGTGAATGCATGTGTGTGTGAATGCATGTGTGTGTGAATGCATGTGTGTGTGAATGCATGTGTGTGTGAATGCGTGTGTGTGAATGCATGTGTGTGTGTGAATGCGTGTGTGTGTGAATGCATGTGTGTGTGTGAATGTATGTGTGTGTGAATGCATGCGTGTGTGTGAATGCGTGTGTGTGTGTGAATGCATGTGTGTGTGAATGCGTGTGTGTGTGTGTGAATGCGTGTGTGTGTGAATGCATGCATGTGTGTGAATGCATGTGTGTGTGAATGCATGTGTGTGTGTGTGAATGCATGTGTGTGTGTGAATGCATGCGTGTGTGCTTGCCTGGGTACGCGGAGGCTAGAGGTTGCTGTCAGGTCAGGCACCTTCCTCCATTGCTCTCCCTCATTGTTTAACATTTTGATTGTGTTTATGCACTGTGTGTGTTTGTGTGCGTATGTGGGTGTGCTCATGCCGTGGTTCCCATGCAGAGGTTAGGTGACACCTTGGGAGAGCTGGTTCTCTTGTTCTACTGTGTCAGTCAGTACTGAGGATCGAACTTGGGTTGTCAAGCTTGGCAGCCTTTACCTGCTGAGCCGTCCCGCCAGCTTTTCCTTCTTTATCTTTTAAGACTCTATCTATCTATGTGTCATCTATCTATCTATCCATCTATCTGTCTATCTATCTATCTATCTATCTATCTATCTATCTATCTATCTATCTATCATGTATGTGTGTGTATGAATGTATGTATGTGTCTAGTGTATATATAATATCTATCATGTATATATGTATGAATGTATCTATCATGTATGTATGTATGTGTATCTACCTATGTATCTTTGTATGTATGTATCTATATCTATGTATCTATGTAACTATCATGTATGTATCATATCTATGAGTATGTATATCTCTATCTACCATGTATATATGTATGTATCTATCTACCTATCATATATGTATGTATTATCATGTTTGTTTGTATGTATGTATGATGTATGTATGTATCATCTATCTTTTTTCTGTCTCTCTCCCTCTCTCACTGGACCTGGAACTCGCCATCTCAGTTAGACCAATTGGCTGCTGAGCTCTGGAGCTCTGCCTGTCTCTGCCCTCTGCTCTTGCTCAGCACTGGGGCTACGGACATGAACTTGGCTTTTTGTATGAGGGCTGGGCATCCAAACTCAGGTCCTGATGCTTGTGTGGTGATTTGCTGTCTCAACCATCTTGCTAGCCTTACTTTCATAAGTTTTATAACACACACTTAGTCAGGGTTTCTATTCCTGCACAAACATCATGACCAAGAAGCAAGCTGGGGAGGAAAGGGTTTATTCAGCTTACACTTCCATGTTGCTGTTCATCATTAAAGGAAGTCAGGACTGGAACTCAAGCAGGGCAGGAAGCAGGAGCTGATGCAGAGGCCATGGAGGGATGTGTCTTACTGGCTTGCTTCCCCTGGCTTGCTCAGCCTGCTTTCTTATAGACCCCAAGACTACCAGCCCAGGGATGGCACCACCCACAAGGGGCCCTCCCCCCTTGATCACTAATTGAGAAAATGCCTTACAGCTGGAGCTCATGGAGGCATTTCCTCACCTGAAGCTCCTTTCTCTGTGACAACTCCAGCTTTTGTCAAGTTGACACACAAAACCAGCCACTACACACACACACACACACACACACACACACACACACACACACACACACAATTTCATATAGTACTAGGGCTTGAACCTAGGGCCTTGGGCAAACTCTACTGAGTCCTCAGCCCTGTGTTTGTATTTTTGTCCATAAGACAGTTCTTCTTTTTTATAGAGGACAAATTAGCTCCCAAGGGCTGTAGGGAACTGGAGGGGGCCTTGTCCCAGGAGAGGCAGAGCTGTGCACCCTCTGTCCCTGCTGTTACCTCCCAGTGTCGTGCTGCTCTTAACTGCAAACCATCCATTTCCAGTTGGTTAGCATCTCCTTGGGCCCATTCCCTTTCCAGGTAAGAGAAGCAACCTTCAAGCAGGCCTCTGACAATAGGAGAGCACACGGGAACCTCTCAGATAGCCCCGGCTTCAGAGACCCCTTCCACAGAATCATGAGAAGGAGCTTTCCAAGGAGTAGTGGGCTGAGCCTCCCTCAGTTCCTGGAAACTCCCAACCCCGGCTTCTGGGATGATGGCACCATCTTTGAAGGATGCGTGATTTGTGTCTTTTCCTCAGCCCATTGCCAAGACCCTGCCAGGTCTATATTCCCATCATGCCTTGCTGTAAACATTGCTGCTCACCCTCATCAGTCAAGCGTGATATAAGACGGGAGCGTGGACACAAGTCCTTCCTGATTGTCTCTGGGGTGGGGTCACCCCATAGCCCTAGCCTTGGCTTCATCTCCTGTATAGTGGCATTATGCTTCTTGCTAGGCATAGCCCAAGCATCTGTTAGCGTTGGGCAGTTGGAACAGTGCCTCTGGCAGAAGTTAGATGGGTTCATATGTTAGATGCTGCCTTACATTACTATGTAGCCCAGACTAGCCTCTAACTTGGAGCAACCTCCTGCCTCCGTCTCCTGCATGATGGCATGACAGAGGTGCACTACCATGCCTCCATCTCTTCTCCTTTTGCTTTTGGAGACAAGGTTTCTCTGTGTAATCTTGGCTGTCCTAGAACTCTGTAGACCAGGCTGGCCTCGAACTCAGAGATCTGCCTGCCTCTGCCTCTTCAGTGCTGGGATTAAAGCTGTGTGCCACCACCACCCAACTCATTTCTCAGTGTGAGACAGAATCTTACTAAGTTGCCCAGGCTGACCTTGAACTTGTGATCTTCCTGCCTCAGTCTCTGGAGTAGCTAAAATGATAGACCTGTGCCAACATACCCAACTTGGGTTTTGAAGGCTGTTCAGGAGTTCTCTGTGAAAAGAAGAGAGAGAAAAAAATATTTCCTTGAAGAGACAGAAGCATGGAAAGTATTCTAGCATGACTGAGGATGGACAAATCCAAGTCAAGGGTGGATGGGTCGCAGAGTTTGTTGGGGACCTATGCAATCTCCTACTGACTGGCTCGGAGTCTATAAGCTGCCACGTGTGGGTGTGTGTACTTGAGCCTGCTTGCTTTCCGTACCACCCACAGGGAAGAAAGAGGATGCGGATGGCCCAGCGGTCAGTTCCCCAAATATACTGTTAAAAGGCTTTGGACAGTAGCCAGCCCTACCCTTGCCTCCATTTGTGCAGTTGGTACTGAAGCAATGCCTTTGTGTAAAAACACAGGTGCCCCAGGTTGTGCCCCCCACCGCCATGCTGTCCACAGTGCTAATACATGTTCTAGGCATTAGGATCATGCAACCCCAGTGGGCTCCCTGGTGGTGGCTTAGGGTTGGGGTGTGTTGTGGGTCTATACTCGAGTGCATGTGCGTGTGTGTGTGTGTGTGTGTGTGTGCGCGCGCGCACAGCGCGTGTGCAAGCATCCGCTTGTACTCCAGTACACACCCACATATATGCACAAGTGTTCAGGGATCCCTCGGGGTATGCCGGTAAGCCTTGGCGCATGTAATGGAGTCAGGAATGGAAGTCAGACAAAAGCCTGGAATCGGGGGTGGGGAAGGTGTTGGCGTTTGCTTTTCTTTTTCTGCTTTTTGAGACAGGGCTTTACTCTATGGCGAAAGCTGGCTCAGCCTCCAGAGTACTAGGATTACAGGTCTCTCCCATGCCCAGGCCCTGTGAGGAGTTTCGAATGTGCCATTGAGCACGACAGAGCTGGGTGTGGTAGTACACACCTGTAATCCAGCACGCAGGAGGGACAGGCAGGAAGGTCCCAAGCTCCAGGTCTCTGATTGCAATAAAGCTAGAAAAGTGAGGTTGAAGTCTCCTATCACACCCAGGCACCAGATGCCACACACAGAGGAGGGACTGAACTCCTAGAGGTGTCTTCCTAGAGTGGGGGGGACCCGAGTTGGCTTTGAAGGCTCATAAAGGGTTGCAGGTGAGTCAGGGGAGGAGCCTGGGCAGAGGTGACAGGTGGGCATGGCTGGTGGCAGAGCAGAGAGTGAAAACCTGCCATTCTGCCTCCCTTTGCTCCCCGCCTCCTTTCTGAGGCCCTTGGGTGGGTGGAATGTGTGTGAATGCTCTGGGGCTCTCTGGCTGAGGGAGAGGCTGGGCCGGACAAAGCTTGCCTAGGTCCTTCCATTGTGTGTGAGGCCAGCCAGGAGACAGAGCCCTTTGTCTGCTGAGTCACCCACCAGACACTCTGGTGGCCTCTAGTTCTCACTAGCCATAGACTCTAAGGCCATGTCATGGAGACAGATTTTTCTCCCTGGGCAGGCTGTGATGTCATAGTTGAGGGAGGCAGGGACGAGGGAGGCAGGGGTGGGTAGTAGCGGCCTTCCAGGCTGGCTCAGGGCTGATAAATTGCCTCTTGCCCTCAAGGCTCAGCAATTACCAACCTATTAAATCCTTTAACCCTGGAAAGCAGAGACTGCTGGAGCCTCTGGTCCCAGAGAATCCCCAGTAATGAAACCTTTTATAACAGACCCTGTGGACTAAGCCATTTTTAAAGATCATAGACTCAAAGGGCTTGGGCTGCTCCCAGGTAGAGAGAGCACTTGTCTACCATGCATGAGGCCTGGGCTCCATCCCCAGCAACACACACAACCAGATACCACAGTACATAATTATAATCCCAGTGCTTAAGAAGTAAAGGCAAGAAGAGTAGGAGTTTTAAGTCATCCTTGGCTATGCAGTGAGGTTGGGGCTAGCCTGAGCTTTTAGTCTATTAGCTATTTGATTACAAAATCAAATCAAAGCAAAAACAAACAAAACAAAACATTGACTCAAGGCCTGAGGATGTGGCTCAATTGTAGTGTCCTTAACAAGAGGAAGGTCCTGGGTTCAAGTCTCAGCACTAACAGAAAATGGGCTCACTGCTGTTTTCTTTGGAAGACTGGTGAGACTACCCTGAAATTGTGTATGAAAAATATACAGAATAGCCACGGATATGAGCATACTTCCTACAGATCAGGCGTTATCTATGTTTTGAAGGACCTCAGACCCAGAGAGGTGGTGTGTCTTGTGCAGGAACACACTGTGAGGAATTGCCTGCATACACTGACCTGGAGGAAACCCAGGTGGACTGACACCTCTTGAGGTAACTTGTCCCTGTGGTTCAGGCCTTGCTGCTGCTTTCTGAAGCTGAAGGCCTCAGAGACTTTTCCTTGACTTGAGGCAGGGACAACTAGCCCTGGCTCAGTCCCTTTCTGGTTTCAGCCAATTTATCGAATCTCAGTTTCTTGGTCCTTAAAAGAGCAATGGAAATCCCCTCTCTGTGCCCCTACGCAGAGGACAGCAGCTCTCTGAGTGGCTTCCTTCTGCAGGCACTCTCCTTCAGTGGGTAGACACTGGCTAGCCCCAGCTGCAAAGACCATCACAGGGAGATATGCTTAGCCTGACCTGCTAATACAATGATGGGTGCTGGCCAGCGGGAGGTGCTTACTGTGTTTCTAGTCTCCTGTAGGACAGAGGATTCCGTCCTGTGAGGATTGCTATTGTCTTAGGGTTTCTATTGTTGCAACAAACACCATGACAAAACCAAAACAAAACGAAACAAAAACCCAAAGTGGGGAGGAAAGGGTTTATTTAGCTTACACTTCCACATTGTTGTTCATCACCAAAGGAAGTCAGGACAGGAACTCAAACGGGGCAGGAACCCGGAGGCTGGAGCTGATGCAGAGGCCATGGAGGGGTGCTGCTGACTGGCTTGCTCCCCAAGGCTTGCTCAGTCTGCTCTCTTAAAGAACCCAGGACCACCAGCCCAGGGATGGCCTAGCCCACAATGGGCTGAGCCCTCCCTCATCAATCACTAGTTAAGAAAACGACCTACAGCTGGGTCTTATGCAGGCATTTTCTCAATTGAAGTTCCCTCCCTTCAGGTAACTCTAGCTCGGGTATCAAGTCGATGCATGGGCGGGGCAAAGGCTTTGGAAAGCCCTGCACACTTGTGTCTGAATGTGTGTGGGAGCCCAATGTGTCATCATGCTTGCAAAAGGCAGAGCCGTGGCTCAGAGTTGAGCTGTGGACTTGGAATTGTAGCTTCTTCTTCTTCTTCTTCTGGGTCTCCCCAGGGACCAGAGGGTAATAAGTGTTTACTGAGGAAGCCCCACCCCCTGCCAGGCAGAAATGAGATGCTCTAGCCAGCATGGGAGCTCAGAGCCACCGCCAGGCTGGGGCTGCAAGCCCAGCCTTATTATATTAATGAGCATCAGGGTGAGGATTACCACTAATGAGATTAGTCACCAGCCGAGCCCCCCCCCCATCCCGCCCATACTCCCCCCCCCCCCCCGCCAGCCTCCAGCGGAGCATGCGTGTGGCTGGCACTGGGTACCCAGGTCTAGGCAATCTTCCAAAAGCCCTGGGTGGAGGAAAACACACCCCAACTTTACAGGTGGGGAAACCGGGCCCCAGCAAGGCTCTACCTCATGGCATGCATGGTGCCTTTTGCTTGTTTGCTCTTCCTTTGGCTTTTAAACATTTACTTTCTGAGTGTGTGTGTGTGCACGTGGGGATTAGAAAGCAACTTACAGGAGCCGGTTCTCTCCACCATGTGGGTCTCCAGAGCTGACGTAGGTCTCAGGCTTGGCAGCAAGCTCCTTTACCCACCCACTGAATCATCTCGCTGACCATGAGCTAGTTCTCTCTCTCTCTCTCTCTCTCTCTCTCTCTCTCTCTCTCTCTCTCTCTCTCCAGGGTCTCTCCTGGCTGCCTTGGAACAAACATAGATTCTGCCTCACTGTCCCTTTTTGAGTGCACGGCTGAGAACTGATCTCGGATCTAATAACATCGGCCCCTTGTGTTTTCCCTTCTGGGACCCCTTTTCTCCCAGCAGTCATCACGGTGGGGCTTGATCCTTGGCAGAGCTGAGGTGGACCAGAGGCTTCAGTACTGTTCTGTCTTTTACCCCCTCAGGCCCCTGTGTCAGGCCAAGCTCTTGGTGTCACCTGTTGGGCAGAACCAAGGCTACCACTTAGCCATTCACGGCACAAACCTACGTCCGTTTTTGGGAGTGGAGTCAAGCCTTTCAGAATGTATGCAGGGAGTACAGCTTTCGACTGACTTCACAGTCAACCCAGTGACCTTCCTAGGCTCTGGGGACACCAGAAGGAGACATCCCTATCCTATGAAGCCTTCCTTCCCACCGGCAGTCACCATGGCATGTGACAAACCAGTCAACAAGGCTGTGGGACTCAGTCTCCTTGTTGAGAAGCCTGGTCTTCGGTAGTTTATGTGAACCAGGCTGAAAGAGAAATAATTTCTCTTCTATTTAAGCCAGTTATTTTTGGTTTCTGACTTAGAAGCTAAGCTTACATCCTGTCTAAGAGGCAGACCAGAGGCTATAATCTGCTGGGGCACAGAGAGATGCTGGTATTTGGGGGGCGGGCTGTTAGAGCCACATCTGGTGGATCTGTCCAGATGTGTCATTTCTCCTGCCAGTGGGAGGACCAGAGGAGATTTGCACTTGGAGTGCAGCCTACTCTGCATCCTAGACCAGAAGGAGACTCACATCTGAGTTTGTGAGTCAGGCCTGTCCCGCTGCCTGCAGCCACTTTCTCCTTACGCCCAGGTGGTTCTGGGAAGTGAATCCTCCTCTGTTCTCACAGCCTGGGACTGCAGGGGCTTATGAGGTTGGATTTAGGGAAAAGTGAGGATGATGGGAAGCTGGCCGGTGGGGGGGGGGGGGGGGGGGGG
>CM052702.1:118786392-118915294 GCA_028551405.1 Uromys caudimaculatus
ATTCGCCACTCTGCCTCATTGTATTGGGTGATTTCACCTACAGTGTTAGATAGCAGGCAGAAGGCTTGGCCATGGGGAGAGGGGCAGTCACTCTCTTTCAGCTGGCGAGGACAGAAACCCGGGATATTCTCTCTCTCTCTCTCTTTCTCTGTCTCTCTCTCTCCTAGAAACAATGTATCAAGTCCTGGGTATGTCTAATGGGCCAGGTGGGCCAAGGCCAATCTCTCTGCTGGGAGAGGGGAATGTTCTGATGGCCAGGCCTGAGTGTCCTAATGACCTCAGGTCATGAGATCATGCCACTTGGATAAAAGGGGAGAAAAGCACACTGAGAAGGAGCCATGTCTTCTGGTACCCAGGACAGGGCTCCTAGGTGGAAAACAGACATTGCTGACAACTGTAGACAGTGGAGGGAACCCATGCAGGATGTCAGATGGGCAGCAGAAGACAGGAGAATTCAGACAGGGGGACGTGGGAGGGCCAGGTGGAGAGGGGACAATGGTATTCTTAAGTCTGTTTTTTTTTTTGGTTTTTCGAGACAGGGTTTCTCTGTGTAGCCCTGGCTGTCCTGGAACTCACTCTGTAGACCAGGCTGGCCTCAAACTCAGAAATCCACCTGCCTCTGCCTCCCAAGTGCTGGGATTAAAGGCGTGCGCCACCACTGCCCAGTGACAATGGTATTCTTGTTTCTTGAGGCATCGTCTCACTGTTTGGCCCAGGTTGACTGCAACTGGTCATTCCTCTGCCTCATAGTCCTGCCAATGCACACTCATGGACACGTTCACACCCACACCCACAAATATATATTCAAAGACATATACACACTCAGAGACTCCAGACAGCCCCCACCCCCACAGTTACACAGATAAACAGCCATGCCCACAGGCCAGCTGCTGAAGCCTAGAAAGCAATGTGGCTACAGTTTTACAGGGCTTCCCCTCTCTGTCTGGGACATTTTCCTGTGCCCAGTAGTGCCTGGGAGCCTGCCTATGACCTCCAGTCCTGTGGCTGGGACCACGCCTCTGGCATCAGGAAGCAGCTGGTCCCCTTCCAGCTTTAGAAAGCAGAAGTGGCTCCTATGCCCCTGAGAGGAGGAGCTGTCACGGGGCTGGGGGGGGGGCAGTGCTCTGCTCCTGGGTCAGTCTTCCTGACGCTCATGTGTCTCCCTTACAGTGCTCACAGGCGCTTAGGTACAAGCCCTGGGGGAGGGTGAAGTGGAGGGATCCGTTACTTCTGTGCTATCCCAAAGGTCTTCACCACCATGGGCGCCCTGGTTCTGGGTACACGAGAGGTGTTCAGCCACTGCTGAGGATTGAGTGTTGTGGCGCAGTTACTACTGGTGCCACCTGCAGACACAGACCTGAGGGTCCCAGAGGGCAGCTTGTTCCAAGTGGAATAGCAGCTGAGTGCACACGTTTTCTGCCTGGGACCCCGTAGGTCCTCTATGGTCATTGCTATGCTTAGAGTCTCAGTTTCCTCGTCCCCACAATGGGTTGCTGGAAAGACAGTGGGAGTGGGGTAAGGGAACCGCAGACAGCTGCTTAAGATGAGAAACCCCTCTCTAGCACTAGCCTGGGTTCTGCTCTTTGCCTTGCTTTAGTGAGAGAGAGAGGGAGAGAGAGAGAGAGAGAGACCCGCTTTGAAGCTCTTGTTGGCCTGGTACTTACCTGAAGGTTGGCTGGCCTGAAACCTGAAACTCAGGGTGATCCTCCTGCCTAAACTTACCAAATGCTGGGGTTCACATGTCCTCCACCACCCCGGGCTTCTGCTTTGAGTTCTCCCTTCACTCCGTCAGTGAGGGCTGGAGTTGGGCAGCTCAGGGAAAAAGGACAGTAAGAATCTTTTGGGGTTACAGATTGGGGACCTCCCCTGGGTAGCTCTCATCTCCTGACTGACTTGGGGTTAGCCTCAGCCACTTGGCTCTAATCCTCATTCCTCTGAGTTCCCTAGCTCCAGTCCTCTCTGGGACCCTCCTGAGCCTGGCCGGGGGCCTCCTTGAGTGGAGTATGCTGGTGATGTCTACATGGTGGGGATGAGGACCCACGAGTGTCAGGAAGTCACTCACAGGGGCTGTGGGATAGATGACAGATCTGCCAACAGTGACCTGTGGGGCTTCTGATGCCACAGACTCAGGGAAGGGACTGTCCCATGAATTCCCTACAAAAGCTGTGCAGAAATGCCATCCTGAGGATCCCTGGTGTGGATTAGCTGTGTTCCCCCACCTCCAAATGCAATCTAAGCACTGACTCTGCCCTCCGCATGTGGCTTTCCTTACCAGACAGTTTCTGCTGGTGGGATCCGGTTTAGATGATGGCACTGCAGGCTAGGGTAGGTCCAGCGCCTGCTGCCCTTTAAGGGGGACATTTGGACACATGGGGAAGTGAACGGCAGAGGCAGAGGTTAGAATTTGCTGCCACAGGCTGCTGAGAGCTGGGAGACATGCATGGGCCTCAATCTCCCCAGGAACCCCGAGGAGGACCCAGCTCGGCTCTACCCTTGGCCTTTGGGCTTAGCTTCCAGGGCTGGGAGAGAACAGAGGCTGCTGTTTGAAGTCTCTGTGCTGGTGGTCCTGATCCCAACTGTCCTGGAAAATGCACAAAGATGCCAGAGATGAAGAAACTGAAGCACAGAGAGGTTAAACCCTCAGCCCAAGACACCCAGCAAGCTGGTACTGAAGCTGGACAGACTCCAGGGCTGTTTGGCAACTAAGCTCATTCACCTGGCCAGGGGCTGGTGGGACTGGCCACCTTGTTTTGTGGTCATTTGTACCCAGACTCCACATTATGGAGTCTGTCTGTCCCCAAGGACAACTGCCAAAGTATACATTTGAGGCAGACATGTGGGGCCAGCAGGAGACCCCATGCCACACTTCTCAGAACATAAGCAGGAGAAAGGAGCACAACACTCATGTCTGAGGTCACCAGACCCTGAGGGTAAAGCTCTGCTTCTTACAGTGTCCCCATGACACTGTAAGACAGAATACGTTTGGTACCTAGAGCTCTGGACAAGGTTTCCGGAAGTTTCAGTCTCAATCCTTACCAGCCTTGGAACCTGAGAAATTCACTTCCTCCACCTTAGTGTTCCCATCTGAAGAATGGGTATGGGTTTTCAGGGTCCAGGGTGTAGGGATGGAACATCTTGGGGCATTGTAGGGACAAAGGACCCTTGTTTCTGCATGCAGCTTTCTCACCCACACAGGCTGCGGGATGACGCAGGGGAGGTGATCTGGGGACAGATTCCACCACCGTGGCTAAGGGGAGGGGAGGGAGGCAAGCAACTTCATCCTCGAATTCCCTTGGGAAACAGGAAGTCCATTCTGCCCAGGCGCTGCCCTGGCTCCAGGAAGCCAGATGACCCCTTCCTCTCCTGTCTCCCTCCCAGCTGGGGAAGGAATTCTCTGTACTGTCAACAGCCCTGCCCAGCTTCGGACTATGACTCTCAGAGCTGGGGAGGTGGGGCAAGGCACTGCCCAGAGCCCTCCTCATTCTACTGGGTGATTTGCTGAGGCCCAGAGAGGGGAAGGCACCTGCCTCAGGACACACAGCACACAGGGCTGGTGTAGGTAGAACTTGAGAGTTAGTAGTTCTCATGCTTAGCAGGACCGATGTCACAGGAGGGCAGTGTGCCGCCATCCTCACGGTAAGCCCCTCAAGGCCAGCCCCCTCCCCTGAGGACCTCCAACTGCCAGGTTCCACCCACAGGACACTTCTAGCTACCCTAACAGCCAGACCCAGGGCATGTTTCAGTTGCACAGAATGTCAGGGTCAGGCTTGGACTGCTCCGGCCCCCCCTAACCCCCAACCCCCAACCCCCCGTGACTGACAGCAGCTGCCTATGAATCTCCTCTACAATGTTACCCACAAAAGCCAGGCCGCTTTGCAGTGGCAGTGTGCAGTGGAGGCACCTGCTCTCCTGGACACATCAGGATGCCACAAGACTCTCATTGTGCCTGGCTTCAGGGGAAGATCTGGCATGGGTCTGAGTTCTTTGCTTGCCCATTTCTTCCTGTTCAAATGCAGACAAAAGGCTGGGAGCTTGGCAACCATTCTGGGATAGTGAGGCTCTGAAGATGACGGTGTAGGTGGAAGGTGCCTAAGAGATGAGAGGGAAGGAACACAGTACCCTGGGCTACCCCTCTTCCAGCCTGGTCTTTGCTTTTTTTATGTTGCTGTAGCTTCCTTTCTTGCTCTTCCTCCTTTTTCCAAGACAGGCTCTCATGTAGCCCAGGCTACCCTTTAACTCCAGATACTCCTGTCTCAGTCCCCAAAGCACTAAGATGAGAGCTGTGAACCATTCACTACACGAGGCAAACTGGCATTTAAAGCAGGTGATACCGCGGCTCAGAGGTATATAGATGACTAATCAAAGTCGAGATCACTGGAGTGGGGTAAGAACTTGTGTGGGGAAAGCCCCAGCAGAGAAGGGTGATGGATTCCATTGTTCCTAGTAGCCAGCAGCAGCTGACCCCCCGTGTAGGCAGAGTGTGCCCTGGGTGCAACTGGAGCGGGATTCATGGGAGAGAGATGGAGCCACCTAGGGGCTTCCAGGAACATGGATGAGGTTGGTGAGGGTCCTGTCACTCTGTTCTGAGTCCATGACTGTGTAATGGCATGGAAGAGCAAAAGGAAGACAGGACCTACATGCTGTCTGACAAATGTCTGACTGGCAATTACTGAGGCCCAAGGTGCTCCACGGAAAGCCCAGTGCCCGTCTGCAAGTTGGGGAAGAAGCAGCCTGGGCAGAGTCTTCTCTTGAGCATAGGACCTTGCCCTGCCTGCTGTGTGGTCTGAACCAGCTGCTGCTCTCTCTGGGCCTTGGCAGTGGTGAGGGGGAGGTGCTGTGGTCTCCTATGAAGAACCTGGTGCAGCAGTGGGGAGATTTATTTTTCCGCGGTTCTAAGCCTCTTTTATGTGCCTCTTCTTTCAGTCAGAGGCTCCAGGGTCTCAGGGAGGACCAGAACTGGGGATCTGAGGACAAAAGGGAAGGCTTGATGTTGACTTCTGAGTGAATGCCGCTGCGGCTGTTGGTAGCCCACTGACAATGGCCCAGAGAGCCGGCAGGGAGAGGTTCCTAAGTCTAGACATACTCTTTACACATCAAGAGCCAGATCACAGGACTGTGAGCAGGACGAAGAGAGCAGGTAGAGGACACAGAAGCCACCATCCTGGGAGTGAGAGGGACAGGGAAGAAAGTCAGGGATCCTGGGGCCCTGAGTGAGGAGGGTCTGGGTCAGCATCTGCTTCTCATGAAGGGGGAGGGGAGGCAGGCCTTGCTGGCCCCTGGGGTGCATGGCTGCCTCAGTCCATACCTGCTAGGACACTTCCTGATCTGGGAAGCTGTCCTGGTACTAGTGCAGGATTTGTGGGGTCCAAGGAACCTGTGCCAACTGTGGTGCCAGTGTTGAGAGGCAGGGGGAGGAGCCACAAGTAGAACAAGTGTTACGTGGAGGTCATGATGGGAAAGGACTATTTTTTTTTCTCATGTGGGGCTAGGGTTGGAACCCAGGCCTGCTAGGTAGGCACTCTACCACCAAGCTGCAGCCCAGATTTTAAAATGGGTTCTCTTCAGTCTTCCTTTGCAGTGTTTGTTGGAACCCAGGTCTTCACAAATGCTATACAAACACTCAACTACTGAGCCACATCCCTGCCATTTGGGGACAAAGTAGAAAGGTGAGGAGTCTTGAAATATTAGGTATTTGTTCTCCCCACAGCCACTGAGTCAATCCCAGAGACATTGTGAAGAGCAGAGCCACATCTATGTGTCAAATGCAAGCCCCCCTTCTCTACACCTGCACTGTCAGCAGGAAGGGGCACCAAGAAAACCACATGCGTAAGAACCACATATGCAGTCCGGGGTGGAGAGATGGCTCAGTGGTTAAGAGCACTGGCTGTTCTTCCAGAGGTCCTGAGTTCAATTCCCAGCACCCACATGGTGGCTCACATCTATAATTGAATCTGTTGCCCTGTTTTGGCATGCACACAGTACACTCATATATACATAAATTTAAAAAAAGAGATCACATGTGCAGGTCTGAGCTCCCCTCTCCGGCAGCTGGCCTCTTCTTGCCTTTGTCTTGTCTCCTCTTGGGTCAGGTTTGCCCTGCTGAGGACCTGGGCACCTGGGCACGGTGGTCCGTGGGTAGCCAACCTAAGGTGGTCTGCCTACCTCTTTAGGAAACATGTCATTTGTAACATTGTATTTGACATCCTAAAGGATGAACACAGGTAGTTGGGGCACCTGATGTTCAGAGAAGGTAAGTGATTTTTCTCAGGTCACACAACATAGTCTTAACTGAGCTGAGAGTTGAACTCAGATCCTGAGAATTTCAAAAGCCACTTGTTTCTCACTTGCACAGGCATTCCAGAAACACCCTGGCCAGGTGACTGATGACAGTGGTCAGAAAGCCATGATCTACTTGGGAACCCTCCCACCATGTGACAGTAAGCATCCACAGTGATTAAAGAGGGAATCATGGACCTGTGTGCTGGCTCTCCTGCGCTCCTGGAAGCGCCTTTGCAGCTATTGCTCTTCCTACAGAGCATGGGGAGGTCAGAAGAAAAGCCTTAAAGGCGGTGCTGGGTAATGCAAAGGCAAGGAAGAATTGTGCCCCTGGCTCCGATTAAGACCTTGGGAGAGGAAAGAGGGTAATTGTCTCCTGATTACCTTTGTTATGAAGGTCTCAGCAGAGCTCCCTGGAGTTGGGCTGGTCCCAGCTCTGGCTAGGTCTCAGGCTTGCAGGTGTAAAAGTGGACCTACACAGGAGTGCTGAGTCCTTCTGCCCACAGATAGCAGGATGAGGCCCTCGCCTGCTCTGGCTGACTTGCAGGCCACCTTCCCCTGAAAGGGAATCATTTTCCAGGAGACGGAAAGGTTTTCTGGTCCTTGGTGCTTGCCTGCTGCTTAAAGGACCTTCACTCATGTGGTGGAGACCTCTGCACGGTCACTAGTGAGACCTTAAGCAATCCTCCCAACAGGGGTTGACAGACATCACTTGTGGGGAAGACCCACCTTTAGGGATAGTGTCTCCCTCTCCACATGTCCTACCCCTGGTGATTTGCAAAGGTGGACATCATTCTTGACTGAGACTAGCGTCCCCATCCCCTGGGATGGCACCTCTATCAGAGTCAACAAGACAAGGAGATAAGATTCATGACCAGCTCAAGGACATGTGGTTAGCAATTCTCAGACCACCTTACTGTATCTCCAGAGAGCTTTAAATCATGAGGGAAGAGAGATCTAGAGCTTAGAAAGTTCCAGAACGAAGGGTAAATGGATGGCATGGTTGTCACCTCCTTGGGGCCACGTTCTCACAGTACCACGAGGGTCACTCAAACAGCAGGACAGTCCCCAGTGAGGGACAGACAGCTGTTTATGTGTCAGATCCAATTTTATGTACTAGTGATGGAGATACCCAGTTTCAAGGGAGGCCTGGTCTGCTCGGGTAGAGTCTGGGAGGGTGGTAGGTATGCCAGGAATGTGGAATTAGAGGGGTCTCTGTAGGGCTGGGTCAGATAGGAATCTAGAAATTCCCTGGTGTTTTTGGTGCTTGTGTATATGCTAAGAAGTGAGGATGGAGCCAAAAGGAGCAGGTGGTTATGGGAGGAGCAGCCTGTGCAATGGCCCTGGGGTGAGGGGAGCTTGGCTCAGAGAATATTGAGCATATCACAGAAGGCTAGAGCCAGAGGTGAGGGTGAGGACTGGATCCTGGGTAAGGAACAGAGGAGGCCACAGGGGTGGTGAGATGGGAACTAGCAGGGAGGTCCCTGCAATGGCTGAGATATGATGATGTGGCTCCCGGCTAGCTTGGCTCAACAACTAATGCTCACTTTGGAGGCTCAGGGCTGCGACATGCCTTCCAGGTCTGGACAGGAGATAGAAGGAAGCCATTGATGTCCTCTGTTTCTTCAACTCCTTCCCTAACCTCAAGACTATGCCAGGAAGCCAGCCTGGAGGCAGCTTTGCCTGGGAAAAGGGAGAGCTGAGGCCACGGCTGTCTCAACCTGAGTTATTGTTTAACTATGTGACTGGCACTGAGCTATCAGGCCATTGCTCTGCATGCTAGCTGTGGTCAAACTAGTTAAAGAACCCAGGAAGCCCAGGCATGGTGGTACACATCTGTAGTTCCAGCTTCTGGGGAGGCCGAGCAGGTGGATCAAAGTTCAAGGCTAGCCTGGGCAACTCTGTGAACTCTCAAGGGGAAAAGTGAAATCACGGTAGAGGAAGCTGAGGTTGGGGTAGCCCAGTTATCTAGCATGCCTGAGACCCTGGGTTCCATCTTCTGTGTCAAGCACATGCATGCACACACATGCCCAGGCATGTGATGCACACACAGGCATGCCCCTAGCACACACAGACACACAGACTGAATGAGGGCTGGGTAGAGAACCCCCTTGCAGGAGGCTATCTCACACATCAGCATCTCCATGCTCATGGTGCCGTGGGCCCCATCCTGTAGGTGAGAAGGCTCCTCCAGGGTCTGGGGCAAGTGGTGGAGAAACAGCTCCGAGTCCCTGTGTGTTTGCACAGCGGAGCCTCTCTGGCAGGGTGAAACCTGCCCTAAAGGACCAAGTGTGCACCAGCTCTAACAGGAGATGACCAAGGGTGAGCAAGTGCTCTCCTGGTGGGCAGGCCTAGGTCTCATGAGGCAGGAAGCCATACAAAGGCTGGGAAGAAAGCCCTGGGAAGGCTCAGCCCGCTGCCTAGTCTGTGCTGGAGAGCATCCTTTGGAGGGAGGCAGTGATCCCATGGGTGTTCTCATACACGGTGCATTCTTCCCCAGCCAGCCCGCCCTATGCTCCCCACGCGTCCACACACACCCCATCTTGTCTCAACTCCCACGAAGACATTTCCACTCCTCTACGCTTCATCCCTCTCCTCCTCTCCCTTCCTGCCCTCCCTCCATCACTCCCTCCCCTCCTCCATCCATCCACGTATCCATCATCCGTCCCCCATTCCAACATCTGTCCCCATTCCTCTACTCCTCCTGCTTCTCCCCCTGCCTTCCTCCTTCCCTCCCAGCATTCCTCTGACCCTCCTCCTCCTCTTCCTCTCTTCTTCCATCCCCACATCATCCATCCATCTATTTCTTCACTCATCCATTTACTTGTCCATCCATCCATCCATCCATCCATCCATCCATCCATCCATCCATCCATCCACCCATCTGTCCACCTACCATCCATCTGTCTGTCTGTCCATCCATTCATCTATCCACCCACCCAGTCTATCCATATAGCAATGTCTCCATCTACCCCCACTCCCATGAAAATGTTTTCATCCACGTATAGATTTCTAAGTTCATTCATTCATCCAAACACATTTCATCCATGCATGTATGCATCCATCTATCCATCCATCAGTCCATCCATCCATCTGTCCATCCATCCATCAG
Organism: Uromys caudimaculatus; assembly: GCA_028551405.1. Lineage (NCBI taxonomy): Eukaryota > Metazoa > Chordata > Mammalia > Rodentia > Muridae > Uromys > Uromys caudimaculatus. The sequence goes on from CM052702.1 coordinate 118,795,781, forward strand.
TCCATCCATGTACCCACTCAGTGACACTGGTTAATCTAGTGATCCAAAGACAGTGCTGGGGACCCAGGTTCCTCCTGATATTTCCTCTGTGGTACTAAGGATGTCAGGCTTTTGTCCTTTGTCAGATCTCATGGTTACAAGATGGCTGCACGTGTTTCTCTCTGTGTCATCTCGCACACCCATGTCGGAGACCAGAAGAGAGAATGTTCCCTCTCTGAGTCCCTTTAATGAGGTGTTGCTCTTGCGGGGCCCCAGTGGGCTTGCTCCCCTGTCTCTCGAGCCAGAATTGCATCACAGGGCTGTTCCTAAACAAGCCTCTGGCTGGGGAAAAGATATCATGGCGGACCAAGCAAAACAAGATGTGTTGCCTGGAGAAGGGCTGGTCTCCTCCCCGAGTGCTAGAGACTGAATAAAGCTGGGATTCATGTCACATGGAAAAAGGCAGGGGAAGAGGGAGGCGGCTGTTGAGTAGGCAAACCCAGGAGCACCCTCTCCACCTTTCCATTCCCGCCGTCCGTGTGACGACTCATTCATCCATAGGCCTCTCATTTATCCATGCGTGCCTTGACTCATCCATCAGACGTTTATTGATGCCCACTGTGAGCCAGGCCCTCTGCTCACTCTCTGTCTGCTGAGAACTCAGAAGAAAAAGATCTCGTTAGGGAGAAATATGGAATTTCCCATAATACCCCTGATAATGGCTTTATTTAGTCACAGTAAGAATAATATCGGTGGTGCATGCTGTGCGGCGCAGTCTGCAGAGATCTCTCAGGGCCACTCCTTCATTCTGCACACGTTTGTCAAGCATCTGCTGCATGGCAGCGCAGGCTTTAAGCTTTACAGAGTATTCTTTCCTACATTTGTCAGCAAGAGATTTCCAAAGACAGAGACCTGACGGCTTCTAGAGTCAGGAGAGGAGTATCCCTGGGGCCTTCCTCAGAGCCGCAATGTCTCCCGGGCCAGGTTGTCAGGAGACTCCTCCGGGGATGAGGGGATGTTTTTCAGAACCTTTCTTGAATGGCAGGTGAATCTCTAGAGCCTGTGTTTGGGTGGTGTTCGGAGTGGGGGTGGGGGTACCCTGTCCAGGCACAGGTGGCTTCTGGGTCAACTCTGACGGAATTGTGACTTTACAGTACAGTGTACTGTTTCCACAGATCCCAGGTGCCCAGATATTTACTCTGCCAACCCAAGCAGTGTTCACAGCCACCTCTCCGAGGTCTGTGATGTTGGTAGCTATTGGGTTGTCCTGGACACATGTGTCCCTATCTTAGTCAGGACCAGGAGCCTATCTGGTCCCTGTGAGTCTCTCAGGAGACTCTTGTTCATCTTCATATCTCACCAAAAACGTCCATCAACCCCTGTCCATTTTCCTGTTCTCTGCTCAGAGGGTGCCAGGGTGCCTGTGATGGTAGTCTTCCTTCATGTGTCAGCTAGAGAGCCTTGCCTCCCAGGAGCCCGTAGTCCAGGCCACATTCTGGGGACCCGAGGGGTATGGTCAGGGCACAGATACTCAGAGCACTGGCAGTGGGATTCCTGCTTTAAGGTAAGGGATGCCATAGGTCAGTTGACAACTGACCAGACCTAAACATGACTTCCAGTCTTATACATGTGAAGCCTAGGCGTTCTTTCAAGCCCTGGCCTGTGATTTTTCCAGCTCAGGATGACAAAGACATCTAAACCCATTGTCTCGGGAATCCCCATAGTCAAGGATTAGAGTCCTCCTCACTCAGTGGAGTCAGCACCCCCACCAGTCAGTAACCTCACCAGCCAGCACCCCCACCAGTCAGCACCCCCACCAGTCAGTGCCATCTGTGCTGAAAGTCCATCCTTCTACATCTCTCTGCACACCACAGAGACCTCCAGAGGCAAGTGCCAGTGTAGCAGGCTCTCCAGGAATGGTTTTCTGGATTTTGGGGTGTTGTGTTTTTAGAACCCTGTATTGTGTTTCATAGCTCGGGAGAGCATGTTTCTTACATTTTGGAACAGTCTTTCCAGAACTATGCAATGCTTTCCTAGTCTTAGATAGAATTTTCTTGAATTGCAACTAAGGGGTGGCTTTTTTCTCTGTCCTTCCCTCCCTCCCTCTCTCCCTTCCCCTCTCCCTGTGTCCCTCCTTCTCTCCTCCCCCTGTTCTCCCCCTTCCTCCTTCTTTCTTTCAGGCCTGGGACTGAATGAAGCCTTGGTCCACGCCAGGCAAGCTCATCACCACTGAGCCACGTCTCTAGCCTCCATGCCAGGAGAGCACGCCACTACTGAGCCACACCATGAGACAAAGTCACATTAAGTTGCCCAGACTGGCCTAAAACTTGCTCTGTAGCCCAGACTAGCCTTGAACTTTCGATCCTCTTGTCTCAGCCTCCACTATAGATGGGATTACAGGCCTGTAGCCACCAGGCCAAGCCAAGAATTTTCTTGATACAGAAACAGATCCCCCCCCCCCCAGTTCATGGCCAGAGGCAACAATAAAAATTTCCATATGGATCCCTATCTGTCCTGCAGGGGACAGATGGCATTTCCTCCAGAGGTAATGGCCACCTGGCATTCGCAGGTCCTACTCTCATGGACACTAAGCAGCTCCACCCCCATAGCCCCAGTTGTAGCTTCCAGAGGTGGGTAGCAAATCTGTCCTCATGTTAGCTATATGAATTCACAGAGGAGCCCACAGTCCAGGCCCTGAAGTCTAAAGGAACAACTCATTAATCTATTTTACTCTTATGGAGGGAAAGCTTGTGACCTGCCTTAACCCGGTACGTATGAAGGGCTCTAGGATCTCCATCATCTAGTGTCAGCTAGAGGAAACCTCTGTCCATCTATCTCCATGCTCACAACTTCTCAAAGCTTCAATCAACAACTCTATGGACCTTGACTCTGACACAGATATACATGTGAACCTCATCAGAAACATAGTTGCTCCCTGGGCCAACTTCCCAGCATGGTTCCTGGGAAGAAAGACCCCAATAACTGGGAGGTACAAGAGGTGAGGGTCCAGGGGAACCAGCATTGGTTCATGATGGTGGGCATCACTTAGTGGGACACCTTGAGAAAATGCATCTTCCTCCTCCGGCTGCTGGGTTTTATACCATCAAACCAAAGGTTGCTGAGGAACTGGGAAGAACTCAGTTGTCAGAGTGTTTGCCCAGCACAGCAGAAGCTAAGTATATTGACTTACTCCTGTAATCTCAGCACACAGAAGACGGAGGCAGGAGGATCAGATGTTCAAGGTCATCCTTAGTTACATAACGAGTTTGAGGCCAGTCTGGTCCTCAAAACAAAAACAAAAATAAAGTAAAAGAAAGATGATGGCAGCCAATGTCCTGCTGTAACGTGTACTGCTTCAGAACGGAAAGCTGCCCCAGAGCCAGCCTTTGAGTGTTTCCAAGACTGTCATGGCACCCAGTACAATTCCCCTGCTCACTGAGATGGGGTCGCTCTCTCTTGTGGCTATTTGTCTTGTTGACAGAGGGCTTCATGAAGTAAATCAGGAAGATCTTAAGCTTACAGTCCTGCCTCCACATCTGTAGTTCAGAGATTACAAGTGTGTGTCATCATATTCTGGGTACCTTGCAACCTTTGGAATAGGTGTTTTGATGCTATAAACATGATGACTTGGTCAGGGATTCCAGAATAAGGATTCCTTAGAGAATTTTCAAGATAACGCTATAGAGAAATCTAAATAACCAAGTGGAAATCAGAATATTTTTCAAGGCTAATTCACATTTCACAGACTTAAGCTGTGATTTTTATTTGTGAAGACCATTGGGCCACTAAAAGGAAATCCATATAATTGATACAGTGATAATCTGAGCTGACATTTTGATGAAACTGTATCTTCTCTAATTCTTCATGGTTTTGTGTTTAAAAAATATCTGCAATAAAAATTTAGGTTTGGCCCCCTGCGTTTGAAATCAAACAAACAAAACAAAATACAAGTGTCCCGCTGAGATAGCAGGTGGCACCCCCCATCCCTCTCCCCTGCGCCCAGGAAAGATGAGCAGACATTGTCACAGAGGAGCTGAATCTGCTCTTAAGACTCATTGGAAGGCAACACACTGGAGAGCCTGTGGGCTTCCTGGCTCATCTAACTCCAGTCAATCAACACTCGAGTGCCTCAAAAGCATAGTGAATACAGTTATAATATTAGCTATAAATGTTAGCTATCTTTCTTTTGTCTTTGGTTTTTGAGGCAAGATCTGAGACTCCATATGTAGACCAAGCTGTCCTTGAATTCACAGAAAGAAGTTCACCCATCAAGGACTTTTGACCCAAATAAAACTTTACAATGAAACAAAGACAATTCCTTTTACTGGTTGTTTGTTCAAAGCATCTAACTGCAGCTGGAGCTCATTAGGTAGAATTCTTGCCTACCATGCATGAAGCGTTGGGTTTGATCCCCAGCACCGTGTAAATGAGGCTTGGTAGTGTATGGTTGTCATCCAACACTTGGAGGTAGATATAGAAAAGCAAGGTCATTCTTGGCTAGAAATCAACTTTTAAGCCATTCTGGGCTACAGGATGCTCAATTTAAAAAAAAACAAAAACATTTAGCTAGGTCTCTGGTATAGACCTGTAAGCCCAGATACCAAAGAGGCTGAGGCAGGACAATAGTGAGATCAAAGCTTGATTGGGCTACTGAGTGAGTTCAAGCCTACCCTGGCAATGTAATAAGATATTTCAAAAAAAGTCAGAGAGCTGGGGATTATAGCTCAGAGGGAGAGCTTGCCCAGCAGGCTAAAGGCCCTTGTGGGCCTGTGTGCTGGAGGCTTTCCACAGGGATTTCTGGCCTGGCCAAGTGTAAGGGTTCAGGCAGAGGGGGGAGAATGCGAGCAGGGACGGGAGTCACCTCCACCTCAGTCTCTGCAGTTGCCACCTCGGTTGCTCCAAGATGCTCCACCCACTGCCCTGAGCTGAGTCAGGTTGGGCTGAGGCCAGGAGAGGCTGACTAGCAGGCGAGGAGTGCGGGAAGCTTCTGGTGGCGTTCGGGAGAGCAGACCTCTTCCCAAGCAGCAGTGTTACAGCTCTTATGATGGAAGCTGTCAGACGACGGAGTAGTTCTCACACCTTTATTCCTTCTGGATGGGATCTCTCCTATACAGTTTGGGATGGTCTAATATACAGTTTGGGGTGGGTCAGGGTCTGACAGCAGGTACTTCCCATTGGCTTGGTCTGAGAGTTTAGGGATACCTTATCTGCATGTGGGAGGACTTGGCTACTGCTCCTACCTGACTGATGGTCACAGACCTCTCTACAGGGGGCTGTGTGGGTTGTAGTTACTTGACAGGAGCCAGGGGCCCAGGAGCGTGGCAAAACGCCTTCCAGTCCCTTGCAGGGCTAGCCCTGACTGGGTCGCCCGGGGTTTAAGCCTGTGCTCAACCAGGGGCCAGGTTGCCTGTCATAGTCCACCAACCCACAGGCCCTGTGTTCAAGCCCCAGTGTATAACATAAAAGTCACAGTGAGTGTCAAGTTGTGTGCATGCATGCTTTTGGGGAGGCTGAGGGTGGAGCTTTCCTTTTGGGGCACAATGAACACCTGCCACAGTGTAAAAACCACCAAATATATCAATAGTTTAACAACGTCGAGGAATCCACTGGGGTTCTACCATGCTGGAGTGTCCTCAGGTATACTGCACGAAACAAGTAGGGGAAATAATTCAGCAATAAGCCCCAACCCCAGGGAAGACCAGCTGAGGCTTGATCATAGCACAGACTCTACCTTGTCACCCAGTCTTGTGAGCAGGATACTCACACCTCATGGAGCTTATTTTATGTATTTAGGATAACTTTTTCTCCTCTCTTCTCTCTCTCTCTCTCTCTCTCTCTCTCTCTCTCTCTCTCTCTCTCTCTCTGTAAACCTTTCAGGTGTGAGCATTCAGCTAGCAAGGGACAAATACAACGAGCTACTTATCAATCCATATTTAATTTCTTAGCCTTATGGATCTCAGACCCCTGCTCCTGCCTTGGCTTTTCCCTTCTACCTTACAGATCTTGATATTTTATTTATGAACCTAGTAATTTTTATATAAAGCAAGATCACATTTACTTTCTCATTGATTGGTATTCAATTAAGTCATAAACTTGACAGATTAAATCCTTGTAAACTTTTAAACCACTCAAACATTTAATTAAGCAAATTCCTTTAGATATTTCAAAGTACAATTACAAATTTAATTTATCCAATTCAAATACTTCAAACACCTGACAAGGGAGCCTTACAAAGATGATGAACAAATTCTTCTTAAGCACCCAAGCAACTTCTGTAAATCTAATCAGATGTGAAACTAGTTGCTTAGATTTCGTTTTAAATATTATAAAGACAAGACATGACAGCACATGCCTGTCATACCAGCACAAGAGAGGCTGAGGCAGGAGAATACCAAGTTTAAGGCCAGTATGGGCTTCCTGGTAGAAATCTGTCTCTTAAGAAATCATAAGAAGCTGGGCAGTGGTGGCGCACACCTTTAATCCCAGCACTCGGGAGGCAGAGGCAGGCGGATTTCTGAGTTCGAGGCCAGCCTGGTCTACAGAGTGAGTTCCAGGACAGCCAGGGCTACACAGAGAAACCCTGTCTCGAAAAGAAAAAAAAAAAGGAAGAAAGAAATTATAAGAAGCATGTAGAAAAAAATCTATGCCTCCCTTCCCCCAGACCTAGTTAGTGTGTCTTGTTACAACTAAATCACAAATAATAAAAGTATCAATTCTATGGGTTCATTTCTTCTTGTGTTAGAGGCAAGGTCTGTCCTTGGACCTCTGTACGTAATTCCTCAGACCTGGGGATGCAGCCCAGGATCCTGAGCATGCTAGGTAAGAGCTCTATTACTGAGTCACACTGCAGCCCCTGGACCTCTATCTTTCTTACCCTATTGAAGAAGAACAAGGTTTTAAATTAAAGATACTTAGTAGAGAGCTGGGGCTATGGCTCAGTTGGGAAAGGGCTTGCCCAACGTGCATGAAGCCCTGGGTTCCATCCCCAGCTCCACAGAAACCAGGTGACTGGTAGGGCATACCCATTGTCTCAGCACTGGAGAGGTGTCTGCAGGAAAGTCAGAACTTCAAAGTCTGAGCTGGATAGATGGCTCAGTGGTTATGAAGGCTTGCTGCTCTTTCAAGGACCAGAGTTCAAGTCCCATCTCCCACAAGAGGTAGCTCACAATTGCTTATAACTCCAATCCCAGGTGACCCAAGCACCTTTTCAAGCATCACATACACGCAGAATTAACACGTTCTCTGTCTCTGTCTGTCTGTCTGTCCGTCCCCCCCCCTTCCTTCTCTCCCTTCCTCCCCCCTCTCTCATACACACAAATTAGTTTTTCGAAACTTTTTACTGGTTCTTCATAAATTTCACATTATGTACCCCCTCCCCCTCCCCCTGTGCACTCCCTCAACCTTTGCAGGCACCCCCTACAACAGGAAAAAAAATCTCATTGTGGAAGCTGTAGTGTGCCACAGTGTGGCCACAGCATAACCTTTTATCCACACTTCTTTGCTTGCAAATGTTCATGGTAATGATTCTTTGGTCTGGCTCAAGGCCTTTGGCTTCTGCTCCACTGTCAATAATGGAACCTCACTGGGACTCCTCTCGGACATCCTGCTGTTGCTCTGTGTCATGGAGATCCTGCAGCTTTGGATCTGTGGGACTGCCCCCCTCACGTACTCTAGCAGTTCATTGATTGGGTAGATGTTCTGGTGGGCCAATTCAAAGCCCTGGATCTGAGCCTAAGAGGTATCTCAGCTGGTCAGCCACTAGCTCTCCCACTCTCACGCCCTTGCAGCCAGCTCACCAGCAAACCCCACCCCCACCCCCACTGCAACCGCAACCAGGGCCTGCTTTACCTTACTGCTCAGATGAGGTGAAGAGCCCACTCTCCCAAGTATTGCAGCTGGTGAGAGGCAGGACCAGTTCTGCTCTTACGACCCCAGGTGGGGAAGGGGGAAGGGGGAGGGGGCAAAGGGAGGGGTAAGGTGCTCCCTCCTCCACCAAATGGAGACCAAGTGGTAGGGGTCAGCTCTCCCACTCTCATGACTCACCTGCAACTCCTGCAATGAGCAGGACTTGCTCTCTCCAAGTACTGCAGCTGGTTAGGGGTGGGGCCAACTCTCCTGCCCTTATACTTCTAGGGCCAGCCCCCAAACAACACCCAAGCAAGGGGTGGGGCCAGTTCTGCACAGCTCTTGGACATCAACTTGTCCCCAGGTGGCAGCCCAGACCAGGGACAGCAGACTCCTGCTGCTTGTGCCCGCCCCGCCAGTGGCAGCACAGGCTAGGACCCCTCAGATGGCATCACCAGCACTACCCTGAGTCTCCAGTACTGCCTTTATTTGCTGTGCCCACATCCTTCTGTTTCTCTTTCTCTTCTATTTCTCGACCATTTACTTGCTCCTCTTAGTGACTTCCAGTGTCTCTGAGTATCTGGAGTCATCTCCAGAGTGCTCTCGGGAATACTATGCCCCACCCGTGCATTATGGCACTGGGCAGCGGTCATCTCGGGCATGGTCTGCCCCTCCCCAGGCCTGTACTGCCCCAGACTGGTGGTCATCTCAGGCTAGCTACCTATCTGGGTTCTATGGTGCCAGTCTGGTGGCCATCTTGGACTCGCTCACTACTTCTGCCTGACCCAGTAGCCCCTTATGAGCATTGTCTGTCTCAGACTCATTCCCACCCAGGGCCCCCAGTACCAGGCAGAGGTTCTTCTAGTCTCTAGCAGCCTGACTGGGCCTGTGCTGGACTGGTGGTCATCCCAGGCTAGTTCCCTGACCAGATCGTCTCAGGCTCACCTTTTTCGGGGAGCGTAAGGCTACTAATCATTCAGATGTCCATAGGTCAGAACACTGAGTATAGACATAGCCTCTCTCGTCTCTGCCACCTACTGCCACACACATGGGACACAGCAGCCACACCTGCAACGCCTCTAGGGGCAGGCAAATTAAAAAAATTTTTTTAAAGATTTATTTATTTTATTTATGAGTACACTGTAGCTGTCTTCAGACACACCAGAAGAGGGCATCAGATCCCATTACAGATGGCTGTGAGCCACCATGTGGTTGCTGGGAATTGAACTCAGAACCTCTGGAAGAGCAGTCAGTGCTCTTAACCTCTGGGCCATCTCTCCAGCCCCCAAATTAAATTTTAAAAAGAGAATTTGAAGGTCATCCTGAGCCACAGATGGAGTTTGGGGCCAGCCATGGCTGCTCTAGCTCTTATTTGGGGAAAACCCAGAAACAACAACAAAAGCACATTACAACAAAGAGCCCATAAGACCTCAGACCCATGACACAGAAGACAGGGGCATGAAACACAAGCTAAAGATTTGCCGACAGAGGCCAGTGTGGGAGAGCCTGCAGGTATCTTCCATCTTGCTCCCGAGTGGTGAGTTTCCATTGGCCACATCACAGATCCTCTTTTTAGACTGGGACTCACCCAACACCATGTGCCTCTCTAGGCTATTTCCTGGGAGTGGGCGCCAGTCTGTGAAATTACTGGGGACCCACACCACTGGCTTCACTCCCTTCTTACAAAAGCAATTTAACTGTGCAACTGTGTAAACTAAAACTACTAAAATAGGCTCCAGCCTGTTCTCTCTACACACTCCCGCTGTCTTTACAAGTTGGTCTACTTTTCTCCAAGTCAGTAGATGCTGGATGTTCTGGATGCAGGCTCTTAGCCGCACATGTCTGCTCTTAGCCACACATGTCTGCTGCTGATATTTTTACACACCTCTTCTTCAGCTACTGTGGAGACTGGTCTCTCTCTGAGATCCTCTACTCCATTGCTTACTCCTGATAACTTCAACTGGCCATTAGGCATGGGGCACTTGGTCTGTCAACTGGTGTCTCAGCCTGACCCTCAGTCTCTCTCCCCATCTCCTCCTCTGCTTATCTGCTTTGAAATCAAAAGTGGGCACTGCTATTTCTCCAACTGCCCCTCCCCCATTTATTGGAACAATGGAACATTGAAATGCTATTATAAAACAGAAAATTTGTGCAGAAGGCTCATGAGAATACAAGTTGCCCAGCTTCTATAAATAACTCTTCCCCAATGCTCCTCTGAGTAACCCTAGTTAAATTTATTGGTTCCCTAAAAAGACATGAAAGTGGGGGGGATTAGTTGGCAAGAGGAGAGGCATGATGGGGAGAAGGTAGACAAGAGAAAGTAACAGGTAGAGATGAATATATTAAAAATACATTATCACAATACACTATACACAGCACAAAATACATTATTTCACAATGAAATACATTTTATACACAATTACTATATGCTAATAAAAACTGAAAAAGTGCACAAACATAATTGCACAATTTAGCAAAGATAAACACCCACATACTCACCACCCACAGTGCCAGAATGCAAAAGTTATTTTGTAAATCCCTTAAAGTGTGTGTGTGTGTGTGTGTGTGTGTGTGTGTGTGTGTGTGTGTGTGTTTGCCTGCACTTAAGTTTTGCCTGTATCTGAACACATTGAGACTATGTCTCCAAAAAGCAAGACCTAAACCTGAGTCTATGGTTAGAAGGCCCTATAGAACCTGGCCTCTGACTCTCTGGACCTCGTGTACCACCCACTCCTGTTGGGCCTTGTGTTCCTAGTTCTTAGAATACTGTTCAGAGTGACACCAGCTCAGAGCAGGTATGCATAAGTCCTTGAGTGTCTCTTTTGGTTATCTATTGAGGAAACCCAAGACTACCCCAGCTACTTCACAGAGAGTAGTTCAACTCAGGGACTTGCTTTCAACTGCTAGCGGAAAGAGATGGAACTGTAATGTCACTGGGAGCTCATGAGTCTGTTCTCACCATCAGAGCTGTTGGGCACTGTCCTTGAGTGGTCGGGGAGAGCTGGAGTCCCATCTGATGCTGTTTCTAAAGTAGAATGGCTTTCACTACTTAATCTTGCATGGAGTCTCCCTGTTGGGCAGAACCCAGAATTGCAAGGGTATCTGGGAAATGTAGTTTTCTAGTCTTCTAGCCTGACTCCTTCCAGGGAGGTACAGACCTTCCTTAGAAACAGTGCTAGGACAGTGAGGATGGCCTTTCATGGCCTTGAGTATGGACCTCCTGGCACCTTTGCCTGGGGAATGGGACAATGAGGAAGGCCGGAGGCTGGGTCTGCAGGTTTCAAGGGCATTTTCAGCTCTGACCGCCAAGAACTCCAAACTGACAATCTTTTTTTTTTTTTCTTTTTTCTTTTCTTTTCTTTTCTTTTCTTTTTTTTTCTTTTTTCTTTTCTTTTTCTTTTTCTTTTTCTTTTTTTTTTTGAGACAGGGTTTCTCTGTGTAGCCCTGGCTGTCCTGGAACTCACTCTGTAGACCAGCCTGGCCTCGAACTCAGAAATCCACCTGCCTCTGCCTCCCAAGTGCTGGGATTAAAGGCATGTGCCACCACTGCCCGGCTCAGACTGACAATCTTGACATCAAAGAAGCAGCTAGATTATTCTAGATGGTATCCACACCCATCAAGTCAAGGATTTGGTTGAGATCTTGATGACCTTAATGTGGCATTATGACACAAATTCAGGATTCAGTCTTACCACTATGTTAATACTCCAGGGTGCGCCTTCCCCTGAGAACACTACCTCGTGACAAGCGTAGTGAAAGTAGCATTCTTTGACGAGCTATTCAGGTGCCCCACTGCAGGGCTGTGCACATGGAGGTCCTAAGTAGGTCTCCTCACCTGCTTGCGTGTTTATTGAGGACCTGTCATGATGATGGTTGACTAGTGGGTGTAGCTCATAGAAGAGAGGCCCTATTAGGTTTTGGAAATCTGCCACAATGGATTTAAACCTTTCCTCTTGGATGGAAGGGCTGAGGCATGGTGTGTGTGTGTGTGTGTGTGTGTGTGTGTGTGTGTGTGTGTGTGTGTGAGAGAGAGAGAGAGAGAGAGAGAGAGAGAGAGAGAGAGAGAGAGAGAGAGAGAGAGATATCGAGGAGGGGAAGAAACAGGAGAGGGGAAGGAGGGAGAGAAGGGGAGGGGAAAGGGAGGGAGGAGGAGACGGAGGAGGGGTTGAGGGAGACCATCCTTAGACCTAGATGTTGGCTATAACATTACCAAAGCTGTGTGAGAGGAGGCTGGGTGAAGGGGAGGCGGGAGCGGATGGAAGCTGGGTCAAAGAGATGATTCTGGGGCAGAGTCTGGTGGGAGCTTCCTGGTGGTGGGCTGGGGTTTAGGATGAAATTCTGTGCCAGGTGCTAGAGCTGGGGTGGGGGTGAGGAGGGAAGGAGGGGAAGAAAAGAGTAGGGGGGAAGGAGGATCTTTTCAATTTAGTACAACTGATGAAGCTATCGTTGAATACACAGATAGCACAGATGCTGTGGACCGCATGATGGCTCTGGTTGGTTGTCAGAAAGCTCCCCCACCCCCAACTTCCTAGGTGAGGGGGGGCCGCGATTCAATCACCTGACCTGGCCTGTTCCCATCCTTTGTGCCTGCATCTCCAGTCTGGCTAGGGGGGCTGAGCATTTCTCTACCCTGCTCAGCGCCTGCAGAAACTGGTCTCCGGACTCTCTCCTGCTCAACCTTCAAGGCAACCAAAGTACTCATCTCTCTTATCACAGGTTCTCACACATCACGACCCCTCCCCTCTTCCTTGGGTGTGGTTCAGAGCAACTTGGCATCGCTTTCAAACCCTTTGGGACCTTGCTCTTGCGTTTCTTTCCGATTTAGGCCAATTCGTCCTTTCCAGTCTCCCTATTGCAGTATCTAATTTCTTGCGACAGCGCCCCAAGTGCCTCCTGCCTCCATCTTAGCACGGGATGGAACCCTTCCCTATCTTCTATTGTCCAGAAGACTTCAGTTCTGCTTTCCTGTTCTCCAGAAGCCTCCACAACCCAGTGGTTGAGTTGAGACATCTCAAAGAATACCATGGGCCCTTAACATAGGCTTGCAATCCTTGGCTGTTTGCTTACTTAGCCGGGGCAGGGCTTCCGCGGCACAGACTTGGAGGGACTTATCTGTCCTTGCGGAGAGGACAGTGCTGCCCTGCGTGGTTATGTGATCCTGGCTGTCTGCAGGTGCCTGTGTAGTGACAGGGTGGGGCCAGGCAACGAATGGAAGGGAGTGGTTGTGGCAGAGAGGTGGTTGGTGTCGTTAGAGGATTTCTGGTTCCTGCTAGAGCTTCTGGAGCTCGCCTTTTCTCTTGAGGTCCCAGCAGAGGTCCCTGGAGTTGAATGGGAATCCCCAGAGAGAAGAGGGGAGCCTCCTTCTGGCATCTCTGCGCAACGCCGGTCCAAACTGTCATAGCAACAGCGCGCACCAGCACAGGGGCCAGCCAATGGCAGCGCGTTCCGGTGAGGTAATGCCCAGGCTTGGCAGCCCATTGGTTCCATTTTTGCCCACGCTAGGATCCCGGGCGCGGGTGGAGCAGTCTAGGGAGCACGAAGAGCTCGTGCTCAAAGCCAGGCTTCCCGCGCGCTCTTGCATGTGGTCTTGCGCGCGCACGGGCTTTCCCTTTGCCCGCTTCACTGTTCTGGATCTGGCCGCATCTTCCTCCTCTATGTCTCCAATTATCTGGCTCCTTCAGTGACCCTCCCGGTGTGTCTTAGGGCCTTGGTGACTCCTGATGACTGTCCTCCTGTCTCCGCGCTGCGGCTCCTGGTCTTCTCCAAACAAGGGTGCACTGAGGGTTCCTTGACTTGCAGCCAGGAGGTGACTCACCACCTCAGACTGCAGACTGGCCTGGCCAGTTTCAGAGGCACCTTCTTCCATGAGAAGCTCGTCCTGCAGACTCAGATCTGGAGACCGACTTGAGCCCTGGACTGTGCTAGTGCACCAGGTGTTTGTGTCCCAGTCCAGGGAAAGGCAGGGCAGTCTGTGCTTTGGAGAAGGGGCAGGCACAGAGATGGACACAAGCTTCAGCAATTACAGAAATTATAGTAAGGGTCGTTAGACAGAAGTACATGCCAAGGTAGCTGGACTCTGGCTCTAATCATGCAACCACAGGCTGTCCATGAACACAACATGCTCCTCTATGCCATATTCATATTTGGCTTTATTCGTGGGGAGTGTCTAGGAGTCACAGGCTAATCTGGGAAGCTTGGAGAGACCTCAGGGGCAGAATGGCGTGGGACTCACCTGGAAGGATCAGTGTGGCCGAGGTGGGCAGTCCAGAAATACACCCACCTGGGGAGTTGGCACTTGACTCTAACAGTCATGGAGGGGCCATTGCAGTGTCTGAACAGGGAAAGGTCATGGTCCAGCACTGGCTACATGCAGCCATGGAGACTGTTTTGCTCAGCTCCTATGCCCAGTTTTTGGCCTCTATGACTGTAAGGAGGGGACAGATACTCGTTGAAGGAAAGGAAGCACTAGAGGGGGTGGTTCTGATGGCAGGGGGACATGATGAGGTGGGTGTGCTCCTGTGGTGGAGGGGGTGGGACTCTGCTGGCTTACTTGCAACAGTACGGACAACCGTGAGAGAACAACCACCATGGGAGAGCAATAACTGGAAGAGATGTTGAGGGCAACACCTACCACGCTGGCTTGAGCATCGGAGTGTGTATGGTGGGACTGAGGGGAGATTCCAGAGGAGAGGCGGGCATCGCAGAGTTGGAGCCCTGAGGTCTGAGAGCTGGGGGGGGAGGTGTGTCCAGCTGGGGCAGCCATGGGAGAGCTGTGGGCTGGGGTTACCTGAATGAAGAGGTGGGGGAAGGAAGAAGTGAGACTCATTGAGGACAGGGGTGTTGAAGGGCACCTGTGTCAGGGGAGGGCATCCCAAGGAGACCCCGCTTGGAGTTGGGTCTCAGATGGACTCTGACACTGGCCTGCCGTGTATCTTTGCGTGAGTTCCTCTTTTCCTTAGGAATATATCTCTGCTCTGTCAGCAGAGCCTCTCAGAGGCAGAGAGAGAGAGCTTCGAGGGCTCTTCTGTTTTCTGCCCTGATGCCTACTAAGAAATTGCTATTCTATTTTTATACTCTTTATTATGTTTATTCTTCGTATAGTGGGTGTACGAGTATGCACGTGTCACAGGAGGGTTAGGCACTTGCTGCCAAGCCCGTTGACCTGAGGCCAAAGCCCAGAACTCACGTGTTAGAGGGATTCCCACAAACTGTCCTTTGACCTCTATATGTGCTTGACGACATGTGTGCACTTGTGTGTGTGCATGTGTGTACACGTGTGCATGTGTGTGATGGGGTATGTGGAGTGTAGGCTAGCCTTGAACTGGCTGAGTAACTAAGCTAGGGATGACCCTGGATTTCTGCTCTTCCTGTGTCTACCTTCCAAGTGCTAGGATTTCAGATGTATGCCAGCATGCCTGGTTTATGCAGTGCTGGGGATTGAACCTAGGGCTTCATGCATAATAGGTAAGTACTCTACTATTGAGCCACACACATAGACATATCCTGTTTTAGCTAGCTTCAGCTGTCAACTTGACATGGCCTGGAGTCATCTGGGGGAAGTCTTAATTGAAGGATTACCTAGAGCAGATTGGCTGGTGGCCATGACTATCAGAAATTATCTTGATGGATGACTGATGTGGGAGGCCCAGCCCACTGTGGGAGGCGCCATCCCTAGGCAGGTGGATGAGTGACATGAGCCAGACAGCGGATCAGTTAGCAGCATCCTCAGTGGTTCCTGCTTGAGTTCCTGCCTTGACTTCCCTCAGTGATGAACCGTGACCTGGACATGTAAGCCAAATAAACCCTTTCCTCCCCCCAAGTTAAATCTCTTGGGGTACAACATAGATCTTAGAGTCAAGGTCAACCCAAGGCAAGACTGAGACTGAGGGCAGTGCCTCCCAAGTCAGGGTCCTAATCAGCCCGTGCATATCCAGGCCCCATCTTGCTGCTGCACTTGAAGATACTCAGGGGCAGGCCCTAGAGTCTGTTTTAGCAGTACCCAAAGGATTCAGAGGCCCCGAACGTGTGAGAGATTGCACTACAGAGTACAGCATGGTTCTTGGTCCTGGGGTGACACCAGCAGAGACAAATTCTTGCCTGCCAAGCACCAGACTTGCTCTACCCATTTGCTTTGGGTGGCTTCTGTGTTCAACCCCCCTAGCAGTGTGATATCACTTACACTGCCTCCATTTTCTAGCTGATGTCTGGAGTCCCAAGAACTTCCCAGGGCTGCCTGAGGGCAGGTTACTCTGAGCTTGGCATGAGCAAGGAGATGGTGTCTGCTTCAGGCTTTGGGCTCTACCTTCTGTGGACCTGAGAGAGCTCCAGGTAGGGAGAAGCTCCAGGGGACAGAACAATGTCATAAGGTGCTCTCTGGGCCATGAAGCTCGACCAGGGACAGATGTGCTGTTATCTTCCTCTGTCATGTCTGTTTGGTATTTGTGACAGAATTTGTAAAAACACATGTATATGTATGTTAGAATGTCACACACCCACATAGCAACACACACACACACACACACACAGATATGGATGGGGGGGTGGTGTTTGGCCTCACTGCCAAAAAGCCCCATGAGAGTCCATCCTCCTGTACAATGCTTGCTTTTCCGTGTTCAGCTGGAAATGTCAGCGCTGTGCTGAATGCCAGTCCCTGGTTGGAACAGGAACCTTCTCTCTTCTCAAAGGCTGTGCTTTGAAAGGCACGGACCATGCCAGGCTGGGGATCCTGGCAGAATTAAGGCTAGAGGCCAGGAAGTGAAAAGGCAGGCCCTAGGAGAGAAAAGCAGTGTATACTACAAACCAGAACTGTGCCTGACTGTTTGTTTGTTTTGTGTTTTTGAGACAGAATCCCATGTAGCCCAGGCTGATTTAACCCCAAGGGTGACCTTGAGCTTCTGATCCTCCTGTCTCCACCTTCCTAGTTCTGAGATTACAGGTACATGCCAGTATGCCCAGTTTATGAGGTGCCGGGGATTGAACTCAGGGATTTATGCATGCTAGGCAGGCGCTCTACCAACTGAGCCACATTCACAGCCTGGCCATCTATTTCATCCTCACTGTGTCCCAGACATCTCACTGACGTCATTCCCTTTTTCAGAAGAAGAAACTCAGTTTTGGAGAGGCTTGCACACTTGCTCAAGATCACATGGCTGGAAAAGAGTGGGGCAGAGAGTGCAGGCTCCAAGAGAGAAAACACCTTGGGGTCACCAATGTGTAAGGTGGAGCTGGTATTTGAACTCACATCTCTGCTCCTGGGGTCTGTGCTCTTTGTGTACCCTTCCCAAGTTTTGTGGTGAATAGACATACCGAGTGTGTGTGACAAGACAGACAAGGGTGATCAGGGGAGAAAAGGGCTGATTCTGCCTGTAGGGTCAGAATACAAGGTATGAATGACAGCTGGGGGAGCTCTGGGGGAAGAGGCGGGACAGGTCAGAGAAGAGAAGAGAAAGGCATACAGGCGTGAAATGGGGTGCCACATTCTGGTGCTTTATGACTGGCCCACCGAGAGAGCAGGAAGATGACCTCCACTTCTCCCTGCCCCCACCCAGCCTGGTTCAGAAAGCTTTACTGTCCTCACCCCCATCCCCCCCAACACTCCCCCCTCCCCAGGCTCCTGAGATGTGGACAAGAAAGGAACTTGTCTTTCCTGGCTCTGCTGGAGTCCTGCCGCTGAGGTTTGGTTACCATGGCAACAGGCTCCATGGAAACCCTCAGCTGGCCTTTTCCAGGATGGGCCTGGACCCAAGCCCACCTGCTGGTGCTTTGCCTCTGCGGCCTTGGCATCTGGGGAGATGTGTGGGTGGTCATTCTGGGGGTTTGCCTGCATCCACAAGCTTACCTTGGCAGGAGCAGAGAGTCCTAAGGTGGCAATCCTGGTAGGAAGGGCACCAGTGGGTGGCCCCGGGATTCCACATCAAATCCAGGCACAGAAGCCCAAATTCTCACGTGGAGACAAACTGGGGGAATGTCTGTCTGTGGCTACTGGTTGGTGCTCTGCCATGCTGTGCCCACGTCTGAGTCTGTTTCTCCCTACTCCGCTTCTCTCCGAGTTCTGCTCCAGCCAGTTTGTCATCTACCCCACACCCTGTGCTCATTTTGTCTCCAGGGCAGCTAAAAGACTGCTTTCGTAGTGACGTGTGGGACCTTGAACATGCCATGCACTCCTCCGGAGCCACAGGCTTGATCACTCTTCTTCTTTCCTCTTGCCTCTAAGACAAGATCTTTTCATGTAGCCCAGGCTGGCTCCAAACTCGAGATCCTCCTGCCCTAGCCTTCTGAGTGCTGGGATTACAGGTGTGTGCCACCATGCTAGGTCCCATGTATCTGAAGCATCTCTTGTAGGGCTGCTGCTTATCCAGTGTGCGTGAACTAGGCAATCGCTGTGTTAGCAAGCATTTACTGGTGTCCTTGCGTCTGGTACATTCTTTGTGCTAAAAGATGCTCTTACACCGTCTCATGCTCTTAATACTGCTAAGAGACAGAATTCTCATGCATGCTGGGCATGCGCCCCACCACCAGCTACACGTGTATATGCACATGCCACAACACGCAAGTAGAGGTCAGAGGTCAGTTTGCAGAAGGTGGTTCTCCTTCCACCGTGTGGGACCTTGGGATCAAACCCAGGTTGTCGGGCCTGGCTGCAGGTGCCTTTACCTGCAGATGAGCCATCTGGAGCCTGAGACAATTTTTATCCTTCTTGTCTTTGCACTGGGGTGAGGAAGGGGGAGGTCCTGTCACAAAGCCACCAGGGAAGCAAAAGAACATTGCCGGCCTGATGGCTGAGAGTCACTCTTAAACACTTCATTTTGTGGTCTGTCAGCTTTTATTGAGCACCAAGTATACCATGACCTCCTAGCTTCTGCCCTGCTGGAGCTGCCTCTCGGGGGGTGGAGCTACTGCAGGGCACGGAGAAAGGATGCTGGATGCAGGCAATGCTTGTTTTAGCTTGATGCCATTTTTGGTTGAGGCACACTAACCATGCAGGTTCACGAGTTACAGTGTGAGGTGTTGACGTGTGTACACATCACATGATGGAAGTTTGGGGTGATTGGCATATCCCTTAGGTCAGATAGTCATCATTTTGTTTCAGGGAAACTCCAGACCTCTCCTGGTAGCATCGATGTCAATGCTGCACCATTGCTGACTGAGGAGCAGGTTCATGAGGAGGAGGATGACAGCATCTCTAAGGAGCTGACACGCAAGGATGTGATCTGAAGAATAAGAAGAGCCAGTCACAGAGATAGAGATCTAGGCAGGGCCAGCACGGGTGGGCTTGACAGGGGTGGGGCCTGGTGTGTTCTCAGGTAGGAAGGGACCAAGGAGCTTGGAGGTTTGAGTGATGGGGGAGAGCTGGGAAAAGCGGGAGGCTCAATCTCACAAGTGCTGGGGACGCAGGGTTAGTGCGGTTGGTTCTGAGAGCCGTGGAAGCCGTTAGAAGGTTCTGTATGGAAACAGGTAGGAGAGAGTGGGCCAGGAGGCTGCCACAGTGGCCCAAGCTGGGGATGCTGGAATTGCAGAGGAGATGGAATTGCTGAGTGGGATTCCCTTTGCATTTGGAGCAGACAGAACTTGCTGATGGCCATTGAATGGATCGGGAGGAGGAGAAAAGAATCAGGGATTACCTCCCTCCCCTGTGCCTCCAGCACCTGCAGGATGACAGACAGGAAGCACTGAGGAGTCCTGGGACAGCTCCCGGGGCAGCTGGCTTCTGAGGGGGGAGGTTCAGAGTGTGTACTGGGTTTGGAGAAGAGCATCTAGGTGAGATGTTGAGGGCTGAGATTCTGGGTGAGATTTGAGCTGCAGAGGAAAACTTGGGAAACTTGGGTGCTGTAGACCGCTATTTTAAATCATGGGCTTGAGAGAAAAGACAAGGGGAAGAGACAGAGAGGCGAGAGGAGACAGAGAGGAGAGAGACAGAAATGAGAGGAGACAAAGAGGTAGAGAGGAGAGGGAAGACAGGAAGAGGGGAGAGGGACGGGGGGAGGGGAGACATTTGCTCATCACATGATGGGTATTTGTCCATAATACCTGTCCTGGTGTGCACCGTGTGCCCAGCACCAAGGAGCAGACGGAGGACTCCATAGGTGTGGTGGGTCCCAGACATGCTCTGAGTCTAGAGGCGCCATCTGGGGTTGTCTACTGTGGTTCTGAACATTCTGTATAAGGCTGGGCTTCAAGAAGAGCAGGTTGCCGCAAGATGCTAGGAAGGGGTGAGCTGGGAGAGAAGTTCCCCAGAGGTGAAGGATGTGCAGGAGAGAGGGGAGAGCAGAAGTGGAGGCAGGCAGATGTTTGCTGAGGGAGGGGGATGGGAAGGTAGCCAGGCAGAGGCTGCAGTAGTGAGGACCCATGGAAACCTGCAGGTACTCGGTGGTTTCTGGAGCAGAGCTCCCAGCGGCTTCTTTCCCATCCTCATCCTGAGGAGGCCACCAGATTCCTGGATTTCCATGTTTTGGTGTCTGCCTGACCTATTAGCACACAGAATCCCCGAGGCAGACTGCACATGCTGATACATACGTGTGCATCGGAGAGCACATGTCAGGTTGCGGAATCTGGCTGGGAAAGCTAGGAGTTTGGAATGTCTGAACTTGGGGACAGCTATGAGCTGTGAGCTTTGGACAGGGGATACCCCGCAGCTGCTAGACTAGGGTGTCGCCCGCAAGAGTGAGCGATGGCCTGTGCTAGTGCTCTGCCAGCTCCACTGCTCTGTCAGAATGTGACTGATGCTCACAGCTGCCTGACTGTGAAGCCCTACAGGAGGGGCAGCCCAAGAGAGGGACAGAGATGGTGAGGGTCTGGGCAGGGGGAGAGAGAAGGAGCGTGAGATTACAAGTGTGAGGGCAGAAGAGATGGCTCAGAGGCTGAAGCGCTGGCTGCTCCCAGCACGCACAAGACAGCTCACACGATCTGTAACTCTAGTTGGATCTGATGCCCTCTTCTGGTCTCTGTGGACACCAGGCACACATGTGTTACATAGATGTACATGCAGACAAAACACCCACACATGTAAGCAGAAAAAAAAAAAGAACTGTATGTGTATGTGAGAACATAATAGAGACATGGAGACTAAAATGTATTGAGACAAAGTCAGAAAGAGATAGGAGATTCTCTGTCTCTGTCTCTGTTTGTCTCTGTCTGTCTCTGTCTCTCTCTCTGTCTCTCTCTCTGTCTCTCTCTCTGTCTCTGTCTCTCTGTCTCTGTCTCTGTCTCTCTCTCTCTCTCTCTCTCTCTGTGTGTGTGTGTCAAGCAAGGGTGGAGGTTGTGGAAACCAAGAGAGAGAGGGAGGGAGGGAGAGATACTGATTTGTATCTTAGCTGTGTGTGACTTTGATTTTACACTTCTGTTCATCTTAGCTTCTGGGTTTTCCTTATGTATACTTACATAGTGAGCTTTTTAAAGAAATGAAGGCTGGTGAATGGCTGAGCAGGGGAAGTTGCCTGCCGTGCCCTGAGCTAAGTCCCTAGGATCCAGTTGGCGGAAGGAGAGAATGGACTTCCAGAAGTTGTCTCCCCTAAGCTCCGTGTTATGGTAAGGCTCCAACCCCCTTAAGCCTGTGCAAAGACACACAACGCAGTTATAATGTTTATGAGCTGCACGCCTAGACTGGGCAGACCCACCACTGCAGACTGGGCAGACCCACCACTGTAGACTGGGCAGCCCCACCACTACAGACCGGGCAGACCCACCACTGCAGACTGGGCAGCCCCACCACTACAGACCGGGCAGACCCACCACTGCAGACTGGGCAGACCCACCACTGCAGACTGGGCAGACCCACCACTGCAGACCGGGCAGCCCCACCACTGCACTGCTTTGTTCCCCAGCTATGAGATCCCTTGCTACTTGTGGCTCCTCCAGGCCATGTGGTTCCGCCTCATCTTCCTTCCACCTCTTCTTTCTCCATCCTTCTTCCTCCCTCTCCCTCTCTTCCCCTACTCTCTAAAATCTCCAGTCCCACCTTTCCCTTCCCCTGCCCAATCACAGGCTCTAGCCTTTATTTGACCAGTCAAAATGGGGAGAAGGTTCACATGACATCACCTGAGTATGTGATCCACTCCTTATGGGGCAGACTCTCTTGAGGAAGCAGAATTAGCATCAGATACAAACAGCACCAGGGCAACTCACAACACCTCCATATACTGAACTGTGGTACACATGCATACTTACATGTGCACTCATGTATGCACACATGCAACATACACTCAAGCATAACACACATGCACACACACATGTATACGGACACATGCACTCATGCATACACACATGCAACACACACTCATGCATAACACACATGCATACACACATGAACTCATGCACACACACATGCATACACGCACATGTTCTCATGCACACACACATACATACACACATATGCATACACACATATCAATACACACATGCACACATGCATACACACATGCTCTCATGTACACACATACATACACACATATGCATACACACATGCTCTCATGTACACACATACATACACACATATGCATACACACATGCACACATGCATACACACATGCACTCATGTACACACACATGCATACACACACATGCACTCAGGTACACACATGCATATATACACACAATAAATAAATTTGCAATAAAAATATAAAAAAATGGTTTTTGATGTAAGTTTGGTCTTTTAACTTTCTGCAATTTGGGAATATCTGAGGAAAGCTTGGCGATTTGCATGCAAATTGACCTGGAAATGTAACTTCATAGGATTTATTCAGAGGAGATAATCACGGCCATGCTGATGATTTAATTGCAGGGATGTTTTTGAAGTGTCAGTTGGTAATAGCAAAAAACTTCCCAAGAAACAAAAAAAGAAAAAAAGAAAAACCACTATCTGAATATACAAAAATGGGCAAATAGAAATTTGCAAAATGGAGCTTTTTCTTATGTTTTATCCATACAGTGAGTCCCCAAGTGGCCTTTACAACAATGCAGAAGGCCAGCTGCAGAAGGGCGTCCTACAGACAATCTCCTGAAACAGAATACATGTTTGCCTGTAGAATGACCTGGAATTTAAAAATGTAAAACATTTGTGTGTGTGTGTGTGTGTGTGTGTGTGTGTGTGTGAGAGAGAGAGAGAGAGAGAGAGAGAGAGAGAGAGAGAGAGAGAGCGCACTTCTGTCATGTGGAAGTCAAAGGACAACTTTGTGAGGTTGATGATCTTCATCCATCCTTACGTAGGTTCTGGGGATCCAATCCAGGTTGTTAGACCCTCCGACAAGTGCTTTGCTGGCTGAGCCCTCTTGCTAGACCAACTGTCAGGAATTGTTATCACTAGAAATGAGTTGCATGTGCCCTGTGGTAAATGCTCCACACCGGGCTGCTGTGGCTGCCCTCCTGTCTCGGTGAGTTCTCCAAGACACAGAGATGGCTGCTATCATCCAAGTGTGATTTCGGTGGTCACCATTAAATCCCACCTCATCCATGACAATTCACACAGATATATGCCACTTCTCCTCTGTTAACTGTCCCACAGGGGCTGAAGCCAGCTGCTACCCATTCAGAAAAACAATCTCTTGCGTCTTAATAGGCACCGAGGCAGTCTGCGCCCCTGACGGTTATAAATGGATGTCTTTTAAGGTGGGCGCTTTGGCGGTCTGTTTGCTGCAAGGAAGTGAACTCTGACACTGATGTGTCAGGAAGGCCAACTCAGGTGCGTGGAGAAGGCTCACACAGACCTCAGGGCTTTGTCCCTTCCCTGAGGAAATAAAAATAAGACAAACAGGGGCTGGAGAGTTGGTTCAGTGGTTAAGAGAAATGACTGCCCTCCCAGAGGACCCAGATTTGATTCCCAGTACCCACATAGGGGCTCACAACCATCTGTTAACTCCAGTCTGGAGGGAACCCTCTTCTGGCCTCAGAGGGTAGTGCACACACATGATGCTCACACATAGTATGTGTGCGCACACCACACACACACACACACACACACACACACACACACACACGCAAAGGCAAAACATCCACACACATAATATAAATTGGAAAAAAAAGGTAAGCTGGGAAGTTAGAAACACCTCAAGGAACTGAATGACTTACTAACAAAGATACTGGGTTTGCCTTCATTTTCCTCCTCGGTCACTCTCTGTTGTGCTGAGGACTGAACCCAGGGTCTCATATTCACCAGGCTAGTGCTCTACCGGATGCTGAATCTATCTCCTGGGCTATCTGCTTTCTGCATTCAACTCAATCTGGAGCAAAGGCAGAGAAACATAAAACCTAAACCATCACTTCTTTCCAGAGCTCAAATGTCATTTGTGTCTATGCAAATAAGGTGTTTCTTCTTCCATGTCATGGGAGAAGGGTTCTTCCTCCGACATCCATGCTTTCTAGCCAGCAGAGAGCTAATGACCTGCCCAGGGACCACAGCAGGTTTCTCTCTGGCTTTCAGAGTAGATGAATACACAGAGAGGATGCCCAGCCTCAGGCTCGGTGGTGGGGCCTCCTGTCTGACTGGCCTCCCGTCTGCAGCCCCTGGCCATAGTTTGATGTTTCAGATTCTTGGTCCTCAGACAGGAGTCATTCCGTCACATCCTCAGTCCCTGCACTAATCCCGGGTGTACCCACTGGGGTGATGATTAGATTTCAAGTGAGATGTTACCTTGGCAACCAAGTTACCGGCTCACTCAATTAACCCGCTTTCCCCTTGTAATCAATACTCATTAGCTTCCAATCGCTTCTTTTTTGTGTCTTGCAGCTTTAACTGCATTCAGACCCAGTCTGCTCCTTACAGGTAACAGCCAGCTCACTCTCAAAACCTAGGACACTTTTGAATCCGGCAGAAGCCCTCTCCTCGAGACCTTGAGGCTGTGGCCTTCCTCCAGGCTTATTGGAGAACATGCTAGCTGGTCGTCTAGGTAGAACTGCCAAGGGAACCGCCATGTTGTTTCTGGCAATCCATCGGGCCACAGGGAAGTTGACCAGCAGGATGATGGCATGTTGGCCTTCAGAACCAGAAAGGTTCCCTTTTTTTGTCTGGAATCCCTGGGTCTTCAGAGGGAGAAACGCTATGTGGTGGGCATGGTAGGCAACCCAAGTTGAAGATAGAGAGAAAATTTAGATGCTCATCAATCTGCTTCCTCCTCACTCTGCTTCTAAAGGGTGCTGGTGGCATTCATGGGGAGAGACGGTTCCAGACATCTTCCTTCACTGCACAGAGATGGGACCATGACAATGGACATTCCAGAGCCTCTGTCCCATTCCAGAGCTGGTACCTTGCAGGGATCTGGCCTAACCCTTTATGGAGTAAGGATGTCACTCGGGCTAGTCAGAGGGGACAATGGGGTTGTCCTAATAAATCCAGAGCCACGGGCATCTGACTGCTGCATTTGAGCCAAAGTACATGTGAATACCACCTCCCGCATGTACACGCACACGCAGAATAAACAAATAAAAATATAATGAAAATTAAAAGAAAAAAGAAAAGGGGCTATTTCTGCCTTTAGCAACGTGTTGCTGAGAGCTGACCAAGTCAAACGCGCTCTCTCTCTTCTCTCTCTCTCTCTCTCTCTCTCTCTCTCTCTCACACACACACACACACATACACAAACACACACACTTGCTCTTTCCCTCCCTCCCTCCTCTTTTTTCTTCCTATTTCTGTTTTAGAAAATTCCTTAAAATTATTAAAATTATATGTGGGTGTTTTGCCTGCATGAATGTCTGTGCATCATGAGCATGCAGTACCTGGGGAGGCAGAAAGGGGGCGCCAGATCCCTTGGAACTGGAGTTACTGAGGGATACAATGTGCACCCCCATGTGGGTGCTGGGAATCGAACCTGAGTCCTCTGGCAGAGCATCAGGCTCCTAACCACTGAAACATCCTCCAGCCCCTGTTTGTCTATTTAATTATTTGTTTGTCTGTTTATAAATAAGGTGGGGCCATGTAGCCCAAGCTGGCTTCAAACTCACTATGGCACCAAGGATGACTTTGAACTCCTGATCCTGCTTCTGCCTCCCCAGTGCTGGGACTACAGTGTACTTACCCTGGTTTGCTCAATTCAGTATGTAGCAGAAGATGACCTTGGGCTCCCATCCTCCTGCTCCACACTCCAAGGGCTAGGATAATCGATGTGTATAAACAATGCTGTTTAATTGATGCTGGGGACTGAGCTCAGTCCCATCCACTCAGCAGGTGTTGAGCCCTCTGCCTCCCCTCTCCCCCAGAGACAGGCTACCATGCAGTTTTGAATCTCACTCGGTCCTCACAAGCTAGGACTACGGTTCCCATTTTATAGATGAAGAAACTAAGGCACAGAGATAAACTTGGAAAACGTCATCTGCAACTGGGAGAGACAATCAGGATTTGTCCTTGGGTTCCTGATTTCTGCATCTGCTGTTGCCCTTTCCCCTCAGCTCTTTGAACTCCTATCCACCCTTCAAGACCCAGTTCAAATATAACCAATACCACCTTTTCCAAGGAGTCGCTCCTGGTGTCCCCCTATACTCTGGGTTGGGCACAGACTTCTAGTCACACATGGAGGTGAGGATGGGGCATTGGTAACCCTCTGAACTCTAGATTCAAAACCCAGCTCCCCACCCCCAGGAAGGGGGGCGACCTTCCACCTCTACTCACACTGTGAGGTAGGCAGGCAAGAGGGATTTGACTTGTGTCATTCCCAAGTGAGTGCCCTGAGGTTTAAAACGGAATAGGTGTTCTGCTCTCCTTTCTCATGGGAGACTCTGGAACTGTCCACAGCCTCGGTTTCCCTGCCTGTCAAGCGGAGGCACAGGAGTGCTTCCTCCTAAGGCTGGGGGATGGCTGCATGACTGAAATCTGCGAAGCGTTCCTGCAGGTGACTGCTGGCGGCCAGCTCAGTTCGCTCAGAACTATTATTTTCATTAATCTCATTACTGAAGGGCGCGTGGTAATGGGCTGCTTGCCAGAGCCTCCTCCCCAGGCTGGGCTGTGTCTTCAGGCCAGGCAGGACCTGGCTCTGTGCCCAGCTCCAGGGAGCAACCCTTCAAGGGAAGAAAAAATGAGTCTGTGGCTCAGGGAGGGTTCCCTGGAGAGAGAGAGGATGAGTGTGGGGCAGGGTCAGCATTCTTGGGGTGGCCCACTTCTGTCGGGGCAGATCCAGGGCAGGACAGCAGGAAAGTCACCATCCTGATCTCGCCATCCACTGGATATTTGTAACTGGATCTCATTCCTGACCTCTGCTAAGACACTGGATCTACACTCAGCCTGGACCCTGGGGAGGGTTCTTACAGTCTTTGTACCTCAGTTGTCCCCTCTGGGAACTGGGATCTACCCATTGGGCTCATTGCTAACCGAGTTGGTCCCAGGAAATAGCTCAGGACAAGTATAGCATGTGTTCAATAGAATGATAACCCAGGCTACTTGGCCCTTGGGGAGAGGCTCTTGGGAAGGTCCTGGGTTTGCTCTGAGCAGTGGCTTAAGCTCTGCCCTGCAGGCCTCAGCTCATCTGAGGGAGCCGCAGGGTCTTTGTCTGTAAATAGGTGCAGTGTGCATCTCAGGTTGCGACAATCCATAGTTGGACATTGACTATGACTTGACACCAGTTTGATGGGGAGAGAGAAAGACAGAGACAGACAGACAGACAGACAGACAGACACAGAGAGAGAGAGGGAGAGAGAGAGAGAGAGAGAGAGAGAGAGAGAGAGAGAACAAATATCTGAATATTTGGCATATGTGTAGGGGTCAGCAGACAGCTCACAGGACTTGGTTCTCTCCTTCCACCACGTAGGCTCAGGGCTCAGGAATCAAACTCAGGTGTGTCGGGCTTGGCAGCAAGCACCTTTACCTACTGAACCATCTTGCTAGTTCTTTTGGTTGGGGTGTGTGTATGTCTTTAAGGCTGAGGGGTGAGGTCCGACTCTGGACCAGTAGTTAGCTCCACTCCCAACACTAACAGTCAAGCCCATCTCCCAGAGAACCTGCGTCAGGCTGAGCACTAGATACGCTTTATTTAATAACCCACAAAATAACTCTGTCTCAGGAGTTAGGGCCTCCCTCTAAGGCTCAGAGAAGTTGAGGAGGTGACTCCAGATCACACAGCTTCTTGTCCAGTTCTATCAACTACCCCCTAATCCCCAGACCTCTCCTTGTGGTCAGCCCTGAGCCCCAGCCTTCCCAGAGCTGACTCTGAGAATTCTCAGAGCCACTGGACTGTCCCTGCCATGATCTTTCAGATCCTGTATAATGCCTGGGCTTTCAAACAGCTCAGGTCTGAAGAGTGGCCTTGGCTGCAGGGGGTGGGGTGGGGGTGGGAGTGGGGAGAGGGGCACGGGGGAGGGGCACAACTTCTCAGAAATCCAATAAGTCAAGTGACTCAGTGTGTGGGCATCCCCTCCCCCCAGCCTCACTCTAGTCCCAGCTGACCATGGTCACGGTCACCTCCACTCCTGCCCTGCCTCAGCCCCTCTTTCCAGTTAAGCCCTCTCTGCTCCCTCCTTCAGCCTGGCTCCCACCTCAGGCACAGCCTCTTCATCCTCCATGTCTGGTCCACTGCACAGCTTTTCCAGACTCTCTCCCCCCCCCCCCCGCCCGTCTTTCTAAACTTTGCCTGTGCAGCATTGTCTCACAGGAGGTTGGATTCTGTCCCTCTTCTACCCGTGGCCTCACAATGGTAAGACTTGCCTTCCCACCTGTGTCCCCAAAATGATGCAGACATAGCCCAGGGCACTGTCTAGTGTGCCTAGTGGCCTCTGAGGTTCTGAACTCCTTTGCCACTTGCCGGAGTGACCCCCACCTCTAATCTCACAGCCCCTCCTAATTAGCCCCCCATTGGCACTTTTTCTGGGAATGTCCCCCTGATTCCCACAGAGGGCTGTTGGTCCTTCCCCGGAATCAGTGGCAGTCTCCTCAAGTGACAGTTATCTAAATAACTATCTCTTCTTTCCCTCATCCTTGAGAACCTGTAATGATACCCAAAAAGTTGCCTTCAACGGGCTCTGTTCTGTACTGGGTGCTGCAACAGGCTTTATCTGACTGATGTTCATTTTCCATACAATCCCTGATCCCATTTATGTGATGAACAGGAGTACAGACAGGCTTGGTCCAGCTCAGGCTAGCAGGGTCTGGAAGTCTCCTAAATGAATGGATGAGCAGGGGAATGAATGGTTACATCACAGCCTTAGGAGCTTGATGGAAGAGAAATCTTTAGTGGATCCATGACCCCAGCACTATTATCCCACTTTACAGATGTTAAAACTGAGGTTTGATTACAAAAATGACTTTACTAAGCCCAGAGAGAGGTGGTGGCAAGGACAGCGTCTATGTTAGTCACAGCTTGTATTAAGACAAAGATCTGTGGATAAGTTATTTCTGGGAAGAGGAGGAATCCATTTTATTCAGCAAAGCTGCCTTCTTGTGCCTGGGGCTATGGCCTTGACTCTGTCAGGAGCCTTTCAGGTCATCAGCTTTTTGGGGGTGAACCTAGCTGACTGAGGTTTAGCCCAGAGTGCCTCTTCAGAACACACTAGATTGGTGGTTCTCAACCTTCCTAATGCTGGGACCCTTTGAAACAGCTCCTCCTACTGTGACCCCCCAGAAAATTATTTCATTGCTACTTCATGACTGAAATTTTGCTACTGTTATGAATACTAATGTAAACATCTGATTTGCAGGATTTCTGATATGTGATCCCTGTGGAAGGGTCCTTAGACCTTCCAAAGTGTCACGACCCACAGATCGAGAACCGCTGAACCTGAGGGAGGGTGTGTAGACCCAACTGGGAATTCAGCTTTCGTGAATGCGTGCTTCTGGGTTTGAATTCTGCTTCTGCTACCTGCTGGCTGAGTGGCCTTGGACAACAGTTTAATGTCTGAGGACCTCCTTCCCTCACCTGCAAGTGGAAACGGGGGGCTTCCTAGCAGGTCTGTGTGAGGGTCACATACGCGCACGCACATGCACACCTTGCCCCTGCATATGTGCATGTGCACACTCAGGCATGCTCACATGCACACACACCTGCACGCACGCATGCACACACACACACACACACACACACACACACACACATACACACATGTATACACGCACTCCCACACTTACCCAGCACGTGCATGTGCGCCCACTCACATGCCCCCCCATGAGTGTCTCCGCAGCATTCACTTCTGTTGGGTCACGTGAAGCTGGGACTTGGGTTAGGTTGAGAATTAGGCTAGAACTTGAGAGAAGCTAGGAGCGGCACTTCCAGCCAAGCACCAGGTCTTTGCCAATTTTCTCTGCTTCTTGGAGTCACCCAGAGACTTATAGGTGGGGCCTGGTGCATAGCTGAACGAAGGGGGGGAGGTGAGTGGATCTGGAACCCTGCATCTACCCATGGGCTGCGACCTTGGGCCCCGTTCAAATCTTAGTTCCCCCTTCTATAAATTTGAGTAACATCACCAAGCCCAACAGACCGAAAAAATCAAATCAGATCATGAGGGGACCCTTAGACCCGATGAATGCTTTATATTTTTAAAATTGCACTGAGCTTGGTGGCTAAGCCTATTTTTCCAACTACTAGGGTGGCCAAATTGGAATGATCCTAAGTTCAAAGCTTGCCTGAGCTTTGAGTAAGACCCTGTCTCAAAACAAAACAATGTAAAAAAAGAGGCCTGAGGCTATAACTCAGAGTTAGAACGCTTGCCTGGCCATTAAAAAAAAAAAAAGATTGTCTTCTCCCGGAATGTCTGCATTGAATTATTTGTTTCTGAACGGTGTGGGTGGCTGGTAGCTGAGTTTCTCTACCCATCAGTCACTCATCTACCCAGGCAATTCTCCCTGTTGAGAGTAGGCTGGCATTGAAAAGACACGGGGTTCTGGGTGAAGCAGCTAGTGAAGAATGTGCTTAAGAGGGCTCACCAGAAGTGAGCCTCCGGCTCCGTTTGCAAAGGTGCAGAAGCCTGGTCTGTGCGTGGTCGGGGAGCTGCTGGAGGGAGGGTTGTTTCCAGCCGCCTCCTGAAGCCACTGCTGGTTCTCTGGCAAATGAAGCGTGCACGCCCCCTGCTGGACATCGGGCTAACTTCATGTTTGCCTTCAAAGACGCCAAGCCACTAGGTCTGGGAAATGACATATCCGTAAAGGTGGATTTACAATGAATATAGGAAGCTCTGTGTGGGTCTGGGGACTTGTACAGGGCAGGAATTTGAAGCTGTGACTCCATGATTGAGCCCTGGCAGTGCCTGGGGAGGGGGAACCTCTCCTCTGGGAGAATCCTGGCAGCTAGCCCCAGCTTGCTGGAGGCAGGGTCGGGTAGGAGGCGGAGAGAGCAGAGGGGGTTTCAAATTCCCAGCCCCTTGCCTCATCTGGCGGGCTTGGTTTTGGGATTTCCTGTTTTGTCCCAGATCAGCCCCAGGGTGTAACCTGATAGCCATGAAAAAGAACTTAAACCGTATTCACCAGTCTGCCCGTGTGTGTGTGTGTGTGTGTGTGTGTGTGTGTGTGTGTGTGTGTGTGTGTGTGTGTATGCACTGCATGTGTGCATGTGTGTGTGTATGTACTGTATGTGTGCGTGTGTGCACTGCATGTGTGTGTACTGCATGTGTGCATGTGTGTGCACTGCATGTGTGCATGTGTGTATACTGCATGTGTGCATGTGTGTATACTGCATGTGTGCATGTGTGTATGTACTGCATGTGTGTGTGCACTGCATGTGTGTGTATGTGTATGTACTGTGTGTGTGTGTACTGCATGTGTGCGTATGTGTGTGTCTGTGTCTTGACATCTATCGGCAGCTGCTCTGGGCTGGTGACATCATCCAGCTAACACTTTGCTGTCCCTCTAAAGCCGTGTCCCTGCCCCCACATCCCTAGGACTGCCATCGTGAACTTGTTCTGGGTTCTCTAGCATCAGGTGGTGGTAGTGGTGGGGCAGGGCCACGAAAACAATTCAGTAGGTAGAAGGGAAGGTGAGTGGATTCAGACAGGGTTCCCTAAGGCTGGAGCAGGAAGGTAGGAATGTCATTTGGTGAGGGGGGTGCCTGAGCCTTTAGCTAAGGGGAGTGGTGCCCCTCAGTGCCACAAGGAGCCTGGGAGGCCACAGCTGTGTGATGCTGGGCACTTGTGGCCTATGTCGGACTCTGTGTCTGTCTGACCTCTTCCCCTCTGTCTTTCTTCCTGGCTGAGCTGTGGTGTGCAGGATGTGCACGTGTCCTTGTGTACACAGAAGTCAGAATTGCTAGAGACAGGACCCCTGTTGGCTTGACTCTCCCAGAAAGGGGCTTATCAGCACTGGAAGTCCACGTGTGGGCCTTGTTCTTCTTGTATCCTCTCTTTGCTTGGGCCATGAAGGCCTTAGATGGCCTTCCGGATCCTCCTGTGTGATGTCATCTTCCCGGGGCTCCTCCCCTGACTTTCACCAAGGCCTCCAAGCCCTGGCTAACCCGTGTGCAGCCCTCTTCCTGGGCCTGCTCCTTTCAGAGTCCTACCTCTCTCTCAAACTAAGCTCTGGAGTGGAGACCTCATCTCTTATATTCCCTACTGTGCCTCTGGACTAACAACAGTGTCTAGCACACAGTAGGCTGTCAATAGCTATGTTTGGGCTTGGCAGAGGCTTCTGCTATGAGCTACTTTGGGGTTAGACTATTCTGACTTGAACTTGGGTTGGAATCCCAAGTCCCAGCTATATCACTTATGTCTCTCCATTTTTGAGTCTCTGCTGGTTCTGCCCTGGGTGGGTGGGGGCTAAGTAGATTGATACCCAGCTGGCTTGGAGGACTGGGTGAGGTCCTGCACACGCGTCGACATGTGGGAGGCAGCATCTGGCATCCCCAGTGCCCTCACTTCTTCTTCTTCTTCTTCTTCTTCTTCTTCTTCTTCTTCTTCTTCTTCTTCTTCTTCTTCTTCTTCTTCTTCTTCTTCTTCTTCTTTTGGTTTTTCAAGACAGGGTTTCTCTATGTAGTCTTGGCTGACCTGGAACTCACTCTGTAGACCAGGCTAGCCTCGAACTCAGAAATCCACCTGCCTCTGCCTCCCAAGTGCTGGGATTAAAGGCATGGGCCACCACTGCCCGGCTGATCCTCACTTGTTTAGGCTCATTTTGCCATCACTACCACCAAGGCAGGGGTGTGGATGTGGGTGGGTGGTGGGTAGGGTAAGGGTTGGGGGTAGGTGTGGAGTGGGTGTGGGTGTGGGATGGAGTGGAAGTAGGGGTGAGGGTGGGGTAGGAGTGGGGGAGGGGTAAGGGTGGGGGAGGGGGAGGGGTGGGAGTGGGGATGGGGTGGGAGTGGGAGTGGGATTATTGTCTCACTTGACAGATGGAGACCCTGAGAAATAAGACAAATGCCCAGTATTACCCTCATCTTCCCAGCCAGGGCTGTAGGGCCAAGAGGCTTGGGCCCTGGCCAGCCTCCAGGGCACTGCCTATAGCTCAGGATGATGAACTGAGGGCCCTGTCTCAGCTCTGTCCTAGCTCACTGTGGCCCTGGAGATCCATGACTCCTGAGAAGCCCATTTCTCCTCGTGTTTCAAGGAGGTCCAGGTGCAGGGCCTGGGGCGATAACACAGAACCACATGGACCAGACATGGCGGCACAAGCCTGCAATCCCAGTACTATGTAGGTCAAGGCAAGAGGATCTGAAGTTCAAGGTTGTCCTTGGTTAATAGTAAGTTCGAGGCCAGCCTAGGCTGCAAGAGACGGTGTCTCAAAACCAACCAACTAACCAACCAACCAACCAACCAACCAGCCAGCCAGCCACCAGGAGGTCCAGTGCGGGGAGGGCTGGCAGGAGGACAGATGGGTCTGGGAGGAACCAGGAGCTGTGGACATGGAATCTGCAGGGCCTCGGCTCCTCAGCTCTGGCTGGAGTTGCCGGGCCAGAAGGTAGCCCGGACCTGCCAAATCTTTGAACTTTTCAAAGAGAAGCAGATAATTTGGATTTTTGATGTGAAATCTGATTTTTAAAGTGTTGGCAACAATTTAAAAAGAAAAAAGAAACAAAGAAGTCTGTGTGGGCAAACAGAGGCCATTTGTGGCCTGTGTCTGGGCTCGTGGGCAGTTGCTTTGCAATCCATGGCATGCCCAGTTGCTACAGACCCCTTCCTGTCCAAGATGCTTCTTAGAAATGACTCTCATAGCTGAGTGATTGCTCTGTGTGTGAAGTCATTTAATCTCCATCCCCTCCACTCCCCCAAGTTCTCCTACTGTGTAATATTCCAGTAGGACATGTCATCTCCTTTGGGCAAGCAGAGATTCAGAGAGGTGACTTGACTTCTCCAGGGTCACACAGCACATAAATGGCAGACTAGGCAAAAAGGGGACCCCCTGCTTTGAAGGTCATCTGTATAAACACTTCACCAACCTGCCACAAGACACACTTTGTTCAATTTTCTGTCCTTCAGAACCCTGATCCTGGCTTTCTGGGGTCTTATACACTCCCTGGCTGACTCATGGCTGATTGGGCACCACCTTTTTAAAAATATTAAAGATTTATTTTTAATTGTCTGTGGGTGTGTGTATGTCTCGGGAATATGCACTCAGATGCCCCTTCCTTGAGGGCTGGAGTCACAGGTGGTTGTGAGTCACCTAATGTGGGTGCTGGGACCCGAACTCCCGTCGTCTGCAGGAGCAGGACTAGACTCTTAGCCTCAGATCTCTCTCTCCAGCCCTGGAAGTCTGACCTGGAAGGATAAGGAGTCAGGCTGGCCACCACCCCTGCTCCTCCCAGCACCCCTCAGTGCCCCAGGCTGTGTGGGAACCTGGGGTCTGATGAGCAGTGGTTATGGATGTAAGCAGATGCCCCCCCCCCCCCAGGTTCTGCCGAGTGATTGTTCTGCTCTGGAGCATGCTTGAGGTCATGGGGGTTCGGACAGACCCCAGGTTAGCAGAGCTGCTGTCAACCTGTTATTTCCAGGGATGTGAAGAATTTCTCCAAAATGCACGTCTCTGAGGGCACACCTGCCTAGCTCAGGTGCCTTGTGCCGTGTGTCTGCATCTGGGCCCAGGAAGCTGCAATGTGCACATCTGGCTGGCTCAGGTGTCCGCTGTGTGGGTTCCGTCTGTGTGCACCATTGATGGGTTGGTATGCCAGAGACCACACGGGGATGCATGTGTTTGGGGCATTGAAGAGGCTTAAGGGGTTAAAGAACAGAGGGTTAATTTACTCACAGAACTCGTGGACGCTTCAGATGAACGGTGTGATAGGATTTCAGATTTGTAAGAATGTGACTATTGCCAGGGTTCGGGGCTCCCCCTGTCTCCGCAGCTGATGTCTCCAGGCTGGCTTCTGTTCTAGCCTCTGTCACTGTGGGGCTTCAGTTTTCCTTGATTTTGACCTTGATCCTGCACCAGGTGTTTATTACATTTGTCCATTCAAGCTGCAGCCACAGCGGGGAGATATTTGGAAGGACTTCCAGGCGGATGTTAGGAGAGTCTGGGACTCACGCCCTCAGGGAAGCTGCAAAGATGTTCCTTCTGATGGGGAAGGTGGCAAACAGTAATTAAAGTGGCCATGGATTTTGCTGTCCCAGAGTGCCACCCATCCATGCACAGCTGGCACACTGGTTCCCTTCTTGTGGACAAATGGACCGAGGCTCAGAGAAGGCAAGAAGATCCCCAGGCTCATGGAGTGGTCAGGATTTAAACCCAGGTCTACCATCTTCTTCCCATCTCTCCACTGTCCCTTTGTATCCATGGAGACCTCAAGCTGGGGCTGGGCCGCCACTCCTGGAGGCTGTCCTTGTCCCTTTAGGGAATCCAGTCTTCCTGCAGGTGAGTGTCACTGGTGCCCCAGGTACTCTCCAAATGGAGGAACTAAGGTGACCTCTCCCAAACGTGTCCCTGGAACCCACCTGACCCACCCCTTAGCTGAGGGCTACATGTAGGCTCTCAATTAATGCATGCCTGCTGACCTGATTCTCACCCTGCTGGCTGAAGCCGGGTCACTCTCAGGGATGTGGCAATGAGAGTATTGTCTGTGCCATCCACGGTTTCAAAATGGAGGACCCAGAGTCTAAAGAGGGGACATTGAGTATGCTTTTCTATCTTTGAGACCCCGGTGCACCTGTCACCATGGCCCAGTTGAGAGGTACTATGGTGCCATAGAGGCAGGTTTTCAGGCACACAGGAAGTGTCAGGTCGGATCCATCTCTGTCATACATTTGCTGTATGATCTCAGGCAAGCCATTCTGTCTCTTGTAGCCTCAGTTCTGTATCTACGAAATAAGAACAATACAGGCCTTATTAAACGACCAAATTGTGGGAACTCAGAGAACGAAGGCGTCAATAATTGTGGCCGGGTCAGAAGGGATGGCATTGGCCAGGTGCGGTTACCCATTCAGTATCTCCGGAAGATTGAGGGGCGGGGCACGCGCATCCCCATTTTATAGAGGAGAAGGCTAAGGCTCAGAGAGACTCCACATCTTGCTCAGGGGCTTCCATTAGGGTGTCTCTCCCAACCTGTGACTCCACAGCCTAGAATGCTCAACCAGGTGGGCTGTCTACCTGCTTAAGGGTCGGCCTGGTCTGGGCCCCACGCCAGCAAAATAGATGCCTGCCGGAAATAAACTAGGGGTGTGCTCTCCCAGGCCTGCATATCCATTACATAGTTGACTGTGTTAAATGGGATTAGTTCAGGAAATGAGATTACAGATGTCAGGTATCTTGG
Source organism: Uromys caudimaculatus (assembly GCA_028551405.1). Classification (NCBI taxonomy): domain Eukaryota; kingdom Metazoa; phylum Chordata; class Mammalia; order Rodentia; family Muridae; genus Uromys; species Uromys caudimaculatus. Next base: position 118,832,176 of record CM052702.1, read on the forward strand.
GGAACCACAGAATACTCAGGAAGCCTTGGGTTTTAGATCTTCCCACATGGTGGGGAAGGAGAACGGGCCGGTGAGTCAGGAGGTCGGGGCTTGAATCCTGGCTCCATCAGGAGCTTCTGCCAACAGTTCCCAGAGTCTCTAGTGATTAGATCCAAGCCCGCTGAGCAGCTGGTGTCCATTAGCACGCGTCAGGTTATGTGCTAATTACAAACGGCTGGGCTTGGAGGCCTTCAGTGTGGCTTCTGTTTGCTATGTCATTCAATGAAGGGATTCTGTTCTCTTCATCAGGAGACCCCTATCGACATTCCCTCGTAGAAGGAAGGGATGGGAGGGGCCTCAGACCCTCACCTGACACTCTGGCTACGCCCCCTGACCCTCCCAGCCAGCTGTATATAATTCAGACTTAACTGTAGAGGCTCGAGCTACAGACTTCGGAAGCCAAAAGGATTCCATCTCTGTGGCTGTGAGGGAGCTGTCATCCTGCAAGGATGAGACTTTGCAGTGATATGGCTGCTTTGGGGGTAAGTGAGTAAGTGAGCTCGATAAACTCTTTGATTCACCAAATTGGACTTTGGTGGAATCGGACCTCAGTCTGGCATTGATGCTATTTGGGGAGGGGCAAGCACTTGCCTCTGTCTTCCCGAGTAAGAGATAGCGCCACAGTCTCCAGGAGACATATGTAGTAAGTACAGCTCAGTTTGCAAAGCAAGAGGTTTCCACATATCTGTACCTCGGAAGCGTCCATTGTGAAGCTAAGCCAGCATACCTGTCTCCCCTAGAAGGTTTCCAGATCCCTTCAGACTCAGGACTTTTTTTTTATCGTGTCCCCTGGCAAACCCTGATCTGTGTTCTGCCATGATCGATCATTCTCTTTTCTTAAATGAAGCCACACAACGCTCCTTCCTGCAGCGCGGTGTTTGAGGTGACCCCACTGTGTGTATTCTTCCTATTGTGAACGTCTGCTGCAGGGATCGTGACCTTAGAGACGGATGTGTGCATTGTTCCCAGTTCTGGCTGTAAGGAAGTTCGCTCGCTGCTGGTGGGCGGAGGGTAGCTTGCAAAGGTTCAATGCTTGCCATGCAGATATGGAGGCCTGTGTTTGATCCTCATTAAAAAAGGCTGGGTGTGGTGGGGTACTGCTCTAATCCCAGTACTGGGAATGAGACAGGGGGCTTTCTGGGGCTTACCGGACAGACAGCCTGGCTGAGTCAATGAACTCCAGGTCCTGGTGAGAGACTGTCTCAAAAAGTCAAGGGGACTGGCTCCAGAGGAAGGCCGTCTAAAGTGGACTTCCGGCCTCCACCTGCATGTACGCCTGCGTGGAAGTGTGTGCCTGACCCCACATGACAGCCCCTCCCCACACACAAACACTAATGCTGCTGGGAGCATCCCTGTGTGATGCTTTGGGTGGTCAGGTGTCCCACCGTTTACCAGATAATTCTATCCAGTTAGTTCTGTTCCATAGGACTTCTGCTGGGGTAGGAAGATCATTCTGGCTCCTTTTCCCAATTTTTTTAAAAAATTGATTTTTTAGACAGGCTCTCAATATACAGCCCAGGTTGGCTTCAAATTCAATATCCTCATGCCTCAGCCACCCGAAGAGTAGTGTGGTCACAGGTGTGTGTCATCATACTTGACTAGAGCATGTGGCTTTTCATGGCCTAAGGTGGATGGGGAAAAGGCAAAGTAAGGAGAGGCTGACCACTGGGCATCACTGCCTGCACGCTCGGTCTTATGAGGTAGCAGAACAAGAGTCAATCAGAGAGACCTTCAGAGAAACAAGTTTTGTTAATGTTACAGAGAGAACTTCCTGTCAGTCAGTGCAACCTCAGGGTGGGGTATCTTTCCTCATGAAAGGATCACTCCTGGTTGCTGAGGCAGCCGCGCATGAGGCAGTGGCTTTACCGATCTATCGATTGATTGATGGATCGCTCTGCCTTCAAAGACCCCTGGCTGTTGCTGGGTGATGGTGGCACTTGCCTTTAATCCCAGCACTTAAGAGGCAGAAGCAGGTGGATCTCTGTGAGTTCAAGGCCAGCCTGGTCTACAGAACTACTTCCTGGATAGCCAAGGCTACACAAAGAAACCCTGTCTCAAAAAACAAAACAAACAAACAAAAGACCCCTGGCTATTGAATACTGGGGATCCTCTGGGGATCCAGTCCAATGGCGGTTGGACAAGAGTCCCTATAAACACTATATCCAGACAGTTACTGGACACCCCACAGACCATGTCTGCCCTGGTTTCTGCTCTCGTTTCCCTCTGGCTGCACATTTAGGTTATCCTGTGTTCTATGACACAAAATGCCTCAGTGGTCATCTTTGGCACTCATAGCTTTTGGGGTATACACCCAGTTATATATCCAGTTATGCGTCTTCTTAGAGGAGGCTGCAAACCTCAGGTACTCAACCCCTGCAATGTGACTTTCTAGAAAGCTCCTATAGAAGCTTCCATCACTGATATGTGTAACTGTCACCTCCCTCTCTGTGATGGCTTGTATATTCGTGGGTAGGGAACGGCACTATTAGGAGGTGTGGCCCTGTTGGAGTAGGTGTGTCACTGTGGGGGTGGGCTTTAAGACCCTCATCCTAGCTGCCTGGAAGTCAGTCTTCTGCTAGCAGCCTTCAGATGAAGATGTAGAACTCTCAGCTCCTCCTGCACCATGCCTGCCTGGATGCTGCCATGTTCCTGCCTTGATGATAATGGACTGAACCTCTGAACCTGTAAGCCAGCCCCAGTTAAATGTCCTTCTAAGAATTGCCTTGGTCATGGCATCTGTCCACAGCAGTAAAACCCTAACTAAGCCTCCCTCCTCACTCTCTGGTGCTGGGTTTGCACGCTCCATCATGTTCTGCCACCATTTGCCAGGCACCTGTGACCTTGGCTCTGTGCATACACATGGGGACAGTACTCGGGAGTCACACTGCTGACACAGCAGCCATGTTGTACCAGGCCTCTTGGGCACTAAGCAGTCAGGAGAGAGCCATGTCGCTTTATTTAAAATGAAGTGGATTCTAAACACCACTTAAAAACACATTAATAATGGTGTTGGTGTGTTATTCATCTTGGAGAAGTGACAGATGTTTCCCTCAGCATATCGCTGATGGGGGAGTGTGAGGTAGGGAGCCAGGAGATTGATTAGCTCCTGTCAAGGGGCCCATTATGGCTGCCTGGTCACCTCCTCCCTCTGCCTGCCCCGTCTGCCCCTGCTACCCTCTAGGGGATGCTTATCTAGACAATCTTCCTCAAGGATTTGGGGGCTGTGTGCTGGCCTGGGTTACTGTTCCGCTTATTTGGGGGTGAGTACTCTGACTTTCCTTTGGGGTCACGTCTGTTTCTTTCTCCAGGTCCATCCCAGCAGGCACCGAGTTAGTCTTTGAGACTTCCCCAGAGGGCCAACTGCTCGAAGCTGAGCCACTGTTTTCAGCTGGATCCAGATGTACCTGAGGCTGACCCTTTAACATCCTGGGGATTCAAACCCAAACCCTCTCCTTAAAAACAAAACAAAAAGAAACAAAACCCACCAAACTCTCAAGTCAGGCCATGTGAATCGCCAGTTATCAGCAAGAACTACAAATGATGTCTTGACTGGGTAAGTTGTTTCTCTGTGGAGGCCTCAGTGTCCCCTCTAGGCTCTTCCTTCTTGGGAGGGTGTAGAACTCAAACTCGAGGAGAGTCACACTGAGACGACAGTGGCTAGGCAGCCTTTCCAGAAGCTCCAGGGCACACCTTGTATCCATGGGCACCATGGTATGAAGGCAGGAGCAGAGGAGCACTACCCTCAGGGAAAACACACCCTCATCCTGCTTTGTCTCTCAGTGGCTCCCCAGTCCCTGCACGATTGAGTCTGAGGGAGGAGCTGGAGTGTAGCTCTGTTGGTAGGGGGCCCACAAAGGCAGTACGCACAAGACCCGAAGTGGGTCCCTGGCACTGCAGGAGCCAGGGTGGTTGTGTATGCCTAGAAACCCAAAACTTGGGAGGTGGAGGCAGGGGGATTCAAGGTCATCTTGGCACCATAGCAGGTTCCTAAGGATACCTGAGATTCTGTCTTATAACACAACAGAGTTGAAGGAAGGACTGAGCATGCGTCACTGCCAAGACTGTGCTGACTCACGAGTGCTCCCCTGACGCGGGACTCGCCCAGAGCCATACTATTTGTTTTATTTTTGTTTTTTTGGTTCTGCTGTTTGCTGGGCCCTGCTCCATGATCTGGTGGTACTGGTCAGAGGGGAGGTAGTGAGGTACCAATATCAGGGCCAGCCAGTGCTAAAGGCTGTGGAGAAAATCAAGCAGGCAGGAGGGAGGGAGGGTTATATGTATAGACAGTCTCTCTCTCTCTCTCTCTCTCTCTCTCTCTCTCTCTCTCTCTCTCTCTCTCTCTCTCTCTCTCAATGGTTTACTGAGGAGAGTTTATGAGAAAGAGGGGACATTTAAGTCAATACCCAATAGGTAAGAGGAAACCATACACACCATTGAGAAAGGCAGGACCGCAGATATAAAGGCCCTGCGGTGGGGGAGAGGTTAGAATGCTCTGGGGGGTCAGACAGACAAACCATGGACAGAGTGCCTGGGGGAGGGGGGAGGCAGAGGAGGGGGAGGAGGGAGGGAGCTATACAGCCTCCTGGGCTGGTCACTGGCTTTTACACTGAGGGAGACGGGTCTAGGGGACAGGGGTTAAGGAGAGAGTCTGGAGGGGACAAGAGATCCAGAGTGGGGCAGCAGGAGTGACAGAGAGATCTGCCCAGGCTAGGTGTGGGAAGCTGCAGGTAAGGGCTTTGCCATGTGGGATGGCAAGAAGGCAGATAAAGCCCGAGATACGAACCTTCCCTGGCAGAGTCAAAGGCCAGGGAGGAGGAGGCACAGCAAGTTGCAAAGAGGGTCAGGAAGCTGGAGCAAGACCCAGGGGAACTGCACAGTCATCAGGGCAGTTGTCTCCAGTGCCACCTGCTGCCAGCCAGCCTCCATCCCAGGTCAGGGCTTGGCTATGCACCCAGGAGCAGCAGGACATGATAATTTTGACAAGAGCATCAAAGACAGGGCCTGAAACCTCCAAAAGGAAACAGAGGCCCTCCAGGCACCAGAGTCAGGGGTCAGGATTTAGGGAGGTCTCTAGAGCAAAGTTTCAGGGAGCAAGGGAAGTGGGTGCTTTGCCCTTGCTACCAGGTAAGGAAGTGCCATGGGCTGGGGAGTGGGATGGGGTCATGCGTGTATGCGTGTGTGTGTGTGTGTGTGTGTGTGTGTGTGTGTGTGTGTGTGTGTGCGCGCATGTGCGTGCATAGGGCAAACGAGCTGAGCCTGTCAACAGCTGACAGGAAGCTACTAGGGACTGTGAGTACTCTTTATTTCAATGCCTTCTGGCTTCTGCAGAGTGGCCTTTGGGGGCCTTTGATCTGGGTACACCCCCTCCCACACCCCTTCCTGTTGTCCCTTATCTTGGCTTCTCTGGCCTCTAGTAGGGTCATGGCCTCTGTCTCTGCTGTCTCTGATCTCTGCCAGGCTGTGTGGGCCCCCAGGGCTACCCCAGCAGGAGGCTGGGTCAGTGGGCACATCCCCAGCAAAACCAGGCTTCTTTGGCCTGTGAGGCTCTTTGTTTGGGACGGTCTCTACAATTTGATCTAACCCGAGTGGGACAGGAAGTGATCTCTGTCACTCACCAGACAAAGGGCCTCTTGGAGGCCAGGAAGTGACCACTGGGGTTATCTGTTCAGGGACTTATGGACCATCTGAGAGACCGAGCTGGAGCCTGGGCTCCTGGGACATTACTGTTTCATGAATGTTGCTACTATTACAGAAGGCTTCTTCCTTCAACTCCTGTTGAAGGGTCCTGCGTGAGCCATGTCAGCCCATCCCCTACCCCGCCCCCAGCAAGCCCTGTGCCCCTTTTCTGAGGAGGGTTCTCTTCCTGAGCCCTTCTGCTAGTCTCGTGTGTGTGTGTGTGTGTGTGTGTGTGTGTGTGTGTGCACACGCATGAGCTCAACAGCATCCTTCCCCTCCCCGCTGCCAGGAGCCAGAGCTGACCACAGCTTAGGTGATGACACCCTCCAAGATACTTAGACATTTATGATAGCCTCAGAAGCATCTCAGAGAGATGGGTAATTACCTGGAGAGTTTCTTCAACCCTCCACAGATAAAGGAAGGACCCCCCCAATGGCGGAATGTCCATCCATGCACGTGGGAGGGACGGGACGTGAAATGTTGGGGTGTGTGGGATCAGCTCCCGTGTGCCCAGTGGGCCAGCTGCTGGAGTCCCGTAGGCTTCGCTTTCCATTACAGGGCTGGGAGTCAGTGATTGCTTTTAACTTCACCTCTGTTCAGAGTCTCTGTTCAGTTTTCTTTTTCAGGCAGGAGCCAGCTCAGGGTGTTTTCTTTCCTAAGACCAGTTGAGTAAGCCTGTGTGTGTTCTTAGTTCTGAATGGGAAACCTGGGGTCTTCTGTACCTTCCCAGCCTCCTTCAAAGTGGGTCTGTGTGCTGTGACCATGTCTTAGATGTAGAAATGGAGGAGCCTTGTGGCTTGTCATCCTGCACCACCAGACACCCACCCAAAGCCACACCACTCCTAGTCCTAAAAGGGTCATACGCCAGATCTCAGCTGCCTCCAGGAACTAGGGGCTCCATAGACAGTCTATTCTCTATGGATCCATCATGGGCCGACCCTGCCTGATAGGGACCCTGTCCCTAATCAATGGCCTCTAGCAGGGATGTGAGCCATGACCACAGCTATGTCATGGTTTCTAAATATGCTTCCCCCCCAGAGGGGGCAGAGGCTTCCGGGCACCCACCTTGGAGCCTGACATGCTCAGGAGGGATGCAGACACCTTGGCTGCTTTATCTCTAACGTATGCCTCAGTTTCCCCTTCCCCCGGCTGCTTTGGGTAGGTGTGGGTGGTGTTGCCACCTTCTCAGTCTCTGCTTTCTTTCACACTGGCTTCCATCTGGGCTGAGCTCCCTGGGGGGTAGAGGAAGGAAAGATGTAGGCATGCATGCTGCATCTCGTTTCAGCTGTGTCTGGGTGCCATCTACTCCCGGGGCCCCACTTCTGGAACAAGGGCTCCAGTTCTAAGCACCTGCCTAGTTTGACAACCCACATTACCAGGGAGGATGTTCTCAGACATACCTTTTTAATCTGCTGTACCACAATTTAGAAGCAGAGACCTGCTGCCCTCTGGTGGCCATTCTTTAGTATTGCCCTGTCCTGCCCGATGGTCAAATCCTCCCGCCTGGAGAAACCCTGTTTTCTTTCCTTGCTTGGGGGAAGATAGGCGGAAGTGAGGCTGTTATAAATCCTGCAAGCCTGCTGTCATCCATGCTCCTCCCAAGCCAAGTCCCTTGTTGGGGCTTCCTTTCTTGTTTGGTGGGAACCTTAGTCCCTAGGAACTCAGCATGGTCACCCCTATACCGTGAGCTAGAAGGGTAAGCCTTAAGAGTCCACACTGATAGGTATGACCTGCTCAGACTCCTTCTGTTTTGGTATATGTTGTCAACTTGACAGAATCCTGAATTGTCTGGGAGATGGACTTCTGGGTCTCTGTGTGGGGGGAGTTATCTTGATTATGTTAATTAATGAGGGCAGACACATCTTAATTATGGGTAGGACCACTGGAAGGCCTTAATTGTAGACAGTGGAGGAAGCAAGCTAAGCACTAGCATGTCTTCATTCCTGGCGCAATGCTTTGGGACTGAGGATGCGATGTGACTTCTCTACCTTGATGGGTTGTAAGCTGGAACTGTCAGCTAAATAAAACCTTTTTGTGTTTGTGTTTGTCAGAGTATTTTATCATAGCAACAGGGAAAGTATCCAGAGACCCTGCCCTTCTAGAGACCCCAAGGCAGGTGTGGTGGCTCATGCCTTTAATTCCAGCACTCAGGAGGCAGAGGCAGGTAGATCTCTGTGAGTTTGAAGCCAGCCTGGTCTATAAAGCGAGTCCAGGACGTCAAGACAGCCAGGGCTGCTTATACTGAAAAACCCTGTCTGGAAAAACAAAACAAAACAAAACAAAACAAAACAAAACAAAACAAAACAAAACAAATAAAAGACTCCCAGGATCTCTGACTCCAAGGGAAGGTATATATCACAGCTCTGCTTGGAAGACCCTTTGTTTTCTTAGAAGAATGCTACTAGCTTGTCTTCAATACTTCCCTAACCCCTTTAAGTCAGGGACTTATGTAGTCCAGGCTGCCCTTAAACTCAATATGTAGCCGAGGTTACCTTATGCTTTCTTCTCCTGAGTGCTGTGGACACCATGCCCAGTTTATGTGGTGCTGGGGTTTGGACACAGAGCTTGGTGTGCTGTGTGTCCTAATGGCTCTCTGTTGAGGTGATGAAGCCTGTACCAAAAACAGCATGGGAAGGAAAGGGTTTATTTGGTTTACAGGTCACAGTCTGTCAGTGAAGGAAGCCAAGGCAGGAACTCAAAGCAGGAGCCTGGAGGCAGGAACTGAAGCACAGGCCATGGAAGAGTGCTCACTGGCTTGCTCTCCATGGCTTGCTCTGCTACTTTCCTTACGCACTGCCTAGGTGTGGTGCCGCCCACAGTAGGCTTGGTCCTACATCCATCAGCAACCAGGAAAATGCCTCCCAGACTTGCCTGCAGGACAGTCTGATGGAGGCAACTTCTCAGGCTGACAAAAAAATGTGACATTAGGTGGCACTCTTTCAACTGAGCCAGGTCTCCAGGTCCCCAGGTTCCCAGGCCCAAGGCCTCCAGGCTCCCAGGTCCCCAGGCCCCTAGGCTTCCAGGCCCCCAGGCCCCCAGGCCCCCAGGCCCCCAGGTCCCCAGGTCCCCAGGCCTCCAGGCCCCCAGGTCCCCAGGCCCCCAGGTCCCCAGGCCCCCAGGCTCCCAAGTCCCCAGGCTTCCAGAACCCCAAATCCCTAGGCCCCCACGTCCCCAGGCCTCCAGGTACCCAGGCCTCCAGGTCCCCAGGCTCCAGGTCCCCAGGCTCCAGGTTCCTAGGCCCCCAGGCCCTCAGGCCCCCAGGTCCCCAGGCCTCCAGGTCCCCAGGCTCCAGGTCCCCAGGTTCCAGGTCCCTAGGCCCCAGGCCCTCAGGCCCCCAGGTCCCCAGGCCCCCAGGCCCTCAGGCCCCCATACTCCCAGGTCCCCAGGCCTCCAGGTCCCCAGGCCTCCAGGTCCCCAGGCCCCCAGGCCTCCAGGTCCCCAGGCCCCCAGGCCCTCAGGCCCCCAGACCCCCAGGTCCCCAGGCCTCCAGGTCCCCAAGCTCCAGGTCCCCAGGCCCCCAGGTCCCCAGGCCTCCAGGTCCCAGAACCCAACCCCCCCCAGGCTCCCAGGCCTCCAGACCCCCAGGCCCCCAGGTCCCCAGGCTCCCAGAACCCCAGGCCCCCAGCCCCCCAGGTTCCCAGGCCTCCAGGTCCCTGGGGAAGTTTTAGTTATTTTTAGCCAAAAATGGTGGTAACAGGTATATAACCTGAGACTGACTATCTATCTGCCTTTCACGCGTAGTTGAGCAGCATCAAGCATACTCTCAGCGTTGGGAGACTGTCACCAGTGTGTGTCCCCAGAGCACCTCACACCCCTCCCCACCTCCCAGCAGCCTCTGTTCTGCTCTGTCTCTGTGAGTGTCCACTCTGGGGACTTCATGACTGCGTAGTATGTTTAATTTGCTTAAACCTCGAGGCTTATCTGTGTTGTAAGTAGATGCTAGACCCTCCTATGTGTGTGTTTACTTGTGTATGTGTGTGCGTGTGTGTGTGTGCACGCACATGAGCACCTGTGTGCGTGTAGAAGCCAGACAGAGATGTTGGACTCCTTTGTCTATAGCTCTCCATCTTCTTTTGTTTTATGACTCTGCAATGCTTACGTATTTTACCTTTTTCTTAATAATTTTAAAAGTTTAGTTACATTATTATTATTAAATATTTTATTTATTTATTTTATGTGAGTACACAGTAGCTGTCAGACACACCAGAAGAGGGCATCAGATCCCATGACAGATGGTTGTGAGCCACCATGTGGTTGCTGGGAATTGAACTCAGGACCTCTGGAAGAGCAGTCAGTGCTCAACCACTGAGCCATCTCTTCAGCCCTAGTTAAAATATTATTACATCATTTCTCTCTTCTCTTTTCTCCCTCCAACTCTTCCCACATCCACTTGCTCCAACCTTTCCCATGGCCCCTGCCACTCTCTCTCAGATTCATGGCTTTTTCCCTTTGATTATTACTGTTACATATATGTATATTTATATAAATACAGTCTGGTGGGTCTGTTTAATGTTGCTTGTATGTATATGATTTTAGGGCTGAGCACCTGGGATTGTATAACTATTTAATTGCTTGTCTGTTGTTCTTCATCTGGAGGTGGGGCCCTGTGAGAGTTCCCCTTCCCTGTCAGCGTGCCTACTGGTGTTGTCATTGTTCAGGTCTTGCTTAGGCAGCCATGTTGGTGAGGTACCCTGGGCATAACTGCCCTGACATTTCTAGGAGATACAATCTCACGGTAGACTTCCTGGCCCTCTGGTTCTTTCTGTCCTTCTGCCATCTTCTGAGATGTCCTCTGAGCCTTAGGTGCAGACATTGTGGTGTTCCCTATCATTTGGCCACTTGGTTTTCTGTTCCGGTCTCCATTTGCTCCCAAGAGCATCTTTGATGAGGGTGGAGCTACAGCCGCCAGGAGAAGATGGCTCAGAGCTTCCACCGTGGATTCTGAGATAGAGATGCTCACTGCATATGGAGCTCACTGACTGGCTAGGGGAGCTTCTTGGCCCCTCTTCAGAGCCAGGATTATAGGAGCGCCTGTTTTGGGCTTTTATACATGGGTGCCAGGGATCCAAGCACCTTACTGACCGAGCCACCTCCCTGTTCCTGCTTTCTTGATTTTTATGACCAAATAACCACCCCCATGCGCATGTCTGTACCCATTCTGTTAGTTTGTTGCTCAGTGGAGACTGGGTGACGCCCACACCTGGAGCGATTGGAATAATGCCTCTGTAAACCCAGGGCTTGAACAAAAGCAGCCAAGCTCCTGTTTCTGCTTCCCTTGGGTGTGTCCTGGGAAAGGGCTTTGCTGGCTAATGTCTGTGTTTATGTTTCTGAGGCTCATCAGCAGCTGCGCCAGTTCACGGTCCTGCCAGCAACTCACACGTCACCGACCGCTGCTGTCTCCTTTTTCTCCTTCTTCTTTCTCTGCTTCTTAAAAAAAATTACAACGCAGTAGCCATCCTAATGGACGGGACGCAGCATCATATTCTGGTTTTGTTCACATTTCCAAATGATTAATGAGGGTGTGTGTTTTCTCAAGAGCATATTGATCTTTGTTACTGTTTTAAAATTAACATCTATTCTTCCCTGCTAGCATCACCACCACCACCACCACCACCACCACCACCACCACCACCACCACCACCACCACCACCACCACCACCACCACCATCACCACCATCACCACCACCACCACCACCACCACCACCACCACCACCATCACCATGACTACCTTGCCTTTCCCTAGGATTTATCAGGCCCCTGGGTGAGGTTCCCTGTATGGCCAGCAGGGGGCGGACTTGACCTAGGATCAGCATCTGAGCTGGGCTTGGAGGCCAGCATACTCTGTCACAGGGCTGTTTCACGGGGTTGGAGTCTGAGGCGCAGCTGGTGAGTGGGTTGGAATTGGACCTGTGCGTGTGCACGTGTGTGCATGTGTGCTCGTTGTGTGTGCGTGTCCAGGGTTTTGTGGTTTTGTGTAGCCCTGGCTGGCCTCAAACTCACCTATAGCTGAAGATGATCCTGAACTTCTGACCCTCCTGCTTCCACATCTGAATGCTGGAGTTATAGTGTGCACCACCATGGCTCAGTAGTCCAGTTTCTTAATTCACCTGAAGGGAGGTGGCAACAGAAGCAGGAGGGGATGGACGGGCTGTGGGAGACAAATGTAAAACTGGTCCCCTAGCCCACACAGTCAGTGATTGTGAAGTACCAGCCTGGATCTGGCACATAGTAGGCCTAGCGTTGAAAAACCAGGGCAGGCAGCCTTGTCCCCAAGGAACCTGTGGTGCTTGCCAGGTGAAAGGCTGCCATGGACCAATGCTCTCTAGCTGGGGAACCTGGTAGAGCTTGTGGGTGTATCCCCACTTGGGCCCCAGATAGAAGCTCTCAGTGTGAGGGAGTCCCTGTGAGGGGCATGGGGATGGGGGGGGCCTTTGAGGGTTGTGGGTATGGAGGGGGTCCTGTGAGGGGATATGGGGATGAATGGGGCCCCTGTGAGGGGTTGTGGGGATGGAGCCCCCCTATCCACACCACGCTCTTGGCTGATGTTATCTTTGGAGCTGGGCTCCAGGGTTTATCTCTCAGGGCCTGAGATGGGCAGGTCTGGGTACACAAACACCAGGCGTATTGGAAGCTGGGAACAAGGCTTTCCCTTAGCAGTTTTTACAAGGCTTCCAAAATCAAGAGAGTGAATTCCTGCCTCCTGCTGTAGCTGCTAATTTATGCTAATCAGATGCATGAAAACCCCAAGTCCCCAGTGGTACCTGGGCCTAGGGAGGACAGAGCTGGCTGGAGAGAGAATGAAGTGGCCCTGTGTTTCTGAGGTGGCTCTGCTGGCCTTTACCTGGGCCCCAGGGCATGGGTTCTGCTTCCCATGAACCTTTGCGGTGTGAGGCCATGAGAGGGGGCTCTTCCCTGGTGCCCAGACACTGAGGAAGAGTGAGGGGTTGCTCTGTTGTCTGGTAGGAAAGGTGACCAACTAGAGGCCAGGTCATGGGCCCTCATGAGTTCATACTCCCCTCCTAAGATAGGGGTCACCTAGGCCACCTCAGGGGCACAGAAAAGAAAGGGAATCACTTGGGGGCAGCTTCCATGACAGGTAGCTGGGGCTGAGCGCCTGCACTGGCCACTTAGCTGCTAGGGGACAAAGTGTCTTAACCTCTGTGCCTCAGTTTCCTCATATGAACTGAGGACACTGAGTGCTTCCTGCCACAGGATTCAGGACAGTGAAGGATGTGCCCTGTGTCTGGAAAGAGCACTTTGGAGGTAGCTGTAACCCATTAGCGGCCATGAGGCACATCTAGAGTCCAGAGAAGATCTAACACTTCTTCTCGGGCTCCTTCCAACCTGATGAGATTCTCCAGGCTCTTCCCTCTGCAGGTGGGGCCTCAGCCTCTTTGCAGGCTCTTCCTTTTCTGGCCATGGGGCCCAGGACTGCCTTTATGTTGTGAGGGGTCGTGTGTGTGTGTGTGTGTGTGTGTGTGTGTGTGTGTGTGTGTGTGTGTGTGTGTGTGACTCTATCTGCACAGAGGTGATGGCAGCCTGGTCCCTACTTCCTCAATTTGTTTGGGTGGGCTTTGCTACCAGAGGGCTCGTTTCCCCAGCCCTTTTTCTTACTTGTCTGTCTGCATGTTCAAAGCCCTGGGGCCCGTGCCACATTCAGGGGTTTTCTAATTGTCCAGGTTGCTCCTTGAACCTTCTCAGCTGCCTCTACTCATTCATTCAGGAGCTGACTTACTTTCTTCTCTCTCTCTCCTTCACGTTCAGGAGCACTCTCCTTCCTGTTTCTTAGAGCACTCTCTCTCATCTGGAGCACTCACCCTCCTCTCCTGGAGTACTCTCCCTCATCTCCTGGATCACATTTCCTCCCTGATTCCTTAGAGCACTCTCCTTCCTCACTCCCTGGAGCACTTTCCCTTCCACACCCCCTGGAGCACTCACCTTCCTATCCTGGAGCACTCTTCCTCCCTCATTCTCTGGAACATCCACTCTCTCTCCTTGTCCACTGTCCCTTCCTCACCCCCTGTGGTACTACTCTTCCTCCCCATCCTTGGAGCACTTTTCCCTAACTCCCTGGAACACCATCTCTTCCTCACCCCCTGGGCACTGCCCCTCTATCTGCTGCCTTCTTTATCACTGATTTTCAACCTTGCCCAGTCAGAGGCCATTCAGGTGGCCGCTGGGGTGGACAGTCTGGTGTTCTGGCATAATAGTTGCCACAGGTGTGAGTCTCCTCCCTTCTCAGACATGTCAGGAGGAGGAGGTTACAGATCAGCTGTGAGGAGCTGAGGTGCTCAGGAAGGAACAGTGTCACCCTTCAGGGATACTGCCTGCTCTTACAGAACCAAAGCCTGAGGCCTGAGGCCACGGTGACCTTCCTCTGCTTGCTTGTTACAACTCCTGGCTGCATGAGGGATCCCATAAACAGGGGCCTGGCTCCCTTGGGCTTCTGGTCACATCAGAGATGGCTTTGGGACTAGATCTCACACTCAGGAAGAATTAATTTAAATTTTCCATGGAGAGTTGCTGTCAGGTCTGGTCTCTGAGTTATTTTAGGACACCCTGGCAAGGGCACCGTGCCCTCCTCTAAATAAATCAACCCCAACAAGTCATTTTAGAATGTCCTCCTTACAGCCATGGCAGGGTCTGAGCCTAACATGGGGCCTGTATTCCCTGGGCCCTATGGGTGGAGCACAAGTGTCTCAGCTGGCTCGTGGCACTGTGGTCTCTGGGCTGAGTTGGGGCATTTGTCATCAACATAAACAGCCATGTCACATTTAAGGCCTCCAGAGCAGTGCTCAATAGGACCTGTGACAGGAAGAAAACCACTTTCCTGTCACCTGCTCACTCACACACGGCCCATGTGACCTGAACAACTCTGAATTTTCCATAGACCTGTACTTCAGCAAGTGTAAGGCTGCGTTGTAGGGTTGGCGGCAGGGCAAGGTCCAGGGTCCTGAGCACTCTCCCTGTACCTTACCTTACTGTTCTGTGTCCCCACCCCTACCAGAAGCCCAAGTCCATCTGCCAGTTCCCTGTGAGTCACACTGCCTGTTGCCTGGCATTCCTGTCTCCACAGCAGACTTGATCTAAGAGTGAAGTTCCCTCCTGATAAGTTGTTCTCTGGGTATAGGTGTGTGGTGTGTGTGTGTGGTGTGTGTGTGTGTGTGTGTGTGTGTGTGTGTGTGTTATAGAGTGTTTCTAATGGCACACAAGGCTAAAAGCTCCCCCTTCCCCCATGCACAGCAAGTATTGGGCTGGAAGAGAAAGATGTAAACACTGCTCATATAGGTTATGAGTACCATCCCTATGGGATGCTGCTTTGGGTACCACCCCTATGGGATGCTGCTTTGGGTACCACCCCTATGGGATGCTGCTTTGGGTACCACCCCTATGGGATGCTGCTTTGGGTATCACCCCTATGGGGATGCTGGTTTGCGCTACATCTCTTTTGCGGTACAACCAGCGGCAACTCCATTTGCAAACCTGCTGTGGCAGGGGAGGCTCTTTATTTTCTGTTTCCTTTCTGGGTTTGACACTTCAGTTTGAACTCAGGGTCTCATGAATGCTAAGCAAATGCTTTACCACTGAGCTGTATCCTAGCCTTGCTTTTTAAAAATATTATTTTATTATTGTGTGTTTGTGTGTCAAATTTTGGGACTTAGTTGTCTCCTTTTACCATGGGATCTGGGCTTCAAACTCAGGTCACCATGACAGCACAACAAGTGTTTTATATACTGGGTCGTACCCTGTCTCCAGTTCCTGTTAGTTTCGAGACAGGGTCTCAGTAAGTTGCCCAACTTTCCTGAATTTGTAATGCCTGTGCCTCAGTCTCTGGAGTGGCCGGGATCACAGGCCTGTGGCTTGAGGTTTGGCTAAGGAAGGGCTCTGTCTCCTTCTCTAGCTCCCTGGTTTGATGATGCAAGGACTGGGGCCAGCAGCCAGGTGGGAGAGAGGAGGAACCAGAAATCCGGGCAGAAGCAGCGTTGGTGAACATTTTACCATATTGTCTTGATAAAGAACAGATATAACAGAGCGGCGTGCCTGTGTTCTCCACACAGAGGCAGGGGCATCAGGGCTAAGGGCCATTCTCTTACATACAGTGTGTTTGAGGCCAGCTGGAGCTATGCAGTCAGGCTTTGTCACAAAACAAAACATAAAGCGAGTGTAAAGGCTGCCCCAGGCAAGCCCATCCCCAACTGCCCACACCGCAGCCCTGGAGAAAACAGTTATCTAGACCTTTGGGCTGGGCATGGTGGCACACAACTTTAATCACAGCATTCAGAAGGGAGAGGCAAGAGATCTCTGTGTGCTCAAGGCAAGCCTCATATACATAGTGAGTTGTAGCACAGCCAGGACTATGTAGAGAGACCCTCTCACAAACAAACAAACAAACAAACAAAAATGAATGAATGAATGAATGAAATGAAAATAAATAAAAGTAAAAAGACCTTTGGACTAAGCTTATTGTGTCCTTTGCTCAGGTGTGGACAGAGACCCAGAGAGGACAGAGTCTGACAATGTGGAGACAGTGAGTCTGAGCAGAGCAGAGGCTGCCACAGCTGTGGGCTCCATGGAGCGTGGCTGTGCAGAGCTTCTCAGGAGGGCCTCTGTGAGAGGGATGTGAGAAGGGACTGCTGCCGCCTCTGGGCTTCAAGTGCCGTGTGGCTGCCGGCAAGGCTTCACCGTCTCTGGTCCTCAGCTCATCATCTTGCCAACTGGAATGCTTCGGGTGGAAAAAGACTAAAGGATGCAGAAGATCCTTCTTCCTGGAGGTCTCCCCCGTCTCTCACAGCCTCGAGCTTCCAAGAGAGCAGATAAACACAGTGGGAAATGTCCCTTGATCCTTTGGGGATGAATTGTGGGCATAACGGTCCACGCACACACTGGGAATGTAAGTGTCTACTTTATGCCAGTGAAGGCATTGCTTCCTACAAGAACAGGGCAACAGGAGCCAGCAGCTCGGTGCCTGTCCTCAGACTCTACCCTGGTCCATTTCCTTAGCCTCCTGCAGCCTGGAGCCATCCCTCGGCCTCCTGTGTGAGGGTTACACTGTGGACCCTCCTAGGGTTCCTAACATGTGTTCCTTGCCATGGGTGCAGGACCTTCAGCTGGCTCTGCTTAGCAAGCACGAATCTATCCTAGGAGGCTCAGATCTGCCCTAATACTGATGGCAGTCAGTTGGGCTCTTTGTGGTCCAGGCTGTCCCCAGATCCTCTTCCTTCTGAAATGAGGGACTCTTGGAGATAGTGATAGGCCCTCCTTCTAAACCCTCAGCTGCTTGCTTGTCCTCTCACAGAGCTCCGACTGTGGCTTCCGGCTTGTTCAGGGCCTGGTCATGAACCACTGACATTATTTATTCTCATCCCCCTTCCTGGGGAGCTGGAGGGAGCCTCATGTGGGCCTCTGGCCACAGGGCTGTCTTCGTTCCCTAGCCTCTTCCTCATTTTCCAGTCCCTGAAGCTGGTCTGTCTGTCTGTCTTCATCTTGTTTCCCCTAGCCAGCCCCAGATCCAGCCCTTACTCCAGAGTGTAACACAACCCGTGCATGCGTGCTGGGTGCGGCTTACCAGAGCTGACTTATGAAATACAGCAATTAGGGAAGATGGAAAAAAAGACGAAAACGGAAGTTTTACGAATGTGGTTGGATAGTTCTTTCTGTTTGAAAATAAACGAGATGCTTTCAGAGTAGTGGTGACACAGGACAGTGCAGATACCCTCTGTGGCTTCTGCCGCCTCCCCAAGGAGTCACCGATCCTGTTCCTGATCTGCCACCGATCCTGTTGCCCACTTTGACCACATAGCCCAGAACACATAGGCTGGGAACCCATGGAGCAAGCAGCAGAGTCAGTGTTAGGTCATAAAGAATCCTCCCCAGGAGCTGTGGCTCACCCCAGGCCTCTGGAGGGAGAGAGCTCAGGTGTTCTCAGAGTAGAGTGGATGGGGTCTGACTTGGTCATAGCTCAGAGGCTGTCACAAACAGACACACACACACACACACACACACACACACACACACACGGACACACACACACACACACACACACATAGAGACACAACACGGAGACATACACAGACACATTGAGACACACATAGACAGACAGATGCGCACGCACATACACACACACACACACACACACACACACACACACAAACAAACACATATATGTTTCTTGAGTTCACTGGCTCAAAGGTATGTGACACCGGCTTGAGGGAGCAGTTTGCAGCAAGAACAAAGGGTGGCTCTGTGTATTTCCATTACTGGTGACAAAACACTTGAGAGAATCAACTTCTAGGAAGACATTTAGGCAGAGAGCAGCTGGGAGGTAAGGGCTGGGACAAGAGTTAGGGTCCACAGTGCCTTGCTCCCTTTAGTGAGGCCCCTCCTGAGTTCCTAATACTTCTCAGGAGCCCAGAAAATTCAGAGTCCCAGCCTGGATGAGCTACCAATGAGGAAGATCCCCTTCCCACAGCCCAGATCCCTCAGTACAGGGCCTTTTGGGACATTTAGGTCTGAACCATAAAAGATACTTAACATTTACTTATCTTTTAAATATTTACTTATTGATTTATTTGTGTGTGTGTGTGTGTGTGTGTGTGTGTGCGCGCGCGTGCGTGCATGTGCGCCCACGCATGGGTACCCACATGCATGCCACAGTGATATATGGAGCTCACAGGACAATTTGTGGGAGTCAGTTGCCTTCCATCCCCATGTGGGACTTGGGAATTGAACTCAGGTTGTCAGACTTGGTGCTAAAGGAACTTTGCCTGCAGAGTTATCTCTCAGGCCTGAAGTCACTGCCCCTCACCCCATGCTCCGAGCCTCCCATATGCTAGATAAGGCTTGCTTTATTTTCTATTGCTGTGATAAAACACCATGACCAAAAGCAACTTGGGGAGGAAAGGGTTTATTCAGTTTACACTTTCACATCACGGTTCATCATTGAGGGAAGTCAGGGTAGGGCCTCAAACAGGGGAGGAACCTGGAGGCAGAAACTGAAGCAGAAACATGGAGGGGTGCTGTGACTGGCTTGCTCAGCCTGCTTCCTTACAGCACTCAGGACCATGAGGCCAGGGGTGACACTGCCATATCCCACAGGCCAGTCTGGAGGGGGAATTTTCTGAGTTGAGGTTCCCTCTTCCAAAATGTCTCTAGCTCATGTCAGAGACAGTTCTCACAAAACTAGCCAGCAGAGTGCTTCACCATTTGACTTACATTCTCAGACCTTTTGGTATTCTTTCTTTTGAGACAGGGTCTTACTAAGTCTCCAAGGCTAAACTCGAGCTCACTCTATAGTCTAGGTTAGCCTCCTGCCCCAGCTTCCTGAGGGCTTGTATCACTAGGCCTGGCTCAGCCCCATTCTTAATGTGGTTAAATGAAGCAATATGCAAAGTCCTGTGTATGAAGTTCCCTACCATGTGTGGTCATGGTGTTGGCATGAACATGCTTGTCTGTTCATAGAAATCTCTAGAAAGAAGCAGAAGCGCTCACTCAAGAGTGTTGCCCCAGGGAAGAACATCATCACCAAGGGGCCAGAGTGGTACATTATCTTTGTGGTACCATCTGTCACTGATTCAGAAATCCATGTGTACAGCAGAGCTGAGGTGTAGCTGTGTGTGGGAGACAGGCATCCAAATGTCACCCAAGACTTAAGGGGAGACAGGGAGGCAGAGAAAGACTGCACCCCACATGAGTGGTGTGATGGGGGTGTCTGGGATTCCATGCCTGAACCTCTGTTCTCACATATATAACTCACATATATTTCCTCTATAACTCTGCCACTCTCTGTGATGTAAGGACAATAGCCATCTCACAGGGGACTGAAGGTGACAGAGGTGAATGGCCAGCTGTCCCAGGGGCTCTTTGGTGTGGTCTTTTGCCATGCCTGGGCAGCATGGCTCTGCCTGAATAGAGACACTATTTAGTGTAAGACCTGTGCCCCCCTTTTCCTGGGCAGAATGCCAGGCCACAGATGCCCTAAGACAGCTAGGGTGTGTGGAAAATGATGGCCTCAGATAGGCTGACTGGGAAATGTCGTGCCTCTCCAACCAAAACCACCCCCACATTTCCCTCCAGCGTGAGGAGGCTTTGGGTGGTAGCAATACCGATATTGTTTTAGACCTGTACCCCAGGTTCTCTTGGACAAGATGCACTTGGGGTGGAGACTATGTCCAGGAAGAGACTCTGTGCCTGTGGGAGAATCACCAGGAAGCCTGTCAGCAGAAACACTTGCTCTTCTGGCTGGGCCGAATGGAGCCTGAAAGCCACTGGGAGCCATTGAAAACCCATGAGCCAGGCAGGGCTTGTTCAGAACCAACTTTCAGAAGCACAACTGGCCAAGGGGGAAGGTGACAGGTTGGGGGAGGAGTGGGTCCTCACAGGCCACCTGCCTAGTCCCATTTCCCCAGCCTTATCTTATCTTCGTCCTCACAGTAATTCTGTAAGCAGGACAGGGCTATTGTTACCTCCTTTTTTTACCACTGAGAAAACGCCCCCCCCCCCCCCCCGGAGGTGACATCAGCCTTTGTCACCCAGCTTGTCCCAGCAGAGTGAGGATGGGAAGCCAGGCTGTGCCCTCCCCAGGATCTGCACCTGATTCTTTTCCAGGGAAGTATTTTTAGCTGGCTGGTGTCATTTTGATGGCACCTTTTACTAAGTGGGGGTCTTGGTACCTGTCTTAGGAACTGTGACTAATGTGGAGACTGCAGTCCCCACCAGCCCCTGCAGAGGTTCTGCTGGGTCCTAGGGTCTGAAACCTGGGCCTTGCCAAAGCCCTGCTTGACTTCTATGAGGGGAGATGGGATCTTCGGGGAGCCTTCAGGCAGAACCTTGTGAGGGTCACTGCTATGTCTCTGGAACCCAACCCTGGGCACAGAGTAGGTGCTCCATAAAGAACCAATGAGCACCCAGTCATCCAGTGATGGCAACATAGACTGGGATGGCGCATTCATGATGCAATCCTGGGTGAGGGCAAGATCAAGGACCAAGTTCCCTCGGCAATGAGGTTGCTTGTATTCCATTAGGATCTAGATGAATGCTTGTGATGGAGCGGGGCTGATCTGGGGGAGGGGTGTGTGTGGCTCTCCAGTGGGACGAGGGTTCTTGGTCTGTCTGTTAAAAGCTCCTGATTGATCGTGTATACGGTTGTGGCATGGTAGTCAGTTACTTGCTCTTTAGACACAGTGGTCCCTGGGTCTAATAATAGATCCAGCCCCTCAACTCCCTGAGCCCAGCTCCTTCCTTGTCTAGAAAGCTGTATTTGGTGGCCAGAAAGCTGCCTGGGGTGAGGTCTTCTCTCCATCAGACCTCAGCTTTATTGTATATTGAGGCACAGGGACATTTGGTGTGTCTAGACCCTGGTGGTGGCACGAGAGAGAAACTGAAGCCCCCGGGCTTGGGTGAATTGAGAGAGGAAGTTGGAGTCGAAGACAGAGGAGGCTGAGTCTGCCATCCCAGACTGGCCAGCAATAGAAGCAATAGACAGTCACCCCTAGAGGGGCCAGTTTGAGATGTACCGATGCATTATGGTTGCAAGGGTGTATATATGTGTGTGCACACATGTGTGAATGAGCAAGCATCCCGTAGGGAGGTGGAGGCCCAGCCATGGCCTAGCAGGCACTAGCTATATCTGAGTACCCAGATTAGAGCTGGCTCCCTCACAGAGTGCTGAGCCCAGCTCTGCCAGAAGGAGGCCTAGCCACAATGGGGCTCTTCAGCCCATGGCTTGCTGGCAGGAGCCAGCTTTTTCATCACCTGCTGAGATTTATTGGCAACTCCAGAGAGCTGCAGGCCGGAGGCCTGGCGGGCAGCAGGGCCTCCTGGCTCTTTACCCAAAGTCAAGAAATCAAAGAGCAGCATTAGCTCCGTCCCACTGGAGGGTAGCCAGCTGCTGGGCACAGATGTGTAGAGGGGTGAGTCCGGCCATGCAGGAGGACCTCAGAGAGTGTGGAGTTGGGGGTGCTTGGCCCCTCCCAGATGTTACAGATGTGGAAATAGAGGCTGGAGTGGGGAAGTGAATACCCCACAGTCACACATCACTTCAGGGCTCTAGTCAAGACCAGAAGCCTGGCTTGGGGGCGGTGAACTCAGACTACTAAGGCCTCTTTGATGGACATCTTCGTTGGCCATCTCATTGAGTGTAGCAACCTTGTGAATTACTTTTCTCATGGCTTAGACAAAAACAAATGCCCAGCAAGGCAACTTAAGGGAAGAAGGGTTTGTTTGGGTGCCTGGCTTGAGAGTATTGTCCGCCATGATGGGGAAGTTGTGGGGGCAGGCTGTAAGACCTTTGGTCACATCAGGTCTTCGGTCCGGAAGCGGGGAGAGCAGAATGCTCAATGCTCAGCTTATGCACTGTCCTTTGTAGCTGGTCCAGGACTCCAGCCTACACCCCACCCTGATTAACCTAGTGTAGCTAACCCCTCCCACGAATGAATATCCAGAAGCTTATCTCCTGGATGGTTCTAGGTTCTGTCAAGCTAACGAAACTAACCATACACCTTATGTGTCTTGTGAATGGCTCTGATCCAAGCAGCTGAAGCAGACCTTGGTGTACATGTGGCAGTCAGAGGACAACTTGCTGGAGTCAGTTCTCTCCCTCCATCTCATGGGTCCCTGGGATTGAACTCAGGTTAACAGGTTTGGCAGCAAGCGCCTTTACCCACTGAGCCATCTCAGGGGCTTTAAAACAAGCCATTTGTTGAACTCACTCAGGAATTTAGATTACCTGGACACTCCCTCCCCTTCTCTCTCCACAGTATAAAATATCTCGGGAAGGAAGTGCAGACCTGAGGCAGGCTTTCTGGTGTCACTGGGGCCTGGGCTCTTTGTGTCTCTTCCTTTCACTTGACATATATAATTTTTGTCCTCATGATTCCAAAAGGGCTCCTCCTCCAAACACTGTAGCTGCCTTTCTGGGAAGAAGGAAATCATCAGCCAAGGGTTAGAGGACATGTGACCATGGGAAGCTGTGTTTTTTAAATCAGACAAAAACCACTTTAGGTTTCCTAGAAGTGCCTGGACAGCAGGTTGTCTGAAGCATAAATAGCACAAATGGCCTCCACCTTGCTTTGTATTTTTAGCTTTTCTCAGGGGCAGGGCCTATTATTTTTGTTTGGTGACCGTTGTTGTTTTATTTGATTAAATAGAAATCCCCTTTGTGGGGGGAATGCCCTGTGAAGTAATCCTTCCTGTAGTGTGAGCTACAGGTGCTGCTTTAGGCACTTCCTAGGTTAACAGTGTGAGTGTGTGTATGCATGCATGTGTGTGGTGTGCATGCGTGCGTATGTGTATGCACAAGTTCATGTGTGTGCGCTCATGGGTGTGTTCATGCCTGTCTGTATGGGCATGGGCGTGTGTGCGTCCACGTGTGCGCGTGTGTGCAAGAGTGCGTGTGTGTGTGTGTATGCACGAGTACATGTATGTGCACTCGTGTGTGTATACATGTGTATGTGCACGTGTGTGTGCATGAGTGCATGTGTGCATGTGTGTATGTGTGTGAGCTCATGTGTATGCATGCATGCATGTGTGTGCGTTGGGACGCAGTGTAACAATCTCACTTCCCTCCCATGCACTGGTCACACGTATGCCTCTGCCCCCATCCTCCCCTGTGGTTGGTCCTGGCGGGCACAAAGAGCTAGTCTTCAACCAAGGGCACCAGCAGGGCTGTTCAGATTATTTACAACAGAGTCTCTGCCAACCATGGGGTGGTGATCCTTAGGCCTCCTGTCTGCAGGGCCCATGGAGGTCTCAACATAAGAGTATGTGTTATAACTGTGTCTCCTGGGTAGCCATGCCCTCTACACTGCCCGCTGACGACCCTGGAGGACGGAGGGGTCAACACATGACCTCAGAGCAGGAGCCGCTGAGAGCCTGGAGCTCATTGTACCTTGGGATCTTCCTGGGCCAGGCCTGAGACTGTGTTTGCCAGGGTGACCCTCACAAGGTTGTGTCTTTTCAGCAGAATAGGAGAGCAGGCAGGCCAGGCAGTGGTGGCGCACGCCTTTAATCCCAGCACTTGGGAGGCAGAGGCAGGCGGATTTCTGAGTTCAAGGCCAGCCTAGTCTACAGAGTGAGTTCCAGGACAGCCAGGGCTACACAGAGAAACCCTGTCTCGAAAAACAAAACAAAACAAAAAGCAAACAAAAGGAGAGCAGGCAGGTCAAGGCCAGCACACTGGGTGGGGCTGAAAGGGACAGGGTGCTTGCTGTGTGGCTTCTCACATTTCCGGTGACTCTATCCTTGGGCCTATAGGTCTCAGTTCCAAGTCCCAAAGGCAGAGGAGGGTGGAGTCACAGGGCCCCATCAGCATAATACCTCTGAGCAGGCAGAAGGGCCCAGAATGGCCACCCTAGGGTTGGAAGAGGCCCCCCTCTGAAGCGTTCCGAAGTTGCCCATTCACAGCCTCCCATACCTTCTAGAAGGTTCTGCTGCTGGGCCATGTGTATCTTGTTTCAGGCCCCGGTCAGCTAGAGGTGCACTGACACCCCTCTCGCGATCCTTTTCCTGCTGAAGCAGGGGTTTGTAGGGTGTGTGGGAGCTCAAACAAGGACAGGACAGGTAGCAGCAGCAATGGAGGTCAGGGCACCCCTGCCCGGCCCGGTGGAGAGTCCATAGCTGCCTCTCTTAAAGCCGCATCTGGGTTGGCAGAGAGGACACAGACTCCCACGTTCATTGTTTAACTGTGAGGCTTGATGCAACAGCGAGGGTTATTTTTACCTCTCAGCATGTGGGTGGAGAGGGATGTTCTGAGCCAGCTCTGGCCTCACAGAGAATGGTGAGCACTCTGAAGAGCCCTCCTCCTCCTCCTCCTCCTCCTCCTCCTCCTCCTCCTCCTCCTCCTCCTCCTCCTCCTCCTCTTCCTCCTCTGTTTAGATGGGAGCAGGCTGTGGCAGGCCACAGAGCCAGGACCCCACCAGGAGCGAAGTCTCCTCAGTAGGGATGATGTTCTAGGCTCTTAGAAGTCTCAACAGACAGCTTCTTTGCAACGATGCTTTTATATTACTGATTTATTATGGTTTGCAGCACTGAGGTTGGGACCCAGAGCCTCCCATGCTACCTACCCACACACTCTGCTGCTTAGCTGAGCTCCCAGACCTCTCTTTTTGAACTCAGTATGTAGCTCAGACAGATCTCAGAGGTTTGATCTTCCTGCCTCAGCATCCTGAGCAGCTGGGGTCCCAGATCTGCTCTTACCCGGGTGACTGCAGAGGTTCTAAGCTACTCAGGGCTCCATTGGCCAGCAGGGAGGGTGCAAGTTTGGTAGGAAGGAACTCAGGCCTGCCATTTCTACCAGGAAAAGACAGGGTGCTCAGAAGAAGTCTCTGTTGCCGGCCTCTGCATGTTCTTAATTCTTACCTAGGAAGTGGGGGTTGTCCTGGTCTCTGTGCATGTAGAGACAGAGAAGCTCATAGGCCATCTCGGCCCAACCACTGTCACCACCAGGAAGTCGAGGGCTCCATGCATATTGATAGGGAGTATGGCTTCGGTGGAGCACACACAGGGACCGTGGGCTCTAGAGCAGCCATATTAGCATCTGAAGAACAAGTCACCACAAATAACAGGAGTTTGTTGTTTCATAGTCTGAAGGCTGGGAATCCAGATGGGTCCCCACAGCTAAGCTCAGAGATCAGGAGCCCCCAGGTGTGATTCCCCTCTTTTGTCTCTTCCAGCTCCAAAATGCAGCCTGCAATCCTTGGTTCCTGGACTTATTCTCTACTTTCAGAGCCAGCCCTGTGGTACCTTCCTGTCTTACCAACTGACTCCTGTTCCGTCCCTTCACTTACAGAGCTCTCGTACAGAGTGCGCGTGGTAACATCTAATCTGTAACCCAACCCTCTCCAGAAGTCTCTTTACCATGCAAAATAATACAAGTGCAGATTTCAGGGTTACCAGGTGGGTGTTGTGGGGTGCTCTGTCCTGCCAATAATGGTGGCCTTCAGTAGAGTCTGGTTTTGCTCCTCAGGACAGTTGCTGGGGAAAGAACTGGTCAGGTTCATTCCACAGGGGACTGTGGCCTCCACAGGGAGTCACTAGCCTCTGGAGACTGGTGACCCAGCAGGAGCAAGGGACTCCAGGTCTTGGCAGGTAGATAGTGTAAGGAGGGAGTGTGTGTGTCTGTGGGGTACTTGCAATGCAGCGAGTAGGACTTGGAATCCAGCAGAGCAGGGTTCAAATCTCACCTCTACCTACTCACAGCCCTCCAGCAGAGTGTAGATGGAGGTGTGGGTGGGGCTGCCAGAGCGGAAGCCAACAGATGCTTCCTGTGACCCCACTTCGTCTGCCCTGCAGCCTCTGCAGTGTGGAAACAGCAGCGCAGAGAGGCCAAGTTCTGTTCTTGAGATAACACAGCAACTGAGAGAGGCTGGGCTTTCCCAGGGCCCAGAGATTTCAAGCTGGGTTGTAGCTGCCATGTCTACATGCAGGCAAGACCTCCTTCCTATTTTCTTTAAATCCACCGACCGCCTTTTAATTTAATGTGTCTATTTTAAACTGGAACTTTATAAGCTCCCGTAAAGGGGGAATCATAGAATTCATGGGCTGGTTATCATGTATTTTTATAAGGCACATTAAAATAAATTTATCACTATAAAAAGCAGAAATGTCTGTCTGCAGATTGCATAAAATGATGTCACATAGAGTAGGTACGCCTTATCCCTCCCCTTGGAACTGGCTCTGCACCTGGTTCTCCAGACCACAGTAACATTACTGTAGGCAGTCCCTCATGATCTGTGCTCGTCCACCACCTTTCCAGACATCAGATCCCCAGGGGGATCGGGGTCTCCCAGAACTGCTCAGTTCTACCCCAGGCCCTCTACCCTGGCTCCTGTGCTGTTCTCCTCATCCAGCCGGAAGTTGTCAGGATTGGAACCCAGGCCACGAGTCCTTTTATGTCAGGGCTCAGCAAGGCTTTTGAAGAAGAAAGTGGCTTTCAAATGAAGTACTGAAGGGATGGCCAGATCTGCCAGGAGCTTGTGTGTGTGTGTGTGTGTGTGTGTGTGTGTGTGTGTGTGTGTGTGTGTGTGTGTGTAGGACAGGTGTTGATTCTAGTGTCTTTCTCAACGGCTCTCCTACCCGATTGCAGATGGGGCTACCTTACCAAGCCAGCACATGTGTTGTGGACCCGAATTCAGGAACTCAGGTCCTCAAGCTTGCTTGGCAAATGCTTTATCGATTAAGCTATCTCCCCAGCGCTCAACCTGTCAGATTTTGTTGCCCTGACAGGACAAGCCTTTACAAGATTAGGATGCTGAGGGCCATTTATAATCTCTCCTGGGCTGGGCAGTGGTGGCACTCGCCTTTAATCCCAGCACTTGGGAGGCAGAGGCAGGTGGATTTCTGAGTTTGAGGCCAGCCTGGTCTACAGAGTGAGTTCTAGAACAGCCAGGGCTACACAGAGAAACCCTGTCTCGAAAAACCAAACCAAACCAAAACAAAACAAATATAATCTCTCCTGGGGCAAAAAAGTGCTGTGGTGTCCAATTCAAACTCCACAGTGTCACAAAAAGGCGGGGCCTGCCCTGCTGCCTGCTTGGGGCTTCCCACAGGTTTGAAGCAAGGGTTTCTTGTCCCTTCCTTTATTGCAGCGGTTATCCCCTGTGACATCTCAAGCTTCCTAATTCCAACGATTCCTAGGGAGCGAGGAAGAATGCACAATCTTAGTTTTTTGTTTCATGGGACCCCGCAAAGCGGGTTTGGTCAGGGGTCTCCCAGATCACCTCCAGGGGTTACAGACTGTAAGAGAAAGAGCCTATTACAGGGCCTGGCCCATACTCATGCCTATGGCTTCCCATGGTGACAATTCTCTCCTTCAGAGCCCAGAATGAGGAAGAGGTAGAGATGCGTGAGAAGCTCAGCTTCAGGGAGGGCCTCTAGGGCAGCGGTTCTCAACCTTCCCGATGCTGCAACTCTTTAATACAGTTCCTCACGTTGTGGTGACCCCCAACCGTAACATTATTTTTGTTGCTACTTCATAACTGTAATTTTGCTACTGTTGTGAGTTGTAATGTAAATATCTGATATTCAGGATATCTGATATGTGACTCCCATGAAAGAGTTGGTCGATCCCTGAACAGGTTATGACCCACAGGTTGAGAATTACTGCCCTAGAGTCAGTTGGCCTCCATTCCAGTCCCCACTCCTTTTCAGACTAACTGGGTGACTGCAGGGGAGGAATGGCCTCATCCTGTGCCTCAGTTTTTCCATCTGTAAAATGGAGATAAGAATAGCACCTCCTCCTGGGAAGTGGTGGTGCATGCCTTTAATCCCAGCACTTGGGAGGCAGAGGCAGAGGCAGGCAGATCTCTATGAGTTCAAGGCCAGCCTGGTCTACAGAGTGAGTTCTTAGGACAGCCAGGGCTACACAGAGAAACCCTGTCCCCCCAAATCAAACCAAAACAAAATGAAAGAACAGCTCCTCCCTGGTAACAGCCAGGTAAGAAAGAACAGCCCAGGTAAGGAGCAGAGGGCCTCAGGCTCGAAGAAGCAGTTTACTGACAGCTGCCATTAGAACCTTCTGTTTGGTTTGGGACAGATTTCCATATCTGATTCTTTTTCTAGAAAGGGGTTTCTAAGGGTGGTGTTCTGCATCCAGGAAGTAGAGTGAGTATAAATTCAGAGCCCAGCCCTGGTGAAGCACTGGAGTCCCTGGGAGTGGTGGATGCCCCAGTCGGGCTCCCTGTGACTCCCCCACCTCCCTCCGCTGCAGCTGCTACATCCCAGACTTACAGACCTGGCCCCTACTGTCTGAGAGCAAGGCGGAAGTGAGGCGGGCAGCCTGTGGCTTCCTCTTTTTTGTCCTGCTGTGGGCCCAAGAGTCCTTACCTCAGAGCCTCGGAAGAGGGGACTGTGCACCATGGCCTCCCGTGCAGCGCCCGTCAGGCAGACATGTTGTTGCTTCAATGTCCGAGTTGCCACCATAGCCCTGGCCATTTACCATATAGTGAGTATTGGGGTGTCTGGGGCATTTGGTGTGTGTGTGTGTGTGTGTGTTCATGAAGACATACTGAGACCTTCCAACTGGGGGATTGCTACCTATTACTTGTCTGTGGGACCCTGTACAAGCCCTGTGCTACTCTGGGCCTCAGTATTTCCCTGGGGAGTTGAGCAGAATAGTGTCCTTAAGGCTGTACGTGTGCAAAGAGAAAGGCAGGCTGGCGACGGGGAGGAGTCAGGTTGGGATTGCTCCAGGATGCCAGGCCCCACAGGCCTGGGCGTAGGGCTTTCTGGGTCCTGTCCTAGTCTGGGGTTACACCTTTGAACTTCTAGTGGGACCCAGGGAACCATTCCCCTCAACTCACAGCTCAGTCAAGCCTCTGCCTTGTCCCTTCAAGGACAGTGCGTGCTTTGTGCCTGGGGAACTGCTTGGTGGTGGTGGGGAGCCAGCATGTCACAGTGGCTGTCATTTTTACAGTGTGACCCCAGGTCCAGTGTTAGTCCCCAGGTTTAAGGCTCTCCCTCTGGAGTGGCCCAAGGTTGGAATCTGTTCTATTCTGCTGGGATTTACCTCTCACCCCAACCCCTGGCCACACTTAGCTCCCTGAGGCCCAAACATTTTCTGTCTTCAGAAACTCAGACAGAACCTGTGGCTAATAGCTCTCCTGAGCCTGGAAGAACTTCCTCAAAATCAACCTAAATCCGTAGGCTGTTGCGCAGAGCCTGGTAACATCTGCTTCCGGCCACAGGCAGTGTGGCCAGGCAGTGGTACAAACCAGTTCTGTTCTGTCCTTAAGCTCTTGTGTGTGCCTCTCTGTCCCCCTCCCCCATTCCTAGCGTTTACTGTGAAGTCTTGGGTGACTTGTTTAACCTTTCTGAGCCTGTTTCTTTAGATCAAAAATGAAGAGGAGGATGAGAAGAGCTATGTGTTAGGTGGCTGTGTGGGTGAAGTTGTTATCTGTAAAGCAAGAGGGACGTGTGTAACGTGGTCCGCTGCCTTTTCTTGAGTGTGTCCTGACCTACCTGTTCACCGAGAGCAGTGGTTCTCAACCTTCCTAACGCCAAGACCCTTTAATACAGTTCCTCACGTTGTGGTGACCCCCCCCCCCCAACTATAACATTATTTTTGTTGCTACTTCATAACCATAATTTTACTACTGTTATGAATCGTAATGTAAATATATTTTTAGAGATAGTTGCCAAAAGGGTCGCGACCCACAGGTTGAGAATCACTGATCAAGGGCCTGGCATGGGGGGAGCTCAGAGTTTGTCCCGCGCAGCCTCAGTCTGCCCAGAAGCTGAGAGGGGCGGCTGCACTCTGTCTCGGCATCAAGTCTTTCAGATTGTCATCTCTGAGGTGGCACAGCATTCTGGGAAGGATGTGACAAGGGTCCTTATGCAGCTCTGCTGAAGCCAGCTGTATGAGCTCCTGGGAAATCATGACCTAGGGTTTGCTTCCCTATCTGAAGTGGGGACCAGGGACCGTAGATGGTGTGCTGTGGGGGAGTGTCACTAAATGGCTTCAGTGGGGTGGAGGGGCTTGCGGTTGCTGGGACCCTTGCTCCATCTGCTCTGGTGGCTCTGCTCCTGCCTTTCAGAGAAGCGCTTTCTGTCTGATCGTCTGGCCTCTCAGAATATCATAAATACATTAAAAAGTAAATAAACCCGGCAGGCTGTATGGTACAACCATTGAATTTCTTCTTATTCATGCGGTCCAAGGGCCTCAGCTGTGGATGCATGAGTGATGTCCTGTTTCCATGGAGATCCAGGAGACTGTGGGTCAAGTGATCAGGGAAGGCTTCCTGGAGGGAGTGTCACAGGTGGGGATGCTGTAGTGTGGGAGGGGGAGTGTGGATGAGGTGAGGTGTGCCTGGTCTGGAGCCCTACTGAGACAGTTGGGGAGGAGGAAGTGACTTTGTATAAAGTTGAGCCTTTGAGTCTTTCCTCTGGTGCTCCGAGGTTATTTGGGACTGGGTCATTCTTTGCATTGTATAAGCAGGTCACCTCCTAGACACTGTTCAAGTCCCTAGTCATGGGCCGTGATTGTGCAGTCTGCAAAACCACCGCATGGTATGTGAGTCACTCAGAGTCATGGAATGTTCTAGAGCCATGGGGTGGGGGGTAGGGTCTAAGAGTAGAGAAGAAGCCTGGAAGTCAGGTACCCATCCCAGAGACTGGGTTAGGGTACACAGATGATCTTCCTACCCCCTTGGCCAGAGGCCCTTTTTCCTTCCCACAGGAATAGGGCTGGGAGGCTTTCCTTTGGTGCAGCAGGTGGGTGCCAGGTGTCCCAACAGGATGTCAAACATCTGGGTAGAAAAAGAGAAGCCACCACCAGATGTATCAGTCACTCATGTTACCATCATCTGGAGCCAGCCATGGGTGACATCTCTGTACGTTGAGAGCTATTTGTGCACTTGGCCCCTGTGGGGAGGATTAAATTGGGCCATTGACACCGGAGATAGGACCACGCTTCGTGAAACTGTAGAGTACAATTACGGGAAGATCCTACCTGGCCAACGGGTTTGTGTGCTGATGCTCCAGGCTCCAGGTTCCTGGCTCCCCACTTGCCTTGGGCACAGGGGAATGAGAGCAGGGTCCCCAGCTGGCCTCTTGTGTTCTTCCTTGTGCTCTAAATTGGTGGCAGGGAATAAAGAAGGGAGAGGGGACACTGGCAGACCTTTTAGTAGAGAAATCCCTGGGCTCTCTCCTGCTGGGTTCCTGTGTCTATTCCTGATATTAGGGTGGGGTGGGGGGTGGGGCTGGTACCTGCAGTGACCAGAGAAACCTACGCAGACTCTAGCTGTGGAAGGGATGAGTTAACACCAGAGAGAGTGGGGCTAGTGTGTGATGAACAGGCTGTCATTAACGGGACTGTGAAAGGTCTATTTTTCCCTTGCTTTTCTGTATTTGCCTTCTTTTCTTTGAGACCAGGTCTTGCTACACAGCCCAAGCTGGCTTAGAACTCACTCTCCTGCTTCAGTCTCCCCAGGGCTGTGTTTATAGGTGAGCACCACCACCCTATTCAGGGGATATTTTTCCCACCTTTCTTCCCCCTTTTCCTTTTACTGTGATACTAGGAAGGGTGGGGCCTGGGGAAACTCACGGGTACACCCCCCACCCCCAGCCCTCTTTCTATTTTGACACAGTGTCAGGTAAGTTGCTCAGGCTGGCCTGGAACTTGTGTGCATCCTGCTTCAGCTTCTAGAACCTCTGGATCACAGGCCTGCCCCACGAGGCTCAGCACGCAGACTACTTTTTAAAATAAACATTTTGTTTTCAGGACAGTTTCTGATTTAGAGAAAATTGCAGATTCAGTGCAGAGAGCTCCCCTGAGTGTCCCTCTCCTGTCTCATGTCAGTAGGACACACCTGTGACAACTGCCTGTCAGGACCCACAGACTGCTTTCTCTTTCTGTCTGTATCCTTTTTCTGTTTCAGAGTCTGCGACCTGTCACATGGGGTGCATTGTTCTTGGGTTCCCCTGGGCAGCAGTGGGCTCTCAGGTCTGCAGTCTCCTGGATTGAGGACTGGGATGGCTCTGAGGAGTTCTGTTGGGTATTTGGTGGACTGTTCCTCACCGGGGTGTGCCTGGTGACCTGTCACAACAAGTGGGGGCTCCTTTGCAAGACAATCAGCATGCTTAAGGCATTGCTTAGAAGGGTGGTGCACCTTGCAGGCATCTTCTCTGTGAAGTTTTCTTTCTCCTCTTTCCGGTTCAGAGCCGGGGTGACTACTCATGAGTAGTGGAGCTGGGAATGAGGGTCCTCTTCTGGAGGGTGGACTAGACAAAATAAGGGAGCTTCCTCAGGGACAGCTCTTGATCCCCATGTGCCATGTAAGGGGCTTATTGGTGTATTGGCCAGCAACTCGCATATATACATCATGTGATTTAAAGCAGGGCAACTCTGTCATGTCGACGGAGCACTGCTTGGTACACAGAAAACCACCAACTGGTTTTCTGTGTACTAAAGTGTACAAAGCGTGTAGACACGCAGGGAAGGGGCAGTGGGACTCTTAGGCCCTGGTTGGGGTAGCTCGTTGTCTGAGAGGCCCTCTCCTTTTTCAGTGCTCTGGGATTCATTTCTCTTTCTTGGGATCTTCAAGGATGCTTCTTCCAGGAAGTCCTTCTGACTTGCTTGCCTCAGAACTCCAGGCCTCCCTCCTTCTTTAACTCCATGTTGTGGGTAGTGACTGGATATATGTCACTGGGGACATGACCCTGAGCTCACAGGTGTCTCTCTTTGCTGTCTGAGCCTCAAGTTTTCCAGTCATTAATAGAAGCCAATGGTCTCTGTGCCAAGGGTGAACCTCTTTTGAGGTTCTGAGCTTGGTAGTCCTTGGTGACATTGGGGGTTAGCTGGCCATGTGACCAACCGCAGAGGTCAGTCCCCTTTTGAAAGCTCAAGTGCCCAACAGGGATCTAAAAATCAGCCCCATTGGTCCATTGGGAAAGTCTCAGCTAAGGTCTGGTGATCTGGTGCCTTCTCTAATATCCTGGGCTGGTCAGAGGCAGGATCCGGCCACCTCTGTGTGCCCTTCCTGCTGTGGAGAGGCCAGCAGGGTTAGGACAGGGTCCTGGTCACTCCTCAGTACCATTTAGGGCATCTTGCTTGAGGGTCCCTCTGTTGTGAGAAAGGCATGACCAGGGAGGCACGCTGCACTTCTATGCCAGGGTAGAAGCTGCAATGAGTTAGGGCTGGTTTATGCCAGGCCAAGGCTTCTCTGTCAGTACTGGGGCACAGTGACCCAAGAAGCAAGGCTTTTGTTCTCAGCCCAGAGCAGTGGTCCAGTACAAGGGATGGTTCTCAGCCTGAGTCTCCTAGGAAACCCATTTGCCTTAGATGGGGATGGAGGGGTGGGGGCAGGGGGTAGGGGGTCAGAACTCCAGGAAAGCACCCGGTGGATACATGGCTCTAATCTTATCATCAGAACAGAGCCTCAGGTTTCTTCTGTGGCCTGGGGAGTCAGTGTGTCCAGTGTGAGCCTCCACACTCTCAATTCTACAGAAGAGGAAACTGAGGCACAGGGAAGCTGAGCCAAGCAGGGCTGCTGAGCAGACAGGCCAACTGTCTTGTGGTAGATACAGAACAAATAGCCTGGCTCCTTTTCCAGACGGAGGCTGGGGCACAGTGGCATTCCTGGTAGCCACGAGCTGTCACAACCAGCAGCCATATTCTTAGATGTAGGGCACACATGTCAAGATTCAATTTCAGCATCCCTGCACCATAGGGAGAGTGAGGATCCTGATAGAGCCTGCCTCGGAGGGCTGAGGGGAGGGTGTGAGAGAGGGCATGTCAGCATTTAGGAGAGGGCTTGGCATGCACTAGGTGCCTAATAATTACAGCTATCATAACACTCAGTGCTATTATTGTGGGTCTTTGCTCTGGAAATGGTTGATGAAAAGCATACAGCTCCCACCTCAAAAGGTCTTAACATGGTGTCAGGTTCGTGACATTTTATATTCTACAGAAACAGAACAAAGAAAGGCCTAAGTCAACAGACTTTTTGAACGCACGGGTGGAAACACCAGGTCACACGCCAAGCAGACAAGTCTCTGCCACGGGCCTCAGATGCTTATTTGGGACATTTTTAGTCTTGGGTTGGTGGAGGCTTGCGTCTGTTAGCACATTCTGAAAGGATTTATCCAATAGCCACAAAGACGTTAGGTTAAAGACATGTTCCTGTGTCTTTAATAAATGTCCATTTAGGGGCTGAAGATAGCCTCTGATAAGCTGACTTGGACCTGTAACATTCCAACTCTCCACAAGCGTTGACTCTAATCGATCCAACTTGAAGTTTGATGTGTTGTGTTTAGTGTTTTTCTCTGGTAACGTCAGTTAAGATAAATAGGAAGTGGGGGTGTGAGGATTGCTCAGGGTGGATACACAGGAAGTTGAAGATGAGCAACCAGGCCATGGGTTGAGCCCAGAGAACAGTTTCTCATGATTGCAAAGGAAGGGAGATTACTTGGTGAACCTCCCCAGGACATCTTTGTCATTCTGTCCGTCCTGTGACCCGGCCTTCCATTCTTGGCTCCTATGTCTTTGGACAGACCTACCTCCTGTCTTCTCTTCTGGTGGGCAGCCTTCTGGGGATGGGATCTCCAGATGGCTAGTGCTCTGGGTACAGCATGTTCTGGGCCTCTGGTGGCAAACTGTGTCAAGTGTCATCAATGATGCTTAGCTCTGCTGCTCTGAGGGGAGGGGTGGCAGAGGGGGCTTTGTGTGTGCTCTGACTTCTCCTGGAGGGCCATTGTCAGCCATGCCCACCACAGTGTTCTCAGCCTGTCCCACAGCCTCCCCAGACACACACTGCTGTCACTAACGGGGGGGGGGGGGTTGGGCGGGGGAGGGGAGCTTACGGTGGGATTGGATGACTTCCAATCCTGTTTATAGCGGGATGATGCCTGCATTTCCTGGGTGGGGGCTCACACTCTGTCCTTCCCTTGTGGCATCTGCTATGACTGAGTACCTTTCCAGAGACATTCCCTTCTTCTAAGAACTCTTCTCTGAGCCCCTAGGGCCCCTGAGTGTCCCTATATCTTGCATGCTGTGTCTCTGTGCTCTGCCTGACAGACTGGTGCAGAGGTTGGCTCAGCCTGAGTTATCCTTGAGAAGTGCCAAGCCCGGGCATGCAACAGGTGGCAGCCAATTGCTAATGGCTTCAATTGTATAAACCGTTAACTCATAAGTCACCCCTAGAGACATACAGATAGCCTATTCCCAAATTATGGCCAAGTAACTGTCCCCTGAGATGTTCTTACAGCCACTCCCTGCCCTGTGATGGCCCCGATTATGCACTGGAGCTTGGAGCTCCCCAGGGCAGTGCCTTCACGGCCTAGCCCCAGCACCCACTTTGCTGCACAGGGGAGATGATGCTTGGGTGACTTCAGGTCTGGGCTTCTAGTTGCAGCTTCTGGTAGCTAATGTTTCTTGTTCATACACATGTGCTCTGTGGGAATCAGCCCACCTTTTGGGGTCACCATTCTTTGTGGTAGATGGATGTCTCCTCATCTTCTTCTCACAATGATTCTCTGAGGTGGGAAGATTCTGCTCTTCAATATTGGGGAAACTGAGGCATAGAGCTGTTTATGTGGATTGGTGCGGGCCACACAGGGCACTTGTGGGTATACTGGGATTCTCTCTTATTTTTTTTCTTTCCTGATTTTCTTCATTTCTCTTTTCTCCTTCCCTCCATCCCTCCCTCCCTCCTTCCCTCCCTTCCTCCCTCCCTCCCTTCATTCCTCCTCCTGCTCTCTATCCTCCCTCCCTCCCTCTATTCCTCCCCCCCCTTTTTAAATCTTGGAGACAGGGTCTCA
This sequence comes from Uromys caudimaculatus, assembly GCA_028551405.1. Taxonomy (NCBI): domain Eukaryota; kingdom Metazoa; phylum Chordata; class Mammalia; order Rodentia; family Muridae; genus Uromys; species Uromys caudimaculatus. The sequence continues at coordinate 118,868,140 of CM052702.1, forward strand.
TGTAGCATAGGCTGGCCTTGAATTCTCTATGTTCCCAAGGATAACCCTGATTCCAAGGTTAATTCCCAAGGATCCCCCTGCTTACACCTCCCAGGTGCTGCTGGGATTCCGGGTGTGCACCACCACATCGGGGCCTCTGAGCCCCCATAGAGAGCCCAGGCAGTGGGGAGGGCTGGTTAATTATGTTGAGGCGGGTTGGGGAGGGACCAGCAGCTGGGGAAAAGCCAGCTCTGGTGACTCTGGAACAGTGAGGGAGCCATCTGTGTGCAGTGGAGCGTGCAGACAGGACGAGGGTGTTGTGGTGGCATACAGAGGCTGAGGGTACACTGAGGAGATACTCTGGGGGAGTGACCCCACCCAGCCACCCCATAAACTGTGACAGGAAGCGAGGGGAGCTTCCTCTGACTGATGACATTTCTGTCTCTCTGTGACCTTCCAGATGACTTGACTTGGGTTCCTCAGGATGGGCAGCTGACATAGAGGGTCACAGGGAGGGATTAATAGCTATCATAAAGGCTAGCGTTTTTCGTTTTCTCGAGGTCCCAGGTCACCCAGTGGGGCACCACTGTTGGTGAGGACTCTCCAGCTCATCTTGAAGGGTTGCTAGGAAGCACCCCGTTTCCCTTTTCACTTTTTGATGAGTAGCTTATAAGGTGGCTCCTACAGTACCTCGGTGGGATTGCTGTTGCAGAGGCAGAACCAGGAAGCACCAGGGCTGCACAAGGGGCTTAGGACACGGCTTTGCCTGTAATGGGGCTGGCTCCCGGGAGAGCCCCAGAAAATGGGTTTGCAGCCAGAAAGGGAGGATGACCTTAAGCAGTTGTTCTCAATTGTTTTGGAATGATGTTTTTTATTAATTTCTTTTCTGTGTATGGGGGTGTTTGGTCTGCGGGTATGTCTGTGCACCTGCAGAGGTCAGAAGAGGGTATCGGGTCCCCTGGAACTGGAGTTACAGGCAGATGTGAGCGTTCACAAGGATGCTGGGAATTGTGCTCTTAATCCCTAAGTCGTCTCTCTGGTCCCACTGTTTGAGATCTCTCGATGCTTACCTGGTGGAAAGCTTCAGGAAGACTCTGAAGCGAGAAGCTCCTGTCCTTCTCAGGCCCCCATACTTCTCCCTTTCTGTTCTGCCTTTGCACCCAGAGTGGGGCCAGCGACTCCGCTCTCTGTGGTCATCCTCATGGGATCACCATGGTATCTGAACGTCGCCCCGATGTTCCCATGTGTGTCTCGGTGTCGACCACAGTACTGTCATCATAGAGACCACAGCTGTTACTTCCTGCCTCCCAGCATGCCATTGGCGTTTCCTCCATTACCCGCCACCCTCCCTGTCGCCTATGCCAGGCCGACTTCAGGAAAATGGTGTAGCCCCTTTCCATCACCAGTCTGTCCCCAACCAGTCTCCCTCACACTCTTTCATGTTTGTGCTCAGTCCTGCCCAAGCTGCTCTGTGTCCCGTGTGCCCCGTGATCCTGCAGTAACCTTGGAGGGGGCATTTGTCCTCATTCCAAAGCCCAGAGAGGTCAACGGCTAATTCACACAGTGCAGAGCTCGCAGAGAGGACACTGGGATGGAGGCAGCAGGGTCATGGCATCTGTCTCCACTGTAGAGAGGTTAGCACAAAGACCCGGACATGGCCAGCTGCGCACCTGCAGCCTGGGAGAGTCTCAGAGTTGCATCCATGTGGAGGCCAGCATCAGTGAGAGGGGAGGCTAGGCCTGGAAATCCCCCTTTCAGCCCGCTGTCCTTTCATGGCTGCCCTGAAAGAGCTGATTGCTTCTCCGGAGCTAGGATGCTTACTGAGGCGTGGGACTGAGCATTGTGTCTTCTGCTGATCTGTGCTGCTGGAGGCTTTATGGTGGAAGGCCATTGATATGGGGCCCCTGCTCTGTGCAGAAATCCTGCTCCATGGCCCTCACACACTCAACAGTGTCCTCCTGTTGGTGAACACTGGGGCATGGGAGGGGCCAGGGGGAAGCCAGCATCTCAGGTGACACAGACAGAAAACCTGTTGGTCTCCAAAGTCTGTCCTTCCAAGAGCCAGGGGCTCTGGATAGTTCCCTAGGAGGAGGCAGGTGGCTGTGAACAAGGTCACCAGGCCTGAGAGGAGCCTTGGGGTTAGGGACAGAGGTTTGAGGTCCATCCAATGGAGCAGGGCAGCCTTCTTCCTCTTTGTCCCCATTGCTGTGGTCTCTATGATGGCAGCCTTTTTATGTCCTTTTTGCTGAGCTATGAGCAATTGTAGGCCAGACTTGAGTTCAGGTCTCTGCACATAGTGGGGCCAGTAATGTCCTTCTCTTGGGGACACAAGGTGGTAGGCTCCGAGGATGCCTCCTTCCTGCTGAGCTAACTGTTAGGTTGCCTTACTGTGTGACCTGGGGCTGGTACTTGCCCTCTCTGAGCTCCAGACTCTCATATAGCAAATGAGGACAGACTCACCCCTCCCCCAGCCCCTCAGGAGCATCTTGAGTAGAGACCCAGACAGTAAGCTGCTCAGCAGAAAGCTCCCCCCTCCCTGCCCCCAGTAGGGAAACACTGGGGACTAACAGACACTGCTCACTCCTGTTGTCTGGATCAGGGAGGGCCCTTGGCCGACCCTCCTGAGAATTTTATAAGGGAGAGTGCAGGAGCAGCCTCAGCAGGGCCAGGCAGCCAAAGACACAGAAAGCAGTCAGGGGTGAAGACCAGTACATAGCTTGGTAGAAGTTTCAAGAGAACAGAGGGCTGCTGGGAGGCCATGAGCAAGCTCCAGAACCCCTGAGCCTCACTCTTCTGGTCTATGGAAGGGTCAGCGTGTAAATACCGACCTTGTTCTGCCCTCTCCCCCCTTTTGCCATTTCCCAGATCATTGTCCACTTGCTAGGGTTGTTACTGGGGTGTGAATGGCGGTGTCCCTCAGAGTACAGGGTCAGGGTGAGGAGTCTGTGGGGTTAGGGATTATGAGTAGCCATGGTCCCCAAAGTGGAGTAACAGTTAGGGTGACCCTCATTGGTCACCCTTCTGGATGCAGTATTGGGGTATTTATTTATTTATTTTGAGTTAGGGCTTCATGTAGCCCAGGCTGGACTCAAACTTACTATCTAGCTTAGGGTGGATGACCTGCTTCTATCTCTCAGGAAGTGGGATTACAATATCCTGTGCCATACATAATTTGTGGGGTGCTGGAGATCAAACCAGGATGTTTTGCATACTGGGCAAGCACTGTCCACTGTGCCCCAGCTCCAATGCGTGGGTTCCCAATGTTTGTACCGCCTCCTGTATTAATCTCTGGAAGGTCTTGGCATGAGTTTACAATGTCTTTAGTACACTGTGCAGAACATAGGGATGTAGACATATTCCAAAGTTTTCCAGATGTTGGTGTGTGGCCACGGTGACTACTCCTTCCAGGGTCTGGACCAGCGGACCTGGCTCAGGGTGTTTGGAGCTGCCACAGGACAGAACTGAAGACTCGGGTGCTGCCTTGCTCTTTCTTTGGTGGGTGACCTCAGGCAAACCTCCTAATCTCTCTGAACTTCTGAAAGGAATAGAGAGAGCTTATGATACACGAACACCCAGGGCACATCTGGCAGATTGTCTCATTTGAGCCCACCTGGCAGGCGTGGGCTCAGGCATGGGCTCAGGTGTGGGGGTGGGGATGCAGCCTTTCGCAGCACCTCCCCCATCACCCCCCACCCTCACGCACCAATCCTGCTGCCAGCATTTTGGATGAAGCGGAGCCTTCAGATCCCTTCACACCAGGCAGAGAAGCATCTACAGGAGGAGCCCAGGGCAGGCTCTGCCCAGCCCAAGGCAGGCTCTGCCCAACCCAAGGCAGGCCCAACCTAGAGCTTTTCTAAGTCCTGCAGTCTGTGCCTCCCGTATCCTGCAATTGCCTTGTTACAGTCTTACAGACGGGCAAATTCAGAGAGGTAAAGTGACTTTCTCAAGGACATACAGTGATCTGGATCCAAATCCCAGAGCCGGTCTCTCCATCCATTTCCTGTGCCGCCCCTCTTTCTGACTCTTGAACTTGGGGTTCAAAATAACAGGTTGAGATCCATATCTGAGCTAAATACTAAAAGACCAAAACTCATGAGCCAACCAATCACCCAGAGTTTGGAAAGAAATAAAGGAGGTCTGACTGCCTGCCCACTCTGTGTGACCTGCCACTTAGTAAGCCAACATGAACTTAGGCCATACTGATAAAGTACACATTAGGGGGGCAGATCCTGATCTCAGCATGGGTAGATTGATCCTGGAGAGTGTTGCAGTAGGAAAGAGACACAGCTTCTGGAAAGCCACAGACACACAGAAGGGTGTGAGGTCCACACAGTTGCATGGCGTGGGACTCTTCTGCAAGATGGCTGTGGTGTAGACAACGTGCAATCCCTTTGTAGCTTTGGCAGCTGGGACACCCAATACGTAGGCCTATCAGAATCATCTCTTCTCTGTCTTTCATGGTAAGGGTCCCCAAGGGACAGGCTTCATTCATTCATTCATTCATTCATTCATTCATTCATGCAGCAGGTACATCAGACCAGGTCACACCTGCTCCTCGTTGTTCAGACTCAGCTTTCATACCTGCCGTATGCTTTGGCTGGTCACCCTGTCTGACTCCCCCCAGCTCTAGAAGGCCGGTGTTATCAGCCCTTTTATAGCTGGGAAAGCAGGGACTCTGGCCCTGTGGCGACTGCAACTGGCTCGCCCAGGGCCTGGGTCTCTACAGTGCATCCTAGACCTCTGCTGATGGTTTGTGCACTTAGAGCTCCGTGATGCTTGGGTGTGACCGAGGTCCTATGTCAGCCATAGCCTGTTTTGGACTGGAAATCCAGGGAAGGGGGTGCAGTCAGGGTAACTGATCTTCAGCAGTGAGAGGCATGGTGCCTCTCTCAGTCTCTCCTGTGCCTCCTTGGGCACAGCGGGTGCCTATGGTAGCTTCTGTATGAACCCTATTTACAGATGAGGAAACTGAGGCATGGAGAAGTCAGGCCAGTTGTCCGCAGTCACACAGCAGGAGGAGGAAGGGCCAGGATGAGGCATTTGAACACCATATAATTTACCAGGATGCCTGCTGACCAGGCAAGCGGTCGCTCCAGCCCCTCGACAGCACCTTGCTTGGATGGTGGCCTGGCTCAGTGGTGCCCTCTCTCTCCTAGGTCATGAGTGTCCTGCTGTTCATCGAACATGTGGTGGAGGTGGCCCGCGGTAAAGTCTCCTGCAGGCTCTCCAAGATGCCGTACCTCAGGATGGGTATGTCTGGGCACAGCGGTAGATGGGAGGGGAGCTGTGGGCATATGGACATATGGACTGGGGTCTGTGGTCCTGCCATTTCCACTGGACTGCTGTGTACCCCTCAATCACTGGATTGTGCACCTGTGAATCTTTAGGAGCCTGGGGTATTTCACATGCAAATGAGGCTCTCCTGTTTATACTAGGGGCTTTCTCAGGTTCTGAGGCTCAGACGGAAGTTCCTGCCATATTGGCCACTTCACACTGCCCTGTCCACCAGTCTCTCTCCCTCTGCCAATCACAGCCCTCCCCCGGGTGAGGAGAGACAGCCTACTACCCAGGTCTAGTCCCGGGTTTCACGTTCACACTCATGGTCCCACACTAGCAGTTCCCAAAGCCTGGTCCCTGGAACCCATTCAGGCTTTGCCTCAGTCTCTGCCCTGCCTTGCAGCTGACCTGCTCTCCAGCTTCCTGCTCATTGGAGTTCTCTTCGTCATCAGTATCAGCCTGCTCTTCGGCGTGGTCAAGGTGAGGCCTGTGCAGGAACAGAAGGGCTGGGAGCATTCGCCTTCTTGTTGACCTGGGCACCCCGTGGGTCGTCACCTGTTCATTTGGGGAAGATGCTGTTTCCCCAAGGAGCACCATAATCTGCTAGGCTCTCAAGGGAGCTTTGGGGAGGCGGGGTGCTCACAGGAGATCTGCATTCTGTGGGCTATGAGTGGGGCGGGGAGCTTTGAGGTAAAAAAGAAAAGGGGCGGTAGTCTGGGGTCAAGGGAAGGGACAGTACTGGGCTTGTCCTCAGGGACAAAGCTCCCCTTTGCCCTGCCCTCACTGCAGAGGCACACTCGTTCATGAAATCCTGGGAATGTGAGGCTGTAATAAGGGAGGCAGACAGACCCAGAGAGAGTTGGGGTGACTTGGGGAAATGGGGAGATTGAGTCACCCTGTGGCTCTACTTCCTACAAAAGAAGAGTCATTTACCCCATGACCTCCAGGGAGGTAGGAAGCTGACCTTGTCCCTTGGCCACTTGGAGAGAGACCTGTCCTGTAGATGGTGGGGACACTGGTTAGGTAGAGACCTGGAGGCTTAATGCTGACCCAGAGACTCTCACTCCTTGGCCACCCTTGCTGTATCTGGGAGCCTCACCTCTCGGGGTGTGTCCTCACTGTGTGGTATGGCTGTGGGGGCTGCTGCAGAAATTCAGTGTCCAGCTAAAAAAAAAGAGTAGGGACTCCCTAAAGACTCAGACACGGTGTCTTGGTCACCTCTGAATGGCTTAGATAACCATGAGAGCCCCCTCCAGGACAGCACATTTTCTGTGAGTTTGCCCCCAATGGGGTCACATGTGGATGGGTGCTGGGTTCCCGCTGAGGGAGAGAGACACTGACTGACCTCCTGAGGCCTCTTCCCATGTCCTGCCACATCTGACTTTGACCACCTAGAGGAAGGACAGGCTCCTGTCCCTGGGCCTTTACTTGCTGGTTCCTCCACCACTGGCCCTGTGGCCAGTCCCCTTGCCTATCAAATTCTGGATCTAGCTGGGTGTCCCCCCTAGGATGTCCTCTCTGGTTCTCTTCTCTGTAGAGTGGTCTCCGTAGAGTGTACATCATACTCTACCTTGTGGGGTCCGCCCTCAGAGTCTGTCATTCGGCGTCCGTGGCTGGGATGAAAATACTCAAGAGAATCATCCAGAAGGAGGATTCACTTTGGCTCTGGTTTCCAGCCTACGGAGTGCTGGCTCTCGTTCCTTGGGTGTGAGAGGCAGAACATCACAGTGAGGAGAAAGCAGCATGTGGCTGGCAAAGCTGCTCACTTCATGCTAGCCAGGAAGGAGAGAGAGGAGAAAAGGGGTCATGGCTAAGTCCCGAGGGCACCCCGAGTGACCTGTAACCATGCCCCCTAGTTCACATCATTTCCTTGTACCATCATCTTGTGACCCTCTTGCTGGGCTCAGTTGGCAGAGGGCTTGCCCAGCATGCACAAGGTTCAAGCCTCAGAACTTCACAGATGGGGCAGGGTGGTGCACACCTGCCACCTAGGCATTCTGGGGGTGGAGGCAGGGGACTTAGCGGTTCAGGATCATACCTGGCTACACAGGGAGTTTGAGGCTAGCCTAGAATACATGAGATCCTGTCTCTAAAAACCAAAAGACAGATGACAGACAGACAGAGAACATAACAGAAACCCTGTATATGGAGCCTGTTCCCTGGTGTCGTCTGAGACACCTGGAGGCCCCTCTCCCCGGAGTGTCCCTCACGGGAAGGTTTGTGGATCCCTGCAGACCTTAGTCATTGATCTGGTAGCATTGGTGATAGCCAGGGTAGGAACAGGATGCAGAGACAGGGACAGCCCTGTGGAGTGCTGGCATGTCAGGGCAGCTGACAGGGTGGACTTACCTTCCAGAACAGGGAGAAGCACCTGATTCCCTTCCTGTCCCTTCAAATCATGGATTTCCTGCTGTGCCTGCTCACACTGTTGGGCTCCTACATCGAATTGCCAGCGTACCTGAAGCTTGCCCGCCCCCGGCCCGTGAGTACCTGTGTGCCTGGCTTGACCTGGGCAGGCTGGTCCAGGGCAGGGTCCCTCTCCTCCTTGATACCCTTCAGCAGGGTCCCATCATCCCCGCCAAGCACCCTCAGGCTCTCTCCTCTGCATGTTGCGTCTGTCAGTGTACCTCATGGGTAAGCCTTAGGACCAAATGAGGGTGACATGGGATTGGAACCCAGAGTGTAACACTACCATAGGGTAGCAGCTCCAGCCCCCCATGAATGTAGTGTCTCCAGGTTTCAGAGCCTGGTAAGATGTCTATTTACACAGGCCATGAGTGGGTTACCCAGGGGGAAGGATGGGGGTGGGGCTTTTCAGGCCTCAACCTTAATGTAATTGCTTCTTTGGAATCAAGCAAGATGAATGAATGGTCTAGACCAAGAAATGAAGGTCGTCCACTGAGGAAAAGTATGGTGGCCTTAGCTGGCCACAATACACACAGCTGTGTCATAGTTGTGCTCACAGTCCCCTGACTCTGCTCCTTGAAGAGTGGGGCTGCTGGAAGGTGGGGGGCTGGGGAGTTAGAAGACCCCTGTTGTGGTCCCAGCTTTGTAGACACACTGATGTGAGCATCCCACGTTCCTTTCACTGAGCATGTCAATGAGGGATGGCCGGTGGCTTGGGTGGAGAGCCTTCCAAGGGAGGGCCACTCGGTACCCTGCTTGTGGGTCTTCATGCTTCCTCCTGGTCCTCCTTAGGGTCCTTCTAAGGTCCCCTTGATGACGCTGCAGCTGCTGGACTTCTGTTTGAGTGTCCTGACCCTGTGCAGCTCCTACATGGAAGTGCCCGCTTACCTTAACTTCAAGTCCATGAACCACATGGTAAGCCTTGGTGGAGGACCACGTCAGACTCTGGCTGTGTGGCCTGGGGCAAGGCTTCCCCCATGCTGCGTGGGTTATGGTTGGAGACTGGGTTTCTGGGGAGGAAGACTCAGGGGTGAGTGATGGGTTGGGGGAGTAGCTGGCAGAGAGAAGCTTCTAAGGTCAAAGGAGGTCTGGCCATGATGAGCTTCATAGCATCCTGCCCTGAGAACTGCATTATAGGAGTGGCATCAGGTGTCCACTGCTGTTTAACTCACTATGGCCAAGCATGGTGGCTTAAAATGGCCGGGTCCTGTCACAGTTCTGAGGGCCAGGAACTTTGGGGTGGCTTGCTAGGTGGTTCATTTGCTGGCTCAGCATGGCAGCTAGGAAGGGGGCAAGTAACCTGCTCCCCCAGGGGTCCTTACATCAGTGTTTGTACCTTCCTTACGCAGTTCCTTATGGTGGGAACGTTATGTAGGGCAGCCTGAGTGTCCTCAGGGCACGGCTGCTGGCTTTCCTCAGCGGAGGGATTGGGAGAGAGAAAAGGAGGCACTGAGAATGAAATCCTCATTCTGGCCTCTGGCTGGCTGTTCCTGAAGGCTCATGTCAGTCCCTGAGTGAGTCCAGTCCGTCCTCCAGAGAAGAGGCTGGCGCTCCTTATTTCAGGAGGGGAGCCAGGTGTGGTGGTGCTTGCCTGTAATCTCAGCACTTGCGAGGCCGAGGAAAGAGGATTGCTGTGAATCTGGGACTAGTCTGGGCTAGCAAGATTGTTTTGACAAACAGACAGGCAGACAGAATGTGTGGGCATATCTGCTCCTTGCCCAGAGGGGGTGCCTTTCACACCTGGTGCCCCCAAAATTAGTCCTGACTGGGGCTACCCTGATGGTGGTGGATGTAATGTGCCAAGTGTTAGCCAGCTTTGGCTCCTAGCAGCCAAAGCCTTCCCAGACTGGGAGGCACTAGCTACACCCCCCCCCCCCCCGGGATCCGGAGTTGGGAGTTGCCAAGGTGGAGTGTGTGTGTGTTCATGAGTGAGAGTGTGCATGAGTGTGTGTGCATATATATGTTCATGTGTGCATGTGTGTGTGCGTGTATATGTGTGTGTGTGTGTATGAGAGAGAGAGAGAGAGAGAGAGAGAGAGAGAGAGAGAGAGAGAGAGAAGGGGGGGGAGGTGGAAGGAAGAAGGAGGGGGAGGGGAGGGAGAGGGAGAGGGAGAGGGAGAGGGAGAGGGAGAGGGAGAGGGAGAGGGAGAGGGAGATCTGTGACCCTGCCTGTGGCAAGATTAGAACCCAGGGCTGAGGCATGAATGTGGCCCTCTATCATTGCAGAATTACCTCCCAAGCCAGGAGGGCATGCCACGTAGCCAGTTCATCAACATGATGCTCATTTTCTCAGTGGCTTTTATCACCGTGCTCATCCTGAAGGTGAGTGGGCCCTGCACCGCCATGGTTCTGTGACCATGATTAAGGCTGTGCAGTGGCTCAGGCTACCCACACCAGACTGTGAAGAGGCCGGATGAGGTGTGCTTGTGGTCTTCTCTGCTTCTAATCTCCCTAGCTCTCCTGCCTCAGCTCCTGTGATGTGGCTTGGCCTCCTTGGGACCTTCTTCTTAGAGGCTGTGGGTCTGTGAAGCCATGTGTACTCAGCTGCCTGGACCCAGCATGGAGCTCCCTTGTGACGCTGGCCCCATGTGCTGTCTGGGGTTGGATGTCAGCCCTGTGGGCTGAGACTATACACACTGTTCTATAATCTCTAACAAACAAACAAACAAACAAACAAACAATGTATCAGGGGCTTTTGTTTTGTTTTTGAGACAGGGTCTCATGTAGTCCAGGTTGGCCTCAAACTCATCATATAGCCCAAGCTGACTCTGAACTCCTAATCCTCCTGTCTCTACTTGCCAAGTGCTTAGTTAGGGTTTTACTGCTGTGATTAGACACCATGACCAAGGCAGCTCTTAATAAGGACAACATTTAATTGGGGCTTACAGGTTCAGAGGTTCAGTCCATTCTCATCAAGGTGGGAGCATGGCAAGCATCCAGACAGGCATGGTGCAGGAGGAGCTAAGAGTTCTATGTCTTCATCTGAAGGCTGCTAGGAGAAGACTGACTCCCACACAGTTAAAAGGAGGGTCTCATTGCCCACCACCACAATGACACACTTCCTCCAACAAAGCCACACCTACTCCAACAAGGCCGCACCTCTTAATACTGTCACTCCCTGGGCCAAGCATATTCAAACCACCACATGGGGTCACAGGGGTGTGCCCCCATGCTCAGCTTAGAGGCAGTTTTGAAGAGGACTTTCCCACCACTGAGCTCTGTCTCAAGATAAGTGAGTTCCCTGTCACTCAGGGTGGCTGAGTAGGGTGAGTTTAGCTGTGTCCAGAGAGGCTGGAGGTCAGATCAAAAGGTACAGAGCATTTACTGCATAGTGGCTGTGGGCATCAGCAAAGACAGTCTGTGGAGCATGTCAAGCTGGCATGTGAGGAAGTCCAAAGCCAGCATAGGGGTGGGGTGGGGTCTGAGCTGTTGCTGGGTGCTGCCTTTTGGAATGAGTGAGAACTGGAGGCATCGGACATCTAGCCAGAGCCTTTCAGGCAAGGGCAGGAGGGTTGGCAGAGTGCGGTCTAAACAGGCTCTCCTCTAGGTCTACATGTTCAAGTGTGTGTGGACATGCTACAGATTCATGAAGCACACGAATTCGGCCATGGAGAACAGCAGCTCCAAGATGTTCCTCAAGGTGAGTCTGACGGAGGGTCAAATGCCAGGGCTACCATTCTCTTGCTGTGCTGCTTGGGGCCAGTTCCTTTCCTTCTCTGAGCCTCAGCACCTTTTTTCAATATAATATTTTTGTTGATTGGGAAAGTTGTATGAGATTAGGAATCTCATACAATGCACCCTGATCACACCCATTTCTCACTCCTCTCAAGTCCACTCTCCCACCATTGTGCCCTCTCCACCACAAAAAATACACCAGGTTCAATTTGTGCTGCCCACACACTCATTGGAGTACAGTCAAACTCCAGCAGGTCTCAGTACTTGTAAGAAGATTGTTGGACCAGAAAAATGTGAACAGTATCAGCTATGTCTAAGATTCCATCCATCTATCCATCTATACACCTACTCACCCTTTACCCATCCATCCACCCATCACCCATTCATCTATTAATTTATCTATCTATCTACCTACTCATCCATCATCTATCCATCCACCATCAATCCATCTGTCCATCATCAATCCATCTGTCCATCATCCATCCATCCATCCTTCCATCTATCTATCATCTATCCATCCATCATCCACCCATCATCCATCCATTTACTCACCTACCCCATCCATAACCCACCATCCATCATCCATCATCAATTCATCCATCATCCATCTATCCATCATCAATCCATCCATCCATAATCCATCATCAATCCAGCCATCATCCATCCATCCATCCATCCATCCATCCATCCTTCACCCACCCTCCATCCATCCATCCATCCATCATCCATCCATCCATCCATCCATCCATCCATCCATCCATCCATCCATCATCCATCCATCATCCATCCATCTATCCATCATCCATCCATCCATCCATCCATCCATCCATCCATCCACTTATCATCCTTCCATCCTTCCTCCTTCCTTTACTGCCTCTTGTTCCTTTGGTCTTAGACCCAATCTTGGAGGGTAGAGGACTTTGAGATGCCACCTCTGTCTTAAGGGTGTGCACAGTCTATAGTGAACCCAGTTGCTGAGATGTGTTTACACTTTGGTATGAAACACAGGGACCTTGAACATGGAGTTGGCACATAAGTGATCCAGGGAATGCTTTCTGTGAGACAGGAAAGAGAGAGTGTGTCTGGAAGCAGCTCACTGTGAAGTACTGGGAACATTGCAGCTGGGCCAAGCGCTGGGAGCTCACTCTGAACTGTGAGAAATGCATCAGTTAAGCCATTTTTGGTAGCAAGTAGCAGAGACTTAACCCCTGTTGATATAAGTCCCAAGGGGAAGTTAGTAGCCCATAACACATAAAAGGCCATTGTAGGGGTGTCTATGTCCTGATCTCAGATTTGACCCCTATCTCTTGACTCTCCTCTCCTCAGTCCTGGCTCCAATTTCAGGTAGACCTTCCCTATGGTCACAAAATAGCTGCAGGAGCCCATAGGCCAACATCCTACCTTTTTAGTCATGCCTGCAGGAGAATCAGTATATCCGATTGGACCATCTTGGGTCGCATGGCCCTCCCCAGTCTGAGGACTATAGCTGGGGATGGAATTCAACTTTGAGAGGCTCATCCCAGGTTATGTGTCTACCCCTGGATGGGAGGATGGGAGCCCGTTCTCTGGAGAGCATTTGGGCCGAGGATGTCCATCAAAGCCTTGGACGTTGAGGTTGATGGGCTGGGGCAGGTGCATCCCCTGTGGGGATTAGGAATGTCGCACAGGCATGGAAGCCACTGTCATCATCATTTTCATGGTGTGGGGGGAGGCTCCTTGTACCTCAGGTTAGACTGATGGGCTCTTTTTGATGGTTCTCAGCTATCCTCTCTGTCTCTCCTAGGTGGCTTTGCCGTCCTACGAGGAAGCCTTGTCTCTGCCCCCTAAGACTCCAGAGGGGGACCCTGCACCACCCCCATACTCAGAAGTGTGATCCCCACCAGGCTTTCAGCCCTTGGGCTGGGAGAGGCGGAACTTCCTCCCCCTGCTTCTTCACTTTGGTGGTTGCGTGGCCTACTACAGGACAATCTGCTTGTGCACCCCCTCACTGTCCTCTCCTCTCGGGGACCCCTCACTCACAACTGAGTCACCCTGGGCTGAATGACCCTTTGCGGCTCAGAATACTCAGCCTAGCAGCTCATTTTGTCTCCATCAGCATTGATACTTGTTCAGAGCACAGTCATGGCAAATTAGGGTGAGTTTGGTTAACAGCTACTGGCTTGATCTGTTTAGCCAGGCAGCCAACACCCGCAGGGACAGCAGGAAGAGAATCTGGCCAAGCAACAGTTCCTGGTGTCAGTCTATACTCAGCCATCAGGTTACAGGGTAGGCCATGATTGTGGTACCCATTTACTACCCCAATACCCCAAAAGTGTACAAATAAAACAATTCCTTCAATAGATTGCTTAAGCAAATATTGATTCAGCTGACCGCTGTCATTAGGAATTATGATAAAAATCTAATAAAAAACTGAGGTGTCAAACAGGAGGAAAAGAAAAAAAGAAATGGAATTCCTCCCAATTCACTGCAATGCACACCATGGATGCTCAGCCTCTGTTTGAGATTCTCTACCATCTAGAGGCTGGGAAGTCCAACAGTCCCGCAGCTGCCCTGACCATCCTGCTCAGCGTGGCAAAAAAAAAAAAAAAAAAAAAAAAAGCGGCTTCTGTTTTAAACAATCCCTTCTCATGAGCCACCGCTCTGATGGCAAGCTGTCCTCATTTTCAGTCCAGTGTTTCCCATGGACACACAGTGGTGAGGTCCCTGCAAGGATCACTTTAGCCACTGGCAGTTTTAGGGTCTGGTTAGCACGACATCCCACCAGCCAGGTTGCTCCAGCTTGTTTGCCTAGGGCTATGCTCTGGGGATGGCAGGCTTGGAGTTGACCGCCCTGTGGGCAGCTGTCTGTCTCTATGGCTGCCCAGCTGGGGCAGGCTAGCCCATGGGGTGTGAAGAGCCAGCCAGAGTCTTGTGTCCCATGGTGGTAGCAAGGAGGGTCAGTCCATTAGCCTCTGCTGGCTTTCCCATCATTAGGGGTTGCTGGGGTTGCTAGGGGTTGCTAGGGATCTATACCTGCTTGTGGTGTAGATGGGGCTGAAGGGCTGAGAGGGTCGAGAGAAGTTCCCACTGCACCTGTGTCATTGCTTGTGTATGATTTGGAAGAAGGGCCAATAAAGCAGCTGCAAGCTTTGCTCTGCCTCATGTGGTTCTTGACAGGGAATGCAGGGACGGAGGACCTGCCTCTGTCCCCGTCTCCATTACTCTAGTACACACGTGCACAGCACTTCTGTCTGTCCCCTGGGGCCTGGCCAGCTTGTCAGTATCACTTCCTGAAACTGTTTCTGATGGCAGATCGCTATGTGAACATCCCCACATCTCTCAGTACAGGGGGCACTCGGTTGACAAGGAGAAAGATGGCCTCCAGCCGGGGCCTGCTTTGGATACTGGGGACACACAGGCTGAGGTTGAGAGACAGGTCCATAAACTATGGGCATCATCCAGTGCCATGGGGAAAGCCCATGACCTCAGGGTCCCGAGGATGAAGTGTCTTAGGGGGCATTTCACCAAGCGAACTGAAGGTCAGGTCATGCTAAGTAAAGGCTGGTCCAGGCCAAAGATGTAGAATGCACAGGACTACCACGGTGGGGGAGGGGAGGGGCTCAGTGTTCTGTTAGCTGAGAGGACAGGAAGCAGGTATGGCCCCCTGCTGCAGCAGGACTCTGCTTGCTCACCCTGGCCAGTGTCACCCTAAAGAGCACACCTTGACCGAGGTTGGATGTGAACAACAGAAATCTCAGTGAATCCATTAGGCCCAGTCTTCCCAAAGGTGGCCCTGATGGTTCTTAACTCTCGCCCCAGAGGGAAAAGTCCAGGGGATTTAGACTTCAGGTCTGGCTGAATCCAAGGCTGATGGTTTCCTGATCTTGTCTCTTTGTCTTTATCTCCTGCCTCCCACTCTAGAACTGCTGAGCAGCTGATCCACCGTTTGGTCCATTGGTCCTATGGTGACTTCATGAAACAGCTAGTGTGGTTTGAGCCAGGATCTGTCACCAAGAGAGACCAATGGCCTGACATGGTGGTGCACTTGGGGACTGAGGCCAGAGGATCTCAAGTTATTTAGGCTGGCCAGAGTGGCATAGTGAGGCCTTGCTCAAAAGATCAAGTGTGGAGGGTATAACCCTGAGAGTGCTTTCTTGGCATTACAAGGTTCTGAGTTCAACTCCCAGCACCACATAAAAACAAAAGCACAGGCTAAAATCTCCTTGGCTCAAGTCCCATCAGGGTTCCCTGGGGTTGGAAGATTTCATTGCATATTCTGTTTTCGTTTTTTGTTTTGTTTTGTTTTGTTTGTTTTGTTTTGTTCTTTTGTTTGTTTGTTTGAGGCAGGGTTTCTCTGTGTAGCCCTGGCTGTCCTGGAACTCACTCTGTAGACCAGGCTGGCCTCGAACTCAGAGATCTACCTGCCTCTGCCTCCCAAGTCCTAGGGTTAAAGGCCTACGCCACCAAGCTTCTGTTTGCTTTTTCAGTCAGACCCCCAAGGAAATGACAACATGTGACTCCAACACCAATGGAAAAGGAGCTTCAGAGAGGTCCAGAGACACCAAGTGACTTTCCTAAGGCCCCACAGCACTTAGGTTAGATGAAGGCCTTTTATTTCCAGTCCCAAGTGAGGGTTGTTGGGATGGGCTAGGGCCTCAGCCTGTGTGAGCTTGTGTCTTGTGAAGATCTTACTCTGACCCCAGGCTGCCACAGCATGTAGAGGATGGGGCAAGAGCAGCGGATACAGAAGAGAGGACTGACTTTGATCCTATCACCATAGGACCAATGGACCAAACGGTGGATCCAGAGGACCAGGAGGTGTCTGGGTGTCCTGCCTACCTCCCCACTCCCTGCCCCCAGCGCTGGCCTGGAGCCTTGGTGCTGAGCTGTGTAGTGGGATTGTGCCCTGTGGTCAGGCAGTGGGTAGGGGGCAGCCTAGGGACAGGAAATAGCTGGGTTTTGGGGGGAAGTCCATGTGGCCAGCCAAGCCAAGCGAGTTGTGGTCTCCTGGGCAGCCCATGTAGGGGCTTCTCAATGCTCCACTTGAGGCTCAGACAAGGACTCTTTGATGGGGAATGGGGACCCCCCCAAGGGCTGCCTGAGTGGAGCCAGGAGGAAGCTGACTAGGACGGGGCTGTTCCAGGGCAGGCAAGATGGCAGCTGGTGGAGTGCTCAGAATCGTGCCGGATCATGGAGCAGGAGAACATGGGTTTCTTGGGGACTACAACTCTGGCAAAATCGTCAGTCCCTCAATTGCCTGGGCCCTTCTATGTTCCATCTCTGAACACATGGGGGGACCAGCACAGATATGGCCTGGCCCCAGCCTTGCTCATGACACACACGTGACTTCCGGCTGGTGCGCCCTACCCTGGGCCTCAGGGGTGGGTGACTACTGCACAGCACCTGCTGTGTAAATCCATGAGGTGGAGAAGTGTGTGTCCTCTGGACATGTGGGTGGGACAGTAGGTGAGGGCTGAGAGCGTCACCCAGGTAGACGGAGATTCTACCTGTTCGTGAAACATAGTGGTGGCTGCTGGCTTCTCCACACACCTCCTCCCTTATCTAGCATTTGGCTTTCAGCTGGTGTCACCCCTTACGGAGCCCGTGTGACATCACATATGGATCTTCATCCCACAGAGGCAATGTTTCAGCTGCTGGCCCAGCAAGGAATCCACTCACTTTCTTTTGTAGGACCTTGATGTCAAACAGTTCTATAAGCCAGCGGGACTGTGCGTGTGACAGGGACCCAGCTGCCTCCTTTTCCTGGCCTCTGCTTTACTTGGGGTGACTGAGGATTCCCATTCAGTCAGATTGCTTTTGGCAACAACTCCAGTTTGTAATAGAGTTGAGGCAGGCAAGCATAGGGAGTGGCTGGCACCCTGGCACTTCACTCGCCTGGCACTGTACACTTGGATTATATACTCAAGTCTCTTCCGAGAATTGTACTTGGTAATCTAAGACCATATCTGCCTTGCCTTGCACATTCGCCCCAATCCAAACAGTGGGATATATTATATCCTCCTTAACAACGCTCAGTGACTCTCCCTCGATGGCCCAGTGAGATGCTCAGCAGGTAAAGATGTTTGCCACCACGACTGATAACCTAAGTTCGATCCTGGGGCTTCCATGGTAGAAAGAGAGAATTGACTCCTGAATGTTGTTCATGGACCCGCACACAGGCACCGTGGAATGTGTGTGCCTGTACACACACACACACACACACACACACACACACACACACACACACACACACTTCCTTTTGTGGCTAGTTTTTCTTCACATACATTCCTAGCTATATCTGGTACTGGACTCATGCGGACTAGGTGGTTTTAGGTGCATGGTCAATAAGACAAACTGTGTCCTCTGGTAAAAGACTATATTTACCACTTTATGCTTGAGCATAATTGAGCATACATATGGTTTAAGTCAGATACATCAAAGGGGTGGGACAAGCATGGTAGGGAAAGATTACAGAACCCAATCCTGTCAATCAAGATATAGAATCACTCTTCCTAAGCTCCCTAGTAACCAGTGCATTTTCCCCCTGAACCCCATAAAAGGCAAGCCTAAACTAACCAGAACCCCTCAGCGTTCTCATTCTCCGGCAGCCCCCAGCTCAATTGTAGCAAACCTGGCTTGTGTAACTTCACTCTTGAGTAGTCCTTGCTGCTCTGCAACTGCTGTGTGCCTTTATTTCGGTTCCTGGAACAAGATGCCAAGGCCTGGAAATACCCAGTCCAGACACTGACCACAGGCGACAGAATCATTTTAAATGTCAGAAGAGCAGGCTGGGCGCTTGGCCCGGGGCTCTCCATGAGCCTTTGGTGGCAGCAGAACCTCTGTGGAGCAGCTGTGGAGCAGCCACAGGCACTTGCGCATCCCTGGCTGACTGGTCTCCTAGGGACCCAGACAGGTGCCATAGCCACGTCCTCCCCCGGGTTCCTGGAGGATGTCTGCCTAGTTACTCACCAGGCGAGTCCCAGAAGGCAAGAGTGATGAGCATGAGGGAGCCACAGCTGGACGTGAACAGCCAGCCCGTCTGGGGGATGGAGCAGTGACCATCCAGTGGTCCAAGTGGTCCAGCCATGCGTTACCCCTGGCATCCTCTGACCCACGTGCTACCTCTCCAGCAGGATGGGTTGTATAGCCACACCCAGATGCTCTGGTCTAGATGACCTTTGAGGTTCTTCAGAGCCCAGACTTTGAGATTTTACATCACTTAGGTGACCAGGAAACCTGATTCCACCCCCCATACCCCTTTTAGACAATGGTCTCACTTGGTTGCCCAGGCTTGTATCAAACTCTGGGTTCAAGTAATCCTCTTCTTGTAAGGCTGTGGCTACATGTGACTGCTCATGCTTCTGACTGCCTGAATTCTGATCTGGGGGTGATCTTGGCCCCCAGATATTTTTTCACGCAGAAGAATGTACTGGTTATTTTTCCTATTGCAGTGACAAAAAACCTGAAAAAAGCAATTTAAGGAAAGTTTTTATTTATTTATTTATTATTTTTTCCTCATAGCTTCAGGCAGGGAGGCATGGTGGCAGGAGTTCCAAGCTGGTCAGGAAACAGAGCGGTCAGTGCTGAGTCTCAGCTCTATTCCTCCATTTTATTTGGTTCTGGACCCCAGCCCGCTGGCTGCCAAGCCGTGGCACAACACAAGGTGGTTCTTGGTTATATGCAAATGAGGAAACTAGAGTTAATCAGTTTGAATTTATGTGACTGGAGTAAATACACAAACCACTCCTCAAACCATCTATTTCACGGCTGTTATTTTATTAGGAGGAGGGAGTCCTAAAATACGAGTTGGTCCCAAATTATAAATTATGCTGCTGGGGAGATGGCTCAGTGGGTAAAGTGCTTGACAGGCAAACATGAGGACTTGAGTTCAAATCCCCAACACCCACATAAAAGTTGTGTGCCAGCTGGGCCGTGGTGGCGCACGCCTTTAATCCTAGCACTTGGGAGGCAGAGGCAGGCAGATTTCTGAGTTCGAGGCCAGCCTGGTCTACAGAGTGAGTTCCAGGACAGCCAGGGCTACACAGAGAAACCCTGTCTCAAAACACACACACAAAAAACCAACCAAACGAACAAAAAAAACCAAAAAGAAAAAGAAAAAGAAAAAAAGCTGTGTGCCTGTAACGCCAGGATGAAGGGATAGGATGCAGAGATGGCGGGTCCCCCGGGAGTTGCTGTCTAGCCAGCCTAGCTGGACTGGTAGCTCTAGGTTCATTGAGAGATCCTGTGTCTTAGTCACGTTCTACTGCTGTGAAGAGACACCATGGCGAACTTTTATAAGAGAAAGCTTTTATTTACCTGAGGCTTGCTTACAGGTTCAATTTTAGTCTATAGTCATCATGGTGGAGAACACGGTAGCATATAGGTAGACATGGTGCAGGAGAAGTAGTTGAGAGCTATATTCTGATCCACAAGCAGAGAGAGAGAGAGAGAGAGAGAGAGAGAGAGAGAGAGAGAGAGAGAGAGAGAGAGAGAGAGAGAGAGAAATTAGGGCTTGTTGTTGGCTTTTGAAACCTTAACCCTCCCGCCCCCTGCCCCAGCAACACACCTCCTCCAACAAGGCTACGCCTCCCAATCCTTCTAATCCTTTCAAACAGTTCCACTTCCTTATAACTAAGGATTCAAATAGATGAGCCTGTGGGGCCATTCTTATCCAAACCACCATACCCTGTCTCAAGAAATAAGGTAGAGAGTGAGAGAGGAAGACACCTGATGATGAATTTGATCTTACACACACACACACACACACACACACACACACACACGAACATGTACTACACATGAACACATAAGAACACACAGAGAGCTTAGATAACTCTGAATGTGGTTGCTCGCACTTTGTGATCTCAGCACTTGCAAAGCTGAGGCAGGGGGGTTGTTGTGAGTTGAAGGCCATCCTGTGCTAAAGGGTGAGACTCTGTCTCAGAAAGGTTAGAAAAAAAAAAATAAAGGCTTGTTTGGGGATTGAGCAGTATTGCCAGTGATGTGGGTGCAGGGACCCATTGCTGCAGAAGGGGCAGGGCTTCTTAGCCTGAGATGGGAGACCATTGGCTGTTTGAAGAAGTGCTGGGCCTGCATGGGAACACTGGAGAGGGAGTACTGAGCTCATCTTCCTCAGACATACTTTCTCCCACGAGCCAACACAGGCACTTTAGGTTTCTGGGAGGCTGTTGGGTGTGGAAGTGGGGCGCACACAGTTCCTCATTTTGAGGCCAGGGAAAATGTTTCACATTTTTAAAACACAAATATTTCTTTTTCTGACCTCAATGTATAAGCTGAACTTCCAGGTGCCCCCAGCTGGTGGAATGTGTGAAAGCCGCCCTTCTCTCTGCAAGCCGCTTCGTTCCTGAAAGCCTACCTGTGGCATATTTTGGGACTCTGCTAATGAGGAGAGAAAGATACAGAGAAGGCGCCTGTGCTGCTCTGGGGGGCACAGACCGGCCATTCAGAAGGAGGCTGAAAGGGCGGTTTCATGGGTCCAGCTGGACCCAGCAACAGGGCTCTGTCCCTTGAGCCACAGAATGGGCGCTCTCCCCCTCCCCCCGTGGCCACCATCACTGCCACCGTTGCTGCCCCTCCCGTGACCTAGATGGGACCCCACTCATTACTACTTCTGTTAACTTCTGCATTTGCTTGACACCGTCCTTGGGCCTCAGGCTTAGGAAGGGAACCGAGATAGAAGAGACCTCCATGCCAGAATGGCAAGGTCAGTCACACAGCGCTTCAGTTTCTGGGACCCTGCAGCCACCCTGGAGAAGAGATTTCCGAGCAGTGGAAGGAGGAGTCAGCAGAGCAGAGCTTTCTTCTGGATTGCAGAGATGCAGAGGGCTGAGAACTGGGGACCGATGGAAGCCAAGTGGAAAAAGACAAAGAGAACAGTTTGTCTTTAACATAGCCACAAAAGGGAAAGTGCCTTGACTGGGCCCTTGAACCGGCTGTGTGACTTTAGGCTAGTCACTGAACCTCTCTGGGCTTCAGCTTTGGCATATGGAAAGTGGGCTGATAGACCCCATCTCTCTGCTTGCCTCACAGGTGTATGGGATTTGAGGGAGGACTCCACGGTTGCTGAATATTTAACTGTGGGCTAAATCAGCTATGCCCGAGGGCCCCCTTTTAAACCAGACTGCATCCTTTCCCTTCCAGAGTGAAGTGCAAAGGGCCTTCCTCTGCAACAGTGGCAATCCCCTGCCTCATCTTCCTTCTCCCATCTTCTTGCTGCCTCCCTTGTAATCTCACAAGACCTGCTTTGTTGCAAGGATTAACAAAGATAGTTCAGGTAATTCCTCAGGCCCTCTAGCTAGCTCTGTGAGACAGCACTGACACTGCCTCTCCTCCCAGATGAGGGATGAGGCACAGAGAGGTGCAGCAAGCTGCTCAAGTTCACCAAGGTGCATGATCTGGCTCCCACGTCTGTCCTTAGCCAGTCCCTCCCCCAGCTCCCCACTCTCCCACATGCTAAGCACAGCCGTGCTAGTTGGTTGCTATTAAGATCTGGGAGAATCATTCTGGGATGGAACTAGTAAGAGGAAAGCACTGGATGGTTGACTCTGCTCGTGCAAAGGCCCAGCGGCCTTCGGAGAGAATTGGAGAATTGGTAGAGAAGGGGTGTGTGTGTGTGTGTGTGTGTGTGTGTGTGTGTGTGTGTGTGTGTACTCGCACGTGACTAGGAAGCATATTTAGTGAGAAAACTGGGCTTGGGATTCTGGGTGGAGAGGACTTGGGTGTGGGATGAGGGGGCGGGGCAGGGTTCAAGTGTTCCCTAGCGAGCGGTAGGTCCAAGTCAACACGGGCTCTGACCAGAGGAGCGGCCCCCACCCACCTGAGATTTCCTGAATTCCAGCTGTGGCTCGTGTTGCTTCTGCAGGCAAAGGGGCCCTTGTGGTCAGCTGCTTCTACCCTCCCTTCCAGACACACACCTCCATTCAGGTTGGCCCCACCCCTAGGGGTTGGGGCAAGGGTGCTATCCTCTGCCCAGTGGTTGATAAGGCAATCCCCCCTCTGGTCCCCTCCAGTGTGCTACTGCCGCTGGCTGTCCGAGTTGCTGCAACCATGAAGGTCACCTCTGGTCCAGCCTTTGCACTCTGTAGCCTGCTGCTCCTGCTGCTTCAGGTCCCTGATGGCCTCGGTCTTGCCCCCCAGCCCAGAGGTAAGGGGACCATGGATGATGGGTCTGTGACCCTTGACAAATGGCCTGGGGGGCTGAGCACAGAGACAGATGGAGGCTAAATGGGAATCAGGGTTTGGGGGTGTCGGCTCAGGGAGAGCAGTGGGGACAATGGTATTAGTGGGGGCTGGGGTAGGTGACCCTCAGGGCCACACATGCTGCAGGGACCAGGAGCTCCCAAAGAGCCAGCTGGAGTCGGGCGGCTCCAGGCCCAGGGCTCTGTGAGTGTGGCTCAGGAGGCCAGGTGTATGGTCAGTTCCCACAGCCCTGTCCAGGGCTGGGCTCTCAGGGGCTGTGCTCTGGCAGTCCTGAGATGCCCAGCAGGCAAGGCATAGGAGGAGGACCTGCCTCAGTCTGTGCCATGAGATAGCCCCAGAGCCAAGAGGGGTCAGGTTCTGAGTCTGGGATATGGTCAAATCTGCCTCTGGATCCCACTTCACCATTTGGAGGCTGAGCAGGCAGGGGGCATCTGTCACCATCGAGTACATGTCTAAGGTCTCCTGAGGAACTCGGATGCCAGGGCTTCCAGGCAGGTCTTTCCTTTTTTGGTCCTTTGGGCCCAACAGGGATTGGGCTTGTCCCCATGTGGCACGGGCTGGGCAGGGCAGCCTGTTACAGACCCTAGCTCTGCTATAGGAATGGCATCCACCCTCAGCTTAGTCTCCCTTTGTATAGATGAGAAGTGAGGTTCAAAGATGTGGAACCCCCTGCCCGGGGCCACAGAGCAGCTGAGCCTGGATCTGAGCCCAGGCCTGTCCCATTCCGCTCATTCCACTGCTGTACCTCCCAGTCACCGGTGCCACCTTGTCGGAGTCTGGAGGAACACTGTTTCTAGGGTGGGAGTGTCATGGGGCCCACCTGGCCAGGGTGACAAGGTGGCACCAGGAATTCCTGCTCCTTTCCTGTCCTGGGAGGGAAATGGCTCCAGATTTGCTGATGAAAGAGACAGTGGGTGCTATTTAAGGATGGGCTCACCCGGGAGATCTCTCAGTGTCCTCCTGGCTAACGTTCTGCCAGCAAGTTAGGCTACTCTCAAAATGCCTTTGCTTGTTCTTGGAGGTTCCTGTGAAGAGGTGCAGGGAAGTATGCGGCCTAAGACCAGAGGGGTCTCCCGCCTGCCTCCCCACGGGCTGAGCCGCATGCCTCAGACTACACACTGAGCTGAGGACCTACCTAAGACCACTGAGACCCACCCTGGGCTCTCTGAAGACCAAGGCCACTCCTCTGACACCTGCCCTTACTTTCTGTCTCCTTCTACTGCCCCTCCTAGGGCACCTCTGCCAGACGAGACCCACGGACCTGGTGTTTGTTGTTGATAGTTCTCGCAGTGTGAGACCTGTGGAGTTTGAGAAGGTGAAGGTGTTTTTGTCTCAGGTCATTGAGTCACTGGATGTGGGTCCCAATGCCACGAGAGTGGCCTTGGTCAACTACGCTAGCACTGTCAAGCCAGAGTTTCCTCTTCGGGCCCACGGCTCCAAGGCGTCGCTGCTGCAAGCTGTGCGCCGCATCCAGCCGCTGTCCACAGGCACCATGACTGGCCTGGCTCTGCAATTCGCCATCACCAAGGCCTTGAGTGATGATGAGGGGGGGCGCGCCAGATCTCCCGATATCAGCAAGGTATGGAGCCCGGGATGGTTGGAAGAGTCTGGCTGAAGCCATAGGGTTCTCCAGGTCTCTGTTCAGGGCAACTGTTTTAGAAATAAATGAGAGGTCACTGCAAACAATACTCTGTAGAAGTTGCAGGATGTAGGGTTGGGATCTTCCCTCAAGCGGAGAGAGGCAGGCCAGGCGCTTACAGTCTGAGGGAGGTAAGGACTCTGCTACCTTGCGGTCCCATATTAACACTGGCCACTGAGAGAGAATGTGCTACTCTTAGGCATAGTGCCTCAGTTTCCCCACCTAGGAAGTGGAGCACTGATAACCTCTCTTGCAGCTTGGCTCAGCAGCGTTCCTGGCACCCAGCATGCCCCATATGGTACCAGTGTACTTTGCCAGCCTGTGCTTGGTGAGACAGTCCCCTGAGTCACCATCACGGAGGGCTCCAGAGGCGTGCCGAGCAGCCATATTGTCCTTTCTTTGAGTCCATCCAGCTCTTGTTAGCCCAGGAAGTCACCATTTACCTGCCTCAGACCCTGCTTCAGGGGATAACTCCTTCCTTCCTCCCGTCTGTACCCCACTTTCTAGCATACTGTAGACCATTGCCGGAGCTGAAAGCGCCATTTTACATATGGGGAATGCAGGGTAGAGAAAGCGCCAACCACTTGCCCAAATTCTCAGTGGCAGAAATATTCAGTGGCGGTGACACACCACCCCAGCCATGCTTAGCCACCAAAGAAGTGAGACCAGACAGCTGCTGGTCTGACTTGTGGTGCTGCTCAGATGATTTAGCATGAGGTTCTGGGGCTGGGGCTGCTGGCCGTGCTTAGAGGATGGAGTAGCTCCAGGCGACACTGATGGAGAGAGAAAGTGACCTCTGACACTTGCGACTTGCTCATCTCTAGAGCAAACTGTTTTCCCTAGATCAGACTAGTGGTTTGAGCTGGAGGTGAGGATCGGAGGTGACAGGGAGGCTGCTGGGGGTGGGCACCTTCCGGAGTCTCAAGGTGGGGCTTAGAGGCTAGAAACCACAGGGGGCCAGAATGAGTGTGACAGCTCAGAGTCACAGCTAGGTTTCACCCTAGGTCCCTGGAGGGAGGAATGTGCAGAATCACTTCCCAGGGGGACTATGTGTTGTGTTCTAAAATAACAGATGACCCCTTGGGGCTTCTGCTAGTGAGTCATTTCACTTACCCTGGCCCCATGCCTTTCCACAGAGGCAGATACCCACGGTCAGCAAAGAGCGTGGCAAGGCAGGAGCCCCACTTCTCACCCAGACCTGCTTTAACTACTTTACATCCAGGCACCAGGGCACTGGCAGGCTGGGGCCCCCGGGGCCCCTCTTTTTAGGGCATAGGGAAAGGGCCTGTGGGAGGGGGGCAATCGACAGTCTTTTCTTCTCTGTAAGGGGTAGGTGTCATCCTAGGTAGTAAAGGAGAACAAAAGGGCATTTTCCTTCAGTGATTTGGTTCTCCGG
Source organism: Uromys caudimaculatus (assembly GCA_028551405.1). Lineage (NCBI taxonomy): Eukaryota > Metazoa > Chordata > Mammalia > Rodentia > Muridae > Uromys > Uromys caudimaculatus. The sequence goes on from CM052702.1 coordinate 118,893,711, forward strand.
ATTTGGGGTGTTGACCCTCTGGGTCTAAGGCTACATCCTGAGGCTCCCACCCTCATTCGTGAGCCTCGGGTTCCCTCTGGTGGCCATTATGCAGAACTACACCCCACGGGTTTGGTTGCTTGCCTGGGCGATTTCACCCACGCTGACCACCGGGATCTCAGGGAGATCAGAGGCCATCGTTTCAGCAGCTTAAGGCCTCAGAAAGCTCGAGTGTGAGGAAGACACATAGCTTTTTTTGCAGAGTTTCTGTATGCAGGGTCTCGGAAGGTGAGACGCCACAACCTGCCAGATGGAGAAGGCCTCCGAGGCCAGAGTTGGGAGGCACCTTAGCCCTCAACTCCGTAATCGAATTGCGGTGCCTCTTAGCCTTCCGGCTCCTCTGTCAGCAGTCCTGATGGCTTGCTGGAGCCGATTTTTCACATGTCCCCCACGTGAAGGTTGTCATCGTGGTGACTGATGGGAGGCCCCAGGACAGCGTGCGGGACGTGTCTGAGCGCGCGAGGGCCAGTGGCATCGAGCTGTTCGCCATCGGCGTGGGCCGCGTGGACAAGGCTACGCTGCGTCAGATTGCTAGCGAGCCGCAGGACGAGCACGTGGATTACGTGGAGAGCTACAAAGTCATCGAGAAGCTGGCCAAGAAGTTCCAAGAGGCCTTTTGTGGTTCGCGACCGGGAGGGGCGGAGCCGAGAGGCCTGGGGGTGGGGTTTAGACAGACGGATTGACCCTGGGCTTGAGTAATTCTGGGGATCTGTGGCGTCAATCTCAGAGCCCTGAGCTGGTAGGTTTGGGGGCAGAGCATTGCAGGAGTGGCAGAGTGGGTGTTGGGCAGGGCTAGTCCTAAAGGGGGAACTGGGACAGGGTGACAGGCTAGGAACAGGTGAGATCAGAGAGCCAGGTCATGTAGTGGGTGTCAAGGGGGACTGTCAGCATCAGTATCAGGGGTGAGGCCAAAGGTTAAGGCCTCCATGATTTAGGAGTGGGACCCAGAACAGGCTGAAGTAGAGTAGTGATCCCAGGCTGGACCAATACGGGGGTACCAGATTCCAGATGGTCCCCAGCCTGTAGTTCAAGAGCCTTAGATGACATTGCAGGCACCAAGGAAGGGTGTCTTAAAAACAAAACAAACAATCACAACCTACCTGGTAGGCCTTGGCACTGAAGGTTTCTATGACACGGGAGGGTTGAGGGGCCTGGGAAGATTTGGGGTCCTTGGTGGAGGGAAGATGGCCACTGTGTGAGGATTTCTTGGGCATGCTGACTGGTCAAGAGGTGCAGGTTTGGACCAGGGGTGAGGCTGGGGCCCACCCTGTCCCATGTGTGTAATATGGTGCAGAGTGTGTTCCTTACTGTGAGGATTGAACGAGTTGTGACAGGCAAGGCATGGCACTAGCTCCCAGCATGCAACAGGCTTATGGAAGGAACTGTGTGTGCTGGCTTCATTGCTGTGCTGGCATCAGGAGTGAACAGAGCAGCCAAGGGGCGCTGCTCCTGTGGCCATCACCCGTGCAAGGCCTTTGGTTTTATCAGCCACATTATTCTTTGAGTATTTTACTCTGACTGCAGCAATTCCACTCTGGGCGGAGAGTGTGGGATCTGGAATCTCTCCGGTTTGGTGTGTGTGTGTGTGTGTGTGTGTGTGTGTGTGTGTGTGTGTGTGTGTGTGTGTGTGTGTGAGTTTCCTTGAATGTGCAAAGGGCTGATCTTCATGGTCAGAGAGAAGCATTTTAGCTGAGATGTCCAAGCATCTGTGAGTGTGATATCTGAGCCTCCTCTTCTCTTTCCAGTGGTATCAGACCTGTGTGCCACAGGGGACCACGACTGTGAGCAGGTGTGCATCAGCGCTCCAGGCTCCTATACCTGTGCCTGCCATGAAGGCTTCACCCTGAACAGCGACGGCAAGACCTGCAATGGTCAGTGGCTGGACACGGCTGAGCCCTGGGCCAGGGCAGGGGGGAAGTGGGAGATGGCAGGGACTTGGCTGCTCCCCAGGAGGCCCATCTGAGGCACCCTGCTCTCTGCTTCTGGACCAATCTACAAGGTAGACAGCTGCCTTCCAGAGCCTGTTAACTGTGGAAGATTCGCTCCTGACCCTCTCAGTGCACTAGGCAGTGGGTGTGGTGTGGAAGGGGGAGGCACGGTCCTGAGATAAACTCTTGGTGCCACCGGTTTTGAGCTGTGTCATTTACCAGATGTTCTCAATGTTGGAAAATAGGTCCAGGAGCTCTGGCTTTGTAGAGAGAATCCTGAGATACAGAGATACAAGATAGTGCCCAGAGCTAACCCATGGTTGAGTGCTCAGCCAATGGTGGCAACAGATGACCATATTTTCAAGCTTCCTCTCCTTGTCACTGTGCCCTCCACAGTCTGCCGTGGTGGTGGTAGCGGCTCAGCCACCGACCTGGTCTTCCTCATTGATGGATCCAAGAGTGTGCGGCCTGAGAACTTTGAGCTGGTGAAGAAATTTATCAACCAGATTGTGGATACACTAGATGTGTCAGACAGGCTGGCCCAGGTTGGGCTGGTACAGTACTCAAGTTCCATTCGCCAGGAGTTCCCGCTCGGCCGCTTCCACACCAAGAAGGACATTAAGGCCGCTGTGAGGAACATGTCCTACATGGAGAAGGGTACCATGACTGGCGCTGCCCTGAAGTATCTCATAGACAACTCCTTCACTGTGTCCAGTGGGGCAAGGCCTGGAGCCCAGAAGGTGGGCATCGTCTTCACCGATGGCCGGAGCCAGGACTACATTAATGATGCTGCCAGGAAGGCCAAGGACCTTGGTATGTGCTGCCGTCGTAGGCTCTGGACCCCACTGATGTCCAGGGACACCCATGGGCACAGCTCTATGTAGCTTGGCTCAATGACTTATGGTTAATGTTTTAAACCCAGATCGTTTCAAATAGGGAGGTGTTTGTTAGGCCAATTCTTTCTTATATCCATGACATAACCGAGGCCCCCCATGACTAAGTGGCTTTTCCTGTGGTCCTTTTGTTGCTGTGACTTACAACTTTTCCAGCAGAATGTTGGTCCCAAGAATGCACCAACTATTGGAAGACAACTCCACTTTGAGACAGCTCACACCGTTTTATCTAAATGAGGGAAGTAATAACCCCCAGGCAGATGTTTTGAGGGTCAGAGGATGCTCGAAGCATAAACATCACTAAACAGGGACACACAGCAGAACCTCAGACAATGTAGATTTGTTCTTGATGCAGGCATAGTGCCTGCAGTCCTAGCAGCTGCCATCAGGAAGTATCTTGCACAGGCTGTCCGGGCACTTCTCAGGAGGCTCAGCCACCTGTCTGCCTGCCTGTCCCGGAGGCCAGCCTTGTATGTTTGATCCCTCTGACAGGCTTTAAGATGTTTGCCGTGGGCGTGGGCAATGCTGTGGAGGACGAACTGAGGGAAATCGCCTCCGAGCCAGTGGCAGACCACTACTTTTACACAGCGGACTACAAGACCATCAACCAGATTGGCAAGAAGTTGCAGAAAAAAATCTGTGTGGGTGAGTGAGGCTGAGGGCATCAGTAGGACGGACTCTGCTGTGAATAGAGCTGCCCTGGACCAGAGGCGGGCTGGGTAAACCAGAGTAAGGGATGGCAGCGCCAGCGGTGGGCTGGCTAGCCCACTAACAGCCAAGACATGCTGGCCCCGCCTCTTCGACCAGTTCTGTACCCAGTCTTCTGTGTATTCTCTCATCTGCCCAATTTGGTAGGAAGATCAGGATCCATTTTTGTAGAAAGGAAAGTCAAGGCCAGAGGGGTGGGACCACTTTTGATTGTTGGGGAGTCAAGATTGAACCCTGCTGTCTTCCTGGCTCTCCTGATGTCTTGGCCCATGGTGTGATCCTTGCGGCGAAAAGTCTGGGTTCCTGGGCACTGAGAAAACATAGGTTACCACATTCTACAAACATGAGTTCTATCCCCCAAACCCACTTAAAATATCAAGCAAACAAAACCAAAACAAAGCAGCCAGAGAGCTGGAGGAATGGATGGCTCAATGGTTATAAACACTGGTGTGCTTCCAGAGGACCTGGGTTTGGTTCCTGGCACCCATGTGGCGACTCACAACTGTCTGTAAATATAGTTGCAGGTCTGATCCCCCCTGAGGACGTGGCATGGATGAAGATCATGTACATACATGCAGACCGAACACTCACATACATAGAGAATGAATTTAAAAAGCCAGACATGGCATGCTTGTAAGCCACAGGTTAAAGAGACAGAGACAGGCAGATCCCTGGGGTTTGTTGGCTAGCCAGTCTAACCTACGAGCTTCAAGACAAAGTCCTGGTCTCAAGAAACTAGGTAGATAGCACTTGAACAATGACACCCACCACATGTACATGCATGCACACATGTACATCCATCCATACACACACACACACACACACACACACACACACACACACACACACACACACAGAGACATGCTCACATATGTGTGCACACACATGCACATACAAACATGCACACTCACACACAGACATGCACACACAGGCATATACATAGACATGTACACATGCACACACACACACACACACACACACACACACACACACACACACACTCCAGATGTCAGACCCAGATGTGCCTTCAACTAAGACGACTTGCATATCCCCACATCGTAGGTGCTCAGCCCAGTTCCCTGAGAAGGGCTCTGAGGACATTCAAAGCTCAGTTCTCAACACTCCTCCTGTGCCATCTAGAGACTCTGATGTCCTCCTGCTCCTCCTTCTGTCCTGCCAGACCACACCCCGTGTGTCAGCCCCAGCAATGACTGGTCACTTCCTTACTATTGCTCATCAGGGGTGTCCCTTCTCTTGTCTCCCCTACAGAGGAAGACCCCTGTGCTTGTGAGTCCATAGTGAGATTTGAGGCCAAGGTGGAGGGTCTGTTGCAGGCCCTGACCAGGAAGCATATCCTTTCTCAGGCTGTGGAGGGAAGGGGTGGGTGGGGCTGCAGGAGCACAGAGGGCCAGGCTGCAGCGGTGACCACAGAGAGGTCTGGCTTTAGGTGTTGCCTAAAGTTTGGGGTAGCCTCCTCCTGCTAAGGCCTGGATTCTGGCTAGATAGGCTAGCACCTGCCTGGTGATAGACCTTGTCAAACTCAGAGGCTCCTATATGGTAGAGAAACTGAGGCAGAAACCAATACAGATGGGACAGAGATAGAATTTTGGACATGCATCCTAAATATGCAGCTTTTGGGATCATTTCTCAGGTGCCTGGTGGCATGGTGAACCCCAGCCCTTCCTCAGAGGTGGTCCATGTCCTGATAGCTCCCCAGTCTCAGACAGCACATGGTAGGGGTTCCCCCAAGACTAAGCCTGAAAAGGGTCACAGCTGAGTACTTCTAATGGTGGTGAAGGGAGGGGAAGTCACGGAGTTTCAGAAGCCATCACTCCCAGCTCTGCCCACCGCACCTGCCCTTAACTCCGCGTCTACTGGAAGCTGTGAGCAAGCGGCTGGCTCTCCTGGAGAACAGAATCATCTAAGGACTCTTGTGGCTTGGCCACCTCCCACACGGTCCTGGGACTGTCCCCTGTAGCTGCAGTGTGTGTGGCTTTGCTGCGTTAGCAAGGGAGCCTGCCAAGGATGGTCGTAGGTCTCCCCAGCTGTCCTAGGGCTGAGCAGGAGGGGACGTGTTCTTGTACCTGCTGGGAGCGTGTGATGGTGGTGCCAGTGAGCATGTGTGCCTGGTTGTGCTCATGTGTGTTTGGGAGCAGGGGTGCGTGCACAGGTGAAAACGCAGAGAAGGGGTGTGTGAGCGACTGCATGCGTTATTTTTCCAATCGAAAGCTTAATATATTCCGGGGTTTTTTTTCTCCAGTTAATTCTTTAACCAGTCAATTCTTGACTCTGAGTGATTTTTTTTTTTTTTGTTCCTTGAGAAAAAAACCAATTAAATGCGGTTCATTGTACACCCTGGATGGAATTAGAGGTGGTGACTGGGGACCGGGAGGAAGGGAGATGTGTGTGTGGGTTCACATACAGGATGCTGTGATGGTGTGGCTATGGGGACAGTGGCATGGTGCTGATGAAGATGACAGTGGCTACACCAACACCTCACGTCCTGCCTGCTAGCTTCATGTTCATCCCTGTGGCCTCAGTCAGTACTCCCAGTAACCAGCCAGAGAAGGCTCACCCAGCACCCCCACGTTATGAATGGGAAGACTGAGCAGTGGTGAGGTTCCTGTCTGTGGGTTGGTCCCTGCATCAGAACTCCAGGGTAGCAAAGGAATGTGGTACTGCAGGGGCAGGTGGAGGTCCCAGTTAAGAATCATCTGTTCAGACATTCACTTTTCAGGTATTAAGTGAGTACCCAGCCTCCATATCAGGCAGGAGGGAGAGGGTGGCTTTGAGAGGGACTTGGTGTCTTTATTGAGTCTTCACACCACCCCCTGCTCCTAGCTGGAGAAGAGTCTGGCTTCAGGTGACAAGGTTTGTGTCTCTCCAGGCTATCAGGGAAACCTGGGGTGTGTGCATTCGAGTCAGGGTGATGGGAAAGTCCGCTGAGCCTGGGTCGGTCCATACCTCTTTGTGTTGTCTGCTGCTTTGGAAGTGTCATCTTCTTGTGTGTCCCACGATTATAACAGCAACCTAGTACAGACACACACACTCCTGATCCCTGTTCTGTGGCTGCTTTCTTGGGTCAGCCAGCAGCCCTCTGAGCTCCAGGCTTTTCCTTGCTGACCTGAGGGCTGGGGTGGGGGCTCCTCCTTCTTTGGTTCTCAGATCCTGGTTCTTGTACCTCTCAGCTACCTGGTGACTTGATAAGGCCTGTTCCCAGCTGTGGAAAGGAAATTTGAGCTCTGTAGCCTGGCCTACCAACAATGGAGGGGAACATTCTCCAGTCTCAGAAACTCCCCTGAGCCTCTGTGGCTGACTGGTCTGCACAGCTGGGCTGCTGGGGCCTCTCCTATGGGCCAGGGGCCTACCACAGCATGTACACTTTGGCTTGCTCCATTTCTGTTCCTCATGGGAACTCAGGCCATTGGGGACTTGCCAGCAGAGCCCTCTGACCTTTCACATGCTGTTTGTGCCCAGGGCTTCTGGAGAATGGATGGCTAGGTTCAGGACCTACAGTTTCTCTAGGACTGCCTTGTCTGTGTTCCTTGCTGCACCATCCTGAAGGTCCCAGGGCTCAGGTATCGAGGAGAAACACGGAGGCTTTTGGGACAGCAGCTGTCTCCATAACTCAGTCATTCAACAAATGCAGTGGACCCAGGCCAGGTGCTATGGAAAGAACAGAGTCGAAAGGAACCGAAGCTGGTTGGCTGACTCTGCAGCCTCACTTTGCCAATGTTGTGTGATCCCGGACCAATTATGGGTCTTGGGCCCTCCTCAGTGAAACGGAGGGATGCTCCAGGCCCTTTTCAAGGACCCTAAACTGAAGTAGACAAGTAGAGAAGCACCCATAGGCACTGCCTGTGCCTGGCACAGAAAGGCCACCAGGCTGAGTATCCAGGAAGTGTCTCCCAGGGAGGCACAAGCAGAAGGTTTCGGGTCCCAGGGTGCGAACCCCCTTCCAAGTATCCGTGACTATTCACTGGGGCCCTGTGCCCTCTCACAAGATAGCCAGGCCTAGGGCATCCAGAGACCTAAGGACTGGGTAATCATGGGGCAGGACCTGCTGGGCACACAAGGGTTTATAAAGAGAGGGTAGAAGAGCCTTGGCAGCCAGGCAAAGCCCTTTGAGGACACAGGGTACGAGGCACACGCGGGACAGGGAAGTCAGCGGGGTGCAGGGCTTGGTGGAAGGAGAGCTGAGCAGCCTGGCTCATAAAATAGCTATTCCTTATTGCCAGGCTCATTCATGCACGCATTTCACATTAGTGAAGCCACGCAGAAGGCAGCATACACACTAGGTGCTTGGGATAAAATGGAAAATGCCCCATGGCCTCTGATATTTTCACTCACTGTGCTGGGGAAGGACCACAGGCATTAGAAAGAATCGCGTGGTGATTCTAGCCAGGAATGTAGAATGGGGGAGCAGGCGTGGCAGGGGTCAGAGGCTCCAGTGTCTGGTGAGGCCTGGGGCTGGTGAAGGCGTCCTGGCAGGGTCCAGCCTCAGCATAGATGTTGAAAGGTAGGGGAGGTGGGAAGGACAACTGGCAGGGAGAAGTCCTGGGGTGGGACAGCAGGCCTTGAGTAAACTCCACAGGGCGAGAGAGCAGCCAGGGCCCGGAAAGAGACTTGAGAGACTGAGTAGGTGCCTTGAGCTGGTCTTGAATTTAAGGTTTAACCCAGAGGGTGATCAGAAGCCTTTAAGACTTATAGGTGAGGGAGAGACGTTGCCAGGTCCCTCTTGTACAAGTGTGACTTGGTACGCCTCCCTCAAACAACAGATGAAGCTGGAGGTGGAAGGGACCCAGTATCCATGCCCAGGGATGGATGGTGACTTTGAAACTGTCCTGCTGGATCCCAGGTAAGGTTGTTGGCTGAAGGCATTGAGACCCTTGGGCTGGGCTTGTGCCTTTGCCTTCAATAAGAGCTGGGGAGCCAATCACAAGCTGTCCCACCACCCCAGGGAGGCAGTATTTGTGTCTTCATTCTGGGGCGTCTGTGCAGAAGTGAGGAATTCTGGTTTACCCAATGCTGATGCAGGAACTGGCTTTGCCCTTCCCCCCCCTTACAATAAACATCACCCCTCAGCACAGAGGGTGGGCTCAGCAGACTTAGGGGCTACTGTTACCCGTTCTGGGAGTCAGCAGGCTCACAGCTGGGTTAGGCTGTTCTTTGAAGAGCAGGGCCCTGTGCCTGAGGGGCAGAGAGTTCACAGGGACCCCACTAAGACTGCAGGATAGAGGAAATTGTCAAGGCCCAGTGCTAGGAGGGACCCGAGAGCAAAGGGCAGGAGAGGCATGGGGCAAGAGCTTCACTTGGTGTGAGACTGCAACTGCTCCCAGACCCAGCAAATGGAGTGCTCATAAGCGTGTGTATAAGTGTGTGTGTGTGTGTGTGTGTGTGTGTGTTTGCAATGGGCTGCTCCAGGAGGAAGAATTTTTGCATCAGAAGAGTTTGGGATGCAGATGGGGAAAGCAGCTGGCCAGTTTCCCAGGAGACAGTCTCAGGCACTGGAGGTAGAAAGGGACGATCAATGCTCTGGATTGCTGATGACAAGGACTTTAGCTAAGAAAGTATCTGCGGGGTCTATGTCTGAAGGCCTTGTGTTCAGCGATGTTATCGGCCCCATCTTTCCTGGCCCTTGGCTCTGGTCTCCATTCTGATTGGCCACTTCCTGCATGGGCAAGGCTTTCCCCAAGATGCCAACGGATCTGTAGTTCAAATCCTTCAAGCTTCCAAGTTCACAGGCTTCAGGGTCATTGGCTCTGACTGGGCGTTCTACCTATCCTTGACCTATCACTGTGGCCAGGAGCTCCATGCTCTGACTGGCCAGCCAGGCCTGGGACTCTGTTCATCCATAGAGTGGGGAGAGGTGGGGGGCAGAGATACAAGGGTGCCTTAGGACGGAGGTGCTTGGCTCCACAAGGAGGGGAGGCTGTCACCACATGCCAAAGCCACAGATGTCCCTGCTGGGTGGGGATGGGGACCCTGTATGGCTCATTTCCTGTGCAGTGTTTCTAGAGCCTTCTCTCTCATCTTGGATTCCGATGGGTAAAATGCCATCTTGGGTTTTTCTGCTCTAAATCCCAGAACTAACTTATCTCTCTTCTCCCCAAGTTTGTTTCAGGGCTTGGTAACAGCCACCCTTTCCCTGTCTCTCTCTGTCTCTCTCCAATCCAGATTTGATTAATCCAAAGCTATAAACAAATCTCAGTACTGTGGAACCCAAGGAACTTCCAGGCAGCCAGGGTCTATCTGTGGGCAGCAAGTTCTCTCTAATTTTGTTTTTTTTTTCTTCTTCTGAATTTCACATAGACACACAGGACTAAACTAATCAGGATTTTGTAAAAAAGTCTTTCTTTCCTTGGGCAACAGTGGGACCTTCTGGCCCCGGAGCACGTGGCTCACCAGGTTTCAGCGAAGAGTCTTGTTTCCATAATGCGATTGGTTACAGGATTTGGCAGGGAGGAGGGTGGTGGGCCTTGAGCAGGATTCCTTTGTGTGTCTTCTCTTCTTAATTACATGGTTCCCTCCTGGGCCAACAGCCTTTGAAATGAAAAAAGATGAATGCAGAGCCCCAGTCCCTCGTCTGTCCCAGAAGCCCGTGAGATGGACATGAGAGGACAGGAGCCTGGGGCCGGACAGAGTGTAGTTGGTGGACGGCTTGCCTAGCTGCATAGGAAGCCCTGGGTCCAGCTCTAGCATTGAATACAATCTGAGTGTAATGTCAAGTGAGTGTGATTCTAGTACTTGGGAGGTGGAGGCAGGAGGATTTGAAGATCAAAGTCATCCCTGGCAACATAGCAACTTTGAGGCTGGGGATGGAACTAGACCCATTAAGCTGTGACAGAAGTAAAATAGCCTGCAGGGTGCAGTGTGCACTGCTGTTCCCCACCTCCACCACCCCCCCCCCAGCTCAGAGAGGTCAAGCAACAGACTCCAAACTGCACAGCAAGAAGCTAGGCAAATGTCCTCCCAAGATTGCAGGTCCCGGAGCTGCTATGGAGAATCTGGCCACCAAGTGGCGCTATCAGCTCAGGAATGGGGCTGTCGGACTAGGGAGGAACCTTTCATGTGATCTTTCAGCTGAGTTCTGTCCTGACACTGAAGGCACCTGTAGCGCCTAACCTCTTTACTCCCCAAGGTTCCTGAGGGGAGAATGCTATTTCTGAAGTCTCTCCATGGCTGTGGGTCTCCTCAGAGGCATTCAGTCCTCCTCTTCTCATCTCTCCCTAGCTCTAAGAGGTGTCTCGGGCCTGGGCCAGATGTGTCTCCACGTTCCTGGTCTGTCCCACACCACTGCAAATTTAACAGCGTATCCCTAAATGCTGTGGTGAGGTGAAGTCCAAGAGGCAGCATCTCAAGGACATACAGCATGTGCCTGTCTTTCCTTGTTCCTGCGGGCCAATAGCTATGTCTCCAGGAGATCTTTATTCTGAGCTGGACAGAGATGTCTGAGGGATGCCACCTTAGGTGCCACGAAGGATCACTAACCTCAGTCCCAAGTCCTGGTGTGAGACCGCACTGTCCCTGGTGTGACAGAGGCAGAGGCGCCTGCCCGCCTTGTTTCCTGGCCCTTCCATAGTGATCACAGGAAGTGGCTTATAAATGGCCATTTATAGTAGTTTATAATACACAGTATATAGTCAAATATATACTAGGTTTATATAGCCACATGCAATGATATACAGTATAAATGTAATAGAAACACAGACAAATACACAACAGAAATAAATATAATGTTCAGTATTACCGAACAGTCTGCTCATACCGCTTTTCCATAAATAGTAATTAGTGAGCATAAACTGACGAATAACTGTTTGTGCTTTCTGCTCGCTGAGCATTGCTCTAGGAAACGCTAATGTCACTTGTTCCTGAGATCCTCTGAGTGGGATGTCTCTGTCTCACAGGAGGGTCAGTGGGGCTCTGTGTGTGTGGGGTGTTGGGTAGGAACAGAACATAGTAGAGGTGCTGGGATTCGAACTCATGCCTGCAGCTTCCTTGTTGGATTGCCCCACCCTACCCCTGTTGGCTCTGTCCCTGGGCCTGCTCCAGCGTGGCCATGTCCAGAACCGGCCCCTCGCTGTTCACAGCCTCATTCCTTCTTTACCCTATATGCTGGCTCTGCTGTCGGAGGGGCAGGTGGCCACCCTGGAGGAGTTTCTCACTTTGCAGTATTGGATTATTCCATGTGGTTTCCTGTGTTAATTCTAGGCAGGATTCTGGGGACAGCAGGTCTTCCCGCTGCACCCCACCCTGTCTCTGTCCTGTGGGTGATGCAAACAGGGGCTCTGAGCACCAGGAGCTGGAAGTATTGCATCCCATTATCAGGGGCCACCGTGACCATTCTTACTCAGTTCCCCAAGAGGCCTTAATTCATGTGGCCTGTGCTCAGGTGGCCCGAGCTGGGAGCAGCAGCTAAAATGGAGCCTTCCCAAGGGAAAGAGGAACGTGGCTGTCCTGGGCTGTGCTGGGCAGGAGAGGACAAGCCTGCTTACCTGCCAGTGCTCCTGGCTCCCTCATCCCCCCCCCTCCCCCCAGTGTCTCTCTCTTCCTTACCCCTCCTAATTTTCTTATTTCTTCCCTCCTCCTCCCAGGGCGTGGGCTGCTCACCGGGGATAGGAGAAGGAGTCTGGGTCAGGCACTGGCAAACATTTCCTATTTTCTATTTTACCAACCATGTATTTATTTTAATGGGCGTCAGAGAAAAACCCCATAAGCAATTAGCACATCAAGGCTTTATTTCATGGATATTACTGCTCAGGGTGAGGCAAATTGGAAAATGAGCCCATTTCTGGTCTCTTTAAAGGGAACACAAAGTGATGTACACAGGGGCTGGGTGGTGGGAGACAGGTCAAGAGAACTTGGGGAAACACTGGAGACGTCTGTTTCCTCAAGACAAGTGCCCCGAATTCAGCCTGGTTCTGTCCATAACAGAAGGCTTTGGGCGAGTCTTTTACCTTCATGAGCCTCAGTTTCCTTCTCTGTCTCCTGAGACACTGGTAGCAGCCTGTAGGTGTGGCAAGGGTTGCATGTGAGGAGGTGGAGTGCTGACAGAGCATGAGAGGAGGCGGCTCGGAGACAGTAGCTTATTGACCTGCTCTGGTGAGGTCACCCATGGCTTCCTTTGAGGATGGGATCTGGGGCTCAGCACTCATTCTCTGCAGAGTGCTCATGAGCAGTCCCCACCAGGGACTCCTTTGTACCTTATACTCTGTGTGCAGGGTCCACTTGTCATCTACTGGGTTGGTGAGACAGTAGGCTGAGGCTACAAGGCTGGTTGCACAAGGACGTGACAGTGAGGAGCAATTGGAAAGGGTACGCCAGCTCCCCAGGGTGTGGGTGGCCTTTGACCTATGGGAGGAGTTTGTTCTCTTGTGAAGATCTGTTGCTGAGTGGGTGTGGGTGAGGATGTGGTGAAATCTCTGGGTTTGTGAACCAGCTCTGAGTTCCCACCATCCACCCTCCATCCATCCACTCACCCACCCATCCACACATCCATCCATCCACTCACCCATCCATCTGTCCACCCATCTATCCATCCACCCACTCATCCATCTATTATCTACCCAACAACCCCTCATTCACCATCTACCCATCCATCTGCAATCTACCCATCACCCATCCATCTGTCTGTCCATCCATCCATCCACCCACTCATCCATCTATCCATCTACCCATCCACCCATCATCTACCTACTACCCACTCATTCACCATCTACCTACTATCCATTCATCCATTCATCCATCCATCTGTCCATCTGTCCATCCATGCATGCATGCACCCATCCACCCATCCACCTGTCCATCCGTCTGTCTGTCTGTCCATCCATCCACCTGTCTGTCCGTCCATCCACCCATCCATTTGTCTGCCATCTACCCATCATCTACCCACCACCCACTCATTCTCCATCTACCCACCATCCATCCGTCCGTCTGTCCATCCATCCATCTAACTATCCATTTACTCATGTATCACCCACTCATCATTTATTCACCTACCCACCATTCACCATCTACCTATTATCTATCTATCCATCCACCCACTCACAATCTATCCCTCATCCATTCATCCATCCAATCTACTTCCCATCTGTCCGTCCATCCTCCTCCTGCCCACCATCCATCCACCATCCAGCTATTCATCCCCTATCCATTCAACACTGACTGCTTCTCTCTCTCTCCATCTAGTTACCCTTCCGTACGTTATTATGCCATTGCTCTATATGTCCATCCATCTGTCCAACCTCCATTTTCTATCCTCAACCCACTATTAATGGAAGGGTTGAAAGACGGAGGAAGTGATGGAGGGGTGGATGGATGGGGAAGGATCCAGGGATCCAGGGATGTTGAATGGGAGGAGAGTAGAATTCTTCACATACAAGATGAGTAAGCAGAGGCTGGCAGGCCACACATCTCAGGAGGGCAGTGTCATGATTTGAGCCTCAGTTTATCCATTCTCACTCCTGCCCTTTCCTAGCGAACTACCTGATGGGGCTAGTAGCTGCTAGTCATTTCCTGTCTGTGGTTACTTAGGTTCATGGACCATCAAATGCTGGACAGGTCTGAGAAGAACCTTGGCCTTTCCACCAAACAGCTAGTGATGGGCAAACCATATGCTGGCAGACACTCAGTTTTCACCTCTGAAATGGGTCCATGTTGTGTGTTGGGTTAATGGGGTTCCACATCTGCTTTGCCACAGGGCTCGGCCACTCGGGGAAGCAGGACACAGGAAGTTTTGACTATGCTTACCCCATGCTGTTGCTGGGCGGGTGTTGGGCTATCGGGAAGCTGCAGGACACCACTCTGGGGGTGGGGAAGCTCAGTCTGAGGTCTCAGGGACAGCCAGAGCTGGCTTGGGGTCCCGGGCCTGCAAGGAGGCCGGGGCTGTCTGGTTCTCAGGCTCTTGGGCACTCAGGTGCCACTAGAAGCTGCGGAAGAGCTGAGAATGAAGTGGGGGCCCACAGGTTGGATCTAGCCCGGGGCTGAAGGAGAAAGGGGGGAGCTCTGGCTGGGTCCTGTGGGGGGAGTCCTTAGCTTGTTGGCAGCTGGCTTGGCTTGGTGACAACCATGGCTGGGAGTGTAGAGAACCCTTCCACAGGAGATTAGACAGTGGCTCTTTAAGCAAAGGCCTTCTCCATTGCTCCCCACAGCAGATCCCGATGAAGAGAGACAGTCCGTGGTTTTAAAGCATTTATTGTCATGACTGGAAATTGGATGTGTAAAACCATTCCCCATTTCTCAGGGTGGGCCTGAGGTTAAATACCTTTTACAGGGAGGAGTGCCTGGGAAGGAGAGCGTATTGGCTAAGTCTCTAGGCCTTTAGGTACCTCATTAAAATGGAGATCTGTCTTGAGGCTCCGTGACCACAGGTCATGTCCTCTACCTGTGGAGGGGCTTGGGGCATTGCCCTTATGTGACTGATGGCCACAAATCTATAGAGGACTGCGGGGTTGGGGTTGTAACTATGTGATAGGAGCTGGGTGCCCAAGAGCAGGGCAAAATGCCTTCTGTCCCTTCAGGGTCACCAGGGTTTCTAGCCTTTGCTCAACCAGGAACCAGGCTGCCTTTCATGGTCCTACAGTTGTGAGGGTTAGCATGCCAAGATATGGGTGTGTGCCATACCACAGCTCCTGGTGACAACTAAGGCTCAAAGGGCGGTCTTCTCCCACTCCTGGATCCCCTCTCCTTCAGGTCTCCAAAGTGCAAGTTTTTCCAAGTTCTCTGGGACCCTCCAAAGCTCAGGGGCCTGAGAGCTGAACACTTGCTGCAACCAAGAGCTGCCTTTGCCATCTCTGGCTGTGCTGTAAAGTCCTGGCGTCCTGGGGCTTGGAGCATAATGAAGTCACAAGGCTCTTATCTGCCCCTTGGTGGCTCTGACTGGACAGACTTTTCCTCCACAAGACAGCTGTGAGCCATTGTCTGGGCCTTGAGCTCAAGGCTGGTCCTGCTATGGCCATGACCATTTAAGGGGCCCTGTGTCTATCCTGGAGGAGGCAGTGACTCTGAGAGCCATGTGACTGCCTGGGCCTGGATGACCTGGCCAGTTCTATCTGGAGTAGATCTAAGTAGGTCCTCACTCTCTGGTCAACGACAGAGCTGCTTGGTGCATGAGTGAGGATGTGTATGTGTTTTAGATAGGTATCTGGCACTCCTGTCACCGCTCTCCTGTTCTCAACTGGGCTGGCTCCTGGTGGCTGTAAACCAGATGCATCTGGGCCCAGGTGTGTTGGGAGGGTCTGCCTGTGGCTCAGGTTTAGGAGATCCCTAGCGTCACTCACTCAGATAGCATCTATCTGATCATTTATTCGCTTCATCCATTCCTTCTTGCTCCTGTTGTTCCTTCCTGCATTCATTCAGCTGTTCATCATTCCATCCACTCACACATCCATCCATCCATCCATCCATCCATCCATCCATCCATCCATCCATCCATCCATCCATCCATCCATCCATCTGTCCGTCCGTCCGTCATCCATCCGTCATCCACACATGCATGCACACATCACCCATGCATGCCTCCGCCCTTCATGCATGCATCTACCAACATAGGCAACACTTTTCTGTCTCCCCCATTTCCATGAGTGGGTTCATAACACAAGATCAAGACTGAGGGTGTAGCTCAGGGCACAGACTGTGCCTAGCATGTGTGAGACCCCCAAGTTCCAACTCCAACCCCAACCCGAAACAGAAAAAAAACACAATGAATCAAACAACTACCACCTTCCCAGGTCTCCCAGAGCTGAGCATGCTCTCCTGTCAACCACGTAAAGATGCTGGGCCTCTGCGGAAGGCTCTGCCGTATGCCTCTAGGGTTGTTCTGCTTCACCCACCTGCCACTCAGCTGTTAGGTGGATGGGTGCTGGAGGAGGGGCCAGAGCTGCCTCCCAGTGGCTTTAGTTATTCTACTGACTAGGGAGGATGTCCAAGTGGCCAGAGCTCAGCCAAGACTTCATTCCGTAGAGAAGGAATCCTTTGCCCGGGCATCTCCCTGGGGAGGTTTCTCCCTCCTTCTGTTGTTATCCTTCCTTTCCTCTTCTTCTACCTCTCTTTCCTTCCTCTTCCCTTCTCTCTCTTTCTTCTCCCTTCCCCCTCCTTCTTCCCTTCCCTGTCTCCTTCCTCTCCCCCTCCCCCCTCTTTTTCTCCCTCCTTCTCCCTCATAGAAATGGAGGAGACAGAAAATTGTTTACCCTACTGGAGGATCCAGGCTGCTTCTAGCCCATTTAGGGGGCTCAGTTCTTTCTCAGATTCTCCCTGGCTCTGGGCTTGGCACCCCTTCCTCTGAATTTTTACTAGGTCTTTGGGGGCTCCTGGTGAGCTGCCCCAGGCTCTCTCATCTGCTAAAGCTCCTGAGGAAGAACATTCCTGGATTTCACATTCCGTTTCTGCAAAGCAGAGAAGTGTTAATTATGGTCAACATCTTCTGGTCTTTGACCTCCCCACCCTGGTCTCTGGACTCAGGGACAGGGTAATTGGCTCTGGCTAAGGGAGGGCTGTGGTATCATTCTGAGGCATACCTTTCAGATCTCACAGATTACAGGCAGCAAGGGAAGAACAGGGGAAGGGAGGCAGAAAATGGAAAGAAGAAAAGGAGAAAAAAAGAGGAAAGATACGTCTATTGTCTGTGCTGGGAACAGACATCAGGGCTCTGAGGGCACCAGCTGGTACCTGACAACCTTCTGCTGGGCGGCAAGAGGACCCAGAGGGACCAATAGTCTCACAGAGTCAGAGAGCAGGTGTCAGAGCTTGGACATTTGTGTACACTGCTCCTTCCATGCTGTTCAGCTCTGACAAAACCACCCTGATTCATAAGAAGAAAAGGATTAAATGTGGCCATCTCTCTGCGCATCATCTAGGCGCAGATATGAGGGTCCCTAGGGCAGCAGGCTCTGCTAAGCCCTATGCCTGTTTATGGCTCAAGTTTCAGATGACATGGAGCTCCCAGGGCAGAAGCATGAGGCCTTGGGAACTAAACAGGAAGGATTTCTCCCTGTCTGTAAACCTGACTCTGAACTGCAGAGGCTTGTGAGACAGTGCAGGGAGCAGGTCACCTTGCTCAGGTGCATCTGCTATAGTTGACTCCTTGGGTCACAGAAAGAGGCGGGGAGAGAAGGCCCAGGCCCTGGCAGGTGCTTTGCATCCATCTCTGGAAGTACCTGCTGGATTTCCCACAGTGTCTCAGTCTGTTCATGCTGGAGAGATGCAGGGACCTTATTACTGCATCACAGTGTGGCCAACTGTAGCCCATGGACAGGTAGCTACAGAGCTCAGGAGTTGGAGCCAGATTTTCTCCATAGGAATGGGGAAAAGTCAGGAGGGCTTTCCAGAAGAGGAGACCTCAAATCTGGGGTTTGTGGACTAATAGGAGTCTGCGGAGTGGAGAGGTTAGAACAATCAGGCCCTTTCTGGCCCTGGTTACAGACAGTCAAGTCCTGCCCCCTGCTTTAAACATTCCATACACAGTCTAATGCACACCTCAGAGGAATCAACCCAAGCCCAGCCGATGCTTGCTGTCCCCACAGTCCCCAAGCTTGCTTGTTCCACTCTATCCCATCTTTCTGAATGGAGCCCCCACCCTTCCTAACACCCAGACTGCAGTCTTGTCCTCTTGGCTCTCTACCTGCCCTCCCAGCCGTGGCCAGAAGAGCCCTAGAGTGGACAATGGCAGGCATAAGGTGTAGGGGGCAAGGGAGCCAGGAGGAGGGAACAGAGCTGACAGAGCTGGCAGGGAGCAACAGCTGTCCTCTCTGCAGGGGTAGAAACCCACCAGTCTAGCCTTGTCAAAGCCACAAGTGGTCCAAGGATGAGAGAGTAAAGAAGCGAATCCTGTAGGTTGCTGTCTCTCCTCTCTGTCCTAGCTCTATGGCTTTCCAGGACATCCCTCTGGTCTACCCTTATCTCTATTCTGTCCACATGGCAGGTGGGAGTCCAAGTATGATGTATGATTGGTCTTCCTGGTCTAGTGTCCTGTTCTGGTCCAGTAAGCTATGGGAAGAGGGTGTGGTCACACAGCCATTGTCTACAGGTTAAGTTCGTTCCCTCTCTGGGCTCTAGCAGGTGAGAGATAGATAGATAGATAGATAGATAGATAGATAGATAGATAGACAGACTGACAAAGAGACATGGAGAGACAGAGGTAGAAAGATAGAGATGGAGAGACTGACAAAGACAGAGAGAGAGAGAGAGAGAGAGACATACACAGAGAGACAGACACAAGAGACAGAGAGAGAGATAGAGTTAGAGACAGACAGACAGGCAGAGACAGAGAGAGACAGAAACAGACACAGAGAGAGAGAGAGAGAGAGAGAGAGAGAGAGAGAGAGAGAGAGAGAAAGCGAGTGAGCGCATTGGGTTAAATGGTGGTGAGTGGTGAGAGTCCTGTGTCCGCCCCAGGCTCGGGCCTCTTGGAGAGGTGGGACTCGGGAAGTTTGACCGAGCTCACCCCATGGCACCACCGGGGTGTCAGGCTGTGTGAAGCTGCTGAGGGATACCGCCTGGGTTAGAGAGCATGGCCTGGGGATCTCAGGGATTGCATGGAACCGGCACCATCTGGTTCTCAGGCTCTTGGGCATCTTAGACACTGCTGGATGCCACAGAAGAGCTGAGAACCGAGTGAGAGCCCTCGGGCTGGATCTAGCCTGCTCCGAGGAGGAAAAATCGGGGAGGAGTCTGGCTGGGTCCCACCGGGAACCAGGTCCTTGGCTTGTCACTGGCTAGCTGAGTTGGTTTGGTAGGTGCCATGGTTGGGAGTGCTGAGAGGCCTTCTGTGGGAGACTGGACATGGCTCTTTAGACGAAGGCCTGTTCCATCGTTCCCTATGGTGGATCCCAATGAAGAGAGACCGTCCATGGTTTCAGGGTGTTTATTGTCTTTGTGGAGAGTGGTGATGAATGAATCCATACCCCGAGACCTCAGGGAGGGGTGAGGTTGAAATACCATTTGCAGGGAGGAGTGGCTGGGAAGGGGAGTGGCTAAGCCTCTAGGTGCCTCATTAACATGGGAATATCTTGAGGCTATGTGACCATACCTCTACCCGTGGAAGGGCTTGGGGCGTTGCCCTTACATGGCTGATTGTCACAGACCTATGGAGGAGAGCTGCAGCCTTGTGTCAGGAGCCTGGGGTCCAGGAGCATGGCAAAACATCTACCATCCCTTGTAGGGTTATCACCTGCTGGGTTCGCCGGGGGTTTTAAACCTTAGCTCAACCAGAAACCAGGCTGCCTTTCACAGTCGAGAGAGAGAGAGAAAGAGAGAGAGAGAGAGAGAGAGAGAGAGAGAGAGAGAGAGAGAGAAAGAGAGAGGGGGGGCATGCTTTTCAGCTGGTTGCTTGAGAGTGTCAGAAGCTTGTGAGAGACAGGGGAGGGGAAGGAGCCAGGACAGGAGTGACAGGTAACTTTCACCAGGGAGCAGTCCCTGCCTAATGTCAGGTCTGTCTTACTGCATCTTCACAGGTGGTGATAACATCTTTCCCAGAGAGAAGGATGGTCACCTGACTGCTGGATTAGTGGTCCCAGATTGGACAGGAACCCCCCCTCCCCAAGTCCCGCTGTTGTTGTGGTCCTGGGGCTGGAGTGTGGAAGGTTACAGAAGCACTTGTGAAAGGCAGGAAGGTGATGGGCAGAGCCTGGACATAAATGGCAGGTCTGATGAAGTCAGTGCATAGAGTCCATGGCATCTGGTCCTATCATGTGCTCACTCCGGGTTGGCAGCGCAGGGAAGGAATGTCCTGTTCTGTAAGCCACAGGTCCTGAGACTTCTCAGTGATGCAGAGTGGTCTCTGGGTCCCACTGTACAGAGGGCGAGATGAGACTGTGACTGGGGTGGAGGTTTACCTGTGGGGATGCAGACTGTGTCCTCCAGAAGGAAGGAGTAGGTGTGTGTGTGTGTGTGTGGGGGAATCAGAGGTTTTGTGGGTTCAGGTGCCCTTGTTCACCAAGGCTTCTAAGTGTGGGGTAGAGTAGGCTGCTGTGGAGGGCCCAATACAGGCTTGTGTGGAGAGCAGGGTCACTTGTGGGGATCAAGAGGATTATCTGGGCAGCTGTGTGTTGGCAGGTGGAGGGAGAGATGGAGGGAGAGGCTGCATCCTGGAGTTCAAGTTTATTGACATGGTGTCAGATCAGCCAGTTGGGAAGAAAAATAAAGTAAAATAGAGCAAAACCCAGCTGCTTGGTGCTGTGTCACTCAGTGTGGGTCTGCATACCTAAGACTCCTTCAAGGTGAAATTTTGTGACAGTTTGCACGGATGGGGGGAGCAGAGGTCCCAGGCTGGCAGGGGTGGAGGTGATTGTCATACATCAGCTTCTCTCTGGGAATCCACGTGCTGTCACAGGAGTGGCATTGACAGCACTGTGCACAAATGGCTAAGATCAGAATCAGCCCAGGTTTCCATCTCCACAAGAAGGAGAATGTGTATGCATGTACAAAGGGAATATTACTCAGCCGCAAAGAAGGAGGAAATCTTATCATTGATGCCAACACAGCTAAGACTGGAAGACTTTAGGCGAGGTGGAAGAAGCAGATGTAGACAGGCAAGCAGACGTGTTTGTTCTCATAGCTAGGGAGAAGTGAACGGCAACAGAGAAGGGTGGTGATCCCTGAAGGTTGGGAAGGGGATGACGGGGAGAGTGGATGGGGGGGCTGGATCTGACCAGTGTGTGCTGTATACTCGTAGGGATCCGTCACACTGCCCCATGACCATGTAAGCTTAATGCATGTTAATAAAAATGAGCAAAGCAAAACAGAGACAAGTAAGCGTAGGGCAGGGAAGGTGGCTCTTGTGCAAGCACAGGGACCTGAGTGTAATTTCCAGGATCTGTGTGAAATTGGTGCCAAGTTCTTGTCATCTCACCATGGGGCAGGGGGAGGCAGAGAAGAGAGGACCCCTGTGGTCACTGGCTAGCCAGCCTAGCGAAGGTTGACCTTTGTCCCCCCAAAACAAAAGAAAACAAACCACTGAAAATGCCTCCCAAAACAACCAACCAACCTACCAATCAACCAACTAACCAACCAACCAACCAAC
>CM052702.1:118915394-118950242 GCA_028551405.1 Uromys caudimaculatus
TCGGCTGTCCTCAGCTGAACCCCCAGCTCCCCACAGCTTGAAGTTCTCAGTGGGCAGATTAGCACAGTATCCCACCTTTCTCGCAGGCTGGATCCAGCTAGCTGCAGGAGGTTGAAGGACAGCCACACGAAACTCAAGGAGGACTTGGGCTCAGGTGCCTAGGAAGGAGGGAGACTTCTGTCTGCTGAGCACGGGGTGTAGACAGACAGATGGGTGCACACACAGGCAGGTCTGTGTTCAAAGCCCAGTGCTTTGTCTGTTACTAAGTGCTTCTCAGTGGGAGCCGTCTTAGCTCCCGAGAGCCTCACTTTTTCCTCGAGTCACTTTAGAGCTGCTTCTTTATTTAAAAATTTTAAAAAGTGGTTTTTTCTTTTTTGTGTTAACAAAAGTGTTTTTTTTCCTTTTTTTTGTATTAATTTTTTTATATAAAAAGTGTTTTTTTCCTTTTGTATTAAAAAGTGTTCCTCCTGCTTTGTATTTACAAAAGCATTCTTTCTTTCTTTCTTTTTGTATTAAAAAGTGTCTTTTTTCTTTTTTAAGTATTTATTTTAAAAGTATTTATTTTATGTGTATGGGTGCTTTGTATGTGTTTGCCAGTGCACCATGGATATGCAGTACCCATAGAGGCCAGAAGAGGGCATCAGATCTCCTGGAACTGGAGTTACAGATGGTTGTGAGCTGCTATGTGGGTGTTAGAAATTGAACCTGGGCTCTCTGGAAGAGCGACAGACGCTCTTAACCATTGAACCATCTCTTCAGCCCTTTAGAAGGTATTTTTGTGTGTGAAATAAAAAAAATGTTGAGAATGAAGGACATCAATAGATAAACAAGCAGAGGTGATTACATATTTATCATTATTTGACTACACATTCATCATTAGGATGATTGATGATTAAAGTTAATTGTCAACTTGACAAAACCTAGAATCACCTGGGAAAACCAATTATCTTGACTGGGGTGAGTGAGGTGGGAAGACCAGCCCACTGTGGGCGGTGCCATTCCCTGGCTGGGATGGGAACTGCATGAGTGGGGAGAGGGGGCTGAGCACTGGAGGTATATCCATTGTGTTCTTATAACTGTGGTGGACATCGTGAGGCCAGCTGCTTCAGGCTTTCAATTGGACCACGCCCTAAACTGTGACCTAAAACACCCCCTCCCTCCATGAGTTGCCTTTGTCAGTGTGTTTGGTCATAGTAACAGGAAAAGAAAATGAAGACAATTGTGATCATCTGGGGCTTTGTGCCTCACCTATCTTGTCTGTGGTGGTATCTTGGCTGTGTGCATAGTAGATGCTCAGCTCATAGGATGGAAGCCCCAAGATTCCACTGCCAGTGGTTCGGGGTCTCCCCTGTACAATTGCACAGAGCCCCCATGGTGGCCCTTCTCCCTGGGGCTCTTGAGTAAAGAGCAATTTTGTGGGTTGTCAATCTCTTTCCACCTTCATCCCTGATCTATTTCGTTATTGACTTCAGCAGCTTAATGCGCCAGCTAGCCTCTGGGAGAGCCGATGACAAAATGACAGGGAGCCAAGGTCCCAGCGCCCTCTGCTCTGGCTTTTTTTTTTTTTTTTTTTTTTTGTGACAGGGTTTCTCTGTGTAGCCCTGGCTGTCCTGGAACTCACTCTGTAGACCAGGTTGGCCTCGAACTCAGAAATCCACCTGCCTCTGCCTCCAGAGTGCTGGGATTAAAGGAGTGTACCACCACTGCCGGGCATCTGCTCTGGCTTTTATCTGCCTGATTTCATGCGACTGGAGCCCTGGCTGCCACTCAGCTGGAGAAATGTCAAAATGATATTAAATCACAGAGTGCAGGCAGGAGACAGGAGAATGCTTGTCACCTACTTTCCTTCGGTCCTCCTGGTCCGGAGCCCTTGGCAGGGAGGTGTGTGTGTGTTTGGAGAGAGTCTGCTTCATTTTATCTGTGTTTCTTTACAATCACAGTGCTAGAATTGGAGGCAGTGTTGTCCGGGTGGAGCTGGCAGCTGCCATGTGCTCTCAGAGGTTGCAGCCAGAGACAGCCCAGACGTGCATGCCAAGGCGTGCATGGGGGAGAGCCTGGCAGGATGGATCTACCACAGGCACGGTGAGGTTGGCTGGTCTCTTTTAGTTTTCAGATTTCTTTTTTTTTTTTTTTTTTTTTTTCAGTGCTTGGGATGCACACCGGGGCTTTACATACTCCAGGCAACTGCTGTACTATTGAGCTACAATCCCAGACCCTTATTAGATTTTAAAAAATGGGACAGTGGGAGGGGCCTGACAGCACAGGTCTGTATTCTCATGTAGTTGGGAGCCTGAGGCGGGAGGATTGTAAGTTCAAGGCCAGCCTGGGTAACTTTGTAGGACCCTGTTACTAAAAGGATTGGAGATGCAGCTCACAGATAAAGTATGTGACAGTCATAGGTAAATTCTCAGGTTCAGTCCCCAGCATTACACACACACACACACACACACACACACACACACACACACACACACACACACACACACACACACAGGTGTACACACTCACATACAAAGTGATCTGAGCTCACTGTTAAAATCAAGCAATAAAGAAGTATGGGAGAATTTTAAATGTCTCCTTCCCCCAGCCTGAGGTGAGGTCTCTCACTGAATCTGGAGCTCAGTGAGCCCTAGGGGTCCTCCTGCCTCGGTTTCCCCAGCACAGATGTATACTGCCATTTTTGACTTTTCAAAGTGGGTGCTGGGGATTTGAACTCAGGCCCCAATGCTGGAGCAGTAAGTGCTTTACCGACTTAGCCACCTCCCCAGGTCCCTGCTGGAGTCTTTTTAAGACTAGGTAAAGGGGTGCTCCTCAAGGCCACTGGATTAAGGGAAGGGTCTGAACCCTGGTCTTTGCATCCCAGCCTCTTGCTCCCTCTCCACAGAGGTTTGGAAGGTGTTTTTTTTGCCCCAGGTGTAGAATAACTTGTCTCCCTTTTAAAATCCACAGCTTGTACTCCGAACATCGTTTTGCAGCTTTTGAGAACATTTTCCCACTTGGATCTGTCCCATCTCCCTCAGCAGCTGCCATGCAGTCTTTTGTTAAAGCACCAGGGCTTGTTGAGCAGGTTCCTTTCCGGTGGTCGGCTGGGTTGTTGGGGAGTTCTCCTGCTATTCTTGGCAAGGCTGTCGTGCACCCCACCCACCTCCCCGCTTTTTTCCAATTATGCAAGTGCTATGTGTGTCTATTCTCTTTGTTACAGAGTGAAACAATTTAGACAAAAAAACCAAGTTCCCTGGCCTGGCTCCCCCACATCTGAATCCCAGCCACCTAACTGCTGCTTTCCGGGCAGGGAGAGATTCTCACGGACTGTTTCCATGCCTCTCCACACACACAGACAGACACATACATTTTTAATGGATGTTTTACAAAACATAAAGCTATCATGCAATATGCATGCTTGTGCATTTCACTTTCCCCGTCAGCAGCAACTCAGACACCTCTCCCTGTCAGAACATATGGAGCATGGACCTCATTAAAAACAAAACAAGGCCTTACACCAGGTTAGTGGCCCAGTGTATCTCTCTTTTAACCACTTCCCTACTGACAGACGTTTAGATGCCTTCATTTTCCCCCTCCCTATAAAAGTTCTAGGAATGGGAAGATGGCTCCGTGGGTAAGAATGTTTGCCACAAAACATGAGGACCGTGTTTGGATCCATAGCACCCTGTAAGAAGCTGGGTGTGGCCCAGCACTGTGTGGGGTGGAGATGGGAGGGTCACCAGGGTTGGCTTGTAGCCAGCCTGTCGGTAGGGTCATTGAAAGACCCGAGGGAGTCGGGGAGGGAGCGATAGGTTCGGGTGTTTGGCATTGTCCTCTGGCCTGAGCACACATCCGCACATATCTGCCTACACATATGTTGGCGCACATACACGAACCTTTACATGCATACACACACTCACAGAATCCCACACAAGCACACACACCAACAGAAATACTCACATTCTCACACTCACCCCCACATACACACACCTACACAACCACCTACATGCTCCCACATTCTCAAACACACACTCATACATTGACACCTACACACACCCCCACACATGCACACACAATCACATACACACACTCATATACACAAACACACACTGATATATTCATACCTACACACACTCACACACATGCATCTATACACACATCCACGGATACTCACGTGTCTATACACACATGCACATACATACACACACACACACACACACACACACACGCTCATCCGTTCACACATATATATTTACATGGTTATCTTCACACACATTCATGCAAAGACAGACTCATATATCTCTCTCTTTTACACACACACACACACACACACACACACACACGTCCTGGGCGAGTCTTCTGCATGCCTGTGTGTGCACATGGAACTTTCCTCTGCCATCTGTACCCAGAAGACATTGCTTTGCTACACTGAATCTTGTTTGAGGCCACAGGAAGCCAAGGACCAGGGCTGTGGCCCCAGATGGCTGACAGCTTCAGGAGCCAGGCCGTAGGATGGCAGAGAATCTTTGCTTTGTCTGAAGGACCACTCTCCATGGCCCTGTCCTTGGCCAGCTCCTTGTAACATTGCAACTCTGGGCACCATTTCCTGTCTGTGCAGCCATTTTGGTGGAATTGTCAGCAGAGCCCGGGGGACACCCCACTGTGCACCCTTCACCCGGTTCCTCTTCTGTTTATGCTGACTGGTGGTTTGAATTGGCCCAGTCTGGGAGAGGAGGTGGAAGAAACTGTCCCAAACCCTGTTATTTCTTGGATCTGAAATGTTCCGCTTGCCCACAGCTGATGGCATTATTTTGGAAGGTTGTAGAAATGTCAGGGGGCAAGACCTAGCTGGAGAAAGTAGGCCATAGGGGACATGCCTTTGAAGGTAACACTGGTCCCCCCGCCCCCCCCACCCCCCGCTTCCTGTCTGCTGTGAGGTGAGCAGCCTTCTACCTCACATACTGTCACTGCCATGCTACACCAGTGCAGCTGAAGGGTGTGGGCTGAAACTTGTGAGACTGTGTGCCCAGGGAACTCCTCCTTCTTTTAAGATGTTTCTGTCAGGTGTCTGTTCGCAGTAACGGCTATAACCACCATCTCAGGCCCACTGTGTCCTCTGTGCCGGTGGTAAGAAGGCATCTGCCGGCAGGACTTGAAGTCTGGCAGGAGACATACCTATGCCAGCTGTCCACCCCAGGGTTGTGGCAAAGGTAAGCTCGTGGTGTAACGGAAGCACATAAGAGGGCCTCTGACAGTGTCTGGGTGGTCGCAGTGGAGTAGGTGGGCGGGGCTTACAGAAGAAGGTTGGTACTCAAAAAGACTCATGTTCAGCTCCCTGTATCGGCTCTGGATCACGTGGTCTTGGTTTTGAACCTGATGGCCAGCCCACTCTTTAGCTGGTAATGGTACAACCTTGTCATTTAATCTGTCAAACACAGTTCCTCAAATCCCCGCTGCTAAACCTCTTAGAGCACGGTGATAGACATGTGACCTGGGGTCTAGCCAATCAGCGGAGGGCTTCCTCTTAGGGCGGGCCAATCCCAGTCTTCCGTGGGGTTTTCAGCAGGAGACTGGGAGAAACATCCCTTCGGTACCGGACTTGTGGAATCAATTTAGATGCTTTTCTGTGTGAGTGCATATGTATGTGCGTCCATGAGTGTGTGTGTGTGTGTGTGTGTGTGTGTGTGTGTGTGTGTGTGTGTGTGTGTATGCATGCATGTGTCTAAATGTGTGTATGTCTGTGTGTGTGTCTCTTTTTGTGTATGTATGCTAGGGTTTTGCTTCTTAGCAGTCAGGAGTGATTCCCTTTTTTTTTTTTTTTTTTTTGATACTTTATTTACATTTCCAATGCTTCCCCTTTTCTGGGTCTCCTCTTTGGAAACCCCCTATCCCCTCCCCCTCCCCGCCTCTGTGAGGGACTTCCTCTTCCCACCTACCCGCCCACCCATTACTGTTTTCTGCTACAGTTCCCTTGAATCAGTGCAGTAGTGATATAATTGGTCTGAACTGGGGTCAGGGGGTGAGTGGGCGGGGCTTGGGAAGACTGACGAAAGCACTGACTACTTTTTTCAAAGGTCTGATCCTCTCACAATTGAAAAGCTTATGATAAAAACCTCCATGGTCAGAGGCATCAGCATCCAGCACAGACTTGACTTTTTGCAAGAGATCGTCAGAGCTAGCCTGTAGCTCAGCACGCAGGGGTCCAAGGCCTGCCTGGCTAAGTTGGCCTGGTTGGGTTGCTGAGGGCCCTTTGTCTGGCAGGACAGTGGGTCTCTTCACCAGGGATGGAAAGGCCATTGATCTTCTCTCTTCTGTTTTCATCTCTCCTTTTGTGCTAGGGATTATGGAGACTAAGAATATGATGTTGAACTCGACAGCGTGCCTAGGTGCCCTGGGCTTTGGGTTCCTGGTATAGCTAAGAGGAAGCAAGAAGAGATAGTTGACCACATGTCCGTCTTCCTACCTGCTCCCCAGTAGGCATCCCTGTGTCTGGCAGAGATAGAGCAGGAACAGGTGTGTGGCCATTCAGACTGGACCTGCCAATGCCGATAGATGGACAGGATCAGGTCCTGTGTCTGTGTGCCTACAGGGACCCCAGAACAGAGACTGCACAGAGCCAGGATGTCCCCGAGGGGAGAAACAGGTGTGAGACAGCCAGAGCACATGGGAAGGCAGAGCTGGGAGACAACGCCACCAACCATGTTTGTGTCTTTGTCAGATGCAACCTGTTCGATGGACCGATTTCACAGCTCTATTTTGTATTTTTTAAATGAGGCACAGACTCATTAATAGGTCCCACATGCTTTTCAAAACCTTTACAGACAAATATTTTTACCACTATACTATGCTGTTAGAATAGCCCACTTGAAAGATAAAAATAAAAAAAAAAGAGAGAGAGAACAATTTAATTGGTGGACCATCCAGCATATTCTGCAGGCAGTGAAAACATTGTTTACACTTATCCTAGATGGGAAATGCTTAATGCTATAATATGAAGTTTATAAAAGACCCCTGGGATGCTAAATTATACATACGGATCAATAATGACTATGCCGCAAGAGCTGATAGAAAAAAAATGGCAGGAAGTGGGGCCAAATGTTAAGCATGCACCTCTGGGGCTGAGAACGGCTGTTACAAACAGAGCCCAGAAGGCACTTCCTTCTCGTTTGTTAGCGAGCTGAGCTGATTTAATTTCAACCCAGAGACCATCTTACTGTGTTTCTACTTCGTGGGAGCTTCCAACCATCTGCGAGGAACTGTCCCACGCCTTCTGGTGGGACATGTCCAGTGTGGAGTCAGCGGCTGGGATTTTAGATTCTGGGGTCTTTTCTTTCTGTGCTGTCTCTCTGCTGTCTTCCTCCCTCCTCTCTGTCTGGGCAGTGTCTCTTTGGAGGCTGGTGTCTCTGTTGTGTGCTGAGCTGGGTTGTATTAGCTTCAATTTCCCGACTTCCTGCTGCTCAAAAGTCAGGGCTTTAAGTCCATCCATTCAAATATCCTTCTGAAGACAAGCAGAGGCTCAGAGACATAAATGCCTTGCCTAAGGTTGCACAGCCAGGAAGCAGGGGGTGTCAGGATTTGAAACCCAAGTCTATGGGATCCCAAGGCCGGTCCCACTGTGGCACTGCCCATCTGGAGCAGTGCATTTCAGCTCCACCTGGAGGCTGTGGCAGTCCTGCCTTTGGGATAGGGCCCACAGGCACAGGCAACTGCCGTTTTCCCTCCTAACAACCTGGAGAGCACAGAGGCAAGCCTTGAATCATGTCATGTGTCCACACCTGTGGGGCCCTTCCTCTTCGTGAGGTCCCAGGAAGCAGTAGAGAGTAAACATTCCGTCTCACCGATCTGGCTCTAGGTCACATCATAGAAGCCTCCTCTCTGTGGGGGCAGGAACTTTCCTTTGCTCTGTCCTCTCCATCCAGAGCCTAGAGCAGCCCCTGGGACACAGCAGGCACCCTGCAGGTGTGTGCTGAATGAAGTGAGTGAATTCATGAACGTTTGTCTGAAGTTGCCGCCCATGTCACCTGTGCCCTTTGCACTCAGAGCTGTGTCCTTCCTGGAGGGTGACCTTGGCCTGTGCTTAACTAGGTGTGCAAAGATCTTGCCGGTTGCCCCTCAGGACCCAGGCTCTAGGCTTCCCTCTCCTTCCCACCTGTGGGGTGTTTTCCTCTCTTGCCTTCATTTCCTATCTATGCACTGAGGGTCCTCTATAATGGTTTCCAAAGCAACCCAGCATCCTGCCTGGTCACCGGCTCAACTGCGGAACAATGCAGTGGTCCTGGGACTCCCTGTGGAGGGCTCTAGGAGGAGATGGACAGCACTGGGGGGGCTGGCATGTCACTGCACGTGACTACATACTCCAGCTTCCCGAATTCCCTCCGCAAATGGCCCCGTCGCTAGGACGAATTTATTGGCACCTGTTTGGGCTGTGAGGCATGGAGACAGCCTGCACTGACTTACTCGGCTAGGCCTCTGAGAGAGGTGTGGGGCAGGCAGACACCTCCCTTCCCAGGGGGTCAGGATTGGGGGTTCTTCTGCAGCTCCTCTGAACTCCAGGGTCCCAGCCTCTGGCTAGGCAGTGCCGCAGGGGCCTAGGGTACGGACAGCATGACAGACTGGCCTTGGCTCTCAGCTCTGATTCTCACTGGGTGACCTCAGGTGAGTTGTCTGCTTCAGGTGCCTCAAGTTCTGTGTCTGCAGAATGTGGATGGCCATCTGTCCTCCCTCTTCCTGGCACATGTCCCCTCCCTGTCCACACACGGTGGCACCTGCCAGCTCTCCAAGGCTCTCTCCTCTGTTCAGGTTCTCTCTTCTGATCACAATGGATCTCCTGTCCATGGCCAAAGCTGTAATAGTCATGGCTCCCTGCGGACTGCTGAGCCAGTGAGACTGAAGGGCTAAAGCCAGAGCCACTCTGGCAGCTGGAAATGTGACCCACAGCAATGGCCGTGCAGAGGGCTTTCAGCCTGCAGGCAGGGCCAGTGAAGAGGGGAGGAGCAGAGTTTGGGATCCCTGGTTCCTGCTGCCTCTGCATGGTCAGCTGTTGCCGAGAGCACTCCTTTGGTTGGTGTTAGCCAGAGCTTTTGACCCTTTCTCCCAAATCTGTTCCTTTCCAGCTTTGTGAGGGGATAACATCATGCGGGTCCGTCTTGGGAAGGCATCACGAGGCACTAGAGGGGAAGACTCCTCCCCTTACACGTCTGTGCAAGGCCCTTGAGCCTGCTCCCTCTCGGGACAGGCGCACACCATCCCTTGGGTCTCATTAGGACCTCCACATCCTCTAGCTAAACAGTAAATTCATATTAATAAAGTCCACCAGAGACAGATGCTCAGAGGGGATGGCTTTGGTCTGGAGAAGAGAATGTAACCCCAGAGCGAGCTGTGAAGTGGGGAGGGAGATGGGCCAGCAGATATGACCTTGAAACCGGATTTTGATTTGCCACACTGGGTAAAGTGCTGTTCTCCTTCGCCTGTGTCCCTGTCTCCCTCAGACAGTGATAACATCACCTACTGTGCCTCGTGCAGAGCAGTTGAGGACAGAGAAGGAATTGCAGTGCAGTGCTACGGAGCATGTGAGGGGCTGCTGGTGGTATGCTGGTAGCCGGAATTGTCATCCCGATGCACCTAGAATCATCTAGAAGAGTCTCAGTGAGGGGTCGTCTGTACTGGGCTGGCCTCTGAGCGTGTGTATTGGGAGTTGTCTTCAGCTGATTGACATGGGAAGACTCAGTCCTCCGTGGGTAGTGCCATTCTCTAAACCACGTAAGAGTGCAGAAATCTAGACATCAGCCAGGCAAGCGAGGAGAGATGCATTTATTTCTCTCTGCTCTTGACTGGGCGTGTGATCTGAGCAACTGCTTCAAGCTCCTGCCACCATGACTTCCTCCAAGTGATGGACCATAACCTAAAATTGTCAGCTAAAAGAAAGCCACTCTTCCCTAAGTTGCTTCTTGTCAAGGTGTTTTATCACAGTAATAGGAATGAAACCAGGACAATTGGTATGATAAGGCTGGTGGTTTGGAGCCAAGCTCATTCACAGGAGAGATGAGCTGCCTCAGGGACAAAAAAAAACCCTCTGCATTTACTGGGTAACTCCCTCACTGGCTTGATCACACATTCATTCATCGTTAGGTTCCCTCACTCATTCATTTATTCTCTCATTCATTCATTCACATTGGAACATTTGTACACGCATTCATTGGTCCGTTCATTGGCTGGCTCACTCACTCGGTTGCTCATTCAATCCTTTATTGGCTCATTTACCCATTTATATCTTTGTTCCCTTATTCATCCATTCATTGGCTCACTTACACTTCATCCATCCATCCATTCACTGGCTTCCACATTCATCCATTGGCTCATGAATTCATTCACAAATATACATTATCTGTGAGTGGTCAAGCATCTGGCTGCGAAAAACCTGGTCACAGCCGCCTGCCATGACAATCCCACTGTAGAGTGAATTGTAACGGGAATTCTGTACAGGAAAGAGATAGATATGGGAGAGAAGAGAAATCTGGTGTATCAGAAAAGTACCTGCTACTGTTGTAAAGGCCCAAGGTGACATGGTAGGCAAGGGTCTCTGTGGAGGGTGGAGCCGGGTCTTTTCTGCCTGCACTGAATCCTCACCCCTCAGTGAGATAAGCAGGAATCCCTGGGCATGTGCTCTTCTTCCTGTTCTCCTGGCCTGAAGACTTTGCCTAAGCTCTTGGCTCCCCAAAGCCATGAACTTAGAGGTCAGTTATTGAGCAATGGCAGCCCTGAGTGTGTCTGGATTATGTATTGAACAAGTGTGTTCTGAGCTCTACTCCAGGAGACCTCTCTGCAACCCAAGTCCTCTTCTCCTGGGCCATGGTGAGTGTCTACCATGGGTGGCTGGGGAGGGCCAAGGTATCAGGGACAGTAGCTGTTTGCCCCTTTCATGACATCACTCTCCTGATGTTAGCTGTCTGAACTGAGCCTCATGTGGCCCTTGCTGGTCCCCTGGCCCTGGACAGGGTTTGGAGCAATAGAAACTCCAGGATGGTATCTCCCTTGGGGTCCTGGCCAGCCCAGCAGGAGTCTGTAAGAAACCTTGGTTTATGAACTCTGGGCCTAGAAAGGATTCAACATCTGGCTTTCCCACTGATTTGAGGGAGGGAGATGGATTCACAGGTAAGCAGCTCTACAGCCTGGGTGTGGCTCTGCAGGAGGCTAAGAGCAGGATAGTAGCTATAAGTGTGACCTTTGACCCTGGAAGGAGCAGTAATCAGGTTAAGAAGCATCTATCTTGGTAGGTTCCTCCCAGAGCCTGTGAAGAGCTAACCTCTGCTACTGATGCAAGTATAAGGCTCTGCCAATGGAGAGAAATAAGATTCTCCTCTCTTGTCTGCTCTTGGGTTTTGGGGGGAGGGGACTGAAATCCTTACAAGTGCCTGGAACCTCCCTGAACTATAGCTGTCCAGTGAGACTCCCTGCAGGGCTTGCTGGCCCCTGCCCTGCAGCTGTTCTGTCTGTAGGCTGTCCAGCTTTTTCTGCCCAGTGGAGAACAGGATAGGTTACATATGCTTGCAAAGAAGTGCATTAGGTCCTGGCCCTTTGCAAAGGTGCAAGAGATAGAAACCTCAGAAACCACATGTATCCCCTGTGTATGCTGGGATACAAAGCGACCCCGAACCTGGGCCAGGCAGGGATAAGGAGTCACAGCCCCAGCTCTAGACGCTGGCTTAGCTGTGTCTCTGGAGTCCCTTCTCCAAGCCTTGGAGCCTCTGTGCCCATGTGAGCCTTGGTT
This sequence comes from Uromys caudimaculatus, assembly GCA_028551405.1. Taxonomy (NCBI): domain Eukaryota; kingdom Metazoa; phylum Chordata; class Mammalia; order Rodentia; family Muridae; genus Uromys; species Uromys caudimaculatus. The sequence goes on from CM052702.1 coordinate 118,927,144, forward strand.
TCCTTATTTGTAAAGCAGAGGCCATGCCCCCTCCCCCCACTCCACGTTCCAGCATCATTCAGCCCCAGCTGCTAGGAAGGTGTGTTTCCTCTGGTTCAGTGACACCGCTATATCAACGTGCTACTTAGAGTCGTATGTTGGGAGATGCTGTGGCCTAAATGTTGCACCAGGACCACAGTTGGAGATGCTGTGTGTCTCTGGTACCCAGTGCGTGCTTAGTAAATGTAGTTAATTGTTATTACAACCCTCTAAGGAGGGCAGACTTAGTCGCTGTTCTGTTGCTGTGTAGAGATACCACGACTGAGGCAGCTCTTCTGTGAGAAGGCATTTAACTGGGGCAGAGTGGTTGCTTACACTTTCCAAGGTTTAGTCCGCTGTCATAATGGTGGGAGCATGGTAACATGCAGGCAAGAGCTGAGGCAGTAGCTGAGAGCTCTGTCTTGATTCCTAGGCAGAGAAAGAGAGTCTAGGCCTGGCATGGAATTTGAAACTTCAAAGCCTATCCCCAATGACATACTTTCTTTGACAAGGTCACACCTCCTAATCCTTCTAATCTTTTCAAATATTGGCACCCCCAGTGGCTAAGCATTCAAATACTGTGAGTCTGTGGGGGCCATTTTCATTTAAACCACCATAAGGTCATAAAAGGCAGGATCTCTTATAACCCAGACTGGCCTGAACTTACTAGCTGAAGATAACCTTCAATTTCTGATCTTCTTACCTCTATCTCCCTAATACTGGGGAGTTAATTTTTATGCAGTGCTAGGGATTGAACTCAGGGCCTTGTGCATGCTGGGCAAGCACTGTACCTGGATGCTGCTGCTGCTAGCCTCAGCTTCCTATCTCACCCAATGGGAGGCGTGCATATCTGGCTTTTGCCCATAAACCCAGGAGATGAACCCAGGTTTCTGATCCCAGAGTCCAGGCTACGACTGGACTAATGCTTTGTCCCCATACTATCATTAAATGTTAGCACAACGATGGGAGCCCTGGAGCTCTGACTTGAGAGATGAGGAGGAAGGATGAGAGCTGGGAAGATGATGGGGTTTGGAGTCTAGGGAACTCCTCACAGGTATGTGCTGTATATGGGGCTAAAAAGATGATACTTGGGATGGAGAAGGGCTGACCAATCAGGTCCAGAGATAGCATAGAAGATGCTGGGCTGTTTCTGGGCAGAGGCCAAGCAGGGCTTGATCATGAATCCAGGCACAAGATTTCCTGGGGAGAAATGCAAGATAGGAGAGCTATCTTTCCAGAACCCAGCCCTGCTAACACCCTGATCTTGGCCATCTAATCTTGAGAACAGGCAGGAAGTCAACTGTTGAGTGGGTCGCTGAGTCCGTGGCATTGAGAGCCTGAGCAGACAGGTGGAGGCAGGGCAGAGGTTTTTCTGCCACTTTGCTCCGTGCTGTTGGCTTGTCCTTGAATATTCAGCTGGAGATGTTTTCTGCTCGTAATCAATGAGCTTCCATTGATTTCCAGATAGAAATATTTCTCTGTGCACTTTTTAATGAGACGACAGTCTCGCATGAACTAACAGCAGGTTAGACAATCTCAGTTTGGATGTGTTTTACTGTTTTTAAACAAAAGGCATCAATTCCTCACTGGGGACATTGGTGTGTTCTGATCTCCACTGGGGCCATCTGCCACCACACCTGTGTATCCTCCACCTGCTGAGCTCACTGAAGATGTCCGGGTGCCCCCTCCTGGCCCACCTCACCATCCTCATGTTTTCTGCCCAGGGTTTCCCTCACTGGGTCTCTCTGGTTGTAGCTGGACTGTTTCTAAATCTCTTCTCTTTGAAGATGGAAGCCATTCCTTCCTTCTCCTCCACCAGCCATACTGTAGCAGGTGGATTTACTTGTTGGGGGGATGGTGCTAGGATTCATGGGGCAGGAAATAGATCATAGACTAAAGTGACAGAGCAAAGAGAAAGTTTTGGAAGGAAGAAGAAATGCTAAAATCCGTTTCTGTGACCCTGCCCTTCCCCCCAAAATGGCTGCCCTACCTAATTCCAGACCCTTTGGTCTGAACTCATGCGTGAAGCAGGTAAGGATTGTGAATCCACAACAAACGTCTCCCCTTGACCTGAGCTGGACCCCCATACCTCTTTCTTTCTCTGCCATCTCCCATTTGAGCTCTGAGGACATATCTCCACTAGTGGTGGATTTGTTCTCTAGGGATATTTTTACATTGTCATACCTGGCGCAGTGCTGGCGGGACTCACCTGCTGAGCAGAAGTTAGAGATTCTTCTGAGCATGCTCCAGTGCCCAGGATGGTACCTTGCTAGGGACTTTCAAGTCCAAGGGTCAGCCATGCTGCTACCGAGAGCCCCATGAGTCTTACAAAGCACAGGGAGCTCAGCAGGGGGGGCAGTCTGCTCAAAGTCACACACTTGCTGGTGGCAGGTCCAAGATGACAGCCTGAGTAACTTGGTTCTCATCCAGCTTGGAGGGTCTCAGTGCCAAGTGGCTTCTCTGTCTTAAGCTTGACTTTCATTCCTCTGTAAATAATCTCAGTTTCAGGAACACACACGTCTGTATTTGTTGCTGCGTGTCTTTCATTGTGCTTTCTGTCTGAGTAATCCGAGGCTTGCAGGCAGCCAAGGACGAGGTGTACATTCCAATGAAATGCGATACAAAATAATTGCACAGATTTCTTTCACGTCTGAGTGACAGAGTAATCTCCCCGATACATCTCTCGTCCCTCTTTGCTCCTTCTGCTTTCGGCTTTCTCCTCTTTTTCCAGATTCTCTGGGATTTAAGTGGCTCCCTGCACCCAGTCACTGAGATACACATGAGACCCCATCAGATAGCTTTTGTCCTCTATGATTTATGCACAGTGTCCTCGGGACTCGGGAGAGGGAACTGCAAGGGAGCAATACCAGCCCTGGGGGGGAAGAGAAGAGGTCTGTATGGATTATGGTGTGTGTGTGTGTGTGTGTGTGTGTGTGTGTGTGTGTGTGTGTGTGTGTGTGTGAGTTCCAGATACAGGACAGCAAGTATGTCCTGCAATGCTGGTCTCTTGAACAGAGATATACTCATCATGGTGTCAGTGAATCAGAGCCAAAGTTTGGGCTTTGGTCAAAGGAGCCAGGAACAAGGGTGGTGTGGGAGTCATGCATGGCCTTAGAGATGTGGTGAGCGGAGGAAACACAGGCGAGACCCTGTGTATTCTTGTCTCCCACAGGCTTCGCATTCTATCCTGGGAGAACTATAGAGCCCATGAAAGTCTGAGTGGGAGAGGCCCTAGAGATCTGCAAATGAATTCCTTTTTTCTGGTGACTTTGTCATGACTGTGCACACTGGTAGGGTAGGTGGATAGCAGTCAGTGGGAGGCTGCCTGGAAAAGTCCAGAGGGAGTTGATGGGGAAGAAGAGGCTGGGGAGCTGGGGAGGAGAGAGGACCATCGAGGTGACCATGCCACTTCCGCGGTTTATTTTATTCACCCCTCTGGGTCTCATGATTGTTACTGAATGGAGGCAGTGTGGCCATTCCACAGAGCTAGCAGAGGGGAGCAGTCTGGAAGGATGGCAGGCAGCTTGTAGGAAGTGTGTTAGATGGTCAGAGGCCACCAGGTTGCTGGGAGGTGGGAGGGCTGGGACCATAGACTTGTGGTCGCCCAAGGCTGAGGACTCTTAGTGGGATGCAGTTTCCCAGGTTCCCAGGGCCAGGTGAAGGTCTGTGTTCTAGGGTAGAGACTAGCACTGGGGTGGGGTGATGGAGGTTAGTGGGGGTGCTTCTGGGGTTGCTGATCATTTACTGTTCACTCACATGCTGGAATAAGGGGATGGGTCCAGAGGGGATTAGAAGAGGCCTGGCTTGCTAAGCACCAGTGAAGAAAGCCTTTATCATGATTTGGAGGAGAGCTACGTTCGATGGGCCTGTTGACCAGATGAGGAAATGAATAGTCACACTGAGCCTCAGACTGCAGGACCAGAGTCTGTGTATACCCAGAATTCAAACTCAAGCCCGCCTGGCTCCAAGCAGTCCATTGTTCTGATGGGCCGACCTGGCCAACCCCTACATGGTACTCTGTTCCTCTGGTTGCTCTGGTTCTCCTGGCCTCCTGATCTGGCTGTGTCCCACGTGGTAGGCCCGTCTATCCAGCAGCTAGTCAGGCTCGCTGAGAGCCAGGCTCCCATCAGTCTCTGTGTGTCTCCATAACTACAGTTATTCATCTTATCTCGTCCTGGGAGGCTAGGAGCGGCGGAAGCTGAGGCAGACCTGGGACATCCATCCCATGAAAGGATCATTCTGCTTCCCAGAAACTGTGCCTCAGCCTCTTCCTAAACTGGCTCTGTGTCAGCTAGCCCAGGATTCAGGAGGTCTTTGGATAATCCCCCATTTGTATCTTGCTCATGTCCCCTTGGACATCTGGACAGTCTCCTGGGGCCCCAGGGCCTCTGCCCCCCTTTCTCTCTCTCTCCCTCACACATGGCATTACTTTGGAACACAGGCTTTGGGGCCCCACCTCTCATGAGTGCCTGGCTTTGCTGAACCTATCTCAGCCTCAGTTTCCCCATCTGTCCACTGGGATGCAGAGATAAGAATGGCCAGTGTCTGTGAACTTCTGGACTGGGCCCCGGTACGTAGTCTGTGAGCAGTGAACAAAGCTTCAGGCTTGATTCCTCCCATTCTCCTCAAATCACTTCAGACATGGCCTTGCCCAATGACACAAGCCAGAGTCCTTTGGCCTGATGTTTCAGGCCTCTGTGGGGTGTCTCTAGTTGTCATTTCAATGGGACCCATTTTTGTCTCTATCTTCTTATGATACACAGGAGTTTCAAGTGACTATTTCTCTGGGCCACTTGTCACTAAGCCACACCTCATACTCCAGCTGTATACTCTGTAAGAAACGGTCTTCCTTGACTCTACCTCACTGTGTCTTGAGACTTGATCCCGATTTTCTGTTGAACTTGCTAACCTCTAGCTGTGCCTCCTTCAGGAAGCCTTCTAGAATGTTCAGCTGAGTAGACCCTCCTCTGCAGTCCTGTATTCCAGCTGAGAGTGACATCATCTCTCTTGGAGCATGCATTCTGGCTGTTCCCCAGATGGAAAGGCTCTCCCCATAGCTTCGGGAGAACTGGTACACCTCATGGCTCAGCAGCTGCCATTCTTCCAGAAAAGCCTTTTGTGTGTTTGTCTTAGCCATGCCTCACTGCTAAGAGCTCCACGAGGCTCCCTCTTCTGGGTAGTTACTCTCCTTCCCCAGCATGGAACAGTGCCAGAGAGGTTCCCAAGGTACCTGAAAGGAGAGACAGAGGTCAGAGGGAGAGTGGGAGCCCCGGGAAGGAAGGAGAGGAGGAAAGAAACAGAGAGGTGGGTGAGCATAGAGCCTCAAATGGCCAATGAGCTTCTATAGGAGAACGCCTGCTACCTCCTGTCTCAGCTGCTGGGAAATGGTTTCATCACACTTCTGAAGCCAACTGTCAAAAGAAAGTGCTCAGGGAGACACATTTCTTCCTTTGATGGCAAAATTTCTATGCGCTGATTCTTTAATCCCCGCTCCCTGTGAAACTGGAGATGCTGAACACCCTCACCCTTGGCCCCCACTGCCACCCTCTCCCAGAGGCCCCCCTCCACCCCTGTCCTCCTTTGCTTACAAAATGCTGCGGCAAAGAACCACTTGGATATGATTGCCGCGTATAGTTCTTCCGACTGCTTTTTATTTTTTCAGAGGAAAATGACAGCACTCGAGCCTTTAGTTTAGTGTTGAGGGAGGGGAGGAGATGCTGGCTGTCAGAATGGAGGCTAGGAGGGGAGGACGGGTGTCTGATGGTGAGATCCAAGTCTGTCAGCAGCCGGGACATAAAGTGCCTGTGCCTGTGCCTGTGCCCACTGAGTCCAGGGTGCTGTATCCTCGAGCCCTGGCTCTCCACCTACACCTCTTCCATGCTTCAGTCTTCCCTTTGTTACTACCCCACCTGTGCTGGACCCAGCACGCTCCTCATCGGAGAAGTCACCCACATTACTGTAACCGTCGAGGCGGGAGTGAAGATATTCTAGAGACCATCTGATGAAACAGAGGGCCCCAAGGAATTGAAATCTCCCTAAGAATCTCACGCTGGGTGGAGATCAAGGTGGAAGGCCTGGTGTTGCCCGGTTGCATGGGGTTGTCATAGCACCATGCAAGACAGACTGAAGCTGAGGCAGTGATTGGATGGTGGTGGGCGGGGCCACATGTTGACCTGGACTGCTTAGTCATGCATCCCTGTGACCAGGACTGCTTAGTCATGAATCCCTGTGGTGGTTTGAATAGTAATGGCCCTCGTAGATTCATGTGTTTTAACGCTTGGCCACAGGGAGTGGCACTATTAGAGGTGTGGCCTTGTTGGAGGAGGTGTGGCCTTGTTGGAGGAGGTGTGGCCTTGTGGAGATGGGCTTTGAGGTCTCCTATGCTCAGGTTCTGTTCAGCTTGGGAGAGTCTCCTTCTGCTGTCTCAGGATCAAGATATAAAACTCTCAGTTCCTCCAACACCCTGTCTGCCTTCATGCTGCCATGCCTCCCGCCATGATGATTATGGTCTGAACCTCTGAAACTGTCAACCAGCCCCAGTGAAATGTTTTCTTTTATAGGAGTTGCCTTGGTCATGGTGTCTCTTTACAGCAATACAACCTTAACTAAGCCAGGTCCTCTATATAAACCTAAATCTCATGTCAGAGCCCCAAAGATGGATTTGGTATCCTCTCTCTCTCTCTCTCTCTCTCTCTCTCTCTCTCTCTCTCTGTAAGAAGGGTGTCACTGGACCTCTGTGTCCTCCTTCACAGTGTGACTACACTGAGTAGATCTCTTTTCTTTAGTTTTTAGTATGACATGGTCTCTTAAATGGGCATATTGATATATATATATATATATATATATATATATATATATATATATATATATATATATATATATATTTATATGGCATATTAGCTTGGCTGTTATGGCTGCCAGGGTCCAGGCACTGACCCTAACAACTCTAGTGACATTATTGGCCCTGTGGTCATTCATGTGACTCACCATGGACCACTGCGGGTCAGGATGTATATAATCCCTAAAAAGCTCTGGCCTAACAGACATCAAAGATACAACTCCTTATCTCAAATGGTGATGTGGGGACTTCCTTCTTTGGGTGAGACTTGCCACTCATGCTTTGGCAGAGATGGAAGCTGTGCACACAGATTCCATGGTTTGGAGAGGTTGGGAAGTGCATGGTGGGAAGCAGCCAACAGTGGCTCAGGCGATTCAGGTATGAAAGGCTCACAGAAGCAGATGTGTGAAGAGAGGGAGTCCAAGGCACCTTCTGCAGAGCTCCCAGCTAAGGATGGCTGTACAGACAAAGGTCTGTTGTGGATTTGATGACAGGGCAAACCAGCTTTGAATCCCAAGTGGGTGAAAGGGCGTGTTTATCTCATCAGTGCATCTGTGCTGTAAAGAAATTGGACCTGATTATTATATTTGAATTTCATCAATAAAAGATTTGTGGAAATTTGTTTTCTCTCTTATGAAGTATTTATGTTGAATCCTTGATGTTCCCTCTGGGCTCAAAAAAAAAAAAAAAAAAAAAAAGCATAAATATTTGCTGTTTTTCCTGCTGACCTCTGCTCTAGAAGGAGAAGGTTCCAGCTTGGTCAGACACTTGGCAACGTTAGTGAAGCTGTCTGCTTTCTTGTCCACCCTTGCCTGTTTATTCTTAGTGTCTTAGTCAGGGTTTCTATTCCTGCACAAACATCATGACCAAGATGCAAGTTTTGGAGGAAAGGGTTTATTGAGCTTACACTTCCATGCTGCTGTTCATCACCAAAGGAAGTCAGGACTGGAACTCAAGCAGGTCAGGAAGCAGGAACTGATGCAGAGGCCATGGAGGGATGTTCCTTACTGGCTTGCTTCCCCTGGCTTGCTCAGCTTGCTTTCTTATAGAGCCTAACACTACCAGCCCACAGATGGTACCACCCACAAGGGGCCCTCCCCCCTTGATCACTAATTGAGAAAATGTCTTACAGCTGGATCTCATGGAGGCATTTTCTCAACTGAAGCTCCTTTCTCTGCGATAACTCCAGCTTGTGTCAGGTTGACACAAAACCAGTCAGTACACTTAGCCTTTGGCCTCATGGTTACATGATATCTATCACAACATATTCTCATGACAGCATTCAAATCAGGAAGAAGGACAAGGCAAGAATGGTGGCAGCAGATTCCCCCCACTTCCCTGTGGGCCCACCCGTAACCCACTCTTTGGAACAGGGGCCTATAGGTTGTCTGCTACTGCAGAGCAAGCCACAGGTCTGTTAGCGAAGGAGAGAGGGAGAGTCATGTCTGCCACTCCTTGATCCCAGTGCTAGGGAATGTACTCATCAGCAGTGTCCCAGATGTGTGGGGGCCGGGCTGGGGACCAGGTCTAGGGACCTGAGGGAGCCCTGCTTTGAACCTCTGCCCCCCTCTCCTGTTGTGGGAGACATGATCCAGAAGTATCTATGGTGTAGCTGTCTCCTATAGGTTAGGGACCACGACGTGGAGTCATGTACAGGTACATGTTGCATGGGGGTTTCTCACTGTCTGTGAAACAGACCCATGGCCCTCACTCTGCCCAGCTCTGAGCGACATGGAGAGGGTCAGTTCACACATGAGGACACTTTGGTTCATGGAGTCCTTGCTTCATGTGTTCACATGATCTCCCAACTCCCCAGGAAAAGTGCTTGTTTTTGTCTCTGCTTTACAGTTGGAAAACTGAGGCTCAGGGCAGAGACTCCGGGTCCAGGAAGGGCAGGTGGTGGTCAAATTCTAGGGCTGTGTCTCATCTCTTCCTCTGCAGATGGAACTGGCACAGGCAGATATCCATGGAGCCTTTCCTGGTTTCAAGGACTGTCACCAGCTCCAAGCTTCTAGCTGGGCTGGCCTCTCTCAATCCTGTTCTTCATCCCTCCTGGTACTCCAGGCCCTTGGAATTTGCCTGTGGTGTGAGGAGATGTTCCCTTCTCCCCAGGACCATGAATGGATACACTATCTATCCCCAGTGGTGGATACACAGTTCCTGGTTGGTGTCTGTGTCCTGCTGGCATTTCTTTGAGAATCAGCACACACTTACACAGAATAGAAGTATGTGCTAATGACAAATAGTTACTCTGCATATTCATAGATGGTTACTGTGGTGGTTTGAATGAGAAAGCCCTCATAGGCTCATATGTTTGAATACTTGGCCCCAGTTAGTGGAACTGTTTGGGAAGGATCGGGAGGTGTGGCCTTGTTGGAGGAGTTGTGTCACTGGGAGTGGGCTTTGAGTTTTCCAAAGCTCATGCCAGGCCCTGTCTCCCTGCTTCCTGCCTGAAAATCACGAATCATTATCTAAAGCTCTCAGGTACTGCTCCAGCTCCTTGCCTGTCTGCTCTCCATCATGATGATCATGAGCTAACCCTCTGTAACTAACTGTAAGAAAGGCTCCAATTTCTTTCTTTCTTTTATAAGAACAGCCTGGGTCATGATGTCTGTTCATAGCAATAAATAGCAACTAAGATAGTCACAATGCATAAAACCCACTTACAATGTTCCACACCTACAGATGACCACAATTGTATAATTGTGTAAAGTCTCCTCACAGCATTTGTAATGTGAGCTTGGGTACCAGGCATGACGCAGAGTCTGCATCTAGTCCTGTTGTGGTGGCTTCCACCGTCACTGTGGTCCCACATAGACCTGTGCCCAGCAATGCCTGCTGGCCCTCCTTGCTTCCCAGAGAGATGGCTTTGCTTGTGGGGGATATGTAAGTAGAGGGAACACTATGTTTTGGAACCCTAAGACAGGAGGGGTTCTGGGTGTGGATGGAGCAGAGTGGAGACTCAGAGAAGGAGAGGTGGGGGGAGGGTTCAGGTGTAGAGTTCTGGGCCTCCTGGGTAGGGTCAGAGTCAGGAAGGAGGCTATCTGAGGAGCCATGAACTTTTGGGAGAGGTGAGGGATGGTTGTTTCCCCTGAGGAGGAGCCCTCCTAGGCTCTGAGCAAAGAAACAAAGAGTCCTGAGTGCTGGGGACTGAGGAGGAGAAAGAGCGCAATGCAGGCTGAGTTCTCTTAGTGTGATTTTCTGCTATCAACCGGGGACCCATCAGAAGGGCTTGGTTTGCAGGCTTGATGCGGTGCATTTTCGACCCTCTATGCAAACGCGAATTGCTCACAGCACAAATGGACACATTTGGATGAACTGACACCCAGAATTGCTCAGCGCCACTTGGTTGTGTAAAGACAGCAATTTCAGCTGTTCCAAAGTGGTGTTTTTCTGCCACCAGCAGATTTCTTTTCCCTCTTCAAATGGTACTTTCAGGGAAAATCAGCCTATCCTCTAGCCGGCTTCAGGGAGACAGATCAAGACATCTCCACCACACAAGGAGTGCTACCCAAACGGGGGCCTGTGATGTGGCTTCCTCCTTATACCCTGGAGGTCGAACAGGAGAGATGTTTCTGTGATCCTTCCATCTGCGTGTCGAAGCTGGGTGGCCGTTACCCCTCTCAGCCTCAGATGGCTTGGGTTGTCCTCCTGCTCTGAAACACTCAATAGCTCTGCACTGCCAGCCATAAAGGTGTTCCAGGGTCTCAACATGCAGCCGCCCCTTACGCCTCCCTGTCCTACAATCTCTCTCACCCTCTAGAGCGTTCCCTGCAGGACAGATAGGGCCTGAGCGAGCAATGGCTGTCTGTCAATCACTGATTCTCCTTTCAGAGCTGGGAAAATGGCCACAGTCTGTTAAGCTGCAGTTCCTCCACCCTCCTGTTCATCTGTGCACGTGGGCCATCGGCGACAGGGGACTGATGGCCTCTGAGGTAACACATTCAGACAATTGTTCATCAGAGAGAGCAAAGGTGAGTGAGCCAGTACAGGCCAGTTCTACACATCCTGTGTCACATAGGATGACTCAAAGCAGAAAGGGCCAGGTGACATGCCTAGCCGGGCAGTCTGGGGCTAAGGAGCATGTGCCATGTCCTGGTGGGCTGGATAGTTTTATGTCAACTTGACACAAGCTAAAGTCATCTGAGAGGAGGAACCTCAATTAGAGAAAATGTCTTCATAAGTCCGGGATGTAGGCAGGCAGCCTGCTGTACATTCGCTCAGTTAGTGACTGATGGGGGAGGGCCAAGCCCACTGTGGGTAGTGCAATCCCTGAGCTGATGGATCTGGGCTCTATAAGAAAGCAAGATGAGCAAGCCACGGGAGGCAAACCAGTAAGTTGCACTCCTCCATGGCCTCTGCATCAGCTCCTGCCTCCTGGCTCCTGCCCTGTCTGAGTTCCTGCCTGTCTGAGTTCCTGCTTCCTGGTTCCTGCCTGTCTGAGTTCTCACGCTGTCTGAGTTCCTGTCCTGATTTCCTTTGATGATGGACAATGATATGAACATTGGCTGAATAAACCCTTTCCTCTCCAAGTTGCTTTTGGTCTTGGTGTTTCATCACAGCAGTGGTAACCCTAACTAAGACACCTGACCAAGCTGGTGGCACCTATGGCTGTACCCTCCAAGGTCCCTAAACACCTTAGACCCCATTGCTTCCTGATCTGAGTTCTGACCCGCAGTTTCCAGGGTTCTGTGATGTTCCGGGCATGTACGTGGTACCCTGGCCTAACCCAGGCTGTTCCTCTGTGCCCCTCACCTGATGCTTTGACAGTATCCTAAACCAACTCTTATCTGTCCAATGATGGAACTTCTTTCTATTTGCTTAACAGTCTCTGACTCCAGTGTAGCATGCTAGTCCCCGGCCTCTGTTCCTACGGCTTCCAGTTACCCACCCACCCACCCCTGCTTCTCTTTTCTTTATGAAGTAGCCAGTTGTCGGTTCCTCTTAGGGTAGCAAAGTGAACCAAGACACTCTAAAGTCACCTTTTGAAGTCTGAATGGCCTCGGTTTTCTTCTTTCAGCCACCACAAACAGTACTGCAGTGGATATAGTCATTCTTTAAGGTTCCTCTGACTGTTTCTGCTGCGAGGGAGGTTTCCTAGAAGATGCTGAATGGGACAGCGTGAACGTTTGAAAGCTAACCGCATCTCATAGAATGGAGTGAGTCACTTGCAAGCCCTGCCTGCTGGATCTTGATGTACATCCAGCCCTGTTTCCATTTTATTCTTTCTAGCTCTCACCGTGCTTGGGCCGTTGTTACGGCCGCCTGTGCTCTTGCCTTTGCTTGGTTCCTCTCAAGAGTGAATGGCTTATAAGTCTTGCTGGAGACTCTCTTAATGGCCCTGCCTCACTCTGAGGCAGTCCACTCAGAGCGGCGTGGGATTTCAGTCTCTATCCCTCCTCGCTCCCTCCCAGCCTTGGCTCCTTCCTGCACCCACAGCTCCATAGTTCTTGCTCCGGGCTTCACCACTTTCTTTTGCCCACAGAGATCACTTTCCGAGTCTGTATCCTCCCTCCTCCCTTCTTCAGGTCCTGCTCCAGTGTCACCAGCTCTAAAGTCTATGACTGTAGTCTGGCCACTGACCTATGTGGCCTGGGTCTTTATCACATTCTCCTCGTTTACAATAACCCAGCCATGTTTTGTTCACCCCCTCAGGACTCTGAGCCTTTGCACCTGCTCTTCCCTCCACATGGTGTAGCTGTCTCTCAGCAACCTTCGAGTCTCCTTGTAATGCCCACTGGAATGTCCTGAGTGGGCAGGTCCCTGTGACCCTCAATGTACTCTGTCTGCTTCTTCATACAGTTAGTGCTGTGATGGTGTCCTGAGGGCACAGCTCTATCTGGCCTAGTCACTGACTCTGCAGTTAGTACCGAGAGACAGGAGTACCAGGGACTCTGCAGTCTGTGGAGGGTGCTAGAGACTGAAAAACAGAAGGTATGGGTCGGTGTAGTGTGGGGGTTGGTGGTCAGACCTGCCCCCATGGAAGAATGTGCCACAGAGTCTGACTGCTTTACTTCAGCTGCCTGAACTGTCTGGGTGGAGTGGGAAGCTTCATGCAGACCGTCCCCAGACCAGCCAGGGGCACTCTCGGTGGTCGGTACTCCATGAGGTGTTGAATGAAGTATGGATGCACAGCATCTCCTCACCCATCGTGGAGCACTAGGGGATGCCATGTTGGGATGAGGGAGAGCATCTTGAAGTGTAATGAAGTCAGCGCCCTGCTTTCTGGAGTCCTCTGTGGTCCCTCTCATGCTCCCACCTTCCTCTCTCTGGCTCTTTCCTCCTTATCATATTTTTATTTTAATTTATATTTAAATAAATTTAGGTTTTTTGAGACAGGGTTTCTCTGTGTAGCCCTGGCTGTCCTAGAACTCTGTAGACCAGGCTGGCCTCGAGCTCAGAAATCCACCTGCTTCTGCCTTCCAAGTGCTGGGATTAAAGGCATGCACCACCATTGCCTGGCCTCCTTATCATTCATATATATATATATATATATATATATATATATATATATATATATATATTTTGGTTTTTTGAGACAGGGTTTTTCTGTGTAGCCCTGGCTGTCCTGGAACTCACTCTGTAGACCAGGCTGGCCTCGAACTCAGAAATCTGCCTGCCTCTGCCTCCCAAGTGCTGGGATTAAAGGCGTGCGCCACCATTGCCCGGCCTCATGTTTTTAAAATATCTTATTTTTGATCCAGTACAATACAATATTTTCTGCTGCATCATTTTGTGAAGACCAAGCAGCAGTGAGGTTAGGTCAGCACACTCTCTGCAGAGCCACAGACAGATGCCTCTGTGCAAATTGTAGGACGGGGCTAAAGCAAGAAATGGCTTAGTTAGAAAGAGGATAAAGGAAAGGTGTCTGGGTGGGACACACTGTCCGGGGTCTCTGTCGAAGCAGCATGCTGGCAGCCCAAGACTGGGGCTGGGACTGGAAGTTGGGATCTGCTTGTTGCAAACTCCATTTGCCCTCCATAACTCCAAGTTCTCTGCTTGGACCTCCAGAACCTTCTGGTAGCAGTAGGTGAGGTAGCCCAGTGATCTCAGGCCGAATTGCTTCTCCCTCACTGCTGCTCCTACAAGGACCAGAGCTTGGTTCTCAGCACCTACATTAGGTGTATTAGAACCACAACCACCTGGAACTTCAGTCTCAGGGACTCTGGATAACCTGCTTTGGACACACACACACACACACACAATTACAAATAGAATAAAATTAAAAATTAATAAAAACAAATGTCTTATACATGTTGGAAATTAATTTATGGAGTCTTAAAAAGTTCAGTAATAACCTCCAACATTATCAGCTAATGTTTCTAAATAGCCAATGTCAATAAAGGCATATGTTCATGTAGAATCACATATGTGATATACATATGGAATTACATATGGAGGCTTTTTTTATGACCATTCCAAACTAAAACAACACAAGTGTTGGTTTCACAGATTAGTGGATGAACAAACTATGGTATATCCAGGTAGTAGAATATTATGCAGGAGACAAAAAGGAACAAGCTGTTCATCGTAACAATAAAATGATTCAACTCATTTGATTCTTGTTTCTATCTTACTTGCCCAGGAAGTTAATCCTGCACTTTGTGCAAGCTAGGAAGCATCATGAGTCCTTAGCCTATATTGGTTCAATACGTGAGTGTGTGAATGAGTGAGTGATTCTGCACTGAGGGTTGGTATCACTTTCTGAGCTCTGCTTCTTACAGGCTGCCTGGTCAGGGGACTGGGGAACTTGCTAGCTCTGGGATCCCAATGCCATTCAATGCCTGAGAAAAAGCAAGGTTCACAGACGCTTCCGAGAAGATTTTTGTATTCCCAGCAGCGTGAGCTGTGGACTGATACAGGCCACAGAAAATGCCACACACACCAGTCCTGTTCCACAGTGGTGTGGTGGGTTGGGTGTCTGACAGAGATGGATGGAGCACCTTGGCGGAGGTGAGGGAACCAGCGGTTTCTAGTCTGTTCTGCTTCCCAGTGCATGTATCATTTTCTCCTTTCCGTCTGATGGCTGTAGCATCAACATGGACCACACTGCTCTTCCTGCCTAGAATGCCAAAGCTCAGGGCTTCTCTCTGATTTAAAAGTGTGTCCACCTCTAAAACAGTCCTGCACTGGCTACTCCAATCTGGGGGATGGTTTAGCCTGATCAAGGGCCGAAGAATCAGAGACAGGCCTTGAGAGCTGACCAATCAGAGACAGGCCTTGAGAGTTGACCAATCAGAGACAGGCCTTGAGAGCTGACCAATCAGAGACAGGCCTTGAGAGCTGACCAATCAGAGACAGGCCTTGAGAGCTGACCAATCAGAGACAGGCCTTGAGAGCTGACCACGCTTGGCCTCCTTTCTTCTTCTGCCTTATGTTCAGTGAGGATTCTGGGCAGTTAACAGCCACAGTGTGGAACATTTATCAAGAATACATGGATTCTTCCAGGCATGTCCTCTTGCCTGCAGCACCCTGTCTGCTCGCTCATTCGTTCGTTCATTCATCCATCCATCCATTCAACATTTTTTGTGATGCTTTCTGTGTGCTACCTGCTACACAGGGTCCATAGGAGGGAATCACAAACAGAAAATCAGTTCTTGGCCCAGTGTACTCTCCAGGTAAACCAAGAGAGCCATCAGCCAAAGAACAGAGGAATAAACTTGCAGAAAAGGCTTCCTTCCCGTTCCGGGCCTGTGGAGGATTCTAAACTGAGCGGTGACGTGATTTATCACCCTGGGTGAAAGTGTCACGGATTCTCTCTTTCTTTCTCCACTCACTGGGCACTCTCTGGACCTCCGTGGCCAAGGTCCCGGCCACTTGTATGGTTTATTGAGCACTTTCGTGCCAGACTCTGTTATTACATTTGGTCCCTACAATGATGCTGGGAGACAGGGCCCCCCTGCTGATGGAGATGGTTCTATTATTATCATGACAGTGATCACCATGGTAGCAGTGGTAGCTGCAGCTCCTCTTCCTTGAAGAGTCCATCACGTGACTGTCCATGTGTAAAGTACTTACATCCTGTCCTAGTGAGCAAATGACATGTGGCCTCTGGCCTCACATCACTAGAAGCCACAGCACTGTGGGGATAAGGGTCTGGGACAAGGCTGGGTTTGGAACTTGAATTCAGGTCCGCCTGGCCCTTGGAATAAAAGGGTGTGCTGGGGTGGCAGAGACAGGCAGATGCCAGACTAATCAACGTGACAAGTCCCAGACTCAGTGAGAGACCCTGTCTCAAAAAGTAGAGAGCGACCAAGACATCTGATGTCAGCCTCTGGCTTCCACACGCACATGGACACGTGAATCTGGGTGTATGGGCTGGCACATGCCCACATACACTCTCATGCAGATGCATATAGGAACAGAGTGGACATGGAACAAGTGCACAGAGGGGAGCTTTGGTTCACACCAGCAGCACCAGAGTTGGGAGCTGGGTGGCTTCCTGGGTCCCAGTTAGGGACCCAGCTCACAACTCCAAGCCTGTATCAGACTCAGGTTCCCCAAGTTCCCAGAGACACTCCTGGAGCCTGGTTCTCCGTATCCCCTGCTTCTCTTTTGCTTTAAGTTACAAGGTACATCACCGAGTGTTTTTCTATTTTTTACAAAGAGCCCTGATTTAGATGTTCCAGCCCCCAATGCTTATTAACAAAAAAAAAAAAAAAAAACCAAACCAAAAAACCCAGAAGAACCAAACCAAACAAAACAAAACCACCTGCTTTTTAAAAAACAAAAAAACAATTCTTCCAGCAGTGAGTGTCTCCTGCTCAGAGGCCTCATCACACACGAGGAACGAGGCCCTCGCAAATGGATATGGAAATTAAACCCACAATCTGGGCACACGCTTGTTTGACAGGTGATAATTAACTGCTGACAATATAATTTCAGGCTGGATGCAAATGCGTTTTTCATTAAAAAGTAATCAAAAAGATGCTCCCATCTGGGAGCCTGGTTCTTCTGTTCTGAGATACTCAGGGCTGGTGTGGAGCGTTCAATGCTTCTTGTTTAGATGGAGCACAGAATGTGACACCGGGAGAAGTCCTTAGGGCACCCTGCAGAAGGCGGTCCATCAATCTGTCCCGTAGTAAGGCTCCAACATCCTCCCGTGGCCGTCTCTGGTCTCAAAGGTATCTAGGGTAAGTGATAGACCTGTTTTAGTGTGAGTTCTGACTTCTGGGTCTCAACATACCCCTCTCTAATCCCATGGAATGTTTCTTTTTTTTCTTTTTTTTCTTTTTTTCGAGACAGGGTTTCTCTGTATAGGAATGTTTCATCATACACAGCAAATGGTCAGGGAGTAGAGAGAAGCAGCCAGGTGGAGCGGGAAACAAGAACATGAACTGGTGGAGCGGCTGCCCTTCCTCAAGCACTGCCATCAACTTGATACCCAAGAAAATAACTGAAAAGGTGGAAATCTAATGTGGGCTGACAGGGTCAGTCTACAGTGGGCTCGCTGAATGACCGTGCACCTGTGGTGAGGCAGGAAACCATGGCAGAGGGAAAACACGAAAGAGCAAGGGTGCTCGCCTATGGCTGCCAGGAAGAAGAGACAGTGAGCCTGCCCTTGTCTTTTCTCTCCATTTGTGTTCTGTCTAGATCCTCAGGCTACTGGGTGAGCTGCCCATACTCTGGATGGGTCATCGATCGCCCTCACCCAAGATGGCTGTCCCACAGGCCGTGGCTGTTCCACAGGCCAATGACTGTCCCACAGGCCAATGGCTGTCCTCCAGGCCAGTGGTTGTCCTACATGTGGACTGTCTCTGGAAATGCCCTGACAGACAGACCTACAAGTGCTCTAATAATCCAATAGGTGTCTCTCAATTTGATCAAGTTGATGATCAAGATCAATCACTGCACTAACCATTAAAAAGCTTAGAATTCTGGGTCCCCTGATAAAAGTTTGGGTTTGATTCCCTCCAGGGACAGGAGATGGTGAGAACTCAGGTGCATAGAGAGAACTGCATAAAGCCCGCCCCTTTGAGGGGCGGAACACCAATGACAGTTTGAACACAGGAAGAGCAACCCATTATCGAGAACCAGGAAGCAACGGGAGGGGGAGGAGTGGGTTGGTGTTAGGGGGCAGATGGGCTCATGCATGTGAAGGTTTGATCCCTGGTGCTATTTAGGTAGAAGTTTTTCTGAGGTGAGGCTTAGCTGGAGAAGTGGGTGGCTAGGGGAGGTTCCTGTCGCTCAAAGGTGTGACTAACTCACACCTCTGGGACTTCTTCCTGGACAGGCCAATTCCAAGTATCATGCCTTGTCTGCCACTATGGACTGAGTCCCCTGAGCCAAAGCAAGCAAGCAAACAAACAAATAAACAACAAACTTGCCTCCCTTCTGCTCGGCCTCTGAGAGGAAAGATGACTTCCTTGGGTGAGAGTGTGTATTGGTTTATCTTTAGTTGTGGGCCAAGTTTGTATTGCAGAGATTGTTTCTAAACCTCCAGGCTAAGCAATGCAGCCATACCCGACAGCAGGCTGGGGTATTCCTGAAACATCTGGTGGAAGTCACTCTAGAATTGTTTCCAGAGGGGTGTGGCTTCCTTCAAGTACTCTCAGATGAAGGCAACTGAGAAACCGGTTCACTATGACTACTAGTTGTCTTAGCTTTCCTTTCTGTCGCTATGATATAACACTCTGAAGGGAAGCCACAGGGAAGGGGTGAGACTGAGGGCTGAGGGGTGAGGTGTGGGGGAGTGGGGATGGTTGGGCAGAAGTTGAAGACAGCTGTGACTTTGCTGCAAGAAATTTTTCTTTTTCATTCAGTCCCAAACTCAGCCCGTGAAACGGGCCGCCTGTAGTTAGGGTGTGTCTTCTATGTCATTTCATCCGATTAGGAAGATCTCTCACAGGCCAGCCTAACCTAGACGGTCCCTCATTGAGACTCCTTTTCTGATCATGCCAGGTTGACCACGGAGGTCAACCATCATGGCAGCCGTGGAATTGAGTACCATAAAACCTCAAAGAATTTCAAGGTATAAATAGAACTCTGACGGAAACCCCGATGCAAATGAGTCAACGAAAGCTTAAAAGATAAAGATCAAAACCCCAGGCTTAGAACATTCTACAAAAAAGAACAGCTGGATTAGGAAAACAGCCTAGTTCTGAAGTTTGGGAAATTCTTCCAAGGGAAGTCTGGCTGGAGGGTTAGGCAGGGCTGGGGAAGAGTCAGCCACTGAAATAAAGGAGGGAGGAAATGACCTTGCATGCACCACAGAGGGGAATGGAGAAGGGGAATGTGAGGACTTTCAGAGACCCGAAGTCTGCAAAGCCTTTATTGATACAAAGACACTTCTCAGAGTCCACCAATGCCTTCCGGGCACGGCTTTAAGAAGACACTGTTACAAGCGAGTGCAGGAACTGCCCTCCTCGTGCATCTAGAGAGACACCAGAGCCACTCTTACAAGAAGAAGCCAGGTAGGTTGAAATCAACAGCTCTTCATGATTCTCCCAGAGAACTGAGGCTCGAGCAGTAAACCATCGCAGTCAAGCCTGGCAGGATGGCTGGGACTGGAGAGCCCCAGTAGAGTGAGTCTGCACGGACAGCTGGAGCCACGCACTAGTAGGAAAACGTAAAAGCTTCAGAGAAGTGTCTGGGAGAGGAGTGTGAGCCAGACACACCGTGAATCAGAACCTTAGGAGAACCCTAACCGTGCAAAGAAATATTAGAACATTCCCTTTAGGCAAAAGAAAAAGGATGTGCTTGAGTCTGCAAAAAGAAAGAGCCCTGGAGGCAAAGCAAAAGACAATAAGAGGAAAAATGTTGTTTTTCTTATCCTCGAAGGCATTTGTCCCTCTTCTTCTTGCTGTGATAAAATGCCTGAAGAGAGCAGCCAGAGGGAGAGAGACTTGGCTCAGCTCACAGTTTAGAGGGCACAGCTCACTGTGGAGGGAAAGGTTGAGTTGTCCTATCTGTGGAGGTGGGAGCTCGTGGCGTGACTTCTTCATGTATTGGCAGATCAGGAAACAGAGCTCTAGACCAGAAGTGGGGACAGGGTTACCCTTCAGCTCCTGTCCTCAGAGACAAATTTCTGTAGACTAGGTCACATTTTCCAAAGTTCCCTCAAACTCCCAAAACAACATCATCATCTGGGGACCAAGTATCCAACACGGTGGCCCATGGAGGGACATGGTACACTCAGACAGTAACAGGGACCCAGAGCCATTTTTACCTCACTATTATTACTCAATATAGAGTAATAATAGTGACTCTATATTGAGTGACTGTCACGTATAGGCCAGTGAAGTGACCGGCAGCATTGTCTAGGGAACGTGGCTATAATGCCCCTGCGCTATACACTGAAGGGGAGGAACAGTGCTGTTTGAAGAGGACCTGGACTGGAGCAGTCTATACTATAAACTCCAGGGAAGCTACTTACATTTTTTAAAAAGCTTGGTGTGTAGCTGATGCCTACAATTTCAGAATCTTGGGATGGGAAGGCAAGAGGATCAGACATTCAAGGTCATTCTCTGCTACGTAGCAAGTTTGAGACCAGCCTGGGAACCATGAGGCCCTGTCTCAAAAAACAAAACAAAATATAATCCATGACGTGTAATGGACACATAGACTAGTACAAACCGCACAGTTCAAACCATGCAAGGCAGAAAACAGAAGTACAGTAGTTATTGAGGAATGGATATAAACCTGGTCATGTAAAGTGGAATGCATTAACGGTCCCTTTCAGGGTCACTTTAAAATTTATCAATTAAAAGATAGACATCTGTGGGCTGGAGAGCTGTCTCATGGGTTAAGAGCACTGGCTGCTCTTATGGAGGGTCTGGGTTTAATCCCGAGCATTCATATGCCCGTTTGTAGCTCCAGTTCCAGGGGATCTGATTACTTCTGGTCTCCGTGGGCACCAGGTACACGAGGTGCATAGACACATATGTAGGTGAACACTCCCACACCCAAAATAAAAACAACCAACAGCGGTCAGTAGGTGCAGGGAGAGATGTAGCCACGAGAAGGGGTTGTGAGCAGGCACTGTTTACTCTCTGAGCATTTGGTCCTCAGTAAGCACTATGATTTGTGTATTTGTCCTACGAACCATCAAATCGTTCACATTAAAAATGACAACCAGGCTTGGAGAGGTTAAGAATGACTGCTTGCTTTTCCAGAGACCTAGGTTTGGTTCCTGGAGTGTATGTGGGGTGGCTCACGACCGTCTGGGGGCAGGAAGCCCTCTTGAAGCTTCTGCAGGCACTCATGCACATATACAACTGCACACAAAACTAAAATAGATTTGAAGAAAAGATAACCAGAGAAAGACCTGGTTTCCTAGGAAGGAACAATTAGACAGACAACAGATTTTAACAATAGCAACAGAGACCAGAAGACAGTGGAACAGGAGCAACCACAGAAGAATTCCCAGTCAGTTAAACTTTCAATCGAAGTTGAGTCAGAAAAGAAAATATTTCCAGACAAACTTTATCTCTCACAGGCCCTGGCTCAGACATCAGACAAGCATATGACATCCTTCAGGGAAGGTGTGGCCAGGAGCAGAAGGGGTTGGCTCGAGGTATCCTGTTGGGCAGAGAAACCACTGGCTGGCGTTGAACACAACAACCCAGCAGCAGTCATAGCTGCTAAGGTCCATGTGCAGCTCATATGACAGAAGACTTTACACAGTGTTGAGTGTGCTCATTAGAGTACAAGGGTCAGTCAACCAGCACGGGAAACTGAGTGCACATTTTCCAAATCAGTAGAGGGAATAAAAGTAGTTAAAAGAATCTCTACCTCCGTAAGTTACAGCAGGAAACAAGAAGACCACGAAAAGGTAGCGGAGAAGTAAAAGTGGGTCAGAAGGGGGAAGCCTGTCTCTGGCAGTCACCTGTGCGTGGGGGGGGGGGGGGGGAGACTTAATGACGTCACCGCTCTGAGCCTCAGTTTCGTTCTTGGGAGGATGACGGCCCTTGGGGTGCTGAGAAGGCATAATGGTCCCCAGAGCAGGACGATACAGACAGGGCTGAGCTCTCTGAACCTGTTCCAAGTTTTCTGTAGAAAAAGGCTTTGATAGGCGCTGCTCTGTATGGGTCTCTCTTCTCTCCCGTGATGAAGAAGCTTTCTGTAGTCAAGCCTCATTGTGTCAGAGAATGAGAGATTATCAGGCAGTCTCAGATAGTCACCAGGGAACTTTGCCAGGGACGGAGACAAGAAGTGTCTCTGATAAGTTCTGCTTTATCTTTGCTCTTCCCTGGGTGATAATGGCCATGGCCGTGTTCTGAATGCTTGAGTCCCAGGGCGTTCAAGGGCCCTGTTTTACCCGGGCTGCCTCCTGCCCCATCTCTACCTTTGCAGGCAGGTGTGTTCCCAGGCTACAAACACTAGGTGATGCCGGTTGGAAAAGTGAGCTGCCAAGGACATCTAAAACACCTGTGTTTTTTTTTAAAGTCCCAGAAGCCTCCAGTTGCTCCAAGGATGGAAGGGTTGGCTTTTCAGAAGTCCCTCCTAGGGAGGGAGCTGGGGATACTACATGAGAATGAACAGCGGGTAAGGTGGAGCCTGGAATGAAGGTATTGCAGCTCCATTAGGCAGAGACAAGATGAGCCAGGATGGCTTTTCCCTCTGATGTCATTGGCTGAGGTAGAGACGCAGGACAGGGCTTAGAAGACAAAGTCCCCATGGTAATATGTGGCCACACTCCCTGATGTGTGTGTGTGTGTGGGATACCAGGGGACTGCCATCAGGTCTCTCTTTTCCCCCAAATTATAGGTAAAAAAATGACCAGTGTAATGTGGAAAGTCAGCGGCCATGCATAGCCAGCCTTGGAATCTACCTCAGCAACCCAACCACCTCTGGAGCGAGCCTTGGGATGCAGTCCACTTTCCTCAGAGGGACATGGAGGCCCCGTGTGGCACACCTGTGCTTGTCTGCCTCATCTTTCACTCCCTCTGCCCCGTCTGGCCTTCTGAACACACCACTTAGCTTCCATTTTACGCAGACAAATGCTGTCCCAGATTGAACTATACCCCGAGTCACCTCACTTTCCTCAGGGAGCCTTCCTTTTCCCAGCATGCTCTCTTCTTCTACTGCTTACCAGGTGAGCTTTTTACCCCGTCTTTTATGACCTTTCCCTGATCTCTTTTGACCTCTTGCGCTCAATATTTTACCCTACCCCTCCAATATTGTCCCTGTCCCCCATCTGAACACCCCATACAGCCTACAGGTCCTGTCCGCATCTTTGGTCAACCCTGTTCCTTCTCTCTCTATGAGGGCCATAGGGCTTGGTGTCCCGGATACCTGCCTT
>CM052702.1:118950342-118965032 GCA_028551405.1 Uromys caudimaculatus
AGGGCACAGTGTGGGAGAGACAGGTGAGGGCGGTCTGGTGGCATCAAGCTCAGAAGAGGAGTTGATCAGGCTCAGGGACCTGGATGTGTAGGACACTGGCCTTAGATGGAAAAGATGGTTTAGGATGAACAGAAAGAACTGGGAAGGGATTCTAGGGTAACGATTGATGGAGTTGGGCACCTGCTACCATGTGGTAGAACGGTGGGGTATCATCAAACAAGCCTTTGCAAAGGACCCCAGATGCCCCGCCCCCTCCAGGCAGGACTCAGGCAAATACTGCCCATTGTACCATGAGGCTCAGACCCTTATGCTGACCTCTGGTCAATGTGGCTGCATCAGGTTCAGTGTGGAGACCTGGACTTGGTTCATGGACCATCACTTAGAGCAATGCCCTGGTCTCACTCAGCTCCTGTACCTGCGTGCTCCATTCCTGTGCTCTTTCTGCTTCTCGGGGCCCCAGATATGAGCGCAGGATGGAGGTGTAGAGACAGGAGGCCTCTTATGCCAAGAGAGCAAGTGACAGCTGGAGGAGTGTTTGAGGACAGGGCACCATGAGGCCACAGCAAGAATGAACATGTACGCTTAACATGGGAATCTATGTGCGTTCATCTCTCTCTGCTCTCAACTGCGGGTGTGAAGCATGTATGTTTGAAATTCCTGCTTGACTTCCTTCCCCACTATCGGACTGTAAGCTGGAATTGTAAGCTGAAATAACCCCCATCTCCCGTCCCCCGAGTTGCTTCTATCATAGCCACAGTCACGTTTTCATCCTATCCCGGGGAAGAAGCCATCACAGGACATCCCAGGGGAGAGCAAGGGCAAGAGAAATGAAGGACCAGGACTTCAAGTCCAAATCCCAGGGGCAGTCCTTTGTGGCTGCTGCTCAGCTGGGTCTGCTCGCTGTTGTGCTTTATAAAAAGATAAGGAGGGAAGGAATGTGTTTGGTGGAGGTGTGGTAAGGTGTGGGGGAAGGGGGCGCCTCTGCCGGCCCATGCCGAGGCATCCCTTCCCCCTGAGGGACCAGCCACAGGACGGTATAGTATAGAATAGAGTTTATTTAGGGCATGGGGAGGGGAGTTAAGAGGGTAGTACAGGCAGAGAAAGGAAGAGAGAGTAGAGAAGTAGAGGCCAGCCATGAGCACATGGAGAGAGGGGGGAGGGGAATGGAGGGGGGAGCAGGAGCAAGAGGACAGAGCAAGAGAGAGAGCGAGAGCGAGCAAGCGAGAGAGGGGGGGAGGGGGCAAGCAGCCCCTTTTATAGTGAGTCAGGCATACCTGGCTGTTGCCAGGTAACTGTGGGGCGGAGCCTAGACAAAAGGCTGTCAGGCATACCTGGCTGTTGCCAGGTAACTGTGGGGCGGAGCCTAGACAAAAGCTAACACCCTCCGATCTGGAGGGGGCACTTGGCTTTCTTATCTGATGAAACCATCTTCATTACTTAATCCCTCTATCTGTGCCCTGTGTGATTTATTTTCTTTTGGGGGTGTCTAGTTTTGATCCACAGCTGTGCTGGGGAGCTTGAAATACTCGGAAACAATCTACTAACCAGAGAGATCATGATACTTCAGTCAGCCCTGATCAAGTACCCACTACCGTGTGCTGAGCACCTGTTCTGGACACCATGCCAGAAGCTGAGGACACTGTGAAGAGTCAGACACAGTCCTGGCCTTGGTGTGGAGTGGGAAGGAAAAGCTGGCATTGAGAGAAGACTCCTTTGTGAGCCCCAGTGGGAAATGTGCCCTCACTGTGGGACACAGGCGGGGAACAAGGTTTCCCCAATACACTGGAGTTTAGGGACCCATTATCATCTTGAGACTTTTATGGCAGTGGACTTCGGAGTCCACAGCTATAGCCCTACGCTTCTTAGTGTCTGGGCAGATCCTTATTGGGTCCTGGGGGGATGGGCAGCCTCAGCAGCAGCTCCCTGTCAGTCCCAGACCGCATCACATACCTTCCCTTGCTAGAAGTAATTATACCTCCTGGAGGTTAATTTGTAAAGAAACAGCAAGGCAGTTATTTTAACAGGTGATTGTTAAGATCATGCAGGGGGCTTGCTGCGTAATGGGTAATTTCCTGGGACAGAACAACAGTGGAGTCAATTCCATTTAGCTGGAGCCACCCATCCTGGAAAGCAGCCTGCCCGAGCTCCACCTGTTCAATCAGATCTTCTTTGATTCCAGCAGGCACCTCTTCTCTGAGAACAGTGGCTCCAGTTTGCTAAGACCCCTGTTCAACAGACCACAAGGACTCTGGCCGCAGCATCCTTTCCCAGCTTACTCCACTATTCTCAGACCCCTGGGACCAGACTGCCTGTGTACCTGTTGTGTTTGCTCATTCATCGAGTGACACTTTGACCTTCGCCTTCATCCACCCACCCATACTTCCACCCACACTTCCACCCCCTTACCTTTTCAACTAGTGTGAAAATCTAAAGTTATCTCTCATAGATGGAGATTTTGGAGATGATATTTCTATATAGCCCAGGGTAGCCTTGAACTTGTGATCCTCTTGTTTTGGCTCCCCCCAAGTATTGAGATGAGAGGTTTGTTATTTCTTGCGCTCATTCATGTGTGTTTATACTTTCTCTCTGTCACTAATGGACTTGTTTATCCCCCTTCTGTTTGCTTGTACTTTATTTATCCATTTTCCCCTCCAATAGTCACATGTGAAGGCTGGGGATACAGCTCAGTGGTAGAGTGCTTGTATAGCACACATGAGGTCCTGTGTTCAACCCCATTATCAGAATACACACACATACACACACACACACACACACACCCATCTACATCTATACATACACACATGAATATATACATACATGCACATACATTCACATACATATATATAGATCTATATCCAGTCATTCATTCACTTTTTTTATTCATCTATCCATTCATTCCTTTTTAAATTGACTCATTCATTTACTTAATGTTAAAAGACAAAACCCCAACAATTTAGTTTTAGGGTTGTAATTGGCTTTATTTTGTAATTTTAGAATGGAGTGGGACATCACTCTATAAAGCAGTGAGTGTTCCCACAGATTGATTTTATAGACAGAGGGCTGAGAAGAAGCAGAAATAAAAAAACCCCCAGAGGGCTAGAGAGGAAATACTAATAGCCAATTCAAACTGAATCAAAACGATAAAGGCAGGCTTCTTGAGAGACGGCTCTCAGGCAGGTTTACTCATCTCTCAGGTGGAGGTTGGTGGGGTTGAGCATCCAGGCTAAAGCACTGTAGTTTTCTAGAGATTAGGTG
Organism: Uromys caudimaculatus; assembly: GCA_028551405.1. NCBI lineage: Eukaryota > Metazoa > Chordata > Mammalia > Rodentia > Muridae > Uromys > Uromys caudimaculatus. Next base: position 118,953,598 of record CM052702.1, read on the forward strand.
AAGAGTGATGGCGTGCCAGATAAGAACTGGGATTGTTCCCATACATGGTCAAAAACTGAGCCCCTGGGCGGGCACTCTTGGGTGGGTTGCCGGAAACGCAGAGAGGAGGAGTGATGGTATGTCAGCCCCAAGTTTTTTCCATTCAATGTTGAGCAGGGACTCAAGGTCATCCTTGGCTACATAACAAGTTCCAGGCCAGCCTGGGCTACATGAGACCCTGTTCCCCCCCCAACCCCCAAATCAGAGGCTAGATAGATCTCAAATTTACTTTCCTTGTTAGCTAAGGTAAGCTTTAGAAAATAAGGTCACTAAGTCACTTGTGACAATACAGACAAATCTGGTGGACATTGTGCTAAGTGAGATAAGCTGGCCTCCTAAGTGCAGCTTAAAAAGTGGTTAGCACGGACTTGGGGTGGTGTCGAGAACAGAGAGATGTTGGTCCAAGGGTACAGAATTTTAATTACATTGGGAGAGTGAGTTTGGGGGTCACTGTGCAGCACGACATCCATGCTGAAAGATATGAAAGATGTCAATGGTCAGAATGTGACATTATAGGAGAGGCTTTTCTCAGAGCTGTGGCCAAATACCTTACAGGAAGCCACCTAAGGAAGAGCTCTCTTTACCTCGAGATCCGTGGCTACCCCCTTTATGGTGGTGGTCTAATAAACTTCTCTGTTACTGTGAGATAAATGTTCCAACCAAAGGCCACTTAGGGGAAGAAAGTGTTTGCTCAGATGACATTCAGAGGAGACAAGAGGATCAGCAGCTCTTAGGGTCATCCTTAGCTACACATCAAGTTCCAAAACAGCCTGGGCTACATGAGACCCTGCCTTGAAAAAATGGTCACAGTCTATCATTGAGGAATGTCAGTGTAAGAGTCCAGATAGGAGTTTGAAGTGGAAATGTAAGGATTTTTTTGGAAAGTCGGTTAGATGGGGTTTTGCTGGGGCAAGCATGTGAAGGAATGTTTCATTAAGGTGGAATGTTTGGCTGAAGCAGACACAGGAGAGAGGATGTTCTGCTAAGGCAAGCAGGTGAAAGGACACGTGATGAAGGATTCTTTGCTAACAACACGCAAGTATTGGTCTGCCTTACATTGCATACCTAGTTGAGCTGCATTTGTTGGCACGCCATAGAGAGGAACACACCAAAAATCTTCTGGTGTTGTGCTACAGTTTCTTGCCGCTTCTGAGGTCTTGGGCTGATTGGATGCACGTGCTGAGGCCAGGCACGTGGAGGACACGTGATGCTTGGAGAGATAACTAGGACTCCATGGAGTGATGGAGAGAGAGCTTGGCTTGCTGGCACAGCCAGCTGTGCAATGCTTCTGGGTCTTTGCTGATCTCTGTTTCCTGAGAGAGGTGTGCTGAGAACTTCTGGTTTTCTGCTGGTCCCTCCTGCTGACTCAAGCTGAGGCTGAGGTCTGGCTGTCTCTGATAGGTCGTGTCACCACCGTTGCTAACCCACTTCTACCGAACTGGACTGCTGGTGTATCCATGAGGTGTTTGTGAGTGGATCGAGCTGCTGCTGCTGACCTGTGAACTGAACTGCTGATTTCCAGACATCACAGGAGTTGCTCCAAAGAACCTTTTTAAACGGGTCCACGTGCCCCGTATCCTTTCTTTTCCAGTACCTCTGGTGGGTGGTGGGCTACAAGGGAGGTTAAAGCGTTTAAGAACCATCATTAGCAATAGGATTTGAAAAAATTAAAGTTACAGGAACTTGAAGCAAAAACCACAGAGGAACATTGCGTATTGGCTCAGTCTCCACGTTATGCTCAGCTGGCTTTCTTATATGGCCCAGGGCCACCTTCCTAGGGATGGTGCTGCCAACAGTGGGCACATCAACCACCAGTCGGGACAATCCCTTACAAATATGACGCCCTCAGATGCCACAGGGTATCCAAGGCAAGAGGGGCGTTTTCCTTCCCCTTCAGATAACTGGATGGCCTCTGCCTGGCCACCTGAGGGTTCAGCAAGTACCCTGGGAGACATGTAGAGGCACTGAGGTACATTAGATTCTCCAGCAACAGGTGGAGATGAGGTTTTGATTGAGCTTCTGAGCCCAGATTTGTTTAAGGCTAGGGTTCGATAGTTTAGCATCAGGATGGTCAAAGTAAGCTGCCTCCCTCTGCCTCGATGTCACAAGATCCCTGGTTGGGGAGGTTGGTCAAGATGATGAAGGTGACGGGATGTGACATTCACCCAATAGGTGCCCAGTGAACCAGGAATCATAGTAAGGAGACAGAGCATGGTGCCAGCCTCATGGTGCCAGCCTGTGTCATGGGCAGTTGAAGCCAGGCAGGGTGGAGAACCCAAGATATCAGACTCCGAAATCTTACTAACTTACTCAAAGAAGTCTGGAAAGGAAGATGGAGATGTGCACGACGATGTCAGTGCTCCCTTCCAATTCATTAAAACCATAGACGTGGTCACCCAGCATGCACTGAGCCAGTTGTCTTGTGCGTGGTTCCATTTAATGATCTCAGCTAAGCAGGAGAGGAAGCACCGATATCATCTTCAATAGAACACAGAGCATTGGAGGGGAAGGCACCTGCCCCAGGCCCCTCAGCTGGCAAATGGCTGGACACTTAAAACCAGTGCCTCTGCCTGTGTGCTCAGAATCCACCCAGGAACGCAGTGAAGTCACAAGAATCAGGCTCCATTGCCACCCACCTGGTCCCTCTTGTTGTCTGACTTTAGATAGGGGCAGGTATTAAAGAGGCATTGCTCAGAAGAGAGGTAGTGTATATGGGCTATGGCTCTCAGAAGCTGAAGTGGGAGAGGCAGGGGCATAGCCACCTGATAATAGTCAAAGGAAGTTGTCCTTAGCACCATCTTTTTCAGTCGGGGCAGCAGTCACTAACCACTGATCCACCCAGATGTGTCTGGGCTATTGGGTACCTTGTCTCTCTAAAGGAAGGAGACCTCATGAGTACTTTGGCAAGACCCCATGAGTGGCAGGGAGAGTCTCCAAAGCTGAGCATCTCCTTCAGTCAATCAACAAACTCCTACGAGCACCTGTTGGGTGCTAAGTATGGGGGCTGTGAGAAGTGAAGCTCACAAAGTTGAGTTCTGGCAATAAGGAAGGACAGGACTCTCTGTCCTGCCCACTGTGGCTTCTCTTTCAGTCTTCATGTGGTAGTTTCTGGCTCATGTTCCAATCCCCTGCTGCTCCGTTCCAGGAGCACCATCTCCCCATCATAGACTGTTATTAGTTGCTTTAATTTGTTTTTAATTTCCCCAGAATCATTAGAAAGAGAAAAGTCCAGACAAATGGTGCCCAGACAGTGGATCCAAGCAGGAAACGTCTTGTTCGTTCCCATAAGAAATAATCATGTTAATGCAAATTAATTCAAGGCCAGCCATAACTGAAGAATAAAATGGAGCCTGTTAACTTCATTTTCTTCCTATGGTATTGATCTATTCATCACCGTAGCTCATGGGGAACAAACATGCTCTTCAGGAGTTTCCCAGCTGAAAATAAATGCCTCATTAAGTTAAACATGGGGACCTGAGAGTAGCCTTGGTGTCAGGCCACTAATGAATGTCATTACAGGGAAGGCTCCAGAGTCTTCAGAGGGCCTTCCTGTCTCCAGGAGCTTAGTAATTGTGCTTTGTGAAATGGAGGGAGAAAGAAAAGGGTCTGAGAGGGAGGGCACTGCCCCCACAGCTTTGGCTGTGAGGGCCTTGATTAAGTCAGCCAACTTTGGCCTGAAAGAGGCATGAGAGGGAGACTAGATCCTCTCTCTCTCTCTCTCTCTCTCTCTCTCTCTCTCTCTCTCTCTCTCCCTCTCTCTCTTTCTCTCTCTGTATGTGTGTGTGGTGGGCAGGGAGGTGGGGGTGGGGACAGTTACTTTCACCGCTAGAACAAAGGGGGAACAAGAGGTGGGTGGGGCTTGGGGGTCCAATCCCACATGCTTCAGCCTCTTCTGAGCCAAAGCCAGACCTTGACTCAGGTGAGGCCTCTTAGAGGCCTCAGGGAAATCCAGTTAGGGGTGTGGGGAAGTGATCTTGCTCTTGCTTGCTCTGCAAGCAAAAGGATCTGGATTTGGTCCCCAGGACACACATGAAAAACCAGGTGTGGTGGTGAGTGCTTTGTCAGCACTGGGGGAGTGAGCTCTGGTGGATTCCCGGCCAGCCTAGCCCGATCAGTGAGGGACTCTGTCTTAATGAATCAAAATGAATCACACCTGAGGTTACACCCCCCCACACACACACACAGAGAGAGAGAGAGAGAGAGAGAGAGAGAGAGAGAGAGAATACAGTTAAAGGCTTTTGTCTTATACTGATTCATCTGGGTAAGTAAAACATTAGAGGTTTGAACCTATATCAGTCCAACTCTGGGTGGGGACTCCTCCTGTGAACTCTCTCTGTAACAGTCCCCCAAACCTTACTAAGCCCCCAGACCCTGGCACAACTGACACCATCACACCCTCATGTGACTTACTTCTAGGCTCCTTCATTCTCATGTCCTGAGAGTCTGTAGAGCCACAGGCCTCCAACTGACTACTAAGAAGAGAGAAAATGGAGAAGAAATTCCATGTACTTAGGACACCCTGGCTCAGGGACATATTGGGGGTGAAGACACTCTCTGACTCTCACTTGAGCCTTATCAGCAAAATGGGAAGGGTCCTTCCTACCCTAGCAATCGCTGTGGAGATGGGAGGAACTGAGAAAGCTTCAGACACACACTGGTGCTCAGCCCCGGTCCTACCTCTCTGCCACAGGCTCCTGGGACAGTCATTTGGGGTCTAGTCCCTAGGAGGGTGACCTGTCCCCTCACAGGTGGCATATGGAGGTGCAGAACTGACTCAAACCCTAGGCCTGCCATGACCAAGGTACCAAACAGAACACAGAGCAGACTGTGACCTCTGAGTGCTCACAGCTGGGTGGAGAGCAAGACGTGTGCAGGGCCCAGACACAGTTCCTGTCCAGGGTTGGGGAAGTAGGTGAAGGTTCTGGAAACAAAAACAAACCCCTGGCAGTGGCCTGGGAAAGAATTTGGCAAGTGGCTTGGGGAGGCGCTATCCTACTTTACTCCCTGATGTGTTGTTTGATTAAAAGTAAGCAAGTTGTGGCGGGAGCAGTTTATTTCAGCTTATACTTCCTGCTCTCAGACACCATGGAGAGACACTAGGGCAGGAACTCAAACGGAAGCCTGAAGGAGAAATGCTGTTTACTGGCTTACTCTCTGAATCAGGGTCAGTTACCTTTCTTCCACAGTCCAAGTTCTCCTGCCTAGGGGATGGTGCTGCCCACAGTGAACCAGGCTAGGGGATAGTGCTGCCCACAGTGAACCAGGCTAGGGGATGGTGCTGCCCACAGTGAACTGGGCTTGGGGATGGTGCTGCCCACAGTGAACCAGGCTAGGGGATGGTGTTGCCCACAGTGAACTGGACTTTCCCACACCCATATTAGTCAAGGCAATCTTTCATAGTTACAGCCTCAGCTGCAGGCCAAGCTGATCTGGGCAATTCTTCAATTGTGGTTTCCTCTTCCTCTTTCTGATTTCAGGTTAACAATAAAAGTCATACAGGACAGTGAGTGTCAGAGGGGACAGCAGAACTGCCTTTTCAGAGGGACTGTCCCACTGAATGGAGGCTGGAGACTGGGTGGGTGGGGATGAGAGGAGACAGCTAAAACACAGACGTGTAGGCTCTGATGGACGTCTGCTGTCTCAGAGCCTGCACGCTGTGTGTTCTGTGAATTCATGAATCAGGGAGGAGACTTCATTAAGCACAGGGCAGGATCTGGGTCTACTTTTCTCCCCCTGTCAAACAACCTAAGAGCAGTTAGCATCTCTGTGAGGAATAGGGCCTCAGAGGTGTCCAGTGGCCTGGTGGGGCTGTGCCATACACAGAAGACAGAGAACACTAACACTCCTGGACAGGCTCTGTGGCCATGGCTTCCCCTCACACCACACATCCTGCAAAACTGCATTTGCTCCCCCTGATGGCCCCAAAATTATCAGCTCCATTTCTTTCACCTTGACTTGTCTCCAACTCCAAAGCATCCAGGAAAGACACATTTTGCCAGAGAGATCCCATCACATGCCATCACGGTCCCAGGGACTTGATGCTGGCTTTACCCACCACCATGTTTCAACTGCCATACTCCCACATGCAGAGTGAGCCCAGCTGTGCACTCAGGGGGGTGAGTCCCCTCTGAACAGGGGCATGCTCTTCTATCTGGTGGTTCTGTGCAATGAGATTGCAACTTAATTTCTTATTATGGTATTCTGTGGCAACTCAGAGCAAAAGACTGTGTATTTTTACTATTTTTATATCTATGCTATTTGTTTAATGCCACTGTCATCTGTATGTTCTTGGAGGGTAGGGAGCAAGCAGCTAGTACAGAAAGCGAACCCTCGGTAAATACTTGTCCAATAGCTGAACAAAGGAAAGGCTGAGGGAGTGAGGGAGATAGAAATTCTGGTACACAAGTGTCACAGTGCCTTGAGACATGGAGAAAGTGTTTCTCTCTCTCTCTCTCTCTCTCTCTCTCTCTCTCTCTCTCTGTGTGTGTGTGTGTGTGTGTGTGTGTGTGTAGTCTGCAGATCTGCTGGGTGGTTATGTTGCTCTGGGCTGAGCTAGGCTTGTTTAGCTGGGGTTATAAGTATACCAGCATGGTTGGAACACTGTGGAACACTGGCTGGAAGCTGTTTGGTCCAGCGGCCTCAGCCAGATGGTACATCTCAGCTGTGTGCATCCTCCCCACATCGCTTGAACCTGGATGATGTGGGATGCTGGAAACTGGGGCTTGGGGAACCAGAGGCTCCTGGCTGTGTCCTATGCAACTTGGGTCCTGGAACCTTGACTAGAGTCTTCGAGGGAATGAAGAAAGGACACACACACACACACACACACACACACAGAAAAACTGGGGCCAAGTAGGCTGTGCATGTTCTGTTAGAGCCATAACTATGCAACCCTCTGGAGTCTCACTGAGTTTGTTACATACAGCACAGGGAAAATTAGCTACTCGTGGCAGGAGGAGTCTATAGGCCGTCTCAGAGGATTAGCATCTGGGAGGGGAAGCTTCAGTCGCTAGTTTTTGCACACTCTGGTTAAACGTTGTCAATACTTGCATTCAGGGCAGGGGAAGGCACTGCTATCCCTCTGGGCCTCATTTTCATTCCCATGAGTCGGAGGCACTGGGTCCTTGACATGTATATGCCCATGTCAACAATGCACATTCAAGACTTCCTGTGCTACCCACAGATCCTAACCTATGAAGGAGGTCTGGGGAAGCAGAGAAACCTTTAGGGCGATGGTGTGGGAGGGATTTTCCATGCGTCTAATTTGGTTTCTGTTGAGGCGCCTTCATTGGTCTCCCTGGACTCAGTATTGAAACTTAACTTTGGTTGGAGGGAAAATAATTAAGACTTGTAAAATCAGGCTGTGAGTGTGGCCTCAGGGCTCCCCATGGGGTGGCCAGGCAGAGTTTTATCATCTCTGGGTCTTGGGCAAAGACCCCTCTGTGAACAATGGGCCACTTAGCTCTGGTTAATGGCTCCATGTTGCACAGACTTAAGTACCTTCTTGGAATTGATCTTCCGGTGAAAAGCAGGCTTTTGAGACACCAAGCAACCACCAGAGAGCCTTAAATGAATTGCATGTTGTCAAGCAGAGAAACAGCGAATGTGGAACACACATTAGGAGAAAAGTAGAGGCCCCCTGATGCCCAGGCCAGGACTGCAAGGAGGGGTTGGCTTACACTACGGAGCTCATCTGTGTTCATACTGCTACTGTGACCGCTGTCACCACAGTCGTCCCCCACTCTGATCCCTCTGTCCCTGGCTGGGGGAGGGAATGTCTGAGTCATTTTTCTTTCTCCTGGGATGATGCCTGTGTCCAGGAAAGGGAGATTTGGCTTCTCCTTCTTTCCCAGGCTCCATCTGCTGAGAATTTATCCTAGAAAAGAGATACATTGTATCATGGGGTGCAGGTGCTTCAATTCCCAGGGATCTTGGTAGTGAGATATCTCATTGGAGATATAACTGTGGTCTCTAGGTGGGCGTGGCCAGTGCAGACCTGGACCGTGTTCCTCTGGGGTAGGGGAGAGGAAACAGTCAAAAAGTGTTTCTTGGAAACCTTAAGGATCCCTTTGGGGTTCCTGGCCTAATTTGTATTTTAGAGACAAGAGGAGCAGACTAGGACCCAGGACCTGGCAAATGAACATGAAGGTGTGGGCTGCGGAAGGAGCTCAGACTCCTGGGAGTCTGGGATCTGGCTGTGTGGGCCTGTGGTCTCTGGCAGGTGCCTGAAATAATCCAGGGTGGCTAAAGGTCTCCCAGGATGCAGAGCTTCTACAAGCTTCCGCAGACGCTACAGTGGGTTAATGCAAGAGAAGCAAGGGCTCTCGGAGGCTTCCCTCCCTGGAACTCTTCTGTGCTTTCCTCTTCTGTCCCTTTTTTCTGGAGTTTTCCATGAGCAGAGGCAGCCTGCATGGAGGCAGCTGCAAGCAGCATCTAGGGCAGTGGCTCTCAACCCATGGGTTGCGACTTCACGGGGGTCAGGTATCAAACTATTCTGCCTGTCAGGTAGTTACATGATGATACACAACAGTAGCAAAATAACAGTTATAAAGTAGCAATGAAATAATTTATGGTTGGGGGGTCACCACAACATGAGGAAGGGTCATCGTATAAGGAAGCTTGAGACTCACTGGTCTAAGACACACCTCCCAGCACCGGTGTGTAGGATAACCTCTATCATAAATGGGCATGGTTCAGCTTCCTTCCAGAGACAGGCCCTGTGCATGTCTGGGCAACTGAGTTTCACACTCAATTATCCGATCTAAACAAAAGTGGAATTAAAATGTCATGATCATTGCTGCATGTCTTTTGTGCATCTATTTGACAGTGGACAGATTTGTTGGAGTCCAGCAATTGCATCATGAGAGTCTTAATCAGAGGCCCGCCAGCCTCCATAAATCTTTCTTAGTAACAAGCTGCTATCTTAATAAGCTGTAAGTGGAGAGGCATCTTGCATACTGTGACTGTCAGCAAGATCAGTCCCCCGAGAAGCAGAGCTGGGGTTCTAGAAGGCCATGGCCTCTGGGCCCAGAAGACAATCACTGATATTTATGTTGTGGGATTCGTGGGAAGAGGTGTGTAGATAGGAGAGGCTGGTGAGGAATTGTCCTGGGATGTGCCTGGAGGTCACAGAAGGTCACATCTCTGCAGATGGGTGGTGGAGGGGTATATATGTCCCATGTTTTTATGACACTGGTCCTCCAGTTCCCTGGGGTCATGTTGGTGACATTGAGGTGACTCCACCTCTCTCCTGATCAGTCATTCCCCCTGGAAGTCAGAGATGACAATCCCTCTCTTTGACCCTGTGTCTCTTTGTCCCAGGGCGTTCCCTGGAGATGCTGCCAACAGGTGTTTAGTTCACAGCAGGTACTCGCGTCAGTCATAGGTTGGTGACTTGATTGACAGGTAGAGCAGAGCTGGGGAGGACAGTGATGTGGCTCCCTGGCTTCCAGGCTACCTAATGGCTTGCTGTCAATGGCTTGCTCCGTCTGCAATCCAGGACAACCTGCCCAGGAGTGGCACCACCCACAGTGGACTAGGCCCTCTGACATCAATCATCCATCAAGAAAATGCCCCCCAGACATAGCCAAAGGTCATTCTAAGGGAGACAATTCCTCAGTTAAGGCTCCCTCTTCCCAAGTAACTCTAGTTTGTGTCAAGTTGACAAAAGCTAACCAGTGCAATTGAGTCCTTGTCAACTTAACACACAAACATGTCACTATTAAACCATAACCTCTCCTTTCTTGTTTGTCCCCCAAAAGTGCATGTTAATATTAACATTATAAATTATAACATTTATAATTAACATTATAAAGCACAGTCCATCTTTTAAGTCTTAGCCTTTAAAAATCCCAATGGGCAATACCACTACGTGACTACAGTTTATTAAAAACTTGAATGCATCGATGGCTCAACAAGCTGTCGATAGGGCTGGAGAGACGGTTCAGTGGTTAAAAGGATCTGTTGCTCTTGTACAGGACCTGGGTTCAATTCCTAGCACTGACGTGGAAGCTCACAACCATTCATAGGTACAGTTCCAGGGGACCTGATGCTCTCTTTCTTCTGGTTCCCAAGGGCACCAAGCACACACATACATGCAGGAAAAACACTTATACATGTAAAATACATTTTAAAAGCAAGAGCTGTTTATTAGTTAGAGTCCACGGCATCTCACTGTGTATGGATACACCTTCGCAGCCCAGCCTAGAGGTGTGCCTTGGTAAGCCTCGCAGTTGGCTCATCATTTATTAAGACATTGTCAAGGTTATCTATCATATGGCATTTCTTGCTCTTGACTTTCTGAATTTCCGGTCTTGTAATAAATGAACAATTTGATCCCGTTCTGAGATTGTAAGATATTTAGCATCTGAGCAGTTTCTAATAACAACTCCAGGTATAACAGCCAGCTTTCTGGAGGACATGGGATGGAGAAATGCTAGAGGGAAGCTGTGCTGGTCACTGCATGATCTACTCATGACAACCCTCAGTGCCAACGCTGACACATTAGCGCTGCATGCTCGATAGCGATGTTCATGCCTGCACACACATGCTCACAGCCCATTGTCGCCGGCATGGAACTTACTCTCCAGAAGGGTGTGAGAGATCCATGGAAGAGATGTTTTACTTCCAAGCCTTTGCTTCCCTCCAACCTCAGGGGCGTATTCCATTTCTGTGTCAGGCTCTATTCAATTCAACCAGTACACTTCTGAATCTGCCCCTCCCCCACCCCATGCTGGCTGGGCCTTGGGTTTGGCCTGTGGGGTAACACAGATGAGGTTGAGCTATGCTCAGGAGGAGAGGGAGACCGCAGGCTTCATGGCTGGTGTGGAGGCAGCTCTTCAAGGAGTGTGCGCAGAGGTGATGTCTGAAGGGTCACTTTGTGTCTCCTGTCTCTGTCTGTGAAAGCATCGAGCACAGGGGTGAAGATCTGGGTGGGTGAGGACACAGGTCTGCAGGGGCAGAAGGTAACTTGGAGAGGGGAAGCAGCGTTCTGTCTTAGTCCCTCCATTGCTGCTCATGTCCCATAAAAGTGGCATTTGTTTTTCAAACCAAACAGAGCTAAAGGACAAACCAAATAACAGGACAATAGGTTAACGCAATGGCTTTTAAAGTGATTCCCAAGAAGGGTACTGGAAGCAGTCCTGTGACAGCAAGGAGCGTGCAGGGAAGCTGCGTGAAGAACGGTGACATATTGAGAAATTTCCAGTCTCCTCACTGAACAGGCACAGTCCCTGTAATATTTCTCACTCCCAAGTCATCCCCTGCTCACCGCTCTGAGGTTGCTTGGGCATCTCTGAGGCTGGTAGCTATTTGTTCTTTAATCTATATTTTCCCTGCAGGAGAGTGAGTGTGGGTTAACCCTTGAGTGCAGCTAAGGTGGATGAAGGCAAGAATGC
>CM052702.1:118965132-119060132 GCA_028551405.1 Uromys caudimaculatus
AGAACACTTTTACCTTGCCCGATGAAAGTCCCAGGGAGTGGTATGACCCTTCTCTCTGGGAATCACTTTATGACTGGTCTCCTCTAGCTGCCTTATATAGGTAGGCTTGTGTTATATTTGCCTTTTTGTAACTGACTAGCTTGTATCCCTGAGGTTCATCCATGTTGTAGGCTTCAAGCTCTACTTGAGTTCATCGATGTTGTAGGTGCTCAGCTGTGACTCCTCACCTCCTTTCATCACTTGAGCTCATCGATGTTGTAGGTGCTCAGCTGTGACTCCTCACCTCCTTTCATCACTTGGGCTCACTGATGTTGTAGATGCTCAGCTGTGACTCCTCACCTCCTTTCATCGCTTGAGCTCATCGATGTTGTAGGTGCTCAGCTGTGACTCCTCACCTCCTTTCATCACTTGAGCTCATCGATGTTGTAGGTGCTCAGCTGTGACTCCTCACCTCCTTTCATCACTTGAGTTCATCGATGTTGTAGGTGCTCAGCTGTGACTCCTCACCTCCTTTCATCACTTGAGTTCATCGATGTTGTAGGTGCTCAGCTGTGACTCCTCACCTCCTTTCATCACTGGAGCTCATCTATGAGGTGCTCAGCTATGACTCCTCACCTCCTCTCATCTTAAAGGAACAGAAATGAGAGTGGAGAATGCTGGCATTGTGCTCCGTGCCTCCTTTTTATTCTGTTCCAGACCTGGCCCATGGGTTAGTGTTGTCTACATCCTGTGTGGGCCTTCCTACTTACTTCAGTTAAGCTTCTTTGGAAACAGCTTCACAGATCCACCCAGAGTCATGATCTGGCTGATCCTAAATCCTGTCAAGTCCATCACAGATACCGTGTATTTATTTTTCTTGTCTGATTGCTTTGTCTGGGGCTGTCAGTACCATGTTGAATGGGAGCAGTGAGAAAAGGCCCCTGGTCTGCTTCTGGTCCAAGAGGAAAAGCTTTCTTGTCTTTACAGTTGAGAACAACTTTGACGGTGGCTTCTCACTACGTGGCTTTCTTCTCTTCCTACTTGGTGGAGTGTTATGGTTTTAAACATGAAAGGATTTTAAACTCTCACTAAGTGTGTTGCTGCTTCAACTGAGATGACTGTATGCCTTTGCCTCTCAAGGTAGTGCATTATATTGACTGACTCTTGTATACTAAAGAATCTTGGAAGTCTAGGTGGGGGGAAATCCCATGCATTAGTTACCTTTTTGTTACTGTGATAAAATTCTATGACCACGAGTGACTTAGAGAAGGAAGGGTTCATTTCCACTCATAATTTCAGAGGGTGAGTCCACAGTGATGGGGGTGGCTTGGTAGCAGGCTGCTGGAGCAGGTAGCTGAGAGACCACACCTTCAACATGGAGGACGCAGATAGATAGATAGATAGATAGATAGGGTGGGGTGTGCTATAACCTCTTAAACCCCTCCCCCCAGTGATGCACTTTCTCCCACAAGGCTACACCACACCCCCAAACATTGCTGTCAACTGGAGACCAAGTGTTCAAATATCTGAGATTATGGGAGACATTTCTCTTTAGACCTCCATATTCCACTTGAGGTGTAGAATTACTTTAATGCTCTATTGTTGTGGGGTTTTATGTGAGCATTCATCAGAAATATTAGCTTGTGGGTTTACTTTTTTGTGGTGCTTTTCTGGCTTTGATATTGGGGGTTCACTTGCCTCAGAGAACGAACTTGTAACTTTCCTTTCTCTGTAGGTGTTTTAAAATTCGTGGGAAGGAGTTGATGTTAATTCCCTAAATCTCTTATATATTCTGCAACAAAGCTCTCATGGCCTGGGCTGCTTTAGTAATGAGGTTGTTATGGATTCAATTTCCTTATTAGTTCTAAATATACATAACATATAATGCATAATATGTTCTATATAAATATATAATATATGTTTATGTAATATTGTATAAATAATATATAACATTATATATATATATATATATATATATATATATATATATATATATATATATATATATATATATATCCTTAGGGTTTTTGTTTTTAACTTCTTAGGAAGCTTTACATTCCTAGGAATCTATCCATTTCTGTTAGGTTGTTATTGAGTGTTGCAAACATTATCTTATAGGCTTTTTTAATTTCTGTGACATCAGTTGTGATATCTTCTTTCATATTGGAATTTGGTTACTGGATTCTTCCTTCTATTTTTTTTCCTTAGTTTTTCCAGTGAAGAGTTTGTCAACTGTGTTGATCTTTAATGAACTCCATTGATTTGCCTGTATTCCTTTCCCCTTCCCTGACTTCCTGTAGCTCTGTTCCAGTCTCTGCTACTTCGTTTCCTCTGGGGGCTGCAGGTTCAGTTTGTTCTTATTTCTCTTGCTGAGTTCTGACGTTAGGAGTTTGAGATCTTTCCTTGTCAGCGTGGATGCTTACAGTGTAGCCTTCCCTCACGTCCTGCCATACCCTCTGAATTTTGGAACACTGTATTTTTTTAAAGTATTTACTTATTTAGTGTGTATGTGTGTGTACCTGAGGGTATGTATGAGTACCAAGTATGGACTGCACTTACAGAAGCCAAATGAGAGTGTTAGACCCCCTAGAACTGGAGCTTCACAAGGTTGTGAGATGTGGGACCTGTCACGTGGATGTTGGGAACAGTCCCGGGTCCTCTGGGAGAGCAGCAGAAGCCTGGGATATCTAAACCACCCTTCAGCCATATTTTGTTTTGCTTCTCTCAAGATCTTTTCTTGTTGTCTTTTTAGCTATCCTGTGACCCACTGGTCATTTAAGAATGCGCTGTTTGATGGGCGTGGTGGCACATGCATTTAATCCTGGCACTTGGGAAGCAGAGGCAGGTGGGTATCTATGAGTTCAAGGCCAGCCTGGTCTGCATAGTGAGTTTCAGGCCAAGGTTATATACAGAGATTCTGGAGAGAGAGATAGAGAGATAGAGATAGAGATAGAGATAGAGAGAGAGAGAGAGAGAGAGAGAGAATCTTGCTTAGTACATATTTGTTTTCCGTTTTCCTTTCAGAATTGGTTGCCTGCTTCATTTCATTCTGACTGAGGTTACTTTGTGTGATTTTAATATTCTTAAATCTATTGAAGTGTTTTGCTCTGTGGCTGAACACAACCGCCGTCCTGGAGGATGCACGCCAGTGTCTCCTATTTGAGTCTGACTGGTCTGTCAGTAAGGTCGTTCAAGTGCCTGCTTCCTCCGCTCATCCGTCTGGTTGTTTCATCCGTTATTGAAAGTGGGGAGACTGAAGTCTTCTGCTAATGTGGCTGCTATCAATTTTCCCCTTCGATTCAGTCAATGTTTGCTTTGTATATTCAGAGCTCATTCAGTGGCTCCAGCTACACGGAGCGAATCAATGTTCCTTCAATACACTATGAGCAGCCTCCCTCCCTGGGGTCCTCACGGCATTTCTCCTCTGTGTTGAACTCCCTGACCCTGGCTTTCTGCTATTCCCATACCATGTCCTTGTGAGTATCTTTTCTTTCTACATCCAAACTGGGGAGCAGCCTCATGTTCTCACCACTCACCACATGCCTCAGTTTCCTCTCAGTTTGAACAATGATCAAACAGTGCCACAATCACATGTGTATTAGGGCTGTTTAACCATTGTATTATTTACAACATATTACCTACATGAGGTCAAGTGTCCTTGTCATCTGGTGCAGAGCGTGGTATTGACCACTGCCTCCACAAGCACCTGCTGAATGAATGAATGGCTGAATGGCTGGCTGGCTGAATGGATGGCTGAATGGATGGCTGAATGGCTGAATGGATGATGGATGAATGGATGGCTGAATGGATGGATGAATGGATGAATGGATGGATGGATGAATGGATGGATGGATGAATGGATGAATGGATAGATGAATGAATGGATGGATGAATGAATGAATGGATTGGTGCATGCATGAATGAATGAATCCTTATGTCTATAATGAGACTTTAAGGCTTATGGTATCTTTATTTCTGACACTGAAGAGGCCAAGGCCTCTTCACAAAAGACACAAATCCACTTGCCCAGAGTCACAAAGCCAATGAGGAGCAGAGCTGAGACTTGAACTCAGGCATTCAAAGGGGACCTGTGAACACCATGTATTGGTGCTTGTGGGCAGGAAGGGGACCTCCAGTCCCACCTCTGCAGCCTCTCTCTCAAATCTTTAACCTACCATCCTCCAGCCTTTCTGACCTTGAACGGACTGCGCCCTTCAAGTCTTTAGGCCTTTGAGCGTGCTGGGCCTCTCACCTGGAATGCTCTTCCCGTCCCACCAGAACTACCCAGGAAGCTCCCCCCTTACCTCCCAGTTTCCACTGAGTGTCCATTCCCGGAGGAGGAGCCTCTCTGACCTCCTGGATTCAGCTAAGCTCTCAATTCTTATTCTACAGCTCAGTGGTTGTCAACCTCCTAAGGCTGAGGCCTTTTAGTACAGTTCCTATGTTGTAGTCACCCCTCCTCCCATTAAATTATTTTTGTTGCTACTTTCTAACTGTAGTTTTGCTACTATTATGAGTCTAAAGTAAATATCTGTATTTTCTGATGGTCTTGGGGGATCCCTGTGAAAGGGTCATTTGATCCCCAAGGGGTCACAACCTATGGGTTGAGGACTGCTGGTCCAGCCTCTAAGGACCAAAGCCACACCTTTAGCATCCTGCCAAGAGCAACAGTTGCTGAACTGTTGCTAGCCTGATTGTAGGGGCTTATGTTCTCATGCTAATTATGTCACCAAAAACCTGTTTGCAGTGTCTCCACTTAGGCTTAAGGAAGCCTGCCCCCAGTTGGCTCTGATTGGGATACAAAGTTGCCAGCCACTGGGCGGGACTTTTAGGATTCTGGGACAAGAAATGCAGAGGAGAAGGGATTCCGCTATGAGAAGAGTATAGGAGACAGACCACACCAGTAAGATGCAGGAGGAAGAGACAGCTAAAATGTAGGTGCAAAGTGTAAAGTGGCCCAAGAGGGCTGCCCAGAAGGGTCTAGGGCAGCAAAGATAAAATATAGTTTTAGTAAGGGTTAACTCAGGAATATGGGAGGGGAGAGTGTGCTAGCCACGAGGAGGTTTGGAAGTGCCCAACCATTGAGCTAGTTAAGGTATATTAAAAATAAAGCGCTCGCTCTCTCTCTCCCTCCCTCTCTCTCTCTCTCTCCCTCTCTCTCTCTCTCTCTCTCTCTCTCTCTCTCTCTCTCTCTCTCTCTCTCTGTTTTTCCATCTGGGATCCAGAACATTGGGATGGGTGTTGAGAAGCCGCATGTACCCGTTGGGAGCATAGGACAGACTTTTAACAATTTACCACTACACCTGACAGTCATGGGTCTGCCACTACACCCCCTGACACCCAATCCATCCTGACATGATCCTCACCTCTGTTTGATCCATAGTTGCATGAGGCTTTCTCACTGCAGAACGTAAGCATGTGCTCATTTAAAGAGTTCAAGTAATAATTCTCATGGTCCTTTTTACCAGATAAGGAAGCCAATGTACCTTCTGCATAGCAGTCTCTCACCTGGTAAATGTGTGCTTGCCTGTGTGGCACCAGCCCAGCAATAGCTAGGAACTCAAGCTCTGGGGAGGTCTTCTGTGGCCAGATCCCCCAATGGACTGTGTTATTAAGTCGGTGGTCAACTGCATTACCCAAATGATACCCATCTCCCTGCTCAGAAAAAGACAACATCTACTGCAGAGATCTAATTACTGTGTCCTGAGTCTCCTGGCTACGGACTGCATGAAGGTGGTCCCCAAGGAGGTGTCCTTGTCCTGGGCTTATGGATCACCCTGAAGGTGGCCGCCTCCTATCTCAGAACAGGAATCATATAATGACTCCTTTCATGGTGGTTAGTGCTAATCTCAGACAAGTGTCCTGTTTGGATCCCTCTTTGTACTGGCTGGTTTTGTGTGCCAACCTGACACAAGCTGGAGTTATCACAGAGAAGGGAGCTTCAGGTGAGGAAATGCCTCTATGAGATCCAGCTGTAAGGCATTTTCTCAATTAGTGATCAAGGGGGGAGGGCCCCTTGTGGGTGGTACCATCTGTGGGCTGGTAGTCTTGGGCTCTATAAGAAAGCAGGCTGAGCAAGCCAGGAGAAGCAAGCAAGCCAGTAAGCAGCATTCCTCCACGGTCTCTGCATCAGCTCCTGCTTCCTGACCTGCTTGAGTTCCAGTCCTGACTTCCATTAGTGCTGAACAGCAGAGTGGAAGTGTAAGCCAAATAAACCCTTTCCTCCCCAACTTGCTTCGAGGTCATGATGTTTGTGCAGGAATAGAAACCCTGACTAAAATACTCCTATTCCCATGTTGGGTTTATTCAGTGAGCATGCCTGTAGTAAGGAGGGGGCTCTCTAGGTGTAAAGGGTGGGCTGTAAACAGTGAGCTGTTCCTAGCCATCACCTCTGCCTCCTGACCCATGACTGCTGTTTCCTTGTTTCTCTGCTCTGTTGGTATAGGGTGCCCTACCGTGAGTCTACTGTGACTGGGGTTGGGGATCTGTCGGGTGCTGTATGGGAGCTTCATTAGGATTGAGAATGGGGGAGGTGCTCTGGAGAGATGGCTCAGTGGTTAAGAGCACTGGCTGTTCTTCCAGAGGACCCAGGTTCAATTCCCCACACCCACATGGGAGCTCACAGCTATTTGTAGCTCCAATTCCAGGGGATCCTATACCCTTACACAGCCAGACACACATGCAGGCAAAATACTAGTGAACATAAAATTAAAATAAAAAAGAGTGAGAATAGGCTAAGCATGGTGGCACATGCCTTTAATACCAGCATCCAGGAGACAGAGACAGGTGGATCTTTGTAGGTTCAAGATCAGCCTGGTCTACATAGCAAACTCCAGACTAGCCATGGTATATATAATGAGACCCTGTCTCAAAACCAAACATACAAACAAAATACAAAAGAAATAATTGTTTTAAAAAATGAGTGGGAATAAGAAAGGAAGGGAGAGATATAGACAGACAGACAGACAGACAGATCATGCTGTATGACCATGAGAGGGATTATAGGGGAGAAGCGCCTTTAGAGAAACTCTTTGAGAGGACTTCAATAAAATACAGGGTCAAAGAAAATATGACTCAACCCTTCAGGAGATGGCGGGAAGTTTTATGTCGAATGACCTAGTTCAACATAGCACACATACCAAGGAACACAGAGAAGCTAAGTCCTTGCTGGGGCCATAAGTTAGGGGTGTGGCCTGATTTCTTAGGCCATGGAATCTTAGGTGTGACCACTGTCTCAAAGGGGCGGGGCTGAGGTTTAACAAGAGCCATGCTCCCTCCTCCTCTGGGTGACCTTCCAATATGGAGCCCAGCCCCTTCCTGTGTGCTTAGGGCTCCAGCACAGACCTCTCCCAGCTTCTACTGGCTTCCCCATGGGTTCTGTCTTTCTCTTGTTTCATTTTGTGATGAGTGTGTGGATAGCTGGGTAAGTGAATGGAACACTTGGTCATGTCTCCCCTGCTCTGGAAACACAATGGCTGCTCCAGCCCAACATGCTGTGTGGCCACAGATGGATGGACGCTGGACTACTTTAGGTTTCTGTTCATCTGGCAAGGGGTGAGTGCAGATGGTGGCCTCATCTCTCAGGGTACACGTGTACACGCGCAAGTGCATGTGTGTGTGTGTGTGTGTGTGTGTGTGCGCGCGCGCGTGCCTGGTGCACAGTAAATGCTGTGTAAATACTGCTTCCTGAAGCTGGTTTCTAAAACCCAGGGCTGCACCCACCCTTGCCCTCCAGCAGGGCAGGCAGGACCCTGAGGAAATCTCAGCCAGCAGCCTTGCTCTGGGACAGAGAAAAAGAAAATATTCTAACTCTGAAAGCAAATGTCACAGGCTTGGGAGGATTTCTGAAAACAAACTGCGTGAAGTGAGAGAAAAGAACCAGGGGAGAGGAGAGGGTGCAGGGAGCAGTGTTGAAAAACCAGGATTGTGCACACAGAAATTGGACTTTCTCTTCTGAAATACAAGGACTTCGGGCCACACTGGATGTGGCCTTACCTGGGCCCTAGAGCTGGGCTTCTGTCCCACAGGGCACCTAGGGCTCTGCATAGACACTCTCCCTGCCTTCAAGCCCTAATCTCTGAGCACAATATCACCTCTGACCCACTCAGGCCCTTCTGCAATATGATGACCCTGGAGGTCTCCAGGAGGTGACCCTGGAACAGAGCATCTGACGCTCAGGCCCACACAGGCCTGGGATTCTATGATAGCTTCTGTTCAGATGTCACCTCTTGAGGAGGCCACCTTCCTTGGCCACCTGAGACAAAGTGGACAGAAGTGGCTCCTGTTAGGTCTCAAACCTGGGACAAATAGCTGAGGAGCCCATTAACATATCAAAGTGGATGCTAGTCTAGCTGCTAGGTTCTCCCAGCATCCCTCAGCTCCTACTTGTTACAGGGTTTGGCTAGTATACTCTGCCCTCTATCCTAACCATCTCAGGCCTTGGGACTGGGCTTCTCTCCTGCAGCTCTTCTGGCCCCTAGATTACACAGCCGGTTTGGCTATGCCAGTCTCTTGACCAATCTCTTGTCCTTCTTGGTCAGTGCCTCCTCTCCCTTCTTCCCTCCCTGTTCCCCTCACACGGCCCAGTTCAGAATGGTCATGCTCACGCTGGACTCTCAGGTATCGCTGTCTCTGCCTGTGCTCTCCCTTGTATCTACAATAAGCCTTCTCTTCCACCATGCCCAGGAACAAGCCTTTCCTTTTTGATTTCTTTTTTCTTTCTTTTCATCCAGCTCCATCTTCATTCTTACCAAGAGATAGCAAGTTAGCTGGGTTGTCTGCCCTGTGGCTCAGCAGAACCCAGTAATTGAAGAATGGTGGTCCCTGCATCCCTGACCTCTCTCCCTCGGCATGGAGAGTCCCTCAGAACCAGAAGGGCCTTGTTCCTCGTAAAGGCTACGAGGCTGAGCTGGGAGGAAGATCCAGGAAAGCTGCTTTCACTCCTCCAAAAGCTGATAATACAAGAGCTCACCTTGACCAAAAGACCTCACTGTTTTGTCCTTTAAACACAGCCTGGGACAGGCCACACACAGGGCCATCCACATCACTGCAGTGGCTCAGGAGGCAGCTTGAGAGTCAGGTTCTGGCTTCACACCAATGGCTACCTGTCTATCTGCCTGTCTTGCTATACCCCTACCTCCTCCTACAAAGGTCCCGTGCAGATCAGGAATGTGTAAACCCTTTCTGCCCATTACGCCATTTAATCCTCACCCAGAATCATATGGGGCAGCCGTTCCAAAGTGCTCCTTTCCCTGGTGGGGGTTGGGGGGGGGAGTGTTGGTCAAACTGCAAGAAGCTCAGATGCTCTTCTGAGGTGCAGTAGCCAAATGGCTAGGAAGTGGAACTCCATCTCACGTGCATCTGACCCCAGAGGCCTTATCACCTGACTCCTCCCACCAAACTATTGGGTGACCAGGAACCACAGAGACAGTTTTAAAAGAAGTGGAGGAGAAAGAAAGCAGGTGTGTTGGATATTTTTCTCATTGCTGTGACAAAATGCTTGACAAAAACGACTTAGGAAGGAGGGGTTTATTGGCTCCGAGGCTATCTGTCACAGGAGAGAAGGCATAGCAACAGCCTGTGAGGCAGAGGGGCGCGCTGCATGGGCAGCCTTGCTCTTCTTTGGAGCACCTCTCTATCAAGCCTGTGGTTAAATTTATGTCAGAGTTTCTTCTTTTAATAAGCCCCAGTGCTGCTTCATGCTGGCTCATTCTGAAACTCCCTCCTGCGGCAGAGGCAAGGATCTGGCTTCAGTCAAGTGGATGTCTCTGAAAGAGCCCCTCAGGCTGGTGTGGGCAGTAGTAGGAGGTTGTCTCTGCTGCTGTGCACACTGGCTGGTCCCCAGGGACCACTAGGGTCCTTTTTCCTTGCTATCCCTCCCATAGGCCTTTCAGCGTGGCCCGCCATGATGTAGCTCCAGGTTAGCCCCTGGACCTTCTCAGTGAATGTTGGAATTCCCTGAGTAAGTTGGGAGATGGAAGACTTCCTCCTTCCTGACTAACCCCTCCTGAACTTCCTTATAATGTCAACTGAGGCTGACATTTGCTGTTTTCCTTGGGATCCCTGTCTCAAGTTGGGGGAGGGGCTTCACAGCCCCCCCAGACCCTCTGCCTGGTTTTTCCCCTCAGAGGCCTCAGGAGATGCTGGACAGAGGCCAGGAACCAGGGCATGGATGGTTCAGATGTTAGTTCAAAGCTGCATCTATACCCAGAACAGACAAAGGTTGCAACAGGTTGAGGGAGTCACGTGGACTGGAAGAGCTGCTCCTGCAAGTCAGGCTCATGCCTCTGGCCCTTTAGAAGCTGGTGAAGGCACTGCCCACTGCTTCTAGGGACCGCTGTACACTGCTCACTGCAGGTAAAGTGCCCAGTCCAGGCATATAGTAACCTGTGTGCCATAGTGGGCCCCTTACATTCTGGTTCACCCTGATTTGCTCCCTGCTCCCACTACACATTTATGGATCAGGAAAGAATCGTGGGAGGCAGGGGAGGCTTAGAACTGCCTGAGCTGTGGGGCTGCATTTACAAGGGGCACTCAAGTCTTTGAAGAGATCACGGCTCATCAACAGGTCCCAGTGTGAGGCCATGAGCTCGTCAGGGTCCTCATTAAAGGGATAATAGTGCTGACCCAGGCTGCAGAAGACAAGCAGATAAATTAGAAAATACATTATTTGTGGGATCTGGAGAGATGGATCAGCAGTTAAGAGCACTGGCTGCTCTTACAGAGGACCCAGGTTCAATTCCCAGCACCCACATGGCAGTTCACAACCATCTGTAACTCCAGTTTTAGGGCATCCAACACTCTCTTCAGGCATATAGAGGGTACACAGCCATGTATGCAGGCAAACCAGTCACATATATAAAATAAAAAATCATTAATTCTTTGGGAATTTTATATATACATACAACATATTTTATCTTAATCACCCCATTTCTCCTGCGAACTCCCCCTAGATTCCCCCTTCATCCCCCAAACCTGACTTTCCTTTCTTTTTTTAATAACCCACAGAATTCTGCCCACATACTTCTGAGTATGAGGTCATCTACTGGGGGCATGGATGACCCACCAAGGAGCCACACCCTTGAAGAAACCTGACTCTCTCCCCTAGAAGCCATTAACCACCAATAAATCCTCAGCTGGGGATGGGGCTTAGGGATACTTAAATTTTTAAAAATTGGTTTTTTGGGAATCTCACATTATGCACCTCTGTCGTGCCCACCTCCCAGTCTTCCCATCTTTGCCCCCTCCTCATGCCCCCCCCAAAAGGAAAGAGAAAGTCCATTTTGTGTTGCTTATATATTCACTGGAGCATGGTCAAATTCCTAGTGTCCAGTCCTCCAGGGAGAATGAATCTTTCTGAGCCTACATCCCTGTCAGAAGCCATCAACTGAGGAGAGCCATGTAGTGACCGGGAAGGACAGGCCAGCTCTCCTGAGCACAGGAACGTTAGCATGGCTTCAGGCAGCAGCCCAGACCACGTGGGCTTCAGCGGTTACGAGGGCCAGAGACATCCACATGGCCTCTGGCTTTATCAGGGCCACTTATGGCCCTCAGCAGCTGCATAGGCCATAGGCCTCAACATGGCTTCAGGTTGCTCACATGCTGCTCACATCAGGATGACTGCTGAGGCAGTAAAGCTTGAAGACATCACCAAGTCATCAGTCAGTGGCACAGACAGCATAGGGCCACGTGGATCTCGGCCTCAATGCATCCTGGGGCAGCACCGTGGACCACAGACATCAACATGGCCTCCAGTGACTTCCAGTGGCTTTGTGGACCATGGTAGCCCTTCAAGGAAGTTTAGTCTAAAAAGTGAAACTTTCTTCATCTCAGGCCTCCATTGTTGCCTGAAGCCAGGGGGATTCTGCATCTGGGCAGCAGGTTTGGGAGCTGAGTCTGCTTCTGTATAAGTTCCAGGCTGTTGTATATAATCCCATGGACCCTACTGGGCAGTGACAGCCTGCCCACCAGCCCTCTCTCTCACCTGTCACCGCCACCACATCCCTAGTCCTGCCTCTCCCCATAGCTCACACACCACTCTGTTTTTCTGTCTTTTCTATCTCTCCATCATATATTCACTTAGGATAGTGGTACCCACTTGGGTGTCTTCTGCCTGGCTTGGTTGTGAAGTAAAGTGCTTGGGTATCTTCTCAGAGAAACTTCTTAAATAGATGGATGCTTCTTTATATATATATATATATATATATATATATATATATATATATATATATATATATATATATGTTAAATATAAAATAATCTCTATCGTGTCAAAGACAGGTCTATGCGCTATAGAAAAGCACACCAGCTATGAATAGTGACTATCTACAAATATAAGCTGCCTTTCACACTCTGCATTATTCAAAAACAAGCACACAGCCCTTTGAAGGATGGAGGAAGAAAACGTTTTTGGTGAGCAGGCTTCTAATTCCAGCTGTTCCAGGAGGTGAGGCAGGAAAGCCACAGGTTCAAGGCTCATCTGGAGTACAAAGTGAGTTCAGCACGGGCAACTTAGTGAGGTCACTTTTCACAATTTGGAAATGAAGAGATAGCTGGATAGGGCCCTGCGTTGGAGTGCTTGCCCAGTACACACAGTCCTCTGGGCCCAATTCCCAGCATAAACCAAACAAACAAGGGTTAAGAATAAAAATATAAAAAATATGTAAGTCACTCAGAACAAAGAGCTTTGAAGGTTTGGGTTTCAAAGATGAAGGACTTAGCCAGTGACCAGTGATGGCAATTGCAACCAGGCCTAAGAGTTGCTGGGGAGCATCTTCCTCAGGCGATCAATCGAAGGCGTGACCTCTCCAAAGTGTGGTTGAGGAGAAGGTTTTTATTGTAGACATGAGGAAGAGTACAGCCAGAGGCATCTGGAAGAGTCCAGAGCCGGGAGAGAAAGTAATGATCTGAACATGGCTGCAGCGTGAACTGGGTCATGGAGGGAGGGTAGGCTGGGAGGAGGGGGACAAGAGAGAGGGGAGGAGGACCAAGAGGGAGCACGGCCAAAAGGCAGGGTTAGATAGGAATGAGAAGCTGGGAGAAGGGGCGAGCATGGGGTGCAGAAGTTCAGGGGAGGGGAGGAGGGAGAAGAGCTGACGATCTATAGGGAGCCCGGAGGCCGGCAGACACTTTGGTAGGCTAACAGGCACCACAGTTAGCCGTTTGTCCCTCGTTTCTTTTAGACATGACAGGGTAGAGCATCTGAGTGGGGCACAACGGGCATGTATGAAGGACAGGCTATGACATTCTAACATTGTTATGTCCTCCTGGTATGTAAGACCCGACCAAGGCCATCTGCAGTATTGCACACCCTGCCACCTGTCCCCTTGAACAGCCACAGCAGGCTTGGGAGGAGGCACAGGAGTCAGGCTCCGTATGGGGCTTCTGCTCCTGGCACCTGCTTAGCTCCACGCTGAACCATGCAGGAGGAACTGCACAGCCTGCTCTGTCTGGGTGGCTGGGGTCCACACCTTGCCTTCCCCCCTCAGCTTCTCCTCCTGCAGCTCTGCTCTCTTCTCTGTTTCTGCTGCTAAGCTCCAGCTCAGAAGTATCTTCCTGCCTGCAGCTCATCTTTGCAAATCCAAGACAAAACAGGGCTTTAAAAGGGGTCAGCATACCCTTTGTGAAAGGGCAATGGGACAACCCGGACCTCAGTGTGAAGAACATCGGACGGACCCCGTTCCCTCAGGAAGGTGTCACAGGAGACTGGAGATGATGCACAGTGAGACAGCCTGAGGGAGGGTTTGGGGACACTGTGCTGAGCTACTAGGATGCTTGGAGCACAGTTAACAGGGAAAGGATGGGATGTGGGGCAGTGTGTATTCTCGTTTAGACTTACCAGATTGGTATAACCAAGAAAAATGATTGCTAGAAAGAGCCTCCATGTGGTCCTTTCTAGTGTCTAGCCGGTCGAGGCACTGGCTGACCACATACTCTGCCCTGCTCTGGGGTTAGCATTGCCTTTGACTTGTATGATGTCATTGGCTGCTTGTGGGACAGGGTGGCCTGGTGAGGGTCCACCAGCAACTTGAGCCCTGGCAGACTGTCCTCAGGAACCCACAAAGGTGAACGGGAGGGACTTACTGTTATGTCTTCTCATCAAACACTTGTACCAGGTGTTTGTTGGCTGAGGTACGGGGGGTCAAACCTTGGATGCAAGTGTTGTAGTTTGGGTTGGGGTCTCATTGAGTTGGCGGTGCTGGCCTTGAACTCACTCTGTAGCTCAGACTTGCTTAGAGTGCTTTTGTCTTCTTCTCTTGCTATCTCTCCCTTGTTTCTTCTCATCTCTCCCTGTCTTTTCCACCTCTCCTCTTACCTCTTCTCTCACAGTCCAGGGGGCGTGAACCCAGGGCCTCACACATGCAAAGCAACTCACTCAACCACTGAGCCACATCCAGGTGGCTGGATCTGTACTTGACCTGGTTTCACATGATAGCTGACCATTGACCGACATTACAGAATGTCAATCTTAGGGGCAGAGGAGGCCCTCTCTTCTCCTAGCAAAACAATGAGATCGTCCCTCCCCCAGGACAGCAACAAGTTTTTATTATCTGTTTCTAGAGGCTTGTGGTCTCTAGTGATGTCATCTAGGGATTGACTCACAGGGGACCTCTCTAGTTACAGCCAGCAACCCAGGTGGGCAGCTCTGTGGCAGCCACACTGCCCAGAGTTGTCTGAGGCAGGTAAGCAGAAGCAGTTGCTGCTTTTGCAGAGGGTCATTTCCCGGCATTCACATGAGATGGATCACAACCATCAGAAGTCCAATTCTAGGCGCTGGCGCCCTCTTCTGGCCTCTGTAGGGGTTTGCACTCATATGTGCGCGCGCGCGCGCGCGCGCGCGCGCACACACACACACACACACACACACACTTAAATTTAAAACAAATCTTTAAACATTGTGGCTTTTTTAGTTTAACATACCTGGGTTTAGATTTTTGTCTCTACCAGCTACTAGCTGTGATCTTGGGTATACCTATCTGTCTCTCCCGATCTTTCTTATAAATATATATCATAGAGTTGAGCCTCCTTTGCCACTATGGATACATGTGTATACATATAACATGTGTGTTAACTTCTCAGAGTTATTTGGGAGCTGAAATGACACCATGCATCCAAATCTCAGCACGTAGTATGCCCG
Organism: Uromys caudimaculatus; assembly: GCA_028551405.1. NCBI lineage: Eukaryota > Metazoa > Chordata > Mammalia > Rodentia > Muridae > Uromys > Uromys caudimaculatus. The sequence continues at coordinate 118,980,248 of CM052702.1, forward strand.
ACGCACAGTAGGTGTTCAAGACATGAAGTGAGAGTATGAATAATTACACGGTTATCGGGTTTCTTCTGCAAGGTTCAACGACTGCTGAACGCCCAGCTGTGAGGATCCCAGCAGCCTGGCACCTCCCTGCAGCCCTAACTGGCCTTTCAAGTGATGAATTGGACTCTTAAATATTTAAGCAGCCTTGGCTGTTCTGCATTAAAAGTTAATAAGTCTCAATGGAGCTTCTGTCAGGTGAGTTTAACATCCTGCTGTGGACCCATGGCAACACCCAGAGGCGCAGGGAGAGGATGATTTTCAGATCTGGATGGCATCGTGTTGGAACACCTGCTGGATTCTCCTTCTATGTAGTCTCCTGCCTGCTCCCTGCCAGTCGTGTACACACACACACACACACACACACACACACACACACACACACACACACACACACCAGCCTTGCGAGCTGAGGCAGGGAGCAGATGGGGCTGTGGGGTGTGGGGAAGCCGGAAGTCTAGGAATGCAGGAGAGGGGGGCGCTCCCCTGGGCTCTGTTTACTCCAGGTCCCACCAGGTGATCTTTGACAGGATAAAAATGTCCTTCGATCCTCTTTATCTTGCTCAGCTGGTGCTTCTGGGAAAGGAGCACTTGACATTCAGGTTGTAGAGGAGAGGGGGAAACACAAACAGGAGAGGCTTGTGATATTCAGCGCAGGCAGCCAGAGGACCGAGGCACTGCAGGAGGCTCCTCCAGGCTCCTTCAAACTTGTGAAGAGCCAGATGAGGACTAGCCCCAGCCCTCTTGCCTAGGGGAGCAGGCGGTATTAGCTTTATGCTCCACCCTCCTCAACCTTCATCTTTCCTGACACAGTCTCCCTGTCAAACACTGAGGCTGCCATTTCTGTTCCAAGACTTCCCCTCTGCCAACACCTCCCTCTGCTCCACGAGAAAGTTCCTCGGGCCAAGGGCCAAAGAGGGATTTCCCTTTACCTGACTGCTCCCACCATTAGTAGTTGCATCTGATACCAGCATGGGATTGAGCAGGTTGCTTTTTGTCAGTTTCATGTCACCCCACACGAGTGAACAGGATCCCACGTCTGCCTGGGGCTGAGAGTGCCGACTGCTCTGGGACCCAGGAGGAGTCTTTAGTCCTGATCTCAGTCAGAGTCTTGAAATGTTCTACCTCAAAGCAAGAGGCCAAACCATAACAGCACTGCCGCTATCAGGGAACCATGAGCAGAGACCTACTGGCTGGTGGAAGCATAGACAGTCTGATCTGGATCAAAGGACTAGGTCTGTCTCCCTACAGGGAGCTCCACTTTGTCCAGCATAGTATAGGTTGCATGACAGCCCTTTGCTTTGAGACAATGCTGCTAGCATATATTGCTGAACTGCCTGGGTTCAAATCCTGGCTCTGCCATTTGTAAGCTTTGTTGCTCTGGGCAACACATTTCGCTTCTCTGGACCTCGGTTTCCTCATCTCAACTGTGGAGAATCATAGTAGCCACCTCCTGTGTTGTTGTGGGGGTTGACAGGCCTCACTGTGCTGCATAGCAGCTGCAGTGACAATTTCTTAAATTACTGGTTTTAATTATGAGGACATTCAGGAGAAGACCTGCTGATGCACGCACCCATAGATGGGCATGCACACCCTGAGTGCTTCAGAAGTAAGCATGCACATGGGGAGAACCAACTAAGTCATCTAGATCTATTTGTGACTTAATGTACGATTCTAGAGAGTCTGGTTTTTGTCTTTTTAATGCTGGGGATCAAATCTGGGGCTTTGTGTAAGCCCCTGGACTACATCCTTCTGGCCTTGTATGTATGTATGTATGCATGCATATATGTAATGTATGTATGCATGTTTTGTGCATGTATGTATGTATGCATGTATTGTGCATGTATGTATGTATGCATTCATGCATGTATGTATGCATGCATGTATGTATGTATAAGTGAGGGTTCTATGAAACCACCAAACTAGACCACTCTATGGGTAGTGTACTGGCTGGCTTTGTGTGTCAACTTGACACAAGCTGGAGTTATCACAGAGAAAGGAGCATCAGATGAAGAAATGCCTCCATGAGATCCAGCTGTAAGGCATTTTCTCAATTAGTGATCAAGGGGGGAGGGCCCAGTCCACTGTGGGTGGTGTCATCCCTGGGCTGGTAGTCTTGGGCTCTATAAGAAAGGAAGCTGAGCAAGCCAGGAGAAGCAAGCCAATAAGCAGCACCCTCCATGGCCTCTGCATCAGCTCCTGCCTCCAAGTTCCTGCCCTGTGTGAGTTCCTGTCCTGACTTCCTTTGGTGATGAACAACAATGTGGAAGTGTAAGCTGAATAAACCCTTTCCTCTTCAACTTGCTTCTTGGTCATGATGTTTTGTGCAGGAATACAAACCCTGACTAAGACAAGTAGAAAGAAAGGCTTATTGGGGACTCATTCTGCCGGGCTGTCTATTGGGGGCAGAGAGAACAGCAAATGGTAGACAGGGCCTTACCAGTTTTAAAGGACAGATAGCGACATGGAGTGGTTGTGGGAGGGGGTACGTGAGCCAGATCAGTCTGGGAGTTAGAGTAGTGGGGTCTTTGATATGTTTCAGGCTTGTTTGAGTTGATCAGGAACTTGAAGTTGTTGGCTATAGGGGGAGGGTAAGGCAATCAACTGCTTTTCCTGACAAAGAGAAACCTGCTTAAAAGGTTTCTGAGGAACTAGGAGGTTAGGTTTTTGTTTACAGCATAGCAGTCCTTTTGTTTGCCCCATCAGCAGCCAGCCCGAGCTGAGCCCAGACTGTCATTTAAGACACTGTAGACAGCACTGCTATTCTGGGGGCCTGCTTTGGACCTTAACAGTGTGCATTTATTTATTTTTGTACTTATTTTGTTTGAGACGGAGCTTGCTATGTAGCCCAGACTAGCTCAAACTCCTTGTCCTCCTGTCTCCTCCTCCTGAAAGCTGGGATTATAGGTGTGTGTTCCGGTGCAAAGGTATGTGGGTACTTTCCTCTCAGCTTGAGTCCTAATTTTGCCATCTGCTAACAGACGGTTCCACATAACCACTGTCTCTGCCTTTGGATTCATGAGCAGAAATGGCTAGAAAACAATGCACTCCCTGAAGAAAACAAATTTCCTCTAACTCCTTCCAGTCTCTTTCCAATCGCCCAGCCCTGGGGTCCTTCCTCCACAGAGTGTAGGGACTAGTCGCCTTCCTAAACTCAGGCCTCCATCGCACTGTCCAGGACCTTCCGGATTGTTTTTAGAGCTTTGAAATTCAGAGAACAGAAATGGATCTGCTTTCCTGTCCCTCCTAGGAGGCCCTGAGCTACTTAGGCAAATGACCCCCCAAACTGTAGTCCCTCAACTCCGCGAGCCCATATCCCAGGGTGGGAGACAGAGGGAAGGGGGTGGGAAGGGGGAGCTGTAACGACTCGCTGGATATGCTCCATTGCATACATAGGTTTTCTAGCTCAAGATAAGATCTGCAAATATTTGTAGACCCGTGTCTGAGCTATTCCTGCATGTGCATGGATCTTTCACTGTGAAAAGCAGGGACTGCATGAGTCTGGATCTAAGCAGCACAGTCATTTAGCCAGGGAGTGTTAATTTGAAAACGTTACCAGGGGCTGGAGAGTCAGCTCGGTGGATAATGTGTTTGCTGCTCTAATAAGAGGGTTCAGACCCCCAGCACCCATATAAAAAGACAGCAGTGGCATCATCCACCTGTCATCTCAGCTCAGGGATTGGGAAGAGAGGAAAAAGTAAGATGGGGTGTGAATGAATTAAAAACAGAATATTGACCCCTGGCCTACACTCTCTCTCTCTCTCTCTCTCTCTCTCTCTCTCTCTCTCTCTCTCTCTCTCTCTCACACACACACACACACACACACACACACATGCACAGACACAGACACAGACACTTAGATACACACACATAGGCATAGACACACACACACACACACACACACACACACACACACGACACATACACATACATACATACCCAGACACACACACAAGCATACACACACAGACACAGACACATACATGACACAGACACATACACACATACCCAGACACACACACACAAGCATACATACACAGGCACACATGCACACACAGAAACACAGACACACACACTTAGACATATATGCACAGGTATATATACACAGATACACACAGAAAACCACAACACAGAGAAACACAGATAGACAGAGATACAGACACACACAGACACAGACAGACAGACAGACAGACAGACAAAATAAACGTTGAAGCTGCTGAGCAAATACACTGAGGTATTGCACCTCTGTGTGTTCCTGGGAAGCCTGGATCCAAGTGTGTGTGTGTGTGTGTGTGTGTGTGTGTGTGTGTGTGTGTGTGTGTGTGTGTGTGTGAGGGAGGAGTTGGTTGAGCTGGACTGTGAGGTTTGAGTAATCCTGTCACCTCCAAGTGACTGTTCATGGATTATTGACCTAAATGAGGAGCAAGAACAGCAAACAAAACCCCAATGTAACCACGGTCACATTGACATTGCTGTTTTAAGCCAATGTGTTATGGAGTTTTATTACACAGCAAGAGCTAGCTGTAACATGTTGCAAGGAGCCAGGCTGTGGAATGCCCTCTGGGATATCTGCATTGTAGAAGAGAACTTCAGTGCAGGTCTGAAGGCAGATGCCCAGGGTTCAGCATCGCCTCGGCCACATGTCAACTCTTGGCCACTAGGGAAGTCACTGAGCAGGCCTTCCCTATTCCCTCACCTGCTAATCACAGGCAACGATATCATGTGTGTTTCCTGGGACGTACACAGGATTAAATGAACAGCTAGGAGAAGCTTTGAGAGATGGCTCAGCGGTTCTCTGGAGAGGACCTGATTCAGTTCCAAGCACCCACGTAACAGGTCACAGCAATCCATAGGCCTTCACACGGAGCACATACCTGCGTGGAAACAGCACACTCACACATGAAAAATAAATCTTAAAAAAGAAGAGACCATAATGAGCCCCTGGGACACGCTGCTACTGACCAATGAACCCCTCACATCCCTCACGTTGGGGCTTCTCATTCTCTCTGGAGACCTTTGGAGCCCTGGTCCATGTGCCAGGACTCAGACCCCCAGGCTAGACCTGTGCTGAGGGTCACTTTCAGACCTGGACTCAGGCTTTGTGTCCCTTTTGCTGCATGGGATTATGTCTATCTGTCCCCCTGTGGTACAGTTGCCTGTCCCTTATACAGGCAGAACCTTGCTTTAAAAGCAACACGTGCCATGCACACAGGACTCCTGTGTAGGGTAAGATTCCGTCTGCACCCGAGGTGGGTGGTTGTTTCTCTAAACAGCTGGGTTCTGGGGTAATTGCAGTGCTTACAAGAATGGCAGAGCTGCCATAGGTGACAGCAGTATTTCTCAACAGGCCTCTTGGCTTTGTGAGAAGTTAGGCAGGCAGACATAGAGTCGAGTCCTCTCATGGGACCTACTAGTCTGCCCCATGTCCTCCCTCCCAAACTTTCTTATGCTAGGCCTGGGATCACCTGCATCAGGGGACAGAGGAGCAGCCATGTCCCTAGGAGGAGCCTGGGAGAGTCCTGTGGGAGCAGGGAGTGTGATAATCATTCTTCATGTTCATTAGTTTTTTAAAGATTTATTTTTTTTTTTATTTGTATGAGTACACTATTGCTGTCTTCAGATACTCCAGAAGAGGGCATCAGACCCCATGTCAGATGGTTGTGAGCCACTGTGTGGTTGCTGGGAATTGAACTCAGGACCTCTGGAAGAGCAGTCAGTGCTCTTAACCACTGAGCCATCTCTTCAGCTCATTGTTCATTATTTTTAAAGCAACATTTACTTTATTCTTTGTGTGTGTGTGTGTGTGTGTGTGTGTGTGTGTGTGTGTGTGTAAGAAAGAGGTAGATGATGAGAAAGACACGCATAACACATTACACAGGAAGAGCCTGGAGCACATCATATTAAATAATCAGACATTGAATGCCATCATTCATAGGGAGGAGCCAAGCACACTGATCTCATAGAGGTCAAAGGTAGCATCCTACTGACCAAAGGACGGGAAGAGAGCACAGAGAGAGGGCAGTAAAGAGATGCAAAATTATAGTCAGATAAAATGAGTGAGTTCTTTGGCGGAGTAGGTGGCCATAGTTGAGAATAAGTTCCTGAGCATTTAAAACTAGCTTAGGGGAGGATTTGGGATTATCTTCGTTAGGGTTTCATTGCTGTGAAGAGACCCCGTGACCAAGGCAACCCTTATAAAGGCAAACATTTAATTAGCGCTGCCTTACAGTTTCAGAGGTTCAGTCCATTATCACCATGGCAGGAAGCATGGCAGCATCCAGGTACACTTAGTCCTGAAGAAGGAGCCGAGAGTTCTACATCTTGATCCAAAGGCAGCCAGGAGAGAGACTGGCTTTCCCACGCAACCAGCAGGGTTGTCTCTATGCTCACACCTCCTAATCATGTCACTCCTTGTAGGCCAAGCATTCAAACACATGAGTCTATGGGGGGGGGCTATTCATACCACCACAGGGAATATTTTCTAACACAAAGATGTGGTAAATATTTGAGTGGTGGATATGTTCATTACTCTACTCTGAATACCATGTGTATCAAAATATCACATGGCACGCCATGGCCCTACATGGTCATTAGATGTCAACGGAACAAAATCAGGAAAGAGTGAGTGGCTAATATCTGACAGACAACTGCTCAAGAGCAGTTTGGTGGCTGGTGCTTTCAAACAATGGTGGTAGAACAATGGAAGGACTTTGTTCTCTGAGGAACTCGGGTGGAGCCTATGTATGGGTGTGGTGTGGGGCACACCTGTAATCCCAGCACTCAGAAAGCTCTGGTAGGAGGAGGTCTCATGTTGGAGGCCGACCTGGGTCAGATAGTGAGGCCATCTCAAAAAGAAAGAGAAAGGAAAAAAAAAAATAGACTTTGGAAGGGTGAAAAGAGAAGCCATGGATCTAAGTTCTCAAAATTCAATAAGAAAAGTGGGATAGTTAGCTGTAGTTGTCAATTTGACAACTAAAGCCTTGATTCACCTGGAAAGAGTCTTTTTCTGCATCAGGTTGTCCTGCGAAGATTGTCTTAATGAGTTAATCAAGGTGGGCAGATCTAGTCCACTATGGGTGGCAGCATCCCCTAAGCAGGGGGGTGAATCAAGCCAGTGAGCACAGTGCATTCATTCTCTCTGCTCTCGACTGTGGTTGTGATATGACTCCTCCAGTTCCTGCCTCGATGGACAGTCACCTGGAATTGAGAGCTAAATAAAGCCTTTGTCCCCCAAGTTGTCTATTTGATCAAGGTATTTTTACCACAGCAACAGAAAGGAAATCAGAACAAAAAGTAGCTCCCCGATACAAAATGACAGACTGTGTGAAGAAACATTTCACAGAAGACAGATGATAGGCAACCAAAGAGATGTCAGGCTTCCGCATACTCAGAAATACAAGTAAAGAGCACAGGAGACAGCCCTGTAGACCCAATGGATGCCTCAGGCCATGAAGATGGACTGGGTCCCGTGGGCAAGAGATGGTCTCAGGATATGGGGTACTTGTCTCCTGCTGTACTAGTGAGAATGGGAGCAATACGGTCACTTTGGAAGACAATAAACAGGCTCAGTGACACAGGCTGTAACCTCACCTACTGAGGGGCTGAGACAGGAGGGTTTTAAGTCTGAGGCCAGCCTGACTTAATAAGACTTTGATTCACAATAAAGGAAAATCGAGAAGAAGGCAGGCAGGAGGTGGGGTGGGATGGGGGTGAGGGGGGCGTGGGGGGAGGGTAAAGCCCAGCGGCCAAGCACTGGCCAATCGGCCAATCATGTGTGGGTGCCTGGTGTCAGAAAGCTATTTCAAAGTTTCTTGACAATTCTAAGCTACCAGATGCTGTAGGAACTCTACCCCTAAAAATTCAAGGCCCATGAAATCACGAGTCCACGCCAAGAGCCACTTTTGAATGTTCACAGTGGCTTCATCTGTAATCACCTAGGCTGGATGCAGTGCAGATGTCTGACCAGAGGTGACTGGGCAGAAGGACTTTTAGAATCCACATCTGGGGGCATCTACTTGTCACTTCCAGGGAAGGCCGTTCACACGTGCGCTGTCACAGACAATGCTCACAATAATTGTGTGGAAAAGGTCTGTTGATACAAAATATAAACTGATTTGTGGTGACAGTGGATCAACGTGAGGAGATGAGACAAGCAGAAGTTGCTAAGGGACCCGAGGAAGATTTGGAAGTGACGGACGGCTGGTTTTGTTAGCTAGAGTGTAGTGGTATTTTGTGGGTGGATGTGCATGTCAGTGTTATATAACTTTACATTTTAAATGTGCACAGTGGTTGAAAATTATTTATAGCTGTTGAAAATAAATTACCACCAATGACAGTCGTTGTGAGAACAGATATTCTTGGGGCCCAGCACACAGTAGGCATTCAACAAGCTGAGTTGTACACAGGCTTCTCAAAGTCTCAGTGTCTTGAAAGCTTTTCAAGTGAAGGGGCCTCTGCTAGGAACCCCAGAGGGGGTGGGGACCATGCCCTGCTCTGGAGAGGGGGTGGGGACCGTGCCCTGCTCTGAGGCTCAGGTGTGGCACTCCACGGAGAACCTCAGGTCTCAGGTCTCTGAGAGGATGGCAGCTGTCATGACAATTCGTGAGCCAGATGAAGCAGCTGCCCATTTCCACAGCCACCTCAGGTGTCATGGGCTGGTCTCCTTGCTGGTCCACATCCTCCATGCCCTGACATCCGGTCCTTATTCCTCCCTATGGCTTGTTATTCGTGAACCCCCTTTCAGAGAAGGGGGGACACATTTCCTTTGTCGCCTTACAGCAAGGCCTAGGTTGGTCACACCAGGCAGCATGACACTCTTGCGGTCAGCCAGAGCAGAGAGGCACGTGAGACCATGTCTTTTGCTTTCTAATTACAGTGGTTATGTATGCTGGCTAGGCTGACATTTTCTCTCCTGGAGAGATGAGACTCTTTAGAAACTGCTGATTTCCTTTGAAACCCCATCACCTAGTGGGTAGCACAGGCGGAGAGCACTGGACCCAGTGTGCTGTCGGGGAACAGGGAGCAGGGAACGGAATTCTAGGTGGAGGGAACAGGAATGGCAGGGTGTTTGGAGAGACTGTGAAAGAAAAGATCACAACCTGACCAAGGTTACAGGGTGAGCTGATGTCACAGAGCTCAGGACCTGACTTTGCAGCCCTTGCTGATGCTGGCCTGTTCTTAGACACTGGGGTCCCAGCTCTAGGCTGGTTTTGGTCAGAATCCCACGGTGAGAGCAGCTAAGGGAAGGGAGGGGAACAGTGGGGATTTGCACACAGGACAGGGACGGTGGCCTTTGCTGACAGGCCTGGAGAGGGGCCTGAAACCCGGAGTCTCCACACCTTGAGATGACATTGTCGCAGGTGCTTGAAGAAAACCAGACCCATGTCATCTGTCTGCAATACGTTGCCAACTGTTCACGCCTCCCGAAGGAGGTGCCATCTGAGCCCCACTCAGGGAAATGTCATGTTCAGGCATTTAAAAGTCAGTGTGATTCAGGGACAAATTTCCCCAGTGTTGCTGGGCTCCCCTTAAGTCTGAGCATGGAGCGAAGGGGGCGTGAACACGCGTCTGCGCTGTTCCTGTGACATGGGATGTCAAACACGAGAAATTGCCATCTCCCATGAAGCTTCTCTTCTGGTGGTGGCGACACGGATGGGTGGTAATTCCAGAGGGTGATGGAAGGAGGAAGGTGAGCGACATCTAGCTGGGGGTGTGCCCAAAGGAGTGAGCAGGGGTGTGAACAGCTCAGAGGCAGTGAGTGGTGTTTCCTAGCTTCTAGCAACAGAAAGGTGATATATGTCCCCACCCTGGCTTGTTGAAAGAATGTGTGGACACAGGCTAGAGTCATTTGAGAGGAGGGAACCACAATTGAGAAAATGCCTTGACATGATTGGGCTTCAAGCCTGTAGGGCATTTTCTCGATTGATCGTTGATTGAGAGGGGCAGGGCCATCCCTGGGCTAGTGGTCCTGGGTTCTCTAAGAAAGCAGACCGAGCAAGCCGTGAGAACAAGCCAGTAAGCATCACTCCTCTGACCTCTACATCAGCTCCTGCCTTCCCTGTCCTGTTTAGATTTCTGTATTGCTTCCTTATGAAGTGTAAGCCTGATAAACCCTTTCCTCCCCAGCTTACTTTTTGGTCATGGTGTTTACCACATCAATAGCAACCTGAACAGCATGGAGGAGGACTGTAAAGATAGGGAGGACAAAGTGGAGGAGCCATGGAGGACTGTCTGAACAGAGGCCCTGTGATAGCAGCTGGCACCCACTAGGGGCAGTGTGAGCACACAAGGACAGCCCTGGACCAGTACCTTCCTCTCTCCTGAATACCCTGCCCAGGCTCCCTGCTGGCCAAACCTGCCTTGAAGCAGAGGGGCCCAGGGCACAGAACAGGGGTGCTGGGTGAAGTGAGGCTCCAGAGGATGCCCCAAGGTTCAGGAAGGAATGGCACTGCAATGCTGTCGGTAACCGAAAGGTGGCTGGGGCGTGTGCAGAGCAGGATGGAGTGCCTGGGCTGACCAACTGAGGCAAAAGAGCTGGAGAGGGGAGGGTCCAGAGCCTGGGTGCTCGCTCTGGCTGGGGAGCTTGGGCTTTGAGTTCAGTGGAAGGCAGTGGGTGATATGGGCCAGATGTCTGTGGGACTATGACTGGCAGGGGCTGGCAGGGATGGGGGCAGGATGGACAGGGAGGCTGGCACACTGGGCAGGCATGCTCAGAGGCTCCGACGGGGCCCCAGGTGGGAGAAAGAGGCACAAGCCATAGCTTGTGGTGGTGGTTATGTTAGGGTGAGTTTGGAGGGAGAACCTTACCACTGGCTGATGGATTAGATGTGGGGGACAGGGCACAGGGCAGGGAGGACACCTCATGGAGGAGGACTCAGGGGGCTTTGGCAGGGTGCCTGAGCTGGGTAATGGTGGGTGGAGGGTACTTGGGAAAGAATGGATATCCGGTTTGAACAATAAAGTTGGAGTAAACCTGGGGTTGCCCACAGTGGGAGAGTGGTTGTGCTAGTTTGAATATGTCAGCCCAGGAAATGGCACTATTAGGAGGTGTGGCCTTGTTGGAGGAGGTATGTCACTGTGGGGGTGGGCTTGGACGTCCTATGCTTAAGCCCCGCCCTAGCATGGACGAGAGAGTCCTCTCCTGGCTGCCTTGGGATCAAGGTGTAGAACTCTTGGCTCTTCCAGCACCATGTCTGCCTGCATGCTGCCATAATTATGATGGATTGGACCTCTGAATCTGTAAGCCAGCCCCAATTAAATGTTTTCCTTTATGAGAGTTGCCTTGGTCATGGTGTCTCTTCACAGCCATGAAACCCCGACTAAGACACTGGTCATCTGTGAAGAGAGGCGTCCCTTCTTGCAGAAGTGAGGAACTGGTCACGTGGAGTCTGAGAGGTCACTTTTAATCTCACGTGCTGCTCGCTGTATCCTGTTACAAGGATGCTAATGGTGAAGTCCGGGGGCAGAGGGAGGAGTCAGCGTGGGTGGGTGGGGCCTACACAACACTTGAGAGTCCATCCACGACTCTTCAAGATGACCTCAGGGGCCTGGTCACAGTTCCCAGGCTGGTCCTTTGGGGGGTGGGGGGAGAGCTGGGGTCTAGGAAACAAGGAAACTGCATGGGAGGGTTTTATAAATGAATGAATGAATGAATGGGTCAAACCAATGCTAACAGCTGGGGGCTGGTTCCACTACTCCTTGTGTGGCTAGAGAAGGGGAGTCAAACTTGGCTTGCTCATGACAGGAAGGGAGCCATGATTAGACAGGCCAGCCGCTTAGTCCCCACTCCTTTTAAAAACATATTTATTTGTGTTATGTGTTTGGGTATTTTGCTACATGGTTGTCAGATTCCCCAGAACTGGAGTTACAGATGGTTGTGAGCTGCCATGTGGGTGCTGGGACTTGAACCCCAGTCCTCTGAAAAAGCAGCTGGTGCTCTTAACTGCTGAGCCATCTCTCCAGCTCCTCCGAGTCTTAGAGTTGATATTCACAACATTTTTCTTTTTTAAAAAACTAGCTTGGATCAATTGCACAATATAGTGAGTTTCCTTGAGATTTTAATGCACACATACTGTGTGCTTTGTGGTCACATTGATTCTTCTGCATAGCCCCGGCTTGTCCCTCGGGCTGCTCTCTTCCCTTCCCAGAAGCCTCCCTTCAGATGCTGTCAGCTCTTCCTGTATTTTAACCCAGATTCCTCCTAGAGTCTTAGCATCTGAAAGCTGATAACTGCCCCTGCTGCATGAGCACCAAGAGTGGCTGAATTCACTCACCCATTCATTCATTCATTCACTTATTCAGCTAGGCTCTCATTCACTTGCTAATTAGCTAATTCAAATATCCCTAGTGTACTCACTGAGGGCTGAACCCGATCCTGAGAGCCAGGAACATGTCTGGGCACCAGATAGAACCTTTAGGGGTGCCATGTTCCTGTCTTACAGAAGAAGAACCTGGGGTCAGGAGGTTTAGAGATCTAGGAGCCATGCAGTTGTAGCCACTGGGAGGGAAGAGGGGAAGGTAGGAAGGAAGGAAGAAGAGAGAGAGGGAGGGAAGATCAAATCACCCTAAAGCTAAAACAGTAGTGCTTAGTGCCAATGAGTCTGAGCTGAAACAGGCACACTTAGCAGCAAGCACTGCTTTCAGGAACGTAAAACATGAGACGCAGGTGTGTGTGTGTGTGTGTGTGTGTGTGTGTGTGCGCGCGCGCGCGCGCGCGTGCGCGCGCGCGCAGGTATGGAGGTCAGAGAGCAACCTTTGGGTATCAGTCTGCATCTTTCTACCTCATCTGGGGCAGGGTCTGTTTGCCATGGAGAGGCAGCTAGCAGGGCCTGCATCTCTGGGCTTTCTCTCTCCCAGCCCCCAGCTCCTGTAGGCACGCTAGGATTACAGACATTTACAAACTGTGTCTGGCTGTTACACAGATTCTGGGGATGTGAGCTCAGATCATTAGAATCATTTGGTGAGTGCTTTACCCGGGAGCCAACTGCGCAGCCCAACTCATGAGACCTCATGAGACACGTTCACTCCCTTTCTGCTGAAGTGAAACACTGTGTGGTTATGGTTGGTTGAGGCTTGGCAAATGGAATGGTCTCGTGGCCTCCGAGGTGTCCTGGTTTTGACTTGCCCGCTGTTTCTCTGTGTCAAGGTTCCTAGTGGTGGGAGTTATTTCTGACCTAGTACCCTATGCCCTAGAGCCCGGCTCGGTAGGGCACAGGATAGGGTGAGAAAGCTGTGCATCCCCAGTCAGTTTACACACTTATAAAGCACTGGACAACCCTGTCCCTGAATGCCAGAGGTACAGCAGCACAAGAGTCATGGCCCAGCCTTGGCAACTTGGACGCTCCAGGCACTGACCCTGAGTTGCTCTGTCTGGAGACATTCAGGTATCCTGGAACACCTTGGCAGAGAAGGAGCTGGGAGAAGCTCACGGTTCCAAGCTTCCAGCACAGCCCCTGCCATACCTGAGCTCCCCTGCAGCTTTGGTGAATGCCACTCCCCAAAGTGCTTTATGTCATCTAGTGCCTGGGGCCTGTCACTCAGTAGAATTAGAGTAGAGTTGGCAGGAGTAGACAGGGGCAGGAGGTTGCTGGGGTGTACGTAGCGCACTCTGAGGTCCCTGGGAGGAGGAGGAGGCAGCCTTCCATGGAGGTTTCTGTCCCTCGGTGTAGCTTTGTTTATTCTCCATCCTTCCTGTCTGTACCCCGACATGCGACATGCGTCTCTGAGATCACCTCTCAGGTAAACCACACAACTCATGACCTTGTTCTAGGACAGTTGATAAAGGAACACCCGGGGCTGACACTGAGGTGTGACTTTCTCTGTTCTGAGGCTCCATAGATGCAGGAGCATTCCTCCTGGTACACAGAGGTCAGAGCGGAGGCCAGAGCCCTGACATAGGTCCCCAACTCTTTCCTCAGCATTTGACAAGTCCTCTGACTAAAGAGAGAACAGAGCTTGCCGGTCCCTGCGGAAGTCATGCTTAGTCCTAAGGTCACCCCGCCACTTTCATGTCCCATAGCAGCCTTCGTGGGCACTGTATTCTGATTGTATAGGCCCAGAGCCAGGGAGGTACAAAGACCAATTGAGTCCACACTTCCTGGGCAGCGTATTCATCCCATCCAGGGGACTGAGGAAGAAGCAGAGGAAGCTAGGAGTGGGTAGCATCCTGTGAAGGGGAGAGAGACATGGGAGCACACTGTGGCTGCTGGCCTGGGATGGGTGTGCTGAGGCTTGGTCCTGAGGCTCAGAGACATGACCAGGCAGACTTCACGTACTGCTGAAGAGGCCTTTAATTTTGTGTTGGGGATTGAACCCAGAAAACTAGGCAAGGGCTCTACCACTGGGCCAGACCACCCAGCTTGACATCCAGCAGGAGAAACTGAGGCATGGAGATGCTAGCAATGAGATGAGCTGATCTCTAAAGACTTGAAGCTGGCAATCTAGGGGGGAACTGTGTGCCACTCTGGTTAGATGTCCTCGAGGCTGGAATCCTGCCAGCTTTGTTTCTACTGTGTGACCTTGGGTAACCGCCTAGACCTCTCTGAGCTTCTCTTCTGGAGACTGAGAAATCACAATATACTTGCTGCACAGAGCATCGGAGGATGCATTGGACCAAGGACTGTGACATGTTGAGCTCAGTGCTGGGGACTTGTAAGCCATTGTCAAGGAGACCCTGCTTTGAGGATCAGCTATGCCCTTTCAATCCTGGGGGTTGAGCTCTTTGGGGTCACATCTCTCTGAAGGCTTCCTTCTTGCTCCTCTTGCTTCTACTTGGGGTGAAGATAGGGAGTGCCCTTCAGTTCCAAATGTTCCTTCTTTCCCCTTTTTTTCTTCCCTGAAAAACAGCTTCACTTAAAAAGCCATCTGGGAGAATGAATGGCCCGGGCACATTTTGTAGAATACGTTTCAGAGAGAAGAGCCAAGAAATTAAAGGCACAGCACTTAGGGCTCCAGCCTCATTAGGGCCCGTAGCTCTGACTGCGGGGATTGTATATCCGTTAGACAGTTACTTCCCTCCCCCACTGCCTGATGTTGTTGGCTTGTTCTCATTTGTCTTCCAGAGGCTGGTCCTGATGTCTGAGGTTCATTTTCTTCTTCTAGATAAATCTCTCTGTGTTCATCTTCCACCAGGGACAGACTGTACCTGGGACCCTCCCATGTCAACTCTTCAACATGTTCGCTTCCCACCTCGGTGGTGGCATCTCCCTGCCTCGGCAGGAGTCTTACATGTCTTCTGAGATGGCTTCCAGGGCCAGCTCGGAGCCAGTGGGGTCCTGAGGAGGGGTAATGTTCTCCCTGTCACTGGAAGTTGGCCGTGGACAGCTGAGCCTTCATCAGGGAGGCCAGGGGGCAAAGCAGGAGAGAGACAAGCAGCCTGAAGTTCAGAGGTTAGGAGAACCAGCTGGAGTTCAGGCTGTGAGGTGCCAGGCCATCAGCCACTGGCTTACCCTCAGCTTTAGTTTCTTCATCTGGAAAATCAGGTGACATGATAACCTCTACTTCCAGGGTTGTCATGGAGATGACAGGGCACAGTGTGCACAGAGGACCAAGTTCAGTGTCTGGCACAATTTGTATTTCATACACAGCAGAGGTCATCAGAGTGGGCTCGTTCGCCTATGAGATGTACGGCTTCACAAGTCTGTGATTTTTTTCAGCTGGGGGTACAGAACACTTTGAGATTCTAAGGCTATAGGATACTATGACTTAGGGCCTTCCCAGGATGAACCAACAGGAGTGGGCCTTCCTCCCATCTAAGCAAACAGAGAGGAGAGATGGTGGGGGTTAGGCTTTTGATGACATCAGGCATCAGATGGTAGGGTCTGTGTCCTGAGAAGAGAAGCAGTAACATGAGGCCTTACAGCTCACTGTCCCAGAAACATCTTCAGGTGACAGCTTGGGGAAGTCACAGACTTGAGGAGCCAAGAGCCACAAGAGGCTAGGCAGTTAGCTTGCAAGCACAAGTAGCAGAAGAGAGAGTTGCATGGGGGAGATGGAGCCCACAGACGCTTAGGGGTCCCTGTCGGTATTTGAGTGAACATGGATTTGGCTACACTGCCTGGACAGTGAGCCCCATTGCACTGTGAGAAGAAGCTCCTTCTGAGAGTGCTGACCAGACCATGCCTAGCACTGTGCTTGGCCAGGAGCAATACTGGCTACCAGCTAGTGTGAAAGGCATAGAACTCTTGGGGCCTGGGTAAGGAGCCCAAAAGGGTCTCCTGTCAGTTCCAGGGAATAATTTGCCACATAAGATTTATACCCTGGACTGCCTAACACTTGCGTGTTGGATTTCCAGGGCTTCGTGGTTTCATACCCCCAAGGGCAGGAGGCCAGGACTGGGTGCTGAGGAAGGAGCATATAGATAGTTCTTTCCAGGGCTCCCAGCAGTGTTCTGAGCCTCTCTCAGAGTGTTGGTAGATGTCCACAGTCCCTGGCTGTACTGGCTGGTTTTGTGTGTCAACTTGACACAAGCTGGAGTTATCACAGAGAAAGGAGTTTCAGTTGAGAAAATGCCTCCATGAGATCCAGCTGTAAGGCATTTTCTCAATTAGTGATCAAGGGGGGAGGGCTCCTTGTGAGTGGTACCATCTGTGGGCTGGTAGTCTTGGGTTCTATAAGAAAGCCAGCTGAGCAAGCCAGGAGAAGCAAGCAAGCCAGTAAGCAGCATCCCTCCATGGCCTCTGCATCAGCTTGTGCTTCCTGCCCTGCTTGAGTTCCAGTCCTGACTTCCTCTGGTGATGAACAGCAGTGTGGAAGTGTAAGCTGAATAAACCCTTTCCTCCCCAACTTGCATCTTGGTCATGATGTTTGTGCAGGAATAGAAACCCTGACTACGAGACCGTTCAATAATGGTATATAAATACTGCATAGCATTACACCCAGGGACTGGGAAGGCGGCTCAGTAGTTTAAAGTGCCGCTGTTATCCCGAGGATCTGAGTTCAGTTTTCAGAACCCATGTTTGGTGACACACAACTGCCTATAACTCTGAGCTCATAGGAATCTTCTGTCATTGGCACTTTTAGGTGAACATACACACACACACACACACACACACACACACACACACACACACTTTTCAAAGTAAAACTTTTAAAGTAAAACTCAACATCAAATTGTTTCCAATTTAATTTTGCCACAGAGAAAAGCTCAAGAATATTTATAGAAATACAAAAGTATCCATATATACAAGGTTAAAATTACAGTGTCTGACACCTTAAAAAAGATTACCAGGCATGCAAGGAGGCAAGAAAATACAGCTAAAAGCCAGGAGAGCATTGTCTTCAACTGAAATCTATCCAGAACTGGTATCAAGATAGATTGAGAAGACAGGAACATTTTTAAAAAATGGTAAACAGTGTTCCAGATGCTCAAAAGTGAAGCAGAAACACAGATATCACTGGCAATCTGAATTTGAATTCTAGAGATGTACAGTTAAACTGCGAAGGGACACTAATTATTTAAGATGAGATATGCAGACAAGAAAGACATGGGGAAGACTTAAGACCATTGATGATCCAAGAGCACTTCAGGCCCCCTCATACAAACATACAAATAGACATCCCACTGTGGTCAAGAGGATGTGGAGACATGATGTGAAGAAGTGATACTTGAATTTTTTTTCTTATTTGCTGAAAATGTGCAAGATATAAGAACAGGAAATAGAAACATCGGTGATGTTACCAGTCAGATCTGATGTAATAAAAATATCTGAAAAGCCACCAAGAATGAAGCTGTGCATACACAGAGCTGCAAAGGTGGTGGGGACAGTTGACTACGTCTCTGAAGCTATGAAATCAAAAGACAGTGGAAATGCGTGTTTGGAAGAAAACTCATCCTAGGCTTCTCCCAGTAAAATGCTTTCCAAAATGAAGACAAGATCAAGACCTGCTTAGCACACAAGATTAAAGGGCTAATCACAAAGCATGATGGGAAATGGCAGAGGGAGTCTTAAAGGAAGGACTACAATGCCGAATGAAGATGTGTATCATCGGGAAGGGATCGGGTCCCCAAGTGACACCTGTGCTTACTGGTTTTTGTCAACTTGACACAGCTAGAGACATCTGGGAAGAAGAACCTCAACTGAGAAATTGCCTTCATCATAATGGTCTGTGGGCACATCTGCCAGGCACTGTCTTGACTGCTGATTGACATGGAGAGCCCAACCTACTGTGGGTGGCGCTACTGTTGGGCAGGTGGTCCCGGGTGTATAAGAAAGCATGTTGAGCAAGCCATGAGGAGCACTCCTCCATGACTTATGCTTCAGTTCCTGCCTCTAGGTTCCTGGAGTTCCCTTAGAGATGATCTATGATCTGTCAGATAAACAAATACTTCCTTACACAAGTGATGTTGTCCAGGGTTTTATCACTGCAACAGAAACTGTGCGTGTTTGTGTGTGTGTGTGTGTGTGTGTGTGTGTGTGTGTGTGTGTGCGCTCTTCAGTTGTATACATGTGGAGGTCAAAGGCCAACCTTGGAGTCATCCCTTGAGTACAACCCACTTCAGTGTTTTAAGAAATAGTATCTCACTGGCCGGGAATTTGTTGGTTTAACTAGGCTGGCTGGCCAGTGAGCCCTGGGATCCACCTGTCCTTGCTTCCCCAGTCTGGCATCACAGACACATGCCACCACCATTTTTATTAGTTAGTCAGTCTATCTATCTACTGTCTGTCTATCTGCCTATCTATCTATCTATCTATCTATCTATCTATCTATCTATCTATCTATCTAGTTTCCAAGGATAAACTCAAGTTCTCATGATTGCACAGCAAGCTGACTAAGCCATTTCCCTAGATGCACTATTTACTTCTCTTAAGGGCCCTTAGGTATTTGAATAATAATCTCAGTACCATAAAATAAAGCCTATCATGTCCGTGCAAATAACACATATGCACTAGGGCCAAGGCTGAGAGGAGAGGAACGGAAATGCACACTGTTATAAGCTTCCTATTGTAGTTTCTACCACCCTGCTTTAAGCTCTGGGCGGACCACGCTACCAGCCACGCCCAGGTTCCTCCGGATCCAAGGATGAAAGACACACATACACATTAGCTTTTTTTTTTTTTTTTATTAGTATAGAAATAGAGTTTATTTAGGGCATGGGGAGGGGAGTTAAGAGGGTAGTAGAGGCAGAGAAAGGCAGAGAGAGGGAGAGAGTAGAGAAGTAGAGAGGTGGAGGCTGGCCATGACCACGTGGAGAGAGGGGGAAAGGGAATGGGGAGAGGTAAGGGAAGTAAGAGAGAGGCAAGAGAAAGAGATAAGAGCCACATTAGCTTATTTTAATATGCTTTTTGCTCAATGGCCGGACACTTTTAAGTCTCTGTGGTTAACGTGCCCTTGTCTTCACTCCCAACTCAACACCTTTAATTTTGTTCTTTATTTAGTTGCCTGGTTACCTTCTCCTTGTTCAGACCCCTAAATCTGCCCTCAGCTTAATTATGTTCCTAATCTGCTGCCTGCCACCCCAGGTCCATGTGGGGAGGCGGCCAATGGCCACTCCACCAGAGATGCCATGTGGCTGACGACTCTTTCTCCCTCTAAGCATGGCAAATCTTTTTTCCTTTCCTGTGTCTGCTAGCCTGCCTGTGGGGAAACTGGAAGTTCTGCCTATTTCACCCAACCACTGGCCGCTAGCATCTTTATTGATCGATCAAGAATCAATTGGGGAACAGGACCTTCAGCGTTCACACGCAGATTCCCGATTGGAGCATCAGAACCACGCCCTGCATCTCACCTTTTCTGTCCAATTAAAAAAAACAACAACTTTTCTCTCAGACATAAATTGAACAAAACCATAACGATCATATAAATTACAAGGTATGGAATATAATTAACACCTAGTCCATTATATTTGTTAGATAAAGTACTCTATCATCCTTCTTAACTTAAAGAGTTATAATTTTATCCCTGAATTATGTTTAGATTTTAGTCTGTAACACAGTCTGAAAACCAGGCTTTTTATTCTATAACCTCTTGCTCAACCCGCATTTGATTTCCAAGATCTGCATGGTGGAAGGAGAGAAGTGGCTCCTGCAAGTTGTCCTCTGACCTCCCTCCCTCCAGGTAATGTGGCACAGGCAAGCCCAGAAACACACACTCTCCTGCACACGCACGTGCACACACATGGACACGCACTAAACACGTGAACAAGTAATAAAATAAGTGTGAACAACCACTGAAACAGAAGAAAAAATACAAGCAGAAAAAGATTAAACAGAAAATAAAATTAATCACAAAAGGACTAGAAAAGTTGTTTGCTCTGCCCTTTACTCCTTCCAAACAGACTTTGTGCCTGTCTGTCCAGCTGTTCCTAAATCCAGACTGAGCGACCACACCCTCCCCAGACCTATCAGCACCCCTGTAGTCCAGCCCCACCCTCAACACCTGACCTCTGTTTCTGTTGAGATCCTGTCCCAGTTTTAAGACCAAGGTCAAAGACAGGCCTTTCAGAAACTTGGTTTTGATTCTCAGATAAGATGGGCCTCCTTGTTTCCATGTTTCCTTGTGTTTAGGTAACTGTCACTCGTTGTCACTGGGAGGGAAACCTCTGTCCTTCACCCCTTGCTAAATCCACCTCTGGAATCCTTTTAAGCCTCCTTACCTCTGATTGGTCAGAAGTGGGCCACTGCATCATCATCACCACCACCACCATCATCATCATCATCAGATACTGGCAGTATCTGATCAGGGGACTGAGCCAGCTTCCTCCTTGTCCTTACTTCTCCTTTATTACATACGCTAAGAGTAGTCAGCTCTGGGGACCCCACAATAGTGAAAGAAAGCAGAGCTCTCACCTTGACCTCCAGGTCTGTCTCCACCATAACCCAGCCAGCAAAGAAGATCCAAGGGGTTCCTAGAGGCCTGGCTGTGCTCCTGGTTGAGAGCAAGGTGTGGAGGGCCCGTCCTTCTCAAGGGGCAGTGGTGCCCAGTGGAGAGGGCTCCCCTGGGAGCTTGTTGGACCGGTGTGCTCTCCAATGGCCTGCCAGGGCTCCTGCAGGCGAGTGAGCAGCCAAGAGGCCCAGGTGTGCACCGATGTCCAAGACTTGACACCAAGCAGCGGTCCCTATGGCGATGCAGTGTTAGCAAGGACTATGGCGTTGCCTCTCCTTGTACACCAAGAGATCGGGTGGGCACCGGACATCCTACCACACGCTGCAGACTCACAACCCCTGGCCTCTGGCCCTGACATCTTTCCCAGGGCTGACATTATTGTTTGTAGTAGAGTTGGGGAAGACCTTACACCATGATGAGCAAAGATCAGCTTAAGTCCTGCAGAGGGCAGCTCTGAGAGGTGAGGGAACACACCGTTCTGACCTTGCTGGCCTTACAGATTAGTAGCTTTGAAAAGAAAGATGGAGACCCTCGCATGCTGTGGCAGCCTCAGAAGTGAGGGACCCTACCCTTGAGGACAGGGCTCAGAGAGGCCTCCAGAGGCGTCTGTGCTGGGCAGAGAGGAGAGCGCACAGAGGTAGATGCTGGTAAGCCATGACGCCCCACGGAAGGCATCCCTCAGCATCCCCGGACACACCTGCAGAGGGGGCTATGAGCGGGCGTGCACCTGCCACCTGCCAGGGCCACTTGTTATCACCCCACCTCCATACTTCTTGCATTCTTGGTGTGAGGATGGAACCCAGGGCTTTGCAATGCTGAGCAGGTGCTCTGTCACTGAGCTATGGCCCCGGCCCGTGTTACTTATTACTGTGCTTATTGTCATCGACGTTGTCACCGTCGGTATCATTGCTGTCCTTCCTATCTCATCATTTTATCAGCATCACCATCGGCAGCACTGTCACCATCATCAACACTGTCACTGTCACCATCACCACCATCACCGTCTCCATCACCACCATCACCATCACCATCACCATCACCATCACCACCATCACCATCACCATCTCCATCACCACCATCACCATCACCACCATCACCATCACCATCACCACCATCACCAACACTAGCATCATGACACTTATCACCACCATCCTTATCACCACCGCCATCACCAGCATCATCCCCACTCTTACCACTGCGGTCTCCACCACCACCACCACAATCACCAGCATCCTTATCACTATCACCCCCACCATCACTGTCAGCAGTATCATCCCCACCATCAGCACCATCGCCATCACACTAGCACCGTCCTCATTATCATACCATCTTATCGCTCTCATCATCATTACATTGTACCATCATTGTCAACACCGTCATCACCGCCATCACCATAATAACAGTGACCAAGGTCACCACCGTCACCATCACCGTAATGACCATGACCAAGGTCACCACCGTCACCATCACCATAATGACCATGACCAAGGTCACCACCGTCACCATCACCATAATGACCATGACCAAGGTCACCACCGTCACCATAATGGCCATGACCAAGGTCACCACCATCACCATAATGGCCATGACCAAGGTCACCACCGTCACCATCACCATAATGACCATGACCAAGGTCACCACCGTCACCATCACCATAATGGCCATGACCAAGGTCACCACCATCACCATAATGGCCATGACCAAGGTCACCACCGTCACCATCACCATAATGGCCATGACCAAGGTCACCACCATCACCATAATGGCCATGACCAAGGTCACCACCATCACCATAATGGCCATGACCAAGGTCACCATCACCAGCATCACATCACCACAATTGTCACCAGTCCAGGTCCATGTTGCACATCCTGATGTAAGTCCCAGGAATCAGTTTGAGGGACGACATGAACCTGAAAGTTCATGGCCTTGTAATTATGTCAGTGCTCGGACGGAGGCCAAAGAACACCGGGCCAGTTTGTTGACATTGACTTAAAGGACAAAGGTCCTTTCATGCTCTTGAACCTCAGGTTATCCAGGGCTGCCTCTTTTTTTTAAAGGACATTTTGGATCCCTTGGGATTTTCCCCGACGGACCAAGGAGGCTAGAGCAGCTTGTTCCTGCCTCTCCTGGGCTCCCCGCCTCTACCCTCCGGTATAAGGGTAACAAACCTGTGCTCTGACCTCACACTTCCTGATTTCCCAATGCCTCTGTCCCCGTAGCTATTAGCCCAAGGCCTTTACCAAATGAATGCCACTGTACAATGATGACGTGAGAGTTCAGCTGGTGAGCCCTGGAGCAGGGCATGATGGGAACGTGGGCCATGGAACTCTTAGCAGGAAGAGCGTGGCTCCAGGGCTTGTGTTTCCTCCTGTCTTCTATTTGGGCAGCCATACCAGACTATGACAGCCTGGGAGGCTTAAACTACAGATAGCTCATTTCTCGTGGCATTTATAGTGTCCTTGAATTCGAACCATTACTGTGTAGGTTAGAAAGTTGGGGAGGTGGTGCCTCTCCATGGGGGTGGGGGTGGGGGTGAGGGATGAAGGTCAAAGTTACCAGGAGACAAAGATCACAGATGGCTTGGGGGTTTGAGTTGTGACTTGCCCAGGGCAGGAGATTCCTAAGTTCTAGGACTCAGGAGTCCTACAGTCCTCTGAGACCCAGGGAGAACAGCCTGAGAATTCTCTGGAATCAGGGAGTATCAGGGGCTGATTCCTGTTCTCAGGTTCCTGCCAAGTCCCTGGACAGAGGTGAGGTGCCCTGTCACACGCTAGACAGTGAGCTGGGCTGAGGGGGACAGAGTTGTGGGTGAACAGACCCCATTTCTGAAGATGAGAAAAAGGTGGGTTGGTGTGGTCAACCATTAGCACTACAGAGGCCCGGCCTCATGGCAGGCGGCACAGGGCTCTGTGCCGGAGAGATCTGGAGGAGGTAAGCTCTTGGGAAGGAGTCAGGTGTCACTCCAGGGCTTTTACCTTCCTTCTCAGTCACCACTGCTGTCACTGTCACTCTCTTTGTGATCAAACGCTAGTCTAGAAAGGTAGTTTTGGGCTGAGATTAATATGTAAATCAGTACATCACTAGGACTGGGTGACCCAAAGGCAGGTGAGCCTGGTCCAATCAGCTGGAGGGAGGCCGTAGAAGGAAACCCTCTGGCTTCTCCTAAGAAGGGTGGGGAGCTTGGCCAGCAGGAGCTTGGCTCTGGAAAGTTCCCAGAGCACAGCTGCTGCTCAGCTCATCCCAGCCCCAGCCTCCTGACCATGACCGTGTCCACCTTGAAGAATTTGGTTCAGGTGGCCTCCTCATAGCATAAGCCAGTTTCTTTAACTCAGTGGTCTATGCTAGCTCTCTTGCTCTCTTTCCCTGGCTGTCACTTCCTCTATAGACAGGTATGTATTGTATTATGTATATATAATAATAATACATGCAACACAAAAAATTATTAAAAGATTGTCCAGAGAGGTAGATTCGATTGGGTGTGGATTGTCTGGGAGACGCACACAGAGACACACACAGGCACACACACACACAGACACACACACACACAGACACACACACACAGAGAGAGAGAGAGAGAGAGAGAGAGAGAGAGAGAGAGAGATTCCTGTGGTAATTATTGGTGGCGTCAGGTCCACAGTCCAGTCCAGTGTCTCTCTCTCCTTGGCATAGACTTCCAGCAGCTTCCCCTGGGAGTCCTCAGAGGCTGACCCCAGATAGCCCCTCACAGAGTGTGGCTTGGGTTCTTATCCCAGCTCCATCTTCTGCATGGCAGAGCCCTAAAACAGCTCAGCCACCGCTCCGCTCGGGTGTGGTGGGAGTGGATGGAATGTCATTCATGATCTTGTCTTAGCACTGTCAAGGTCCCTGTCCCGCCTTCTCTCACTCCCTTGAGGCTCTCCGGTTACCCTGAAGCACATGCTCTGCCTCTCTCTACCCAGGCTCTGGAGAAGTCCAGCTCCCCAGAACCCCTTGGTCAAGATGAATCAAATTGCCATCTCCCTCCCCCAGCCTAGCAGTGGCAGCCAGTGTGATACTTTTCCCTTCGGAGGTGACAGTCCATTAATGCGCTGGTCCTTGTTTGTGGCTATAAAGTTTTAAACTCTGAATCTCATAGTGGGTGGTTTCTAGTTACACCAGATAAAAATGGAGCTGGCTGGAAGAGATCAAGGAAAATCAATAAGTAATAAAAGTTGCCGTGTGGAAAATGTATCATCTCCAGGGCAGGAGGAGCAGGTGTCAGCCTTGGGAGAGCCCCAGCAGGTGGCTCAGCAGCTGGGGAGGGGAGGGGAGAGACAGGGGAATTATGGAGGGGGCTGCACCAGCCAGATGGCTCTGTGTCTCTGAGCCGATGGGACATTTCTTGGCACTGCTGGGAAACAGCAGGAAGAAAAGAGTGGCTTACAGCCTCAGGATGATCTGCTGGGGACAGAGGGGGAGGGAAGGTGTGGGTGACACGATACAGATCCTTGACCTGGGCCACTGAACGGGTGGCCAGTGGCATGGACATATGAGACATTGTGGCTACTGGGGTCCCCTCTAGTGCTCTAACGGGGCTGACCACAGAAGGACAGATCTAGGCCAGGCAGGGCCACACCACCCACCGTCTGGGGAAGAGCTCAGCTTGTCTTCAGGTCCAACCGGTTCCCATCCTAAATCATCCCCCAAATCCTTCACCTAGGATTTGAGGACTTGTTAAGATGGCCAAGGAGTAGCCACTCTGCAAAGCAACATTTATGGGGCTCACATTAAATATGTCACACTTAGGCTTCTCAGAGCCCCCTGAACAGAGGCTGTTATAGTTAGTACATGAATAGGGAAACTGAGTCAGAAAAAGATTAACTTGAAGGTCACACAGTTCTATACTCATGGACTGCCCCCCCACACAACCTCTTCTCTATAGCTATTGAAAAGACCTGTGATAATCCATCTCTCCCTTTGATATATTAAAGGGGAAACTGAGGCCCAATGAGGGCAAATGACATGCATTTTAGTGGCCAGCACAAATCTCTCAATTTTGGCTCAGGATTTCTTTATCTGTAAGCTGTTCTGGCCACCGTCTCCTCAGACAATGGCAAGGAAGTGATCTAGAGGTCAGAGGAGGACAGATAAGGGGGAGCCTAGGCAACTCTAGGGGTTCCAAGAAGGGAATGGTGGTCATAGAAGCTAGCAAACTGCCCGGAACCTTGGCCTTCACCCCCAAATGCAACTCAGAACTGCCTCCTTTGCAAATGAGAGATGGGGTAGAGCAAGCAAGCAGATGATGGTCATAGCTGGTGCTTCATTAATTAGGCGTCCTGAATACATTAAACCTGGGCATTTAATTTAGATTTACAGGGATAATTTAGATTTATGGGACTAGTTATTATGCATTAAGTAAGGAAACGCTTGTTGCTTTCATAGGCAGTGTTTATGAAGCCATGAAAGAAACTGATAGGACGTTTAGTCACACCCTGTTAGCTCAGAGATGAGGGATCCTGGGGTGGGGCCCACGTCCCACAGGTACGGGGACCTCCTGACTACATACATAATCTTGTCTTCCTCCCGGTTGCTCTTTCTTAGATGCAGACAGTCTGCCACAGGGCAGACAACACTCAGCAATGCAGTTGTCTTCCCCGAATCCTTGGGCACAGTCAGGTAGAGCCACATAGGAGCTTCTTTGACACGAGGCAGCAACCAGTACCCTGCTCTGACTGTGGCACTTGGCGACCTGCGGTCTTGGGAGTCACCTCTCCTCTGTGTTCTTTCTTCCCCAGAACTTTGAATTGAAGAGGCTTCAATGGATGCTCCGGAAGTCTGATAAATGGTGGCTTTCAACTCAAGTCTGTCCTGGGGCTGGCCACTCAGCTCCTGTTCGCTATAAATACTGTGGCTGTGACTTCCTGGTCTGTCCCCAGGAACATGGGGACACATGGAGTTCTGCATTCTCTGTCCTTCAAAAGCCACAGGGACCTGTGGGCATGGTCACTGGTCTGAGCTCTAAGTCGAAGAGAAGTTTGGATCAAAAGGAAACCTGAGGCCAGTCCTAAGGGAGTCATAGCCCAGGGACACAAGCAGCAGACTGAACATGTCCAAAGGTGTCAGTGAATGCCAGGAGCTGGGGGAGGAGGGCTTAAGGGACATGGTTCTTGGCACAGCTTGATTTGAGAAATGCCACCCAGCCTTATGGTGGCAGGCGTGGAGAGCCTCTAGCTCTGTTTCCGTCTCCATAGGCAGACCGTGATCCTACAACCAAATGTGGCTATGACTTTGACTCTTGTGGGTGGGTGTCTGCCTTTTCCACAGCCTTGAGCTCCAGCCTCATCAGGTGCTCCTGTGAGTCTGCCCCACAGGTCTCTGGCTGTGTCCAAGAATCCTGAGTGGGGTGGCACAGGACAGCAACTCCCAGACTCCAGAATGGAAGGCACTTTCTTGCACCTTGGATGACCGCTAGACTTGAGCAGCTGGCAGGTCTAAGTGTCAGAGTTGACAGCTGGTGGGAACATCTTCCACCCTGTGGCTTCAGATGGTACAAAAGCATCCCGGCCCCACAGGTGAGATGGTTCTGAGGCCCCTATTATTCTATTTTTGCATGTCCTGGGGATTCATTCTGTGTCCCTTGCTCCCTTTCCACTGCTACCTATACCCCCCAAACCCCTGCAATGCTCACTCTAAGTCTCTCCCTCAAGTTCTGCTCCTTGGGGAGAACCCTCCCTCCCTCCTCTCCAGGCCTATTCCTTCCAGGCTCCCTGATCTCTGAGCTGCTAGATGTTTCTTGGATTCTTCACCTCTGGACAGCTGTGTGCTCCAGATTCTGGTCACAGAGGACAGCCCTTGCTCATAGTTTTACCATTTCTCTCTTTCTCTCTGTCTCTCTGTCTCTGTCTCTCTCCCCCTCCTTCCCTCCCTCTTTCTTTATTCCTTCCTTCCTTTCTTTTTTTCCTCTTCTTTCTTCTTTGGTATGTGTATGTTTATGTACGTGTCTGTGCATGTGTGTCTGGGCACACGTATGGCTCTGCAGGCATGTACGGGCTCACTCTCAATCACTTCTATTATTTCTGAGACAGGCTTTCTTATCAAACTTGGAACTCACCAATTCAGCTAGCAGGACTGACCAGCTAGCCCCAGGGATCCTCCTGTCTCTGCCTCCCCAGGCACACACTTTCATGCCTAGGGGTTTACGTGGAGGCCAGGGATTGAACTAAAGGCCTCACTCAAGTGCAGCAAGCCACCTCGCCAGCTTTCCCTTGCAGGGTTTCAGCAATATTCTTGAGGAGGGCCAGGGAGGCTGCAGAAGTCTCCCTGAGTGGTTGCAGGCATCAGGAAGGACCATCTCCACAGCAGGACTTATCTTTGTCCCTCGCCTACTTGGTCACAAGACACTCCCATAAGGCCATTGGTGTGAACACGGAGAACAACCACAGTGGAGGGGTTGGGGCTCTGCTGCGTGGGGCCACCTGGATGCACAGCCTCCTGATACCCGTGGGCCTTTCTTGTCCACTTAGCCTCACTTCTATCTGGAGTCACATGTTTAAGTTTATGGCTCCTGGGTCAGAACACACCACGTTCACCACAAGCGGGCAGGGTCTTGGAGTCACTTGATGCTTCACAGGGGAACAGTTATCTTTAGCAGTATGCAAAGACTGACTCCATTATCCTTCAGTCCCTGGGCTGGGAATTGCTTGCAGGTTCCATAGTGACACCATCTGTCATGGACAGTCGATGCTTTATCGTGAGGCCCCAGCGGCAGCTTAGATGCCCTGCAGGGCCCGCCTGTCCTGCCCCAAACGAACAGCTTTACAGATGGACCAGCCAAGCTAGGGTGGGGATGGGATGGGAAATGATGCTTCCAAAATCTGGAGGAGCCCACCGAGTGCTGCAACTCTTCCTTTAGGAAGCCGGGCACAAGGTCACTGAATATACTCTGGATCCGGGATTCTAGAAGCTTCCCGCTGGGGTCAGCAGAACCCTCGATGGAGTCACTCAACTATTTGGTGCTGTGTATTTCTGAAAGTGTCTCAGGGCTGCTTCTCCCTCTCAGCAGTAGTCACCATCCTGGGGACTCAGCATGGGTCCCTTGTGATGCTAACTCAGGTGTTCCAGTCTAGATTATGTCCTAGCAGGAGGGCTGGCAGGGCACAGAGGCAAGGCAGTGCATCCTGCTATTCCTGCTCCCAGTGAAAGCCAGCTCCTACTGGGCCTTACCAGGACCATGGTTGTCTGCAGTTCCTGGGAGCTGAGTGGACCTCTCTGGGAAGACCCGCATCTGCAGTAGCAGGTGCCTTGGGAGCTGGCGGCAGCAGGTTTGTTAGAACTCGCTCCCTGGCATCCAACACCTTGTTCTACACAAGACATGGGCAGATGGAATAACACGTGGGCAGATGGAATAGGAGCAGAGAGCATGGGGGAGACACGATACCACCTGGAAGTCTATCACAAGAGGAGGCCAGGAAGGGAGGGGGCCTTTCCCCAGTGGAGACAGAGACAAAGGGGTGTGGGTTTGAGGATCTGGAAGGGGAGGGGAGGGGTCAAACGGTCTCAGAGTTACCTGAGGTCTCAGGATCCTTTGGTTAACACCTCCTTGCTTGCTTCAGCCATGGGTTTTGGAAAGGCTGGAGTTAGCTCATTATCCAGCCACCCACAGGATGAGGCCACATACAGTGGACTGAAATGAGTCCTGCATAGGAGATTGGCCGGGGCTTGCTGGCCACTGGCCTAGCTTCAGTTTCAGCAAGAGACCCTGTTTCAAAGTAAGAGAGAGAGAGTGAGAGGACACCCGGCATCCTCTTCTAGGTATGCTCATGGACTCATGTACACACATGTGCGCGCGCGCGCACACACACACACACACACACACACACACACACACACACACACACACACCCCATATCCACACACCACATACTACCACTCAATCAGACAAACACACACAACACATACACCAACCCACATCACACACACACCACACACACACACGTACACATTCACACCACATACCATACGAACTCTATGTATGTGTCATGTCATGGAGAGATGTGAGTTAGGAGGATGTGTCTCATTCCTTGCCCCTTCCTGTTTTACTCTCTGCTTCCTGGTCTTCCTTTAAGTGAACGGCTCTGCCCCTACCCTGCACCACCCCCAAACCCACACCCACACCCACCCACACCCACACACCCACCCACACACCACCACCAGCGCACCTCCTCTTGTCCCTGTCTCTGCTTTGGCTATGAGTAAGACAGGGCCAGTGTAACTGCTGTCTCAATGGCTGTCATGGCAGCTACTCAGCATCTGAAGCTAAGGGAGTCTATGGTCGAGAACCTGGTTGACAGCTGCAGGTCCACATTGTCCACCTTGTCCCCAAGAAAGGAGAAGCCGAGAGACACTGGGCAAATGGCCAGCTCAGTGGGTGAGGGCTCGGCTTCTGTGTGAGGTGCATCTGTTCTGTCCTTGTGTCCGTGTGACACTGAGAGACTGTATTCATGGAAACAATGACCCCACCCTGACCAAGGATCAGAGACTGCAAAGTCAACATGCTGACACCAGCAGGCCCTTCCCGTGAGTTGTGTTCCCCTTAACACATTTCTGACCTTGAGCAAGGGCCTTAGTGTCTCCGGCTTTATTCTCAACTGTGAAGTGGAGGGAGCTGGGCTGAGGCAGCAGGGCTGGGCACGGGTAGACGGGTGGCAGAAGGAGGGCTCTGGGTGCGTCTAAGCTGCATTGGCATGTCACTGGAGCTCAAATGTCAAGCCACTCACACCTCAGCCCCTTAATGAGTTCTGTAGATCCAGGCTAATGTCACCCCTGGCAACGCTGATCTGCTCTCTGTTCCCTTCAATAGGCTCGCTCTACACACTGCTCACTGGATACGAGATTGCCATGGGCAGCGTGCTCTGTGTACTCTGGTCTGGGCGAAAATAGGCCCTTCAAATTACAGCCATTGTGAAGATTGGATTTGTAAGCTCTGGGGTCTTGCTAGGCTTGAGTGCTGGAGCTCAGAGGATTGTTCTGTTTGGGTTGAATTATGAGCTTCAAAGTGTTGGAATTCAGGCCCACATGGCAGGTGTTGAGGGGCCTGGAAGAAGCGGGGGTCTGGGAAACCTGGAGCTGAGTGGCCGGCTGGGAAGGGCTTCTGATTTCTCACTCTGTCCTCTACAGCCAGGTTGGTTACTTGGGCTTTCTAAGACAATTCTCTCCTTTGTAAAGTATTAATTATTCTGTGGAGGGCTGACCATGCTGTTTGCACTCCTGCCCCCTCTTTCTTCAGGAAACAGAGGCCTCTGACAACCTGTGGGTACAGAGACTGTTTGACACTGCTTATCTGCGCTCCCCTTTTTTTGGTGAGACAGTCTTATAGATGCAGGGCTGAGCCAAAGATGGCTCTGAATTTCTCATCCTCCTGCCTCCACCTCCCTAGTGGTAGGATTACAAGCTGTGCCACCACGAACAGTTTATATGATGCTAGGGACTAAACCCAGGGCTTCACACACGCTAGGCAAGCACTCAGAGAGCTGTATCTCCAGCCCCAGACACTGTTTCTAACCATAGACCCTTAGCCTGTATCCCTCATTAAAGACAGCTAAATATTAAAAATGGGGGGAGGAGGCTGCAGAGATGGCTCAGAAAGTAAGAACACTTTATCTGTGTAAGCGCTGGGACCTGAGTCAACACAAAACCCAAGTGAAAAGCTAGGGTATTGTTGCACATGCCTGGAACTGCAGTCAGGAAGATAATGGCGGCGCGGTGACCACCAGCATGGCTCTCGCTCAGTAAGAAACTTGCCCCAAGGGAATAAGGCAGAGAGTAACAGAGCAGGCTGCCTGATACACTCCTCTGGCTGCTGTGAATACGCACAGGAACATACCTACCTGTACACACATGAGAGTGTATCACAAACAACATACTCCACCATACACTCACACAGGTGTACACTCATGCACACGTACACACACTCCCCCAACTGCCAATCAAAATCATGCCTGGGCTTTGGGGAACTGCTTTCTTCCCCCTGTTGCTCATGGGATTGTGCCAGCCTGGAGCCAATGTTGTCTTTCCTGATTCTCTTCTTTGTCTGCCCCATGAGCAATACAGGGGGAGAAAGACACCTTCAACATGGAGGACAGCAAGGCACCCCTGTTGTAGGCCTGGTTTAAGCAGTCCAGGACAGCTCCGATGGGCTCTTGGTGCAGGGCAGTTCCTGATGGCCAGTAGTACAGGCATCCCCAGGGGCAGGCAGAGCCTGTCTTCCCTTCCTAGCTTATGGCTTTCTGAAGAAGCAGACTGGGATGCAGCATCCTCTGGTAAGGCAGGCAGGGTGGTTGCAACCCTGTTCCCATTGCTCCCAGTGCAGGGAGGTCTCTGTCTCCTGTACCTTATCCTAGAGTCTGTTTCTCCAGACTCTGTAAACCTTCAGCAGTGTGATGCTTTTGGCGCTCGTGGAGATGCCCAGGGCAGCCTTAGAGGACCAGCTCTCCACAAACCTTTGGCTCCTGTTGTCTTTGGGGTGAGTCATACAGTGGTCCATTCCACTTAACTTGCACCCATAACCTGTCCCACTGGGTTAATACAAGTAGATTCACGTCGGAACATTGTTGGGGGAGCACTCTGAGTCCTCCCAGGATGACTTCACAGACAAAGCAGGGGTTAAGCAGGAGTGGACCATGTGCACTGAATGATGGTCCCAGGCAGGGCCTGCAGGGCCTGTCCTGCAGAGGCAAGAGAGACAAGGGGATGGAAGGAGTTGCAAAAGGTGAGGACAACCTGAGGACAGGCTCCTAGTCTGCACAGGTGACCAATCACGCGTACCGACTGCGGGTGCTGTTTACTAGGGCAGGAGGTGTCCTGTCTGCATCTGCCCAGAGTTTCTGTGCAGATCATAGACCCAAGGAAATATAGTCACTGGAACAGGATGCTGAAAGCCAAAGGAAGGCAGAAGCAGACGCCAGTACATCATCCCGAAGAAACGTAAACGGCAAACCAGGGACAAATGGCTGCCGGAACTGGGTTCCACACGGATGAAGGCTAACTGCAGGAGCACCCCAGTGTGGTGTGTATTGGGAGAGGTGGCATTTAAGATCAAGAGAAGCCAGGACTTCACCCAGCCCTGCCTGCAGCCCAGACTCTGATGCTCTTCACAGTCAGCCATAGGTCTTTTTTTTTTTTTTTTTTCCGAGACAGGGTTTCTCTGTGTAGCCCTGGCTGTCCTGGAACTCACTCTGTAGACCAGGCTGGCCTCGAACTCAGAAATCTGCCTACCTCTGCCTCCCAAGTGCTGGGATTAAAGGCGTGCGCCACCACTGCCGGGCTCAGCCATAGGTCTTAAGGCTCCGGCTGGACCTCCTGTGTTAGGATGGTCATTCCCAGAACAAGCGTCGGAGGAGAGAGGGTGGTTGGAAGTGTATGGGTCGGACCTGGGCTGCACCAAGCCTTGCTTGGAGAAGCATCTCTGCAGAGGATAGTGGTCACCCTGGAGCCTCCAGTTTCTGTCCCAAGGACATTTTCCATAGTCTCCCTGAACTCTCCCCACTCCCCATCCATGGCCACTCTTTGACGCACTCTCCAGGTGGCTTTACTATGTGCTTCTGTAGTGACGAAAGCCATGGAGCCTCCCTCCCACCACATATTTGTGGGGCAGTGATCTGTGTCAGGCAGTCTAACACCCGGTTGAGCATAGGCTAGAAGCCCTGGGAGACCCGGTGGAAAATTCCACGAACAGTGGAACCTACACCAGGGACCAGAATTCATGCTTCTGGCCAACACTCCCGGGAGATTCCCCATAGCTATCACGACCCCTGTATAGAGAGAGGCCTGGCATGTGAAACTTGTGTCACGTAGAAAGCAACCCTGGGTCTCGGGCAAAGCAAATGAGGCACCAATAGGGCCCCCAAGCTGGACAATGGAAAGTGTCGGCCACCAAACCCGTCTCCTCTCAGAACTATAAATAGAACACATTGAGCTGAGTGGCTCTCTCTCTCTCTCCCCTCCTTCTCCACCTGCCTGCCCCAGGAGCGCTGCCTGCCATCCAGAACGAATAAAGATAAAAACTATTTTGGCTCCAGCACTTGGGAGGCAGAGACAGGCAGATCTCTGAGTTCGATGCCAGCCTGGTCTACAAAGGGCTACACAGAAAAACCCTGTCTTGAGAAACCAACAAAACAAAGCAAAACAAAACAAAAAAACCTATTTTGCTATCGGAGTACTTTTGTCTAAGGGAGCTGTGACTCTTGGGTTCTCGAGAAGACCGGCTTTACTCGAGCGGAGCGCTCTTAGTGGCAGCGGGCACCGAGCACCTCGGGAAGTGTGCTACGGTCAAGCCTTGGCGCGGGGTGAGAGTGCTCGCGGCTGGTCTCTATCTGCGCCCCCTCCCTACACCGCAGCCAAGCAGCTGGCGCGGCTGTGGCTGTGCTTGGCGGTGCTTGGTGGCTTGGGCACCGAGTCAGCAGACGCCCCTGCATCCATCGGGGCTGGGGCTGCTCAACCCGGCATCTCACCCCTGCGGCGTCAGGCCCCGTGGACGTTACCTCGCGACGAGGAGGGCCGCTGCGGTGAGCCTTGAAGCCTAGGGCGCGGACCCAACACCGGAGCCAGGGGACCTGCCCGAGCCTGCGCTTCCCCCAGTGTGGGAGAGTATGTCACATATTGGCTGTTGGTAACTTCTCTGTGGAGAAATGTCTCTTCAAACCCATTGCCCATTTTTTTTTTTTTTTAATTTTTTCGAGACAGGGTTTCTCTGTGTAGCCCTGGCTGTCTGGTAACTCACTCTGTAGACCAGGCTGGCCTCGAACTTAGAAATCCACCTGCCTCTGCCTCCCAAGTGCTGGGATTAAAGGCGTGTGCCACCACTGCCCAGCCCCATTGCCCATTTTAAGACGGCTTGTTTGTTTTTCAGTTTGTGTGCCTGAGCCTTCTTCATATTAAGATATAAACTCCTTCTCCGACAGATCTGTGTGCTGACCCCTCTTCTGTGGACCGTGCTTTTGGCTCTCAGGATGATATCCTTTGGAGCACGTGGGTTTTTAATTTTCATGAAGTCCAATTAGCGGTGCAATTGTTTTCCTAATTTCATTTCCAATGGTCATTAGTAGTGTACGGGGACCCACTTAACTTTTGTTATTGATCCTGCAGCCCATGGCTTTCAAGCCTTTATCAGATCTCATCAGATCGCTTGAATTCCTTAGTGTTTTCTGTTAAACGGCCCTGCCATCTATAAATACACATTGGTTTTCCCTTTCCTGCCTAACTGTCTCCCATGTCTTTTATCTTTTTCTTTGCTGCCACCCCTCCCCCAATTCCTGCAGTGCTGGGGGACAGATCCAGGGCTGCTTGTGGTGTGCATACATGGCTTCTCTGAGCTGCATGCCTAGCCCTTATTTTTTTGTTTGCTTGATGGTCCTGCCTGGAACCTCCCCTCCCATGTGGAGTAGAAGCAGAGCGAGCAGGCAAGGTCTAGTCTCGTCCCAAACATCCAGGCTTCACTGCCATGTGTGTCGTTAGCTGTGAAGTTTTCATAAATGGCCGTCAATGGAGAACTTCCCATGCTTCGTCTGTAAGTATTGCTTGGTCTTTGTCCAGAAAGTCAAGCTTGCAGGCCCAGGGCTAAGTCTCTTATGGTCTCCTGCACCCCAGGGGGGTGGTCTTGTGGTTTTCCATACTGAGAATAACGTTGGCTCATTTCACTCTCGGGATGCTCCTGGTCTCAGAACAAACCAGATGTGATCTCTTCCAACCCCTTTCTATATCGTTTGTCTAATTGTCCCACTTGAAGAGATACTTCCTGGCCATGATGGCTAATTGTTGGTTGTAAACTTGACAAGCTCTAGAGTCATCTCAGAGACTTCTGGGCATGTCTGTGGGGTCTTTCTAGACTTGGGTTATTGAGGTGGGAAGGCTCAACCTTACTGTGAATGGCACAAGTCCACAGGTTGAGGCCTCAGACTGAACAAAAACAAGAGATGAGAACCAGCATTGGGCTTTCAGCTTCTTGTCTGTGGATGCAATAGAAGCAGCTACCTCCAGCTGTTGCCATGACTCCCTACCTTGATGGACTGCACCCTCTGTTAGCTTACAGGTGATCCCACTAGGCTCTTCCCCGGGACCTAGCAACAACTGCTTACATCATCATTTGCTGCTGCTGCCAGGTTCACCAGGTGTGGGCTAAAAGGACTGCTTGCCATTCCAGCCTCCTCTCTGTTCCCACATATTCTCTCTCTCTCTCTCTCTCTCTCTCTCTCTCTCTCTCTCTCTCTCTCTTTCTCTCTCTTCCCAGCATTCTCTCTGTCTGTCTCTCTACCTGTCGCTGTCTCTCTGTCTCTCTCTGTCTCTCTGTCTCTGTCTCTGTCTCTCTCTCTGTTCCCGGCATTCACTCTCCCTCTTCCTGTGCCCCTTCTCTGCCCTCATGGCTCTGCTCTTGTCTATCTGTCTGTCTGTCTGTCTACATGTCTACTCGTCTGCTTCTACCCCTTCTCCAGGTCCTCACTCCTCTTCCTTCCCCCATCCAATCTCCTTTCCACCAGATCTGTTGCATGGCGTAATTTCTCAGGGGCACACCTTGGCACAGGCCCACCAGGTACCCTCTCAGCCCATTCTATTTCATAACACCCTCTATCAGCGAACAGAAATCCTTCCTTTCTTAAATTGCCCCTTTTAGACACCAACCCCACCCCATGAGAAAGGAGAAGAAAAATAACCAAGACAGTGGCTATGCCACCCAGACTTGGCTCCCTCTCCACTCTCTGCAAAACGAGTCCCTCTTTTGTGGTGCTGGGCCCACTTTGGGGAGCACCTTGGGATGATTCACAATTAACCAGGACTCTTCTCTCTAGTCCTCCCAACCCACTGCATTTCCAGCTCCAGGAGAATCTCCCTGCCTGTCCTGTGTCTCTTCCTCGTTCCCTGTGCTCCAGCGAGGTGTCGGTCCTGGAGACAGCTCCCCCTTTGTCTTCTGTCAACATGAGGTTTCTAGAGAAACTACAGCTTCTTGAGGTCTATGGTCTCAATGGTCTGAGAGCTGAAGGGAGGGGTTCAAGCGTCTCTTAAAAATATCTTCATTTCTGGGGCTGGAGAGATGGCTCGGTGGTTAAGAGCACTGACTGCTCTTCCAGAGGTCCTGAGTTCAATTCCCAGCAACCACATGGTGGCTCACAACCGTCTGTAATGGGATCTGATGCCCTCTTCTGGTGTGTCTGAAGACAGGGACAGTGTACTCATATAAATAAAATAAATAATTCCTAAAAAGAAGCATATCTTCATTTCTGCCAGAACCCAGGTCCTGGCCAACTGCTCTCCTCTCCCGGCCCCATCAAATTCTGACCTGTAGAGACCCCCAGCCAGGGACCTTTTGGTGAAAATGACCCCAGGAAGCCACCCAAGGGGTCGAGGCTGGACTAGGCCATGCCAAGCAATCCAAAGCTACCTCAATGCTGCTTTGTGAATCTTGCTGTTGTTTGGTTGTTTGGTTGATTGAGCAATTGACACGGGGCATCATGGAGCCCAGGATGACCTTGAACTTGTTCGGAGCATCAGTGAAACTACAACTCTCACCTCGAGGGGATTAATAGTTCATTCTGGAGCTAAAAGTGAGTGAGCATAGCCTGGGAGCACAGTTCAGGTTAGCCCAAACCCCACTCTTCAACAGAACAGTTTCATGAAATTTTTATAGAAACAGAACAAAGAAGGCCATTAACCAAGGTACTTTTCAGATGCCTTGGTGGTCAGGTAGGTGGGTTAAAGTGGCAGTGGGTTGGGGGTGGGGTGGGGGTGGGTGGGGTGGAGTTAGGTGGGGCAGGGGTGGGGTTGGGGTGGGGCTAATGTCTGTAGCAGGCCTCAGATGCTATCTGATGACATTCTTAGCATTCGGTTGGTGTGGGACCGTGAAAGGAAGCCTGGTTTCTGGTTGAGCTAAGGTTTAAACCTCCCATTCCCCCCACTCCCACTCCCGGCAAACCCAGTAGGGGGTCCCCAGCAGGGGACAACTGTACAAGGGATGGAAGGCATTTGCCATGCTCCTAGAAACCAGGCTCCTGACACGAGACCGCAGCTCTCCATAGGTCTGTGACTACTGGTTACATAGCCTCAAACCCCTCCACAGGTAGAGGCATGGACACGTAGCCTCAAGACAACCCCGTGTTAATCCATGTTAATGAGGCACCTAGAGGCTAAGCCACTCCCCTTCCCAGCCACTATTTCAACCTCACCCCTCCCTGAGGCCGCAGGGTTATGGATTCACTCATGCCACTCTCCGCCATGACAATAAACGCCCTGACACCCTGGACTGTCTCTCTTCATCGGAGTCCACCGTGGGGAACAATGGAACAGGCCTTCGTCTAAAGAGCCATGTCTAGTCTCCCGCAGAAGGCCGCCCAGTGCTCCCAGCCACGGCTGCTACCAAACCAAACCAAGTGAGCTAGCCAGAGACAAGCCACAGACTCCGGGTCCCCTCGGGACCTCACTATGCTCCTCCCTGCCTTCTCCCCCTTGGCCCAAGCTAGATCTAGCTGTGGGCCCTCACTTTGTTCTCAGCTCTTCTGCGGCATCCAGCAACGCCTGGGATGCCCAGGAGTGTGGGAACCCGACAGAGCCAGCTCTAGCAGTCACCGGGATCACAGGCCGTGCTACCCCACCCCCGGGCAGTGTTCCTGCTGTTTCTTACAGCCCGACACCTGCCCGGTGGTGCTGTGGGGTGAGCACAGTCAAACTTCCCGTGTCCCGCCTCTC
The DNA here is from genome assembly GCA_028551405.1 of Uromys caudimaculatus. NCBI lineage: Eukaryota > Metazoa > Chordata > Mammalia > Rodentia > Muridae > Uromys > Uromys caudimaculatus. The sequence continues at coordinate 119,018,798 of CM052702.1, forward strand.
TGAGGGGCCCCCGAGTCCGGGGTGGATGCATGGGTTTCACTCCACATCCCACCATTTAATCCAACAGGTTGGTAGAAGCTAGAGGTGTGTTACATTAATAAGGCTTTGCTGGTTCCTCACAAGGATGTTAGCTCAGACATGGAGGTGGGTAAGGAATGACTATTAAAAGGGGGCTACAGATACACTGTGATCAGACTCTTGACCTGCAACATTCCAACCTCTCCACAATCACTGAGTCAGTCAGTCAGCCTGGAAACTTTGGTTCAGGTAGGGATGAGCTTGAACTCTGGACGCTCGACCTTCCTGGGGTGGGACTACAGGCAGGAGCCATCACACCCTGCTGTGACCTGTAAAGCCCAGCCAACTCCAATTCCAGGAGGAAACCAAGCTCCGACCCCAGCACCAGCCGGTGAGGCTGCAACAGCCAGGGTTGAGGTACATGGAGATAACCCAAGATATCCTTCGGAAAATAGATAACCTAGCCATCCTGTTTGTCAGGTGGTTTTGCCTCCCCAGACGCCCTGTGTTTGGTTCCTGCAGATTACGCCAGAAATCCAGTTTTTAAAATATTAACTTGCTTTTTTTTTTTGGTTTTTTTCGAGACAGGGAGGGTTAAATATTAACTTGCTGATCCATATGGAAATTCCCCAAGCTTGCTGTAACCATAATAAATACCCTGCACCCCTAGACTTGAGGCTGCCACTTCTGACCTGCTGCGATGATGACGATGGTGATGGTGATGGTGATGGTGATGATGATGCTGCTGATAGCTCTGCTGCAGGTGATGATGATGGTAAGAGTCCTTGCTCATGAGCTTGTAATAAAGATCCTTGTGTGTTTGCATCAGAAATGGCTCCTTGGTGGTCTTTAGGGTCCCTGTGACTTGGGTATAACAAGACCCCTGTCTGGGGCTACTCTTCTTCCCTTCCCCTCAGTATCCTACAAGCCTCCCGTCTTAGAGCATGAAATAAGCCACTGCTGTGGTCCCCTGCTCCTGATTTCCCATAGCCCTTTGCAAGATCCTGTGGTCAGACTGTACCTCATTTCCGATTCCCTGAAGGTTCGGCTCTGGACAAGTCTTAATTAATATCTTTGTTCCTGAACTCTAGGAACGGCCCGGCTTAGAGTAAGAGCTCAATAAATATTTGTTGAATTAATGAAAATGTCCATGGAAGATGACAAGACTTCCGCGCACTGTTTGTTCTTTAACGGAAGACAGAGACACCAGCCATAACGACGAAACTCCAGTGCTGGCATTTCAAGCATCAACAAGCTGGGGACAAATGCTTATGAGCCCTGTGTTGTTTAGTGTCTGGGAGGAAATGGCTGTCTTGACAAGGTGGGACTTTCCTGAGGCAGGAGGGTGGCGAATTTCTGGAGGCACTCCTGTTCTACTGCTGTGAAGAGACGCCAGACCAAGGCAACTCTTACAAAAGGAAGGGATAGGTTATTTCTCCATTGCCGGTAAAATGAGCGAATTCAAGCCAGATTAGAATATATTAAAGGCAGGTTTATTGGGAAGCTGCTCTCGGGCAGGTGAGTTTACTGGGCCCAAGGAGGGAGGCCACGGAAGTCGATTTGGGGGAGAGAGGTGGTGGTGGGGAATAGAGAGGGCATCTGGAGGTAGGGGGGGGCGTCTGGAGTATATAGGGAGGACCCTTTGGGGGAAGGGCAGCCCAGCCCCTGGGCTGCAAAGTTCAGGATTGGGGGTAGGGTATGCTAGGTAGGACTGAGGGATGCTGGGAGAGTCTAGAGGCCAGGTATGCTTTGATATGTAAAATATGCACCTCAGTCCCTTGTTCCTGGTCTGAAACCAAAGAGAATGCATTTAACTGGGGGTTTACTTAACAGAGGATTAGTGCATTATCCTGATGGTAAAAAAGAGAGAAGCAGTAGCTGAGAGCTTTACATCTTGATCAGCAGGCAGAGAGCAGAGAGAGACACGGGGCCTGGCATGAGCGTTTAAAACATCTAAGCCCCACCCTCAGTGACACACTTCCTCCAACATGCCCACACCTACCAGTCCTTTCCAAATAGTTCACCAACTGGGGACTAAATATATGAGCCTATGGGGGGGCACTCTCCTTCAAATCACCACAGGCATCAAGATTACGATATGAATCAGGCTGTGGGCCTGCGACCCCTGTTCCCATGGCAGGGGATGACTAGAAATGCCTCAAACCATAGGCTACCTGTAATAAGACAGCACACCTGAGGAAAACCACCTTCAAGGCTGAGGAGAGAGCTCAGCAGGTAAGGTAGCACGAAGAACCCACAGGAAAGCTGGGTGTGGGCAGTGGTATATGAGATGACAGAGACAGGTGGATCCTGAGGGTTTGTTGCCCAGCTAGTCAAAATGGCAGACTCCAGGTTCAGTGAGAAGCTCTGTGTCAAACCATAAGGTAGAGAGAGATAGAGGAAGGCATTTGATATCTGCCTCTGACTGCTACACCTGCAAGCACGGGCGAGTGCACCCTCATTCACGCGTGTAAACACATCTGCCGATGATGGAGAAGAGCTGGGACCATGTAGGTGATGGAGACTCTCATTGATCCAGGGCCTTCAAGCTTTAGGCCTTGAGAAGTCAGCTCGGGAACTTTGAGATATTCCACCACTGTCCCCTGCCCCCTCTGAGCACATGGGCATCTTTCCCCTCCTGGAAGAAACAGGTTCACGTAGGCTGGAAGGGAGGGGCTGATAAAGCCCCTGCTACCTCATTCCCTAAAGATCAATCAGTTTAAAAGTCACACTGTGAGTTCGAGGCCAGCCTGGTCTACAGATGAGTTCCAGGACAGCCAGGGCTACACAGAGAAACCCTGTCTCGAAAAAACAAAAAAAACAAAACAAAAAAAAAAAAGTCACACTGTTCTGCCAATTACATTGTGCCTAATGGCTGCTGCTCTAAAATACATATATAAGGTCCCTGAACAGGCGCCGTGTGGTCGCTCTCCTGTCTTGGTATGTACAGCGACCTCAGCATGCTGAATTAATAAATTCCTCTTGCATTTTGCATCAATCCCTGACTCCATGTGTTCAGTCAGAGGGTCTCGGGTAAGTTAAGGCTCTCTAGAGTCTTACAGCCTCTCCCACATCTCTGGCCCACTGCCATTCACGAAGCTGCCTTTCTGTGTCTTAATGAGCTGTCTCTTTTCTGTCGCTATTCACAAGCCTCTCAGAGATCCAATGATTTGTTTTGGGACACAAGAATCTGAAAATCTTAGCAGGTGCATTAGAGACTCTGATCCGCACGGACAGCATTCCACTCCTGGCTTTCCAGGGAGGGAAACCAAGAAAGTGGTCTCCTGACCAACATTCTGTGTCATGGAACCCAGTGTGTCTCCCCTTAGAGCTTCTGCTGGGCAGAAACTTTCCCAGCCCTGTGCAATCTCCGTGTGCTGGCTCCAGTTGGCAATAGGATCCTTTGTCATCCATGGTGAGACTCTGACCTTTTTCCCTCCATCACCTCAGGCCTCAGATGCTGCAATATCTCAGCCTCAGCGGACAGCCCAGCTTTGCTAGTGTCCCTGATATACTTGAAGCTGCTGTATGCAACTCAGACATTTCAAATAAATTCCACTGGCGGCCTGGCTGCTTCCTTCCCCTGACTGGGGCCAATCCTAAAGCCCCACGCCTTCCCTGACCCTCTGCTCTGGTGCCCCTCTGTTACTAAGGCAACTGAACCTCTCTTTCATGGGTTCTTAGTCTTGTTAATAAAAGAATTGAAAAGTGGACCAGGCAGGAAGCTTGAGGACAATTTTATTATAAATTGAGGAAAAACAGCCAGGCAGGAGAGCTGTGTCTGGCTGCTGTCCAGAGAAGCCAGATGAAGAGGAAGTGAGAAAGCCATGCCATTTGTAAGAAGCCACACGGTGGATGTGGGTGGGAGAAGAGAGGGTTGGTTTCAGAGAGAGCCCAGAGCATCGTGGGCAATACACCCAGGCTTTGGCCAGTGTCTAAAAGAAAAAGAGATAAAAAGAAGAAAAATGAAAAGTCACACTTTTCTCAAATCAGAAAAGTAGGAAGCTCAGCAGAGTCACGTGGAAGGCGTTCCTCAAACAGCTGCAACAAGGGAGGGCTTCTGGGATAGACAAGCTGGGCATCTCAGTAAGGGGCTAAGAATCCTCCTCTTTCCTTAGCGCCTCTAGGTGAATCAGATTTCCTGGTGGTGGTGACGGTGGGGAGGGGTTGGAATCCTGGACATGTGACCAACATGCCCAGTTACATCAACTCTTAAGAAAAGAGACTGTATATATATGATATATATATTGATATATATGATATATATACACACATATATATTGACATATATACATATATATCAATATATGTGTGTGTGTGATATGTGATATGTATCACATAACACACAACATATAACATATCAAATTTATAATATATAATTTATAATATACAACATGCAATTTTTTTAAAGTCTTAAGTTTCATTTATTTTTATTTATGTGTTTGTGTGTTATGCCTGCTTGTCTGTGTGTCCAGAAGTGGGGAGGCCCTGGATTTCCTGGGTTCAGCCTCAGTCTTACGCCAGGAAGACCTGTATGTATTCTTTTTAAAAGGTGTTTTTAAAATCTTTTTTATTAGTGTGTGTGTGTGTGTGTGTGTGTGTGTGTGCGCGTGCCCATGCACATGAGGAGGTCAGAGTACAACTTTGAGAGTCAGGTTTCTCCTCCCACTGTGGATTCTGAGAGCCAAATTCAAGGAGCCAGGCTTTTCCAAAAAACGCTTTACCTGCCAGCCATCTCAATATGGTTCCCCTCCTAAGAATTGGACTCAAGAACACTGAGCGTTAGGGGGAAGCTTCCAGAAGTAATTTTCCTGTTTAGGGCTCAGGTGAATATCTACCCTTACAAGACAAAGTAGACCAGACACACTCCGCTTCCCAGAGCACCCAAGTCTGAAACATCCTAGGAGTGACTGCCTTCACAGACAGATCCACTTCCCACTTCAGAGAAGCACAAGCCGGTTGCGCCTAATCACCCCTTGGCCGCATTTGAATGCTCAGCAAATCTCAAGTCACACACGACTGCTTTTTAAGAGCCCTATCTTCTCAAGAGTGCATGACTTTTCCAGATTCATCTCTCTTAACAGACCTGCCTCAAGAATGAACAAAAGATGCTCTCATTTAAAAAAACAAGGACAAAGGAAAAGGCTGTCGGCTAGGAGAGAGGAGCTGGGCTCTCAGTGCCAGCAGCCTCAAAGCTACAGTCTCATTTTGGCAAATGGCTCTCTCCACTTTTCTGTTCCTAAAACGCAGAGGGTGGGGAGGTGCCTTGTGGTATTCCAGCATCTGCCGTGTGAAAGAAAACGGGTTTTGCAGCAGAGTCACAAGATAAGAGGACAATTATAGACACAGAGAATCTATTTCCACAGACAAAACCTCATGAAGCTGAGGGTAAGGAGCAGGGCCAGGGACTTTGGGGATCCGCACGGGGAACCCTGGAGGAGTACCCCAAGGGAACGACACTGATGGAGCAGTAGCAACTTCTGGTGGTCCTGCACACCATCCGAAAGACCCCTCAGATGTCACCCCTGCCTGGGATGCAGGACACCCTCTGTCCTATGTGGGTACTGCACAAGGAAGTCCTTGGTGGGACTCCATTTTGCAGACAAGGAAATCAAGGCTCAATCAAAGGGAGGGACTTGCTCAGGTCCCATTGCTAGAGACCAGACCTCTAATTGCTGAGCTGTCCAGGTTTAGGATGATGGGGGGAGGGGTCCTACACTGGGCATACTCTGTATTTCTGGTTCTTTGGCATCTCCGCTGTAGTCCTGAGAGGCAACCTTCTTACTCAGCCCCAGGTTTCAGAGGATGAGGAAGTTGGCCAGGCAAGATTCCCGTGAGCAGGGCAGGTTCAGTTTCACTCAGCTATGGGAGAGCAGTCCCTGGGGTGTGGCACCACTAGCTTTGCCTCCTTCTGACCCCATCCAGTCCTTGAGCACTGCCCCACCCTGATGCTACTGCCTAGAAAGAGCTGCTTCCCAGCTGCCTGCTGAGCTGGCCCCTCATGCCATCGCTGTGAGGTATCTTTGCCCAGCCAGAGATGGAGTCTCTGTCACTGTGTTGACAGAGAAAGGGCTGATAACACTCGTTGGTTCCCACCAGGGAGAAGAAAAAGACATGAGAAGAATTCCCGGGCAGGAAGCAGAGGCTCTGTCACTGGTGCCTTTCAGGACAGGGACCTCACTGCTGGACCTGGGCTGTGACAATCAAAAGTGTGTTGCCCTGGTGAGGGACAGGGTTTTAGACAGAGCTACCTGACACTTAGCCAGCTTAGTTCCTGGCTGGCTGTGTGAATTTTGACAGAACTTCTCTAAACCTCCATCCTGCTGTGAGGTTATGGAGCTGGGCTATTTCTGGAGCCTTGCTGGCCCCAATTCTCCCTGAGTCCCTCACTTTTGACTAGGTGTTCTATTTCATTTTCACAGTCTAGGATGATCAGGGTCCAGGCAGTCAGAGGCTCCTAGGAGCTGGGTTCCTTCCAGGGATGCCAGCTTAGCTCCCATCCCAGCAGGAGGCACCATGCTCCCTACTCATAACCTTGTTCCAAGTCTTTGCTCTAAAGCTTTGGAGTCTTGGAGCCGGCAGTATGTTCTCCAGCTCTCTGTAGCGGTGACCCTTGGACCTGAGCCTCACCTGGCTGACCCAGCTACAGTGGCCCCTTGACGCCCACCCTAAGTTCTGTCCTCCCCACTCTATCCCACACCCCGACTCCAGCACCAGCTGTCAGCTCGGCTTCTGCAGGACAAATCTGATTATTCCTACTTCAGATAGTGTGGGAAATGAAAATCTAAACCCAGCGTCTACCCTGGAAGGCACCTGAGGCCCAAATCTGTTCCCCTTCATCAGCAGGGCCAGACACCCACCTCTTGGGTCTTGCCACATGAAGGGAACCCAGACTCTGCTTTGGCTGTCTTCAAATTGTTCTTTCCCAGGCTGTTTCCTCCTTTCTCTCCTCAGCCTCCAGCTGCCCACCGCTGAGCTCTCTCTCTAATGCATCCTTTTGTGAGACTGCAAATTGCTTTCAGTTCCAGCGAAGTAGTTCTGGGGCTCTGCATAAAGTCAGATCCTCAGGCCTGGGGGACTGGCTTGTCACAGGCTGATCCCTTCTTCACAGCCAGGCACAAGCCATTGTTGAGACACAAAGGAGATGGGAAGGCACCTTGAGTGTGACAGAAAGGTCCCTCCCTATGACTGCAGATGCACCACAGGGCACAAGCCAGCCAGGGAGGCCCTTCGCGGGCATGTGTGTCTGTGTGTGTCTGTGCGCATGTGCACTGTCTGGCAAGGTCTCTACACTCACCTTGGAAGAAGAAGCCACATGCTCATTGTGATAACCCGATTGAAGCCCATGGTCACTGAGCCCTTCCTTCGGGCTGGGCAGAACTAAGCAATTCAGTTCCTTAGACCTCAGAGGAACTGAGGAAGTGAGAGGGTCTCGTTGCAGTCCTCCTCTGCAGGCAGCCCTGAGGCTTACAGAAGGCTCCAACTGTGCACCTTTAAAGTATGGAGTAGGTGAGGCCAGCGTGTGTAGGGCCTGCCCCAGTGTGCAGCTGAATGTCTCCACAGTAACAAGCCTGGCCACCGACATTGAGGGACACACTCCCACATCACTGGTAACGCCCTCCTGAACACTGGTGATCAGTAGTGACATGGCGTGTGGACCTCTGTGACCAGACACTCCTGCTCCCCAGGATGCCTGAGTCAGCCTGGCCAGGCATGTAACACACAGAATCTAAATAAATAACTTCCAAAGAGACAGCCTGATTCCATTTGTTGAATGCCTTGCATTATGGGAGAAGAGAGGATTTTCTTTCAGGGGACAGATGCTAAGGGTAAGGGACAAGGGAGAAGTGACAATAAGGTAGAAGATATATGTATATCCGAGGTGCTTTCCTCTACCTCAGGGTGTAGCGCCCAGGTTCAAAGAGAGAAGGGTAGAGGCCACAAGCATAGGGAGGCTGAGCCCCCAAGCAGCAGAGACATGTTCTCATTTCAGCACAGACACAGTGAAGAACTTGCAGGCCCCACTGGACAGCAAGCCATACCTCAGCCCTTAGCAGAGGCATAGGATCCAAGATCTCATCCAATCTGTAGGGGGACAAAGTCCATGGGGAGGGCAGAGTGGGCAACTGAGTGAAGACAGAGTCTTGAGCATGTGCTCGCCCACTGTGGGCCCTTAGAAGGAAGTGGGAACCTGAGAATGGGCTTGCCCACTGTGGGCCCCCAGAAGAGAGCAGGAACTGCAGCTGGAGAGAGGCTCATAGGTCCCTGGTGAGTGTACAAAAGATGGATTTTATCATGATTTGCATGCGTGCATACCATGTACACTGGTACCTCCTCTGGTGCCTCCAAACCCTTCATGGATCCCCTTCCCCAGCTGCAAGAAAGAAATCCTGGTCCATTTTCAATATGAGGTGTGCTTGGGTGTGAGAGTCACACATGAGCGGGGTTGCTATCCCCCCTTCCTTCTCGCTGGGTGCTGGTACTCACTTTTCTCAGAACTCGGAGGGATGGAAGATTGGGACCAGATGCTCTGAGGCCAAGTGACCTAGGACTCAGGATGTTTCCTTGAGAGGGCTTTGCATGCAGAAGGAACAGGATGGAGAGACTGGAGGGGCTATGCTAGAAGAACTTGGAGATTGTACCTCTCTGAGTACCAGAGCTTGTGGGAAACAAGGGCAGGATTTCTCACCATCTGGGACTTTAAAAAGCGCCGTCTTGTGCCAAATGGCCAGCCAGCTACTTTGTTCTTTTCTCTGCTTGTCCTCTATTCTGCAGCCTTGAATACTGAAACATTTCTACAGTCACCAGACCTTCGAATTTGTTATTGTGGAGAGCGGGTTTTGTGTCTCCTGCCTCCAGTCTCAACGCTTCTGCTTCTTGCCATATAAATTTATAGAAATCCCTTCCTCGCTTGAGGGAAAACGTGATCTGTCTTTCCTGACTCTCCCATTGCTCGCTCTCGTCCCTGATTCTTCTCTACCTTCAGGTCACCTCACCTTCCAGCAGAGCCCCCCTTCCACTTGGTCATACACACGTCTGTATTGTTGAAAGCCAGAACTCAAGTGTGAGGAAAAGCACATGGTATTTGTCTTAAACAACTCTCCACGCCTCCAACCCCCAGCCACCCAGTTGCCCCACCCCTATTCCCCACTCCTGGGAGGTCAGAGGCTTCTGTTCTTAGTGTCCCTGCCTCAGCTGCAGTTCTGAGGAAGGCATTTGCAGAGGAGAAGGCTCCCTTCCGAAACTGACTTGGGGCACTGGGATTTCATATTTCTTTTTGATTTTTCTATGCAACAACACATCTCATGCATGCAGCAGCAAGCATTTTTCTTCCTGCCTTTGAGCTTATGAGTCATCTGCAATGGGGTGAGTTCTGCTTTAGGATCTGCTTCTCAGCCCTGTTGGGAACCATAGGGTCTTTGTCCTCGCCATGTGCTGGCTAGTTTTTATGGCAACTGGACAGAGTTAAAGTCACCCGAGAAGAGGGACCCTCAATTAAGAAAATGCTCTCATATGATTGGAGTGTAGGCAGGCAAGCTTGCAGGGCTGCAGACCTTACTAATGTTGCAACCTTTTAATACAGTTCCTCATGCTGTGGTGACTCCCCAACCATAAAATTATTTCATTGCTACTTTGTAGCTGTAATTTTGCTACTGTTATGAACCGTAATGTAATGATATGCAGGATCACTGATAGGGCACCACTCTGAAACAGTTGCTCCACCCCTCACAAAGGGGTCATGACCCACAGGTTGAAAATTACGTTAGTGATAGATGGGGGAGGGCCCAGCCCATTGTGGGTGGGGCCATCCCTGAGCGGGTGGTCCTGGGTTCTATAAAAAAGCAGGCTGAGCAAACCATGAGCTAGTAAGCAGCCCCCCTCCATGGCCTCTGCATCAGCTCCAGGTTCCTGCCCTGCTTTTTATGATGTGAAAGAGTATATGCCTTTCATGCACAAACTGGTTTTGGTCATGCTTTTAATCACAGCAATAGAAACCCTAGTTAAGATGTCCAGTCATGGTGGAGAGGGGGAGTGTGGTTTTAGCCTGGCACTGGTGACATCATTTCTGCCATCTTTGCACTGTTCCAGCAGGAGCAGGGCAGAGGGAGGCATCAACATTAGCCAACGGAGGGAAAGACTTGACCCCGCCCCCATCATCCTCCCCCCACCTGTCAGGGCCACAGACTCAGCCCCCTCTTGAAGAATCAGAACGCCTCTTTGGGAGGGGCAGAGATCCCTATGATCCCTAAATCTTTCCATATTACTTAAATAGCCTGAGCCCCTGCCCTGTGGCTGGGGGATGGCCACGGGTTTCCCTGCTACCTTAATTAAGATTTTACTGCTGTGAAGAGAAACCATGACCAAGGCAGCTCTTATAAGGACACCATTGTTGTTGTTATTGTTGTTTTAAAGATTTATTTATTTATTTTATGTATATGAGTACACTGTAGTTGTTCTCAGACACACCAGAAGAGGGCATCGGATCCCATTACAGATGGTTGTGAGCCACCATGTGGGTGCTGGGAATTGAACTCAGGACCTCTGGAAGAGCAGTCAGTGTTCTTAACTGCTGAGCCATCTCTCTAACCCCTCTAAGGACAACATTTAATTGGGACTGGCTTACAGGTTCAGAGGTTCAGAGGTTCAGTCCATTATCATCAAGGCAGGAGCATGGCAGCATCCAGGCAGGCATGGTGCAGGAGGAGCTGAGAGTTCTACATCTTCATCTGAAGGCTGCTAGAAGAGGACTGACTTCCAGGCAGCTAGGATGAGGGTCTTAAAGCCCACGCCCACAGTGACACACCTCCTCCAACAAGGCCACACCTCCAAATAGTGCCACTCCTTGGGCCAAGCATACAAACCATCACACCTGCCATTGTGCTTCCTGAGGGTTTGCATCTGGTTGCATCCTCACGCCTTGGCTGTTTGACTCTGGGAGTTTCTCCCACTTCCTTCTGGTCTGTGCTCTCTTCCCAGTTCATGTAGCCGGAAGCTTCTCTTCCGCGGTGGCTAATTCTGACTGCCAGTTTCATTGGATTAAAAACACCTAGGGTGTTAACGAGGCACACCTTTGGGTGTGTCTGTAAGGGAGTTTTTGACTGGGAAGGGAAGGCTCAGCAGTTAAAATTGAGCAGCAGTACCATCCCATGTGCTGGGGCCCTAAACTCAATAAAAAGAAGAAAAGAAGCCCCACCCCCCACCCCCCAGCCTGGGAACTCCTTTGTATTTCCTGATTGGCATCTTGGACCAAGCCACTCCCACTGCTGGGTATTCCTGCTAAGAAGGACTGGATTCCTCTGACTTGTGAGCCACAGCAATCCTGTCCTCTTGAGTTCCTTGAGTCATTCAGGTTCTTTGTCACACAGCCTTCAGTAGAGCAGCTAACACAACTTGCAAGCCTGGCTATCGCACCCCCTCCCGTGCTTAGCCATGGCTGCCTACTGTGTTTCTACATTTTTTTGGTGTTACAAGAAGCTGCTGAATTCTTTGTAGTCTCTTTCCAACTGTGATGGAATTCTCTCCCCATCCTGGCTGGTGAGCTCCAGAGGCTCTTAGGAAATTATGCAGCGCTGTGTCCTCCAATGGAGCAAGCCCTCAGGCATGGCGGAGGGTTCTCTCCATTCTATGGCTCATTTCAGCATGAGAAAGGTGTGTCAAGGGACCCGATCTTTCTCAGAGTTTTTCTTAGATGTTTGCTCTCTCCACCTGCCCAAGGTAGGTGGAGGGCTCTATATTTGGTTCAGGGTGGCTGTGCCTGTTAACTGAGGAAACCCGTGGCAGGGCCCTGGCGTGACCAGAACCCATCAGTGTTGGGCCTCATTTCCTCTGGAGAGTAGAGAGTCCCCTCACCTTAGGTCAGTCTATAAGTAGTACTGTACATCTTTTGAGCACCCAGGGGCCACTACTCTTGGAAGCAGGGATAAATGAGACCGGGTGAGGTTAAGGGCAACCACAATATATCAAATCCCTCAACTTACTGCCTCCCACCTCTGACTGCCCATGGTTACTTTCATGGGGTGTCTGCTGATCCTGAATTGGGGAGGGATGGTGACCGTGACCACTGGCTATACCTTAGGTTTCTCCTGGGTGGCTGAGATGGATCCAGAATACAGCGTGTGGCTTCTGGGCTCCAGGTGTGCACTCTCTTCCAGGCGCTTGTCCTTGGTCATCTCCCTTGGCTCTTTGACAGCACAACAAAGGGTCCTGGGAGAGGTCCATGCTTTCAGACCCCTTTATAGAGCCTCCTGCCCACCTGCTATGGCCCCCAATGCAGCTGCCCATCTACTCCAGGCCTCTCTGTGGAGTGGGGAGTGACTTCCTTGGAGAAGTGGAGTGAGGCAGCTGTGTGGGGAAAGAAACAGTGGACCTGGGTCAGAGTCTGTCCCTGTTGCTGTGACTTAGGGCCTCAGTTTTCCACTGTGACGTAGTTACAGTCCTAACTCCCTTGCAGATCTATTAGCAGAACCAGGCAGACCTTAGAAATCCAAGTCTCATTTCTGCCCCAGAGGTCAGTGTGTAAAGTCAGCCCCAGAAACACACACACACACACACACACACACACACACACACACACACACACACACACACACACATCTAAAAATATATGCACACATGTATACATCTATACACAAACCTATATATACATGCATGTATACATATATGTATATATATATATATTTACACACACCTACATGAACATATGAGTAAAAAAAACACTCATGTACACATGCACACATCTACACACGGGGTACACACATAAACAATTACATATATCCACACACCTACACACAATGCACACACCTACATGCATCAAATAAACATGTATACATATCTATATGTACATGCACGCACACATGTTAACACACAAACATGTACACACACAAGACACACATCTACATATGAATACACATGTATGCACACATCTATATACATCTATATATGTATACGCAAACATGCACATACTGACACACACACATGTACACACATATTTATCTGTAGGCACACACATTTATACATACTCGCACATATATCTATAAAAGACACCTACCCCATATCTAGACACACAAATCTACATACAGTCTCCTTGAGACTCAATAGCATGTCAGACCTTCTGGATCTGTGACCCCTTCTTCTGCTGATCTTTCTTTGCAAACTTCCAAGGGCCTCCAAGACCCATGAACAACCGTTGCACCACCATTGGCTGTTTCAAGGTTTTCTGCCTGCCCCTTCCATGGAGAGACCCCATTTGATTTTTCCTAGGACTCAGACCCTGGCTGCAGAAGAGGTGGAATACAACTTCTTTTCTGGAGTTGATCTTGGAAGAGTTACTTTTGCCCAAGCAATCTCTGCACCAAAGAAAATCTGCATCCAATCGCCTAAGAGGTTAACGTCACCTGCTATTTAATCTTTCTTTAGATTTATAGCACCTAAGATATCTGGTGACCTTTGGCTAACAACAGACGTGCAACACTCTCCCCTTTTCTAGCACTGTGCCTCAACTCACACACAGCTTGTAATTGCTGTGAGGTTCAATTTGCAGGAAAGGAACGTTTGTCTAAAGAATTGCATGAGCCGGCACAGGGAAGTCAAGGTCAGTTGAAATTTCTGACCAGAGGAAGAAAAAAAGAGGTGACAGGAACCTTGGGTAACAAAAATACCTCAATCGTTGTTCTGGTTGGTTTAAACTGTCAACTCGACACAACCCAGAGTCACACGAGAAGAGTCTTAATGGGGAATTATCTAGATCAGGTTGGCCTGTAGGCATGTCTGTGGGGGATTATTAATAAATAATAGAAGACTCAGATCACCGTAGGTAACACTATTCTCCACTAAGGGATCCCTGAACGGAAAGCAAGCCGAGACCAATCAAGCAGGGATCCACCCATTTCTCCCCTCTCTGCTCTTGACCACGGTGGATGCACACTTTAATTTCCTGCCTTGACTTCCCCCAAATAATGGGCTAAACCCCAGAATTGTGAGCCAAAGAAACCCTTTCTTCCCCAAGCAGCTTGCTGTCTGGCGATTGTCACAGCAATAAAAATTAAACCAGGACATTTACCATGGAGCCTTCTTGCCCATTGCCACATGGTGCCTTCTTCACCACCCCCAAAAGCCCATTTGTGGCCAAAACTGGAATAAACCTGATTTGCCTCCCAGCTCTCATGAATATCGGCTTCAAGTGGTGAGCAGACATCTCTCTCTACTTAAACGTAAAGAAAATGATGACTGTGTAACAAGTCTAAGTCCTTCTGGGCTTCGGGGGGATACATGTAAACAGGTATTGAAGAAAGCAGGGTGGCCTATGCCACCATCTCCCTATCATGGTGGCGCGTTGGGAGCTTCGAGTGCTTCCCTTCCAATTATTCATTGAATAAAGAATGGGTTCGAACCACAAGCTTTTTGAAGGCAGAGACCAGCTGAAAGAACAGAAAACAAGAAACACATTTTGAGGTAAAACTCAGCTTTCTACCATAAAATGAGGCTGTGATTTCTAACATCCTCCTGTCAAATGGCTAATTGGTGTGTGATAAGTTCCCACAACGCGCCCTAGGGCTTCCACTTGGCTATGGTACCCCAGTCATAAGTTAGACTTGTTCCTGCTGGTGCCACTTTGTAGAAGGCAAGGTATCTTTTCCCATCTCAACCTTTCACCCTCTGTCCATGACTGAAGAAGGGTCTAGAAGGTGGATCCCTGCCAGGCTGAGACTAAAACATGATCTCACAACATCTATAAGCCATGCTTGCGGAAGTTCCAGCACCTTCCAGGCTGGAGTCCCAGGGCGCTGGCAGACATGAGGCCTCTGCATCTCCAGCTGGGGTTGCTCACTGCCGCTCTTTCCTGCTGCTCTGGGGGTGATAATTGTCAGGGTTCATTTGAGCTGCAGGACTCCATACCTTAGGACAGTTCTGGTGGCAGCTGTGGGGTGCTGCTCCCCAGAAAGCAAATGGAATTACCCCCTCCACATTTGATCTGGCAGTTGGGCCCTGCGTTGTCTCGGGCTTACTGAATCTAATAACAGATCCATCTTGGTCAGATGAGCTCTGAGGAGGCCAACAGTATGCTTTCCAGGAAGCTTCAGGAATTGCCTCTGATGAAAGCCACCTCAAGTTAGAGTGATCCTAGGCTGTGCCAGCTACACGGTGAGCACCCCTTCCCCCACACACCCTGGTGCTCAGAAGAACCTGCCCTTCCCTCCTCTCTATAGCTCTCCCAGCCACTGTTCTTCAGACAGAGCAAAACCTAGGCTAGAATTTTGGATAACAAGTGACTGATGAATAAATACAGACATATTATTTCATGACTATGTCCCTGGGAGCAATCACTGTTTTAGCTGGGCTCCTTTCTGTCATAAGGCAGCAAAGGGAACTTACCAGGTCATGGAACTGGGAGGGTCATGGGGGTCGGAGTATGGTGGAGCCAGGTATTCAGAGGGAGTGTTCCTTTGGGTCCTGAGCAGGAATGAGTCCTCTAACTCACTCTCATTTGGGTTGTGGCAAGGGTGCCTGATGGCTGGAGAGAAATATCCCAGAGTACCCCAGGCCCCACTGTCCTCTGATCCCCAGGCCTGCTCACCTCAGCCCCACTCACTCCCCACTCAGGTCTGTCCAGAGGCCCCTACAGAAGGCCATCCACACTCCTTTCCATGGCTCTCTCCAGCCTGTTCACTCCTCATGATACACCTTCTGCTTTGACATGTGACAGTGGCTGCAGGGACCTTGGTTACCCTTGCAGAACAGTGTCTCTGGAGGGTGGAGTGGCCACTGTCACTGACTGCATTCAGTGTCCCTGTCCTAGCTTCTCTGGGTGTCTAAAGAGAGCTGGTGAGACCATTCCCACTCCCCACCCCCTGGCTATGTGACCTCAGATCACCCTCTCTGTGGTTGGGTTTTCCCACTACACATGGGACTAGTCTTCCTCCCCAGTTCCAGCATACACAGTCTCTGAGCAGCATGGTGACATAGGAATGTGAAACCAGGCTGGTAGGAGTCTAGCTACTCCACTCAGGGTCTCTTTCCTGCTCACGACTCTGCCTTTGGTCTCCTGGCTCCTAATGCCTCCTGGGAAGGTGGCCCTGGAGAGGAAATACCAGCTGTCCCTGCTGTCATACTGAATACAGGCTCCCAGCCTGGCCCCACTTCCTCTGTCACCAATCACCTCCCTGGGCACTCACATCTGGCTCCTTCTCACTAATGAGGTGACCTTGGGACTTCAACTGCCCTCTAGTCTTGCCCTTTCTCTTTCCCGTCTCTGCCAGAGGAAGATGGGAATCCAGTGATCCTCAGCCATAAGAGAAAGTAGCCTTGGGAAGATGGGTCCTCTCTGGGCCTGACTTTGAGCTCTGCCCTCTCTGGGGGACATTTGCATCATAATTAGCACGTAGGATTGCTGGTGGCTGCATGGGGTTTAACCTACAGAGACAGCTGGACTCATATACGTATGAAATAGAATGAATTCCATTTT
Source organism: Uromys caudimaculatus (assembly GCA_028551405.1). Taxonomy (NCBI): domain Eukaryota; kingdom Metazoa; phylum Chordata; class Mammalia; order Rodentia; family Muridae; genus Uromys; species Uromys caudimaculatus. The sequence goes on from CM052702.1 coordinate 119,035,278, forward strand.
CAGGATGAAGTCAATACTCTGTAGCCAATTTTTGGTTAGCTCATAGCAGTGAACTGAGGAATATTCAATGGAGTTCAGTGCCCCAGACAGCAGGCACAAAACGGTCCTGCATTTCCCAGCATCCTCTGCGGTTCCTTTGTTGTCATGACCAATGAACTGCGATCAAAGATGTCTTGAATAATTTCCACTAAGATGAGCATGACACCTTCCTCTGCAGTGTTGACCTCTGGGACCACATCCTGGGTGAGGAAGAGACATCTCTTCTGCGTTCACTATTTCTCAGCCCAGCACAGAGGAAGCATGAACAAAAATAGAGACATTAGGCTGGGGATGGGGCTCGGTTGGAAGAGCACTGGCCTAGCATACAAAAACCCTGGGATCCAGCCTGGCCCTGCACAACTGGCTAGGATGGCCCACATCTGTAATGCCAGCACTCTGGAGGCAGAGGCGGGATGATCAGACGTTCAGATCATTGTTGGCTATGTAGAGCATTAGCAAGCCTGGGCTAGATGGGACTCTAAAGCACACACAGGTGACTGTGCACGGCAAATGAAGGGACAGGAGGGAGAATTGCCACATTCATTTCCAACATCTCACTGAGCAGCACCAGGAACCCCCTCATCCAGGCGAGGCCCTCATCCAGGTGAGGCTTGCAGACAGACTCTGTTCCGGGGCTGGCGGCTGGGAAGCCTGGCTTAGAGAGCGCTGTTGTCTCACTGTGGGAGACTTGTGCCTCCAAGTCCATGCAGGGACATTCATGAAAGCCCAGTCCAATTCAGTGAGATCCAGTGGCCTTGTTTTTCTCCTGGTGTAGCATGCGTTTTTGTGTCTGAGAACCCTTGCAGGGCCTCAGTGGCGAAGGGGTCTCTCCCACATTATCCTCCAGCAGCTCCATAGTTCTGTGGTATGTTTCTGTCATTGGAGTGACATACAGAGCATGAGTGGAAGCTCTCCAGGAGTGTTTAGTGAATGAACTGGCATCCTGTCCAGTCCCTGCGGCACTGTGGCCTGATGGCAACTGAGTTTATAATTTCTGCTGAGCCAGGGCCACCATGCTCCTATTTCTTCACTCCCAATGTCACTGTCTTGGTGTCAGATGGGATCATGATTTGCTTTTCTCTCAACAAATACAGCATAAAACTCATCAGGAAAATGAGAATCAACTTATCTACCCCGATTTCTGTTTCTGTTGCTCATTCCTCCCAGCGATCCAAGGATTCTTTCAAACACATACACACACACACACTCACACACACGCTCACATACAATACACACACTCACACACACACACACTCACACACACACTCACACACACATACACACACACTCACACACACACACACTCACACACACACTCACACACATATACACACACTCACACACATACACACACACTCACACACACTCACACACACATACACACACACTCACACACTCACACACATACACACACACTCACACACACACTCACACACACATACACACACACTCTCACACACACACTTACACACACACACACATACACACACTCACACACACACATACACACACACTCACACACACACACACACTTGAAGTTGAAGAACTGTTTTTGCATTAGTCTATTTTTTTATTGCTATCATGAAATACTGTTGGCTAGGTAATTCATGAAGAAATGCTATTAATTTTGGCTCCTGGCTCTGAAGGCTTGGAGTTCAAGATTGGGTGGCTGCATCTGGCAAAGGCCTTGCGCTGTGTCAAAAAATAGTGAACAGTGTCACATGATGGGAGCCAATTATTTGTGGTGGTGAATGGTTACCTACAGAAAGGTCAAACATCAGAGTAAGCTGGCTTTTAAAAAGTGGAGTGTGTGTGAGCAAGTGTGTGTGAGTGTGTGTCTGTGTGTGTCTGTGGGTGAGTGTGTCTGTGTGTGTGTCTGTGAGTGTGAATGAGTATGTCTGCGTGTGAGAGTGTGTCTGTGTCTGTGTGTCTGTGTGTGTCTGTGTATGAGTGTGTCTGTGTGTATGTCTATGTGTAAGTGTGTCTGTGTGTATGTGTCTGTGTGTCTATGTGTGAGTGTATCTGTGAGTGTGAATGAGTATGTCTGTGTGTGAGAGTGTGTCTGTCTATGTGTGTCTGTGTGAGAGTGTGTGTGTCTGTCTGTATGTGAGTGTGTCTGTGTCTGTGTCTGTCTGTCTGTGTGTGAGTGTGTCTGTGTGTGTCTGTGTGTCTGTGTGAGTGTATCTGTGTCTGTGTGTGTCTGTATGTATGACTATGTGTAAGTGTGTCTGTGTGTCTGTGTGTGTGTCTGTGTGTGTGTGTGAGTGTGAGTGTGCCTGTGAGTGAGTGTGTATGTGTGTGTGTGTGTGTGCTGGGGTGTGGCGGGGGTTGGGGCATGTGCATTCCATCGTGTAAGTGGTGGGAGTAGAAGACTGTTCTCTTCTCCAGAGGTGGGATCTGGGAATTGAACTCTGGCTCTTAGACTTGCACAGCAAATGCTTTAATGCTTTTCCAACTGAGCCATCTTGCCAATTGTAAGCTTGCTTCATAGAAGTCTGTTCTCTTAGAAGTAATCCAGATTCAACTCACTTCCAGGAAACCTAAAAGACCTAAAACAGGTCCAGAGAGACCTGACACAATCCCTAGAGAAAGATATGAACCATTGCTCCCAAGATCTGATCGCCTTCCACTGAAGGAGGAAGTTTGTAAGTTTATATGTGGTAGTTTGTTATTATTTAAGGAAAGCCCTGTGTTCTGGCTGGTTTTGTGTGTCTACTTGACCCAAGCTGGAGTTATCACAGAGAAAGGAGCTTCAGTTGAAGAAATGCCTCCATGAGATCCAGCTGTAAGGTATTTTCTCAATTTAGTGATCAAAGTGAGAAGGCCTATCCTACTATGGGTGGTGCCATCCCTGAGCTGATGGGTAAGTTGAACAAGCCATGGGGAACAAGCCAGTGAGCCGCACTCCTCCATGGCCTCTGCACTAGCTCCTGCTTCCAGGTTCCTGCTCCATTTGAGTTCCTGTCCTGATTTCCTTCAGTGGTGAACAGCAATGTGGAAGTGGAAGCTGAATAAACCTTTTCCTTCCCAACTTGCTTTTTAGTCAGGTGTTTTGTCACAGCAATAAAAACCGTAACTAAAACACCCTGATAACTTAATTATTTTTTTAAACAAGTTTTATTTATTTATTTATTCATTCATTCATTCATTCATTCATTCATTCATTCATTTATTTAGTGTGTATGGGTATGGGACACATGCATGTCTGGTGTTCATGGAGGCCAGAAAAGGGTGTCAGATCTCCTGGAGCTGGAGTTACAGGTGGTTGTGAGCCACCATGTGGGTTCTGGGAATTAAGCTTGGGGCTTCTAGAAGAGCAGCCATTGCTCTAACCACTGAGTAATCTCTCCAAGGATCCTTAGAACTCACACAAGAAACTGGGCATGGTGGGTCAACATGGAAAAAGAGGAGAGGAAGAGACATGGACGTGCACATGTGTTGTCTGCATATATGCCTATGTACCACGTTCATGCCTGGTTACTGAACTGCAAAAGTTCTAGGCCAATGAGAGACCACCTTGTATAAAAATGGCAAGGTTCCACACAAAGGCACATACACATGCATACTGCTATATCTACACACTCTCATATCCATACACCCTCATATCCACACACCCTCATGTCATCACAACCTCATGTCCACACACCTCCATATCCACACACCCCCATAACCACACATCCCCATATCCACACACCCTCATATCCACACACCTCATATCCACACACCCCATATCCACACACCTCATATCTACACATCCTCATATCCATGCGCCCTCCTGTCATCACACTGTCATATTCACACATCATCATATCCACACACCTCATATCCACACACATTCATGTCATCACACCCTCATGTCATCACACCCTCATATCCACACACCTCATATCCACACACCTCATATCCACACACCCCTATATCCACACGCCCCCATATCCACACACCTCATACCCACACACCCCCATATCCAGACACCTTATATCTACATATCCTCATATCCATGCACCCTCCTGTCATCACACATCATCATATCCACACACCCTCATATCCACACACCCCATATCCATACACATTCATGTCATCACACCCTCATGTCATCACACCCTCATGTCATCACACCCTCATATCCACACACCCTCATATTCACACGCCCCCATATCTACACACCTCATATCCACACACCCTCATATCCACACACCAATGTTTGTGGTTTCTGGGTGGTTGCTCTCAGGATTGTTTTCCTTAGTTTAAAAAACTGTTGAGCATGTGTCTTGCATGGCTTTTAAAATGTTTATAATTTGTGTTTCTGCTCTATATTTTAGAGCTATAGATTTGTGCTTTTCACTAAATCTGGAGCCTTGCCAGCTACCATGCCTCCAACACTTTTACAGCCTGATTCTCTTCCCCATTTCCTCCTTCTGAAAATGTCAGTGTTGAATTGTTCCTATTTTTTTGTCATATATTTTTAAATATGAGCTCTCATGTAGAACAGGCTGGCTCTATACTTGCTCTGTAGTGAAGGACTGAGACAAGGCTAGACACTGCAGATGTTCTTCCATCTTGTAATCTTGCTGAGGCCATTTTAGGTTTGACTAGAATTTGATCTCCACAATGGGAAGCCCCATGGGAAACTACCCAACTCTATTCTAGGAACCCGAGGTTAAGATACCATAACCAACTTAGCTCAGCTTCTTTTAAACTGCTTGCTTGCACAAACCCTGCAAGTACCCAGTGAGATACTAGAATGTGGGTTTTGCCTTCAAAAATCCATTATTCTGAATATACTTGGGTCCTGAATACTTAGCCTTTGTAGTCCCAGCTGGCTGTAATGAAGACTTTTGGTTGGCTATAGACTGTGTCTGAGTGGTTGTCTGTGCAGGATTCCCTGTAACAGTTTGACCTTTAACTCCTGATCCTCCTGCTTCTACCTCCTGAGAGCTGGGATTACAGGTGTGGGCCACCACACCTGGCTGTGGGGTTTTTCTTATTCTCTCACATGGTCTGAGATTCTTCTGTCAACTCTCTGCTCTCAAAGGTGAATCCTTTGTCCTTAAATGTACTGCTTCTGCTGCATCATCCCCATTCCATGATTCAACAGGTTTGAAACCTTTCTGTTATTGTATGCTTTGGTTCTATAATTTCTTTAGGTCCTTTCTTGTAGCTTCTATCTCTCTTTTCATTTATTTCAAGAAAGTGTGTGATTGAAAGATATTTTACAATGGCCACTTATAGAATCTTGTTCAGTCATCCTGGGATCTGGTTTACCTTGAGGCTTGCTATCAGGTCTGTGTCTTGGATCCTCTCTGATGGTCTTGGTTGCTGGTGTGATGAGTGATTTTCAGTCTTCTGGTCCTTGGTTTCTGTACTACTGCTTATCCATTTGGTGGCTCTATGCAGGAACGAGTCTTAGGCCTTGAAATGTAGCTGGTGTATTTGGATTCAGGCAGATGCTGGGAAGGTCATGACTGCAGTGAGAGGGTCAAGGACAGTGAGTTCTTTGGCTAATGCTGACCCACCTCTTCTGGATAGGAGTCTGCATGTCTGCATGTCTACATTGAGCTCTGTTTTCCTGATCTTACAGCAGGTCCCCACATTGGTCTCAGTGCACAGTTCTGAGATGTGAGACTAAAGAGCAATGCCAATGGCTTGAGTTCCAGAACCCAGTGGACTCCACCCACTTTGCCTCACCCTGACCCCAGCTGCCCAGCCTCACCCTGATGCCTGGTACCCAGCCTCACTCTGACCCCTGGTACCCAGCCTCACCTTGACCCCTGGTGCCTAGCCTCACCCTGACGCCTGGTGCCTAGCCTTACCTTGACCCTTGATGCCCAGCCCCACCTTGTCCCCAGCTACCTATCTCTGACTTCTTGAGAACACTTCTTCCCTGAGTACAGCCCTGCTTTCCAACGACTCTCCAACTCTCCAACCCACCCTGCCCTCTGGAGCTCCTGTGGGTCTGCCCCCTCTCTACCCACGAGATAAACGCATTAGGCTCTGTTCCCTGGGCATTTTGCAGTGAGATGAGGAGTGCCTGCTCTTCAGGCTGTCATAAAGGCTGGCACCATGGAAATCAGGATTAGAAGCCAGACTGGGAATGAGGATGGAGGATGACGGTGGCACCTAGAAGTTCAAAGGAACAGAAACCCCCTGAACAATAAGAGCCGATTTACATAAATCATCCATAGAGACAGCCTGTGAACCTCGGCAAGCCAGCGACCTTCTGGGGGTCAGCTGTGGAGGCTGGGAAGGGCAGAGGATGTGGGGGTGCTATTGTGGGGACTGGGGTGGGCAGCAGGCTAGCTTTGAAAAATGAACTTTTTAAAGGCTGTACCGAATAAAATAGTCTAGATTTAGGCAAACTGGAAAACAGTCTTACAACATGACCCCTCTCTCCAAAATCCAGAAAGTCAGAGGCTTGTCTCAGAGCACAAAGGTGTTCTACAGTAGGCCTTCAACTGAAACACATAGACCTCCCCTCAGCCCCAGCTTTGGTGACAAAAGTAACTGCCAGTGGTCATCAGAGGCTCAGGGTGCATGTGTCAGCAGAACACAAGTGTTTCTTTGCTCTTGTCATTGGCCTTGTGCCATGTGCCCAGTGCAGGGGCTTTGTTCCTCAATCGCCTCAGTGGCAATTTGTATCAATTAACTTGATTTTGCAGGTAGGGGAACTAAGACGCACAGTCACCCCAATGCTTGCTCAGGTCCACCCTGTTGGTCATTGATGAAGCTCGAACAGAACCCAAGACCTGCTTGCCTCCACCAGCAACATCTGCCACTCTCCCAAGTCCGTTGACTAGCTGTGTCTTTGCTATAGGATGCTAGTTCTTAAAAGGCATTGGTGGTGGTGGTGGTGATTGATTAGTGATGTCTGTCTTGGGAATGAAGTGGTGGAAGCAAGTGCCCCACCCAGTTCAGCCATTTTGCTGAAACCTCTCACACACCACATACCAGTCAATGTGAATTATAGGTCAGGACTTCCCGTGAAGCTGGGCACAGGGCTGCTGTGTACATCTACATCCGCTTACAATGACCAGGGCACCTCACCCTCCTTGTAGTGACCAAGCCTGCTCAGTCAGTCAACAGGGTCTTGAGGGAGGGAGGGAGGATGAAAGCAAAAAGACAATTAGACAATACGATAGCCTGACTCCAGCAAGTGCTGAAACAAGTCTATTTTTTTCCCCAAGATGCTTTTATATCATTCTAAGTACATGCAAGGAATGTGGTCAATTCTTAGTCAAGGAACAAACAAGGCATAAACAGAAGTCCCATGGTCACTGTTCCTTGGGACCTACCAAGATGATCAAGATGCAAGGAACACATTCCTCAGCCTACTTCCTCGTCCTAGCCCACTGTAAATATTCTTGCCAATGTCTTGAAGTGCCACCAAGAGCTCTCCACGTTTTAGGCTCTGGTCCTTCGGCTCTCTGGCTCTCTGTGCGACATACCCAGGAGACACCAGGGCCATTTCCTGGGTTGGTGTCAGGAGTATAAGATATCATAGTTGGGACGGTGCTCGGTGTCCGAGTCTAAAGGATGGCTATAGTTTCCCTGCCTTGAAAGCATTAGAAGACAGTGCAGGACGGGAAGGAGCGCAGTGCAGGACGGGAAGGGGCGCAGTGCAGGACGGGAAGGAGCGGGCTGTGCTTGCTTTCATTGTCATTTGAAGAAACTGGCTGCACCTCCATGCAGCAACCAACCTCAAAGGGAAATCTGGGCCGGGATAAACGACACCAAGCCTACAAAGAAATGTCCTTAAGCTTGGATGGCATCCAGGTTGCTTAAAGCTCACCATTCCACATGTGAGTGCTTGGCCAAATACTATTGGCCGGAAGGTGGAGACAAGCCTCCGCAATGACTGTCCCCTCTAAGGCTCCCTTAGCTGGTCTTCCTTTGTGGGAGAGGCTGGCAAAGGGTTATACTCTCCGACTTCTCACCCATGGTGGGCTGACAGCTACTCCCACAGTTAAAAAGCTATCTAATGGAGAAGCACCAGGCCGTAGAAAGACCCAACCATAGGTCCTGTGATGGTGGGTATTAAGATGCCCAGAAAACTGCCTGCCCCCTCCACGTCACTATCACCATCCTCAGAATCTCCACATGACAATGAGAGAGTCGGAGTCACCCCACAGCCACAGTCCATATGGGCCAGGACAGTCACCCTTCCTAGAGCTTCCTGTGGTGAGCCCCGGTTCTCTTCTGCTCCCTGTGGTTGAACTCCTGTCCTCTTCTACTTCCTGTGATGAGCCCCACTGCCTTCCCATCCTTCCCACCCAAGCCAACAGCTGGGATGAGCTTGTACCGTGGGCTGCCATGCAGACTTGGCCTTATGCTTGTCCTCGTTCGATATCTATCTTTAGTGACAGCTAAAGGGGGCATGGGTGCAAGGTACTCGTAGAGGTTGTGTGATAGTGACAGGCTTCTAGCTTGAGTAGGAGAGGAGCACAGCCAGGGCAGGCACAGAAATCAGAGAGAGCAGGAGGTGGTATGTAAATGAGAGAGATGGGCAGCTCTGAAGAACGGGAAGAAATTATGGTTCTCTCAACGGCATATTGTCCCGGTAGTGGCCTTGTTGTCATGGGGAAGTCTTGGTATTCTTTGAACCTTTATGTACATCTGTATGTGCTGTCTTCAAGAGTGCTGTTAAAAATTCTACAGTGCGCTGACGCTGACTTCAACTTGTTGAGACTCCCCTTGACCTTGGCAGGACTGTCGGCCACCCCCTGGGCTCCTACAAGGGCATCGTGACCATGGAGTCCTGAAGCCCCTCCCACCTGCTCCTTCTCAGAGTGTCAGGCTCTGGGCAGGCAGGTTAATGGAATCCTGAGGCTGTGGTGGAAGGGAAATTGCTTGGCTCCCCTCTCTGTATTTTCTGCTCTGCGATGACCGTGGTCTCTTGTCCTCATACAGGGTCCGAGCCAGGCTCGGGACTTATGATTTTAAAGTCCTTTTAACTTTTCGGGTCGGAATGTTATTGCTTTGGCCAAAGGCCCCTTGAAGATTTACAGAGCAAAGAGTAGGCACTCCACGATCCTTAGAGTGTACTGCGGTGTTCCCACAGGCTCCGATTAGTGACCGGCTCCTTCAGAGCTGGGCATCTACAGAGCAGCACCCACACTGCAGGCAGGTGTGTGCTGGACCTGGCCTGATTTCCCTTCCTGGGCTCATTCTTAGCACAGCCCTGGCAGAGGTCGCTGCCGGGAGCCTGTGGCTATGGAGCTGGGCAGAACCAGACCTGGGGTAGGAGGATCAGAGCGCGCCTTTTGCCTTGTGGGCAAAGCTGAACTTCTGCCTCAGTTTCCTCACTGGGGAGTGAGGATAATAACAAACCCATGTGGCTGCTTTGAGGGTTAAGTCTGATGAGGAAGATGATGGGCGTGGCCTGGCACAGGGTCGGCTTTCAATAAACGCCATTACTCAGAGACCCTGGGCTCACAGCTCCTAGGATTTTCCATCTGACCCTAGTCTTCTAGTAAAAGGAATTTAAGAGACAAATTAACAGCAATTTTTAACCTCTCAATGAACCAACCACACAGGACCTGGAGTTCTGGATGGGGTGGGGTGACTGTACTGGATAAAAGAAGGCAGACCAGCAGGCAATTCCAAAGTTTGGCTGTGGATGGAGGTCCTGTGGATGGCTCACGGCCTGGCTGTCGATGGGGTGGTGAACCCCTGCTGAGATCAGCCGAGTCCCACCACTAGGAGGACTCTGGGCTTCTTTCCAAGCTCAGAGTTTTGTGATGGAGGGATGGTGTAGGCTCCAGCCTAGGCCAGGGGGAGGTGAGAGGGTCTCAGACAGGAGCTGAAGAGGGAACCTGATGTGATAATCATTCTAGGGCGTTCAGGCAGGAGAGTGGTTCCGCACTGACTTGCTGACTTGCCCCGCTAAGGCAAGGCAAGGTTCCAGAGTCGTGGGAGTCTGTGTTTTAACAAGTCCCTCCCCTCTGCTTCACATGGCTGCTGACTGGGCTGGGGGACCCTTGGGTGTTTCTCAGCAGGTGGAGACTGAGCAGGGAACGGATGGGGCTGGAATGGAGGGACACGATAAGGCCAAGGCTGTAGCCGGTCACCCTGAAGGTGGGGGAGGGGCGAGGCACATGACCGCCCTCTCTGCACCTCAGTCTTCTCATACGTCAGCAGGCACCAGCCTTCCACACAGTGAGGTGAGCAGTAAGTCAGCCCAGCCTATATAGAGGCCATAGTGAAATCAGGGCCACACAAACACTCAGAGTACTCAGTAAACAGTACTCAGTACTTGTCTGAGTCCCTCCAGAAGTTAATATACAATACAAGAGCTTTGGGCTGAGAGTGGGGACAGGTGACATATGGAAGTAAGAGGCAGGAGGCAGCTGCTCGGCCTGGTGAAGGCCGCATGGCCAATTAGACAAATGAGACCCGTGGCAGCATTGAGCACTCCCAATTTTCTTGCTGACTATCGCTGCTGGCCACTCTCCCCTCACCCTCTCCCCATCTTCATTTTCTATACAAGTGCTAGGAAGCGAACTCCCTCAATAGAGTCTTCAGTAACAGCATAGTCAGTGGGCCGTGACTGAATTTGAGGAGTAATTTGTAGCTAGCAGAGGAGTCTCAGGACTCTGTGCCCACTCCATCTGTAGCCAGATCTTGCCCACTTGTAAGATAGATAGCTGCCTCTTGTTAGATGGAATATAGAGCTTGTTTTCTGTTGAATGGGGTTCGGATATGCATGGAATTGTGTCTGTGGAAGGCGAGCAGGTGTGTACCGTGCCAGTTACAAATGCCTTCGTCTCCGCTCTCAGGCACGCTCGGCTGCCCGGGGAGCGTAGAAATGGGTCCCGCTCTGTAAAGACTTTTCATTTTCCAGTTGGCTTGACATTAAACCTAGTCAGTAGAGGGCAGAGGAGGCACACTGCTGAAAAGGGAGTTTCCTTCCTGGTTCTGGAGTGTTCCCCGGATCGTCGGCTGTTGCAGCAGGACTAGCTGTCTTAGCTCCTGCCTCTGAGCACAGGTGGCTTCTTTGACAGCCCCTGCCTCAGCCACCCTGCTTGGCACAGTGGCCAGCAGCAGCCAGGGTCACAGTAAAACCTTCTGGTGGTGCTAAGGCCAAGAGTCTTCAGTGTTTGCTCTCCAGGGTTTTCCATGTTACTCTAGACAGTGGACTTCTGGCAAAGGGCAGCAAATTTCACCTACATGACATTATAGCACCTTTTCTGATTGCAGCCACAAGACACTGTCTTTAGGCAGCTCTGGGGTCATTCTCTGGGTGTTCCCCTGACCCCAAGGTGGCGACTGCTCCTCATCTAGGCTCTTCCTCTTTCTAGACTCTTCTCTTTGCTCTTATTAGCCAATTTCATCAATCCATGGCTGGAGTGAATTAATGTCATCCTTGTCATTAAATGTCCCCATTCAGACTTCGCTGTGGTGTCTGTGCCCTGCCCACCTGCATTGCTACACCTGGACAGATGTGCAGACAGAGCTCCATGCAGCTGTGGCAGGGAGGCCGGGAGATACTCAGGTGCACAGTTAATTGGCAGAGCTCATCTGGGTCCAGCTCCAAATAGCCGCACAGCGTTGGGCCCCCCACCATCCCCTACTTCCTGTGTAGGCAGCAAACTCTTCCAGGTCCACCTTGAAGGAGACAGGATATCAGCAAACATTACCTGTTTATTTATGTATTTATGGGAAGTTATGGGAAAAGGTCTCTTCCAGACAGCAAGAGTGCTGATAAAGAACCATTCAAGCCCAGAACTGATGAGGCTACGGGATTGCCAGCAGGAGCATGAGGGACTCAGAGGCAGCTACACTACAGGGAAGTCCCCTGAGCAACTTGCAGACAGTTCTAACACTGAGGAGTCCCACCTGCGGCAGGGATGACCCATCAGGAAAAAACTACAGGACCCACGAGCCCCACCCCTGTCAATTGGTCAGTCTCAAGCAACCTTGAAAAGGGGAGGGGCTTGGTGAGGATCTAGAAGACTCCTCAGCCGAAGAGCTTCTCCCTCCCTCCATGAGGTGTCAACAGACCCTGTCGATGTAGGTGATAACAGCTGCTCTAATTCAAGATGGTGACAGTCATGTCCAACCTGGAGGAGACAGGCAGGCCATACCAAGGAGTGCTCTGAACCAGTGTGTAGGGCTCTGGGGGGCAAAGGGAGAGACTCTCGGTCTCTCCTTGGAGTGCACAAGCCTCTAAAGGGGGTCCCTACAAAGGCCTTCCAGCCACCCATTCCACTCTCTGTAATGAGGCCCTGTGAAGGATGTGCAGGCTACTTGAAGGTGATTGGAGGGACAGATGGTCCTGTTCTCTCTCTCTCTCTCTCTCTCTCTCTCTCTCTCTCTCTCTCTCTCCCTCTCGTGGGCACTGGGCATCCTTGGCATCCAAGGCTGGATTTTAGTGATGGCAACATTCAGTGTGTTGGTTGAAGTCCCTTCCCTGGGGAGCTTATTAAACAAACTCCGGAATTAGTGTGCAATCTTAACGCCTGTTAAGTGCTCTGCGGAGAGGAAATGGGTTGAGAGGGAGAATCTAATTTAGAGGGGGGAGTGGGGCAGGAAAGTTCTCGGTGGGGGGTGTCAAGGTAGAAAACTTGAAGCATGAGGAAGTTGGGTGGTGGTGATGGTGGTGGTGGTGATGGTGGTGGTGATGGTGGTGGTGGTGGTGGTGGTGATGGTGGTGGTGGTGGTGGTGGTGGTGGTGGTGGTGGTGGTGGGAGACAGCAGCATGGGACCAGTGGCTTCGGGAGAACAGGGGTCGGATCCTGGAGCTGAGGCATGTTGGCAGCTGAGCCCTGACTACTGGGGGATGGGACAGCTAAGTGTCAGCATGGGGAGAAACGGGAGAGAATGTGGAGGTCAGAGAGGGGTTGGGTGTGGCTGGGGCAGAAAGGGAGGGTAGAAGAAGAGAAGAAGATGGAACTTGGCTGCTGGTGGGGGATAGCATGACCCTGCTGTGACCCTGATGGAGGCAGGAGATGAAGCTGCCCCTTGGGTCCTTCTGAGTCTCCTGTCCACTAGGCTCTGAGATCACTCGGTGCTTAGTGCTGAGCCTAAGGGAGCCCTGGCTCGACACATGCAATCAGGAAGGTATCAAGTCTGGGACTGTACACTCCCACATGTGGGGTGGGGCCTGGGTGGGTCAGAAAGAGCCTGGCCTCTGTCCCCGAGTCTGCTCTGATAAGCAGTGACCCTGGGCTGCCTCCTCCCTTAGTCAGACCTGGAAGAGGATGAGGCTGCAGAGGGCAGAGGTCTGTGGACCAAGTGACCTCCAATGAGGTTCCACATGGGCTGTCCAGAGAGGACCTGGAGCCCATCCCCCACCCCAATAAGAACACGTGGTTATTGCCTGCTTCCCAACCGGGCTGCAGAGCCTGCCCCTCCTCACTGTGATTAATTCAGTTTGGTAAAGCAGCATTTACGCTGGGAATTTAATCGTCATTTCTGATGGTGAAGGAATTGAAAAATAAATTGAAAGTGTCAGACGACGCATTAGGGCGGGTGATGGAGCAGAAGCGGCCACCCTCCTGGCCTCCCCATTGGGTGATTCACAAGCCCAAGAAATTAGCCAAGTTGCTGTTGGATCAAGATGATGGCAGGATCAAGGACCAAGGTGACAAGAAGGGACAGGAGGGATGGAGACAAAAAAAGGATTCCCACTGAGGCAGGGGGATTCCCACGGAGACAGGGCAATCTCTGGACATCAGACCCTGCCCCTCATCCAAAGAGATGAGTCCAGAGCAGCAGGGACCTGCCCACAATGCCACTTGCTGTAGGCCAGGAGGCTGGGATCAAGGTCCCTGCCTTCTGTCACCAGGCAGGAGAATGCCAAAGGGGGCTCACCAGTTCTGCCCGGGGTCCATGACAGCAGTAAGAGCAAAGCAAGGCAAGATCACAGTCTCAAAGGAGTATGTGTCTTCATGGGGAGTGGAAAGAGACCCACGACAAACACGACAATGAGCGAATGAGTCGGATGACTTCTGAAATATCAGCTGCCAAATGACAGGAAGGAAATCAACCAGGCAAGGGCCGGGAGGAGCTGTGAGGAGCCACTGAGGTTTGCATAGAGTTGTCATCAGGCAGAAGGGGCAAGGGGGAAGAGACAAGGGTCAAGGGTCAGGGGGGAAGGGACAAGGGCAAGAGCAAGGAGTAAGGGCAAGGGGAAAGAGACAAGGGTCAAGGGTCAAGGGAGAAGGGACAAGGGTCAAGGGTCAAGGGGGAAGGGACAAGGGCAAGAGCAAGGAGTAAGGGCAAGGGGAAAGAGAAAAGGGTCAAGGGTCAAGGGAGAAGGGACAAGGGCAAGAGCAAGGAGCAAGGGCAAGGGACAAGGGACAAGGGCAAGGGATATGTGCTCGGATATGTGTTTGAAATAGTGAACTTGAAGACCTTGGAACCATCTAGAAATGACAAAAAGCCCACAGACTGGTGAAGGAATGTGGAGGATGTCTGGGAGAGAGGCGATGGCTGGGCCACGATGGAGCCTCTGGGCTTCTCTGGGTGCAGACGGAGTCCAGGGACAGGGTTGGAGCAGGTGGCCATGCAGCGGATGTTCCCATTGTCACAGTGGCTGCTGAGACAATGGGGAAAGTGAGCAGCAACACTGTGGACCCCAGACTGGACTGGGGTGGGAGAGAGAAGCACCCGTCCCCTGCTACCCTCGTGAGTACCAGGTCTTCAGATTGGCCTTAGGGTCTGAAGGCAGTGGTGGTTACCTCTTCCTGCCCACCTTTTTATTTTGATTTTTTTTTGGTCAGAGAAAACTCACCAGCTTGCTTTCCTCTGAGATAATCACTTTATTTCTCAGCTTGGATGTTTCCACTCTGCTAACCTTAGTGTGAGTTTCAGGGTTCATTTCATTGCCCTCTCTTAGGCCTCATATTGAGGAAGTGAAATGGATTTCTTCCGGTGTTCACACCCCCACTGTGAGAGCTATGCTCCCACCTCCCTTCCAGCCTGGCCAGGCTTCCCCAGGCCTCTTCCTCCTACCCACCCTCCTGCCCTCAAGTCCAGCAGACGAGGCAGCCACAGCCAGTTTGCTGCTGGGCTAATGAGCAGGCCCAGCTGCAGGCTTCCTGGGGGTGAACCCTGGGCAGCAGTCTGTTCGCACGCAGGCTGGAAGCAGTGACCTTGCTTCTGGAAGGTCACGTGTGGGCCAAGGAAGGGAGGATTTAGGAGGCAGGAGACTTCGGGAGTGGAGGACTGCTGAGGAGGGACTTACAGGTAGGGAGGCGGGACAGCTCATATAGAAGAAACGAACCCGCTGCACGGTATCTGGAATTCAGCACCTAAGCGTCTACCAGGCTCAGTTTCTGGCAGAATATCATAGCTGTCCTGAGTTAGAACATATATGCACATGTATACATCTGTGCTCACACATGCTTACCCACGCACTCATGCACACACATTCAGATACAGACAGACTTATGTACAGACACACTCGAACCACACATACAGGTTCGCATATCCATGCACACACACTCATGTACAGACACACAGGCATACACAAATACATGCTCACACACTCAAGAACAGACACACATATACACACTCGCGTATGTACATGCATCCTTAGGTGCACACATGCAGACGCACATACATGCTCACACACGCACACACTCACGTATAGACAAATACGCCTACAGTCATGTGCAGACACATGCTCACACACATGCATGATGCTCACACACACACATTCATATAGACACACACAGACACACTCATATACACACACACACCCATGCACAGAAATACATGCACACACACGCATACATACTCATGTGGAGATACACACACACATATACACACACACACATATATCATGCATGTCTAGACACACATGCCCATTCACATGCATCCAGGGCACATACATACATGCTCACATACAGACACACATTCACACATGCTCTCAAACACACATGCTGAAGCATGCACTCATGCTTGTGTGCATACAAAGTCATGCACCCTCACAGACACACCCATGTTCAATGACACACACCCTTCACTCTCAGGGTAGCTCACCCCCCTTTGGCCCTCAGACTTCCCACGGCGGAAAGCCCTCTTCACGAGCCCTGTTTCCAGGTGGGCTGCAAGACTCACAGCAGATGGAGAGCTGTCAGGAGCAGTGGGAGGAGGGGCTGAATTCCATTTTTATTATCTGTGTCAGGACCCAATTTTTCAGGTGATAATTATAATAATTGAAAATGCTGTTATCAGGACTGGGTAGGGGGCACAGTGCACAGCTGGCTACGGGACGGAGAGCAGGTGGCGTTCTGGTAATGAGTGAGTGTGCCTCCCTTTCCTGAGCTCTTCCCATAAGACTAGAAGGGTGGGCAGTGAGCTCAGAAGGAAAGCTGAGGGTGGCTCTGAGTCTTGGCTGCTGAGCCCAACCCCTGCCTGGTGCTGACTCTGCGCTTGAAGAAGTGACCTGACTCCGTTTCTTTGTCTGTAAAATGATCTGAGGAGTGTGCCTCTGTCAGAGACTCTTTGTGAGGTTCTATGAGAGGGCCACAAGGAGGCTCCAGGCGATGATCAGAACACAGAGGCTGAGGGGTAGATTTAGCATTAATGAGTGCTGGGTGGGAGCTGACTTTCCTCCTCAAAGCAGGGGGTAGTGGAGGGCACAGACTTCAGGTCTGATCTTTGTTCAAAGTCTTACATGCATCTCTGAGCCTCACTTTCTGCATCTGTAAATTGGGGATAACAGCCTTACCCCTAGTTGCTGTGAGGACTGGATGTGGTAATTAGTTTGCCACCCAGCACCTCGAAGGGATTGACAAAAGCATCTGTGCCCTAGATCCACTCTCAACTTCCTTTCTGACCTTTCTGACCCCCTCCTTTGGTACCCAGAAGCCCCTGGTGCCTGTTTTTGCATCATGGCCTCAGGGGCTACCATTAGGTCTCAAGATGAGGATATGAACACTGGCAGAGGCTATCAGTGATGCTGGGAGTAGCTCTCAGGAGTTTCTGACCAATTCCAGCGGCACACACCCTGGCGAGCTGTGCTCTGCTCTGCACTCCCCAGTGACTCCATTAGCTAACAGCTATGGTTTACTTGAAGGACAAATGGGGCTCCTGGCAGCTGCCACCCAGGGGTTCTGGAATGAGGGCCTCAAGTCAGACTCTCGCTAGGGCTGATGGGAATTTTTGACACCCAAAGCTTTGTTGCCAGTGACAGGGGTCATTTGTGACCAACTATACCTCTTCCCTCCTGCCCCAGCTACAATACAGCACAGAGCCTGTCAGTCTCAGCCTGGGACTGTCCTCAGGTGTGGCCCTCCTGCCTACCCTTACCCTTCTAACCCAAGCATTCAGGTTCTAGGTTTTGATTCTTTCCAGCGAATACCTAATGGCTTCCAGGATGAGCTGTGAATGGCAGTTGGCATTCCCAGCCCCACACAGCCCATCCTTTGCAGGGCCACCTAATGAGTGCACGCTCCGGTGTGCTTCAGAGCCAAGCGCAAATGAGAAACATTCCATGCTATCATTTAATTAGCTGTGGAAGGTGGAGTGGGATGTACAAGCCAGGAGGTGGGGGTGGGGGATGAGGGACTGCAGAGAAAAGGAGAGAGCGAGGAAAGTGCGGGAGGAAGCAGGAGAGGGAAGAGGAGAGAGGGGGCTGGTACTAAGCTTTCAGTTCATCCCAGTGGAGGGCAGGATGGGGCAGGACCCGAGGGTTGTGGCTGCTGGGGTAGAGGTGGTACTGAGCGAGTGATTGCTCAAGGTCAGCTGTGTTTGAGCGTGCCTATGTACCTCTGCACCCGTGTACCTGGGGGTCTGATGTGCTCATGTGAGAGAGTGTGGTCCAGTAAGTCTGAGTCAGGTGCTAGTACAAGAGTGTGTGCACAGGTGTGTGAGTGATTGTGTGTGGGCTCAGGATCGATGAGAACACGCCCATGGTCACCCATGCCCGTCTGTGCGCATGTGCTTGTGAATACATACGTGAGGGTCTGAGTGTAGGCGTGGGGTAGAGATGTGAACGCCTGTGACCGTTATGTGAGCACAGGCGAATGTGCTTTTGGGAGTGTCTGAGTGCACGTGTAAATGAAAATGTGTGACAATGAGTTTATGTAGGTGTGCATGTGACTGTGTAAGGTGTATTCGCGTGGGTTCAGTGAGAGTTATGGCAGCAGCATGCTCGCATTTCCAGGAAAGGGGTCTATGGCTTTTGTGATGCAAGCAGACAGCCCTGAAGCTGTTTCCCACCTACAGATGGTCCGTGTTGATGCCAACACAGGATAAACCAGAAAACCCATGTTCAGGAAGGATGCATTTGAGTCTCCAGGAAGGATCCAGCCATGGCCGGGGCTATTAACTCCTGAATTCCTTTTTCAGTGAATGAGCCAAATGGTCTTTTTTACTGAGGGTGAGCAAGCTCCAAAAGAGAAGGTCTGTAAGAGCAAAGGCAATAAAGCAGTGGCAGGTGTCTGAAGCAATGTGGGAGGGACAGTGTGCCGATGTGCCAGTCTCATTGTATGGGGGTAGTGACAATATCCAAGCATACATGGAGCAAGATGTCAGAAGAAGATGGGTCTCAGTTTCCAACTACCTACCACACCTTGCTCTGCTCTGCTCATCTTTAAGCCATAAGGCCAACAAAAGCCACCCAGTCCGGTATCTTTTAAATTTAAATTAGCTTATTTAACTTCGCTATGTAATTCTACTTTATTGTTTTATCACTTCATTGAATTTGCCAAGTGATCTATAAATACTTTCTCTTGAGAACTGTCTGTCCCTGAACAGCTTGTATGGGACAGGAAAGACTTGATGTTAGGGAATCCTTGATTTCCTAAGGTCCCAGAGCCTATACCCTCATTTCTGGCAGCAAAAGTGAACTGCTTTTAACCAGATAGGTCTTCCCAGAAGTCAAGGAAGCAGGTTAAGGCGAGGGCTGTGAAGAGGAACACCCAGGGAGCTGTCCGAGGTACCGAACCACTGCAGGGAGCTGTCCGAGGTACTGAACCACTGCAGGGAGCTGACCGAGGTGCTAAAACCCAGCATAAGCTACACAGTAGGGGCCCACGGCAAGTTAAGTCTCCATCCTCTGTTTAGCCCAGTTCCCCAGCCATCTCCTCACGACCCAATCCATTGGTTGTCCTGTGCTCACTCAACTGTTGGTTGGCATAGAATATATGGAAACCTAGCAACCACTGGGGCTCAACCCATTTGTCATCGTCTGAGCCAGCTGCCTTCCATAATTTTTGTTTGTTGCATTGTAGATATTAGAGTGTAACCATGTAAGGTGGAATGTAGAACTCTTAAGTGTGTCCGCAATGCCCTCAGTTCTCTCCCTCTACGAGTCTGTACTCTGCAGATGTGGCACTTAGATCCTTCCACCAAGCATGGGAATCTACCTCTTCTGCCTTGGCTGGCTGATAGACACACTCCAGCCAACAAGAGCAAACACGAGCCCGAGCCAGAGACTCTAAACACTCTCCCACACTTTACACTCTCTTTCATGATGAACTTACAGAGGTGGGAATGATCCCAAGATAGCCCGATAGAGGTGAAAGTCCACCAGAGGGAGAGTTGGGGGTTCTCATGACAACTAACCGACATGTTGTGACATCACCACAGAAGGCCCAGCAGCAGTGGACAGCTCAGTGACCACAGATCCATGAGAGCCCAGAGAGGGCTTAGACCTGAGCAACTGCATACCCAAACCAGGACAACTAGGAGCTACTACGTGCGCATCATTCCTATGCAGCCAACACTCAGATCAAGCTTCAGTATGGTCCCCACCCCAGCCCCAAAAGCTGCTTTGTCACTCTGAGAGGGACCCAAGATTCTGGCTTCTATCATTTCAGGCCAGTTCATATTACTTGAACTGTAAAGAACATGATACTTTTTTTTCTTTTTGTGGACAGTGTTGCTGGTACTCATACACAGCTTCTGGGATGGGCTAGTCAATTCACCTTTGCAAATGCCATTCTGTTCCATTCATTGTTCCTGGTGGGAGCCAGGCTGAGCCAAGGCTTTCCCTGAGGCCATGATGTATGGAGAAAGAGCACATCTCCTTGTCTAAAGCCAGGAGCGTGCTTGGCAAGGCCAGTAATATCCTGGGGCCAAGGGCTTTGGGGAGCTGTGGGTTTGGATTCTGAGGACCCAGCTTCTTCCCCTGTAGAGATTGGAGTTAACAATCTGAGGGTCTCTTAACATGTGGTCTATGATGCGCTTGAGATACTCTGTCCCTTTGTGCACGTTGCCTAATTAGTTGTCCGCTGATTTTATCCCGTTGACTGATTGCTTTCTGCTAACTCTGTCCATTTTTTCCACTGAAAACTGTACTCCTTGATAAACATTCTTAGCATAAGGCATAGCTTGTGCAAGACCTCCTGATCCTAGCTTTCCTATCTTCTCCTTTCTTTTCAATTCCTGGTCTTCTTTCTCAGGAATCTGACACTGAAGAAGGACTTGCTGGTCCGGGCCAATCTCCTCAATCTCCACAATGTATCTGTTCTCTACAAAGACAGGCTCCAGGCTGTCATGTTTGACTACAATGAGTACAGTGTCTGTGAATCTTACATACATGTGACATGGGGCAGTGTGCTCAGTTCTTTGGGGCATATGCTTTTCTTGTCTTTTTTGAAACAGTCTATGACCATACCAACCTGGGCACACCCAATCTCATCTTTTTTTGAGACAAGGTCTCATGTGTTGCAGACTGAACTCAAACTTGATGTGTGGCTTGGGATGACCTTGAACTTAAGATCCCCCTGCCTCCACCCCCAAATGCTGGGATTACAGGCATGCACCACCACTCACAGTGTCCATAGTGCTGGGGATTGAACCTAGGGTCTCATGTATGCTAGACGAATACTCTACCAACGGAGTTATAGTCTCAGCCCCTAGGCATAGGCTATCGTTGACTGGCCTTCCAAAGACTGCTGTCATACCCCAAGTGCCTCTGCATTCAGAGATGGGGCCTTTACAGGGATAATTTTAGGTTAAAAGGGGGCTCTGTGACTATAAGTCTTTGTTTACAGTCCAAGACTAACTCGATGATTCTTGACTTATTTATTTATGTACTCGCTTGTTCCCTAGTGAGACAGAGTTTCACTAAATTGTCCAGGGTTGTCTTGAGCTCATCCTGTGGCCCAGGCAGGCCTTAAACATAGGATCCTCCTGCCTCAGCATCTTGATTAGGATTATAGGTCTTCACTGGCACCCCTGGCTTGGTGACTTGTTTAAATGTGGTCTTTTCCCTTTTATGTGGTGTGTTTGGCAGGACAGAGTCATTGGTGGGGCCTGCTGTACTGCAGCACCCAGGCTGGTGGGCACACAGCTGGACACTGTCTTTAGCTTCTGGTTTGCAGCCCCTCCTACCTGTCACCACCTTCTGTGGCTCCAGGGCTCTGTGACAGAGGTGGGGTGGGGCTGCCAGGCAGGCACTTGCTTTTCTGCAGACAATTAGGGGGAGATGGCTTCTAGAAAGAGCTTCCATGATTAACTCAAATGAAGTGTAAAATTGTTTTTGGTTTAAAGGCTTTGCTTACTGAGGGATCAAGTGGTAGGAGTGGCGGGACGAGGAGGGAGGGTCCCTGCAGCCACTATGCTTTCCTCAGTTTGCAGACCTTGGCAAAGTGTGTGGGCCCCAATCTGGTGGCCACTAGGGTGACAACCTTAGAGAGCTCACAACCCAGACTGAAAGGGATCCTTCACCTGGGAAGGAGGTGGGTGGAAAACGAGGTGACATCATACAGTTGCCCTGGGTTCTAATCCCAGCTGAGCCACATCCTGGCCAAGTGCCCTGGCTGCCTGCTTTGGTCTTTGAATCCTGGTTGCCTAACTATGGGATGGGACAGTTACCTTAGGGTCACTGGGGTGCTGAGTAAGGCAGTCATTTCAAGCCACAGCTCAAGGTCCGACACGGAGTGCTCAGTCAAAGCCCCGGGCTGGAGCAAATCTGTGTAGTGGACTGGGTGGGGCAGGAGAGCCTGGGAAGGGGATGGAAATGAGTCAGGACTTGGATAGGCGGGCAAGACAGTGCTGAGAGGTGAAGCAGAGGCCTGACAGCCAGGTCACAAGGATCCTGAGGTCTCTGCTGATCTGGTGGGAGAGTGGGGAGTTGTAGGAGGGCTCTGTGGAGCCTAGGAGAGGACAAAGAGCCCAGGTCTTGGTAGCCAAGGCAGCTGCCAGTGTTTGAGGTGTGAAGACAGTGCCTGGGACTGGGTTAGGATCATGTAGTCAAGGTCAGAGGTCAGAGAGGTCAAGGGGTCAGAGCTGGAAACTGGGAACTTGCTGCTGGGAAGCAGATGGTAGTTGTGTTGAACTGGGTCAGGACCTAAGAAGTAACAGATGTTTGGGGCCAGAGATTCTCTGCTACAGGTCTTTGGGGAGGGAGGAGAGGGCCAATCTGGATTGTGGAGAGGGTCAAAAATGATTAGGCCTTCCTGCTGTTATCCATTTGAGGAAGAGATTGCTCAGACTCCAGGCTCAGACTGACCTGAGCCATGGCTGATTCCCTAGGGCATGCAGAGTTATTGTAAGACTCTTCCCTCTGTCCCAGAAGCCCTGGAAGGTGTCTTGTAGTATGTCACATGCTCTCTCCACATAGTGAATCCATGCTCTCTGGCTAGCATTCCTTGCAGAGAGAGGGGTACAGACAGGACCCCCCCCCATATGGTTAGGACCACAGGAGCCCAAATCAAGAAAGTAGGGACAAGAACTAAAAGACAGACTCTGAGGTACTGTTGGGACAGGCAGGCAGAGTTGACTTAGTAAGGGAGCAAGAAGTAGAGGAGGCAGCAGGGAAGGCCTGGGACATCAACGCCCCTTCTACTGACCCTGTCACCAGGTCTCTGACACTCTACCTTCTCAGTGCCTGGTCTCCCCAGACAAAAGAAATCACTTTCTACCCAATGAATGTGATTGGGAGTAATGAAGCCGGAGGTGTCTCTCAGGAGGGAGGATGGTGGCAAAGGTCGTCTTTCTGCAAACAGCCAGAGTCTGGTTTAGCCTAGAGGTGAGAGTTCATACCATGCTCACAGAGGACCCATGCTTCGCTGCCACCACCCATGCCGGATGGCTCACAACTGCCTGTGATTCCAGCTCCAGGGGGTTTAGTGTCCTCCTTTGGCCTCTGTAGTTCACAGGATTCATGTGAACAAACCCACCCACAAATGCACAGAATTTAAAAAACCAAGAGATCAAAACAAGCAATATTCCCGCTAACCTGACCAGGAGCTGGACATTTTTCTGGCTCAGGGTAGAAGCAACTTAGGGAGCGTTCTGGACTCCAACCAAAGATGTGTTGCTCTCTTGGTGAGAAGCTCAGATATGCACCACCAACCCCAATCTCAGAATGGGGGATCCTTCCAGGAGCTGCCATGCAGAGACTCTAAGTAGTGAGGTTAAGGGTGTAACCCAGACTCACTAGCCCCAGCCTGGCCCCTGTGCTCAGCTCTCTAACACGCCCAGGGTGGGGCAGTGTGGAGGGCCTCTGGTGAGGTTTTGTCTTCTACCTCTTATTGTAATGCTAAGTGCTGGCCTCCAAGATTTGGAGTCAGCAAAGCCTTTGGAACCCGGCCTCCAGTTAATTCTGATTGGTAAACAAAGACGCCAGCAGCTAAGAGCTGGGGAGAAGAGACATAGGCAGGGTCTAGAGACCTGGGCTTGGGACCCCAAGGGAGAGAGAGAGAGAGGAGAGAGTGACCATGGGATAGAGAAGCGAGAAGAGTCACCATGGCCTCTGGGCGAAGAGAACATGGCAAGAGGGCTGCTCAATTTGGTTAAGAGCAGCCAAGTTGGAACATAGTAAATAAATAGTAAGTGATAATTTGGGGTTATCGGTGGGAAAGTGGATTATAACAGCGTGGAGGGTAGGCAGCTGCCCAGCTATTTTGCTGTCTAAGGCATATTAAAATATATAAGGCTGTGTGTGTCTTTAATTTGGGAACATAAATGGTCTAAGGTGGGAAGGAACCCTGTACTCAGGATATTTTTTTTGCAACATCCTCTACGTGGGACGCCCCCTTCTCTTTCTTTCTTGCCCTCCACCTACTGTTTCTCTAGGCCAGAAGAGGCTGGAAACAGGACCCAGAGCTCCAGGGCTCCAGACAAGTGCCCCACAGAGCCACCTCTCTGTGGCCCCAGCCAGGGCTGGGCAGGGGAGGTTAAAACTGGAGCTGCCTTGAAGTTTCCAGAGGCCTTGGAAGTTCCTGGAGCAAACATTTTCTCTCCTAATGACACTGCAGCAGACTAAGGAGGGGCGCGCCTCCCCAGCAGCATTACAGAGCGTCATCCATTACCAATGGCGTTCTGGCCTGGTAGGTAGAATAACCCTCCTAGAGTTCAGCCTGTGTGAGGACCTGGCTCTCCCAGCCCTGCCGGCCCCAAGCTTGGCCTGGTTTCTTTGGCCAGGGAGTGGAAATGGATACCAAGATGACAGACCACACGGTGATGGACACAAGACAAGCTATGTGTCGGCTTCATGTGAGGAAGATCCGCCCAGCCTCGTGGACCGCTGGCAGCCATCCACTAAGGAGGGGGTGGGGGAGCTTTCGATCAAGGGCTTTAACCAGCTGCATAGCTCTAGCTCTATAGCATCATACGTGGGTGTAATGAACTTCTGTGAAAGTGGAGTCATCAGAAATGGATTGGCTTTGCTCTGCCTAAGGCTGTACTATGACCTATGAGTCCAATCTGGGCCACCATCCAGAATGTAATACTTTGTGATACATGAAATTGTACAAAATCCAATGTCCGAGTTTGGGAGTGCACTTTTATTAGATGTCGCCAAAGCTTGTTTTTTGCAGATTCCTCTTTGCATGAGGTCTGGAATGTTCCTTAGAAGCCCATATTTTGAAGGCTCAGCTCCCAGTGTATCCTACCCCAAAGGGTGATGGTGAA
>CM052702.1:119062283-119165361 GCA_028551405.1 Uromys caudimaculatus
TTTACATTTCCAATGTTTCCCCTTTTCTGGGTCTCCTCTTTGGAAACCCCCTATCCCCTCCCCATCCCCGCCTCTATGAGGGAATTCCACCTCCCACCCACCTGCCCACCCATCCCCATATTCCCACCTTGACATTCCCCTTTACTGGGGCCTCTAACACCCTCAGGCCCAAGGGCCTCTCCTCTCTCCCTGATGGCCAGCGAGGTCATCATCTGCCACATATGTGGTCCGAACCATGGGTCCATAGATGTGTATTCTTTGGTTGGTGGTCCAAACTCCAGGATGACCGGGTGTCCCGTCCCCCCTCCCCCTGCTCAGGCCCATTGACGCTCTTGCTCCCTCCAAGGGGCTGCAAATTCCCTCAGCTCCTTCAGACCTTTCTCCAACTCCTCCATCTGGGACCTCACTCTCAGTCCAGCGGTTACTGTTAAGTGAGACTTGGGCATTCTGAACTTTTGGGCTAATATCCGCTTATCAGTGAGTACATACCATGTACGTTCTTTTGTGACTGAGTTACCTCGCTCAGGATGATATTTTCAAGTTCCATCCATTTGCCTGCAAATTTCATTAAGTCATTGTTTTCAGTAGCTGAGTAGTACTCCATTGTGTAGATGTACCACATTTTCTGTATCCATTCCTCTGATGAGGGACATCTGGGTTGTTTCCAGCTTCTGGCTATTATAAATATGGCTGCAAGACAGGGTTTCTTGGTGTAGCCCTGGCTGTCCTGGAACTTGCTCTGTAGACCAGGCTGGCCTCAGACTTACAGAGATCCACTTGCCTGTAAAGTTTTGTTGTTGTTGTTTTTGTTTTAGAAGATGCAGTGCACCATCCACTGGAAGGGCCGGGCTTTGCTTTCCCAGCCAGGCCATTGGTGGCTCTCTGGTTCTAAAGAGCCAGCCTGTCTCTTCCATTTCACTCAACACCCTGTCTGTTTCCTGTTAGATGTGAGCTTGGCTGCAAATTAAACTTAATGGATCTTGAGTAATTATGTTGACTTTTAAAAGTGCCTACAGATAAATACACATGCAGCTACCTCAGCCTATCAACTTTCCTGTTGTGTTTCCCAAGGGCAGATCAGTAAAGGGCCAGGGTGGTGTTGAAGGAGTGGGGGACACCATGTGGACTCCTGAGGCACGGGGCCAAGCCAACTTTCCAGAGTGGTGGCTTGCCACACACAGAGCCTGAAGAATGTGGATGTCTGTGCCCCTTGAACCTCAGACCAACTTCCGTCAGAAAATAACCAGGAGGAGAGACCACGGAGGGCTGAGCACAGGGTCATACCTGTATCTGCCTGACCACAGGGACAGGTAAAGTGGCTTTGAGAAGATGGCGGGCTACTATTGGCCACTCAACAGGGAGATCCCATACAGACATTCACAGTGGTAAAGTGCTTATAAAAAGAAAGGGGAGAAATAAGATATGGATACAAATTGCTAATTTTACCCCTACAGATTTCTATCCCTGGATTATACAATCCAGACAGGTGGATGGAAAAACGCCGGCAAGGTCTAAGTCTGGGTTGGGCTGTGAAAAAAATTGGTTTTTTAAATTTATTTACACTTTATGCATTTCTTTAGTGTCTGTGCATATGTAAACATGCTGGTGTGTGGAGGTCAGAAGTCATTGTCAAATAAATTATGAGACAAGGTCTCTCACTGAACCTGGAACTCACCAATTAGGCTAGACTGGCTGGCCAGCAAGCTCCAGGGATCTTCTAGCCGCCATCTCCCCAGAGCTGAGATTCCAGACAGTAGCTTCCATGTGTGGGTTTTCTTTTTCTTTTCTTTTCTTTTCTTTCTTTCTTTCTTTCTTTCTTTCTTTCTTTCTTTCTTTCTTTCTTTCTTTCTTTCTTTCTTTCTTTCTTTCTTTTTTTTTGGTTTTCCGAGACAGGGTTTCTCTGTGTAGCCCTGGCTGTCCTGGAACTCACTCTGTAGACCAGGCTGGCCTTGAACTTAGAAATCCACCTGCCTCTGCCTCCCAAGTGCTGGGATTAAAGGCGTGCGCCACCACTGCCCAGCTCCATGTGTGGGTTTTCACACAGGTGCTAGGTATTCGAACTCAGGTCTTCACGTTTCTACAGCAAGCACTTTGCCTACTTAGCCACCCCTGCCTCCTGCCTGGTTTTGAGGTTCATTTCTTCCCTTGCAGAACATCTATTACTAAAATACGGTTTCAAATCAGAGCTAAACCTGAAGTGGGTGGGTGGGGCTCACAGCCTTCCAATAGCCTGTCTTTGGGAGACTGAGCTGGTTGGGATCCACCTTAGAATTTGCTTTAACCTGATGCCTTGAGACTGCTCTGGCAGACTCTGTATGCCCAGGCTCCATGAGACCCTCTCCTTCCCTCAGCCTAGGGCTGCTGCCTCTGATGATGGGTTTCTTTAGTGTGTGTACTTCTTGAAGTGTGAGAGACTAGAGGCCTGAACCTGGTCATGTACCCTGGAGCTGCCTGGGGAATGGGGATCATGGTGCCCCAAGGGGAAGAATGGCTGTCGTTGCTTCTCCAAGGGCCACTATTATGCCAGAGAGTAAATGAAGATCAGGATGCCAATCAACTATAAGCCTGGTCCCAGGAAGATCAGAGGGGATGGAGCAGAGTCCCCTGAGCTCCTTAGCCCCATCCTTTGTCGGGCCCCATTTTGGCCCTGGTTTGGGCCTTGAGGACAAACCCGAGCCTGGCTCGAGTTTCTGTGGCCTTGTGGGAGAGCCTAAGCCTGGCTTGAGTTTTGAGACCTGTCTCAGTCACTTCTGTATTGGGGTGACTCAGCAAGACCTGTTTGGCCCTGCCTCTGCCCCACTGTTTCTGATGTGAAGCTTTGCCATTGGCCCTGTCAGTTACCCCTTACCCTCCTCACCGTCACCCTTCCCCGCCTCCTATGTCATCTGTTTTCATACCTAAGTGCCCACCTCCTTGCCATCTCTATATAAGCAAGTGCCTAGTTTAGTAAAGTAATAAAGTGAGTTCCTACTTTGACAAGACTCCCTGCCTGGCGTGTTTCTTTTGGGCCACTGACACCTGCCATCCCGCTCAGCCCAGGACAGACCCAGCTGGACTGGGTTCTCTCCTCTGGCCTGGACCTGCCAGCAGGGAGCTGACAATCTTTGATATTACAGACACCTGGCCCCAGCTACAGGGCTCCTGTTGGCTCCAAAGACATAATGGTTGGCTTCCAGGTAGCCCTGGTCTCCATCGTGAAGGCCTAGGGATTGTATCTGGGTTGTTTATATGTGTAAGGAGTAGCTTACATGGGAGGAGCAGAGAGCCAGTGTCTGCTGCTGTTGAAGGCTGGGCGCTGAGTCTCCCACATACCCATCTGGAAACCAGATTCACTCACTCAACAGTATTGATTGGGGCGGTTACTAGGTTCATGTTATTGCAAATGAGTGATCACGAACATCCTTGTATGAGGCTCCCGGTGCTCGTGTACAGGAGACTCTCTGGGGTATGTTCTAGACTCAGAGCTGCTGCAAGATGGGGGAGGGGGTCTGCTTGGTAGACTTTACAAGACAATGGTGAATTAGTCTGAAAGAGTGAGCGTGTTTCCAGGACATAATGGAGGGAGTCCCTTCCTCCCCACCTAGCCAGACTCCACTCTGCCCAGTCAGCAGGTGGATTCTTTTCCTGCTGCTCCATTTATGCTTTTCCTGATTGCTAATGAGGCTTCGCATATTCGCAGGCACTGATGAGCCATTCAGGCTTCTTCTTGAAACCCCAATTCAAAGATTCAAGTCCTTCGATTAGGGTCGTTCTGGAATCTTCATATATTCAGAGTGGGACCATTTACTGCTAACATGCCAAAATATCTGCTTCCACACCCTGCTTTATCTTGACAGTTTCTCCACGGTGACATTGGATGAACTGCATCTCTTTGTGGGAAGGGAATCAAATCTGCCCACCCCTTCTCTCACGCCTAGAATTATTTTGTTTCGTTTAGATGAATACCTCCTGTCTCATCAGAAGAGTCTGTAGTTGTCTTCCAAAAGTGTAGAAATAAGAAGTGTATAAGAGATGGTGGTCTCTCTGGGGAGGAGAAAGGCCTGATGGGAAGGGTCTGGGCTCCTGGAAAGGTCTTTTTTTTTTTTTTTTTTTTAATTACCTTTATTTGTGTTAGTGTGTGAGTATGCTCAAGAGTACCCTATGGCGTGCACGGGAGGTCAGAGGGCATTGTATAAGTTGGCTCTCTCCTTTCACCATTTAGGACCTGGGAATCCAACTCAGGTCTTCAAGTTTGGCAGCAAGTGCACTTACCACTGAGCTATCTTACCGCCCATCGTGGAAATGGTCCTAACTGTCAACCTGCAGCTCTCTGGGGTTTGCCCTGTGCTGCCAGCTCTGCTGCATGGGTGGTTTGACAGGTAACTGGTTAGAGATACCCCAAACAGTGTCTGCTGTAGACATGGAAACGGTATGAGGAAGAAGTTTAGTGAAGCGACTGGGGCGGACGTCTCGAATGCCAGCGCTGCACACTCTTCCTGAAGTTGCTTTCTGTTCTAGAACCCACCAAAGGAACGATCCACACCCACGGCTTTATCTGGCTTTATCTAGTCTTCACAGTGGTCCTGCGTTTACCTCCACTTCACAGAGAGGGAGCAGACACCCAGAGACGTTAAGTGAGTCACTCCTTCATCACACAGCTAAGAAGAGGACCTGAGTGGTCCATGCTGATGCCTCTCTGACTCCAAGCCCTTCCTTCTCACAGCCAGGCTTGGAAAGAGGTGAGGTGGCCCTGGGCTCATCCTACCTACAGCAAGGCAGCAGCTCTCCTTAGTCCTGCCAAAGGACAGGCTTGACCATCATACACACGCAGATGTGAACACATGTGCATTCATGTACTCATGCACACAGACATACACGTGTCGTAAAGGAGAACTGAATGAAGCCTTCTTTTTAGGGACAGTGAAGGAGAAGCCTCTGTGGTCCTGACCCAGATCAGCCTGAGAGAGAGAGAGAGAGAGAGAGAGAGAGAGAGAGAGAGAGAGAGAGAGAGAGAGAGAGAGAATTAGAAGGAACAGGCTGAGGGGAGAGATTGGGACTAGATAGAGTTGGCTGGGAGCGGGGAGATGTCTGACTCTGCTGGCCTTCACTGATCTCACTGTGAGATGAGGCAGAGGGAATTTAACACAAACGCTCTTCAGAAGCACAGCATGCCGGTTGCACGATGATTTACAAGAATTACTGAGGAGGCCATTTCTAAGATATCGGCTGTAGGCTAGGCATGAAGAGAGGAGCCTGGTGCTGGAGGAAGGGAGAGCAAGCCTGGGGCTGGACTACAAAACCAGCTTTAATGATCCAACTGGAAGAGGAGGGGGAGAAGGAGGAGGAGGAGGAGGAGGAGGAGGAGGAGGAGGAGGAGGAGGAGGAGGAGAAGGAAGAGGAAGAAGAGGGGGAGGAGAAGGAGGAGGGGGAGAAGGAGGAGGAGGAGGACGAAGAGGGGGCAGGGGATACAGAATAGAAAAAGGCCTCAGATGACATGGTGTGGTGGGGTGGGCGCTGGATCTCAGGCAGTTTCTCATACAGTGGACTGTAGCCCTACTATGGTGTGGTCCTTCGAATCTGTGAGCATTGGCTTTTGAATCCCTCTCTCCATGGATACCCAAGCCCTAAGATGCTGGCACCTGAAGCCAGTAAGTTCACATAGTCACATGTTGCCAGTGTGACTTTCCATGAGACTCAAGCACCAGGAAGACCCAATGTCGGAGACGCTTCACTAGTAGGGTGTGGCCTCCCATAAGTGACTTTCCAGTTTGAACTTGTCTCTGATCCCAAGTAGTCTCAGCGCTGCCCAGTGTCCACACTGGGATCCAACACAGAGAAACTTAAGACAAGTTTCCTGCAAAGCCACTACTGTAGAAGTGAGCGACTGAGTGATGAGCCGCACAGCTCTGCACACTTCTCCCCCACAGCCCTTTAACAGAGTCAGCACAGACAAATGCACAGATGTGAGCAGTGTCTGGGACACTGGCAGAGTCCGAGCCTT
Source organism: Uromys caudimaculatus (assembly GCA_028551405.1). Classification (NCBI taxonomy): domain Eukaryota; kingdom Metazoa; phylum Chordata; class Mammalia; order Rodentia; family Muridae; genus Uromys; species Uromys caudimaculatus. The sequence goes on from CM052702.1 coordinate 119,068,264, forward strand.
CAGGAGAGGGAAGGGAGAGGCCAGGCCAGGCTCCAGGGCTGTGTGGGAAGCAGGGAGGCCAGGCTCCAGGGCCCCACGTGGTCTATATGCTTTATTTCCTTTAGGTAGAGATTAGTGTCCCAGGGGCTACCTCTGTCCCCTCCATCCCCCTGTCTGTGCCGTTACTATAGCAGCCACCTCAGCTCGCAGTGAGGGGGAGTACAAAATAGGTCAGATCAGTAATGAGGCCTCCGGGCTCTGATCTGCCCCCTGATGGGATGTGGCCTCCCAAGGCACTAGTTTTACATCAGAGCCAGCTGGATCTGGACTCTGGATCAAAGGCCTCCGAGCCCAGATGCTAGGCCTGGGAGATCTGTCTGTGGCTTGGGCTCAGGAGGTCTCTTCTTGATCTTCCTGTAGTGTGTCACGCTGCTGCAGGAGCCAGCTAGTGCTGGATTCCTGAAGGCTTCACTCCACACCCAGACCCAGCATCATCATAGGTCCCTGGAAAGGGCACAGGCTTTCACGAGGCCGAGACTCCATCTTGGGACTGCTCCTGGAGTCCTTTCCAGTGACAGCTCATGGCCAATGGGAGACTTTTCATCCCTACAAGCCTGGGTTCGAATCCTGCCAGTTGCTCCCAGGAGAGACTCCCACTTCCTTTTGGGGCAAGTGAGGAACTCTAGCTGCCTTGTCATTGATGTGAGTGCAAAGAGAGCTACCTCGATAATGACAACCCGTGGGGTGTGGAAAGTGGCGGGGGAGGGAGGACACTCCCTTCCAGGGTGGCGAGGGCAGGCCCCACTCCCATCTCTTGCCCTGTGATCTTAGGTACCTGGTTACCCTCTCTGTTCAGATGATGTAGAAAGAGGAATGCCTTTGTGTGCCCCAATCTGCTTCTCAAAGGGGCTTCTTGAAGTGACATCTTTAATGTTTTAAATTGCTGGCCCTGATCAGTTCCCAAAGTTCCAGTTACTTCTGTCTGTACCTGCTTCTTGGGGGCTAACGGTCCTGACTCCATACTCGGCACCGTGTGGGCAGGGATCTTTGTCTTGTGTCTGACATAGCAGAACAATACCTGGCATATGGTAGATGTTCAACCAGTGCTGTTGAGTGACTTTACACATGCATGCACACACACACACACACACACACACACACACACACACACACGCACGCACACACATGCACACACACATGTGCACACCCGCGTGCACACACCCGCATGCGTGCACACACATGCATGCAAGCGCACACACACGCGCTCACACACATGCACACACACATGCATGCATGCACACACACATGCATACACACACACACACACACACGCATGCGCGCACACATATGCACTCACGCACACACATGCACACTGTAGGATGCCTGGCCTTCTGTGGGACTCTGTCAGATTTAGGTTTTTTTTTCTGGAGCCTGCCTCCTTCACTGTAGCCACACATGTGGGGTCTCTCCGCTTCGCAGTAAGAAGGAGGAACTGACTCCCCTGTATGGATGCAGCAAAGCTCTCTTCCTCTCCACCCACCAACCACGGCTTGATATGTCTAGACGCATGTAAAGGAAGCCTTGTCAAGGAAGACATGCTTCCTGATCTGAGGAGGGGAGGATCACACTCGCTCAAGTGGGAGATGAGGGGAGGAACAGCACAGAGCCACTGTTGCTTGGATCCTGGTGAGACTGCTGTGCTTCCCACTGGACCCCAAGACCCACACAGGCAAGCCGATATACTGACAGAGCTCAGGTCTGCACAGCCTGGGAGCCTCTGCCCGATCCCTGCAGCCCACAGGGGTTTAGGAGATGGAGCCAGGGCATCTGGGGTGTTTGCTGGAACTCCTGACCCTCAGTGGCCAAGTCTATGGACTTTAGGAGCCTTGGGGCCCCAGCCCTCAGCTCAGGAACTGCTTAGGCTAGCCTGGGGACAGGATCCCCTGATGTCCTAGAGGGACTACCAGCTTCTCCCAACATTACAGGTCCTTCTTCTCTGTGGGAACCAGATTCCTTTCCAGGGGACAGCCCTGCTCTAACCCAGAAGGGCACAGTGGGTCAGATACTGTGGGGTCCTGGATGCCTAGCAGCAGAGTGGGTACACCTGAGGAGGTCAGACCATCCAGGAACGACAGGGCTTGATGTTTCCAGTCCCTAAGCTGTTGACACCATGACTCAAGGAACTCCAATCAGCAAGGGACACGGCCCAGAAAGTACAGCAACTACAGAATCGCTTCACGTCTTTCCATCAGCAAGCCCGAGTCCATGGACTTCATCCCAGAGGCTTCTGGTTCCATTTGATCCACTCAGCCTGTGGGGTCATGGATGGGAAGGATTGAGGTACACAGGGGAGGAGGGACAGAGGGCTGGTGACTACTGGAGACCCTCATATTTTAATGCTGAGAGGAGTCTGAGACCCTAGGTCCAACCTCTTCCTCCTGAAGATGCTAAGATGGGAGATCTAGAACCTTTCTTCTCTTAAGGGGAGGATTTTCTCATCTGTCTGTCCCTCCTATGTTTGGGCTCTCAGAACCTGAGCTTCTTTGGTGAAGTCAAACATGCCTAGATGGAATCTTTGACTCACAGACTCTGAGCATCACAGGTAGATTCAGAGACTCAGAGGACCAAAGAGCCTGGGAATTAAGGGATTGCTGGGAGATGCAGAAGCCTGTATTAGCCCAAGACACACAGCACAGAGGATAGGTGTCCTGGAATCGGAGTCTCGGCCACGGAGAAGCCTTAGTCATCTCTGCTTATGATGTAGAAGCCTCACTTCAAGGGCCTGTGCTTCAAGGGTGGGAAGGTCACCATCCCAAGGGTGAGTCTGCCCAACTGGACTGTCTCTCTCTGTTGATGTGGAGTCCAGTTGTGCCTCACCTGATCCCTACCAACACCTGCCTCGTGTGTGTGTGTGTGTGTGTGTGTGTGTGTGTGTGTGTGAGAGAGAGAGAGAGAGAGAGAGAGAGAGAGAGAGAGAGAGAGAGAGAGAGAGATATGACCCCATCACAGTGGCCAAGTTCCTGGGTGAACATAGGGACCAGTCAGACTCTTTGAGTGGGGATGCCTGTCTTCCTCCAAATCCTTGGGCCCAGCCTTAGCTCCACCCACCCCAGTTCACTAAGGCAGAGGAGAAGACACAGAGTATGGTTCCTCCCTGGAGAAGGGACTAAGAGAGACCAGCCAGGGAGAGGAGAAGACAGACCAACGGAAATGAGACAAGAAATGGAGGCTGTTCTGGCCCTGTCAGGAAGAGAAGAATCATGCCCTTCTTTGGGGTCAGGAGAGTGTTTGAGGACAAGGTAGACAGATGGGCCTGGTCTGTGTGTGGCCAGTCAGTTACTTCAGCCGTCCACACTGACCTTGGGGAGACTTTGGGCAGGCTGCCTTATGGTGAAGTGTACAAGGTGATGGTGCTGGGGGCGGGGCTGTGCTGGGCTGTGCTGTGCTGTGCTGTGCTGTGCTGGGCTGTGCTGGGCTGACCACGAGTGCTCATTCCCTGCACAGTTTGGTACCTGTCAGGACAGACCACAGCTATTCCCTCCCACCTTCCATCCTCAGGCTGGGGGAGGTCAGGGTGTCCCCAGAGAGAGGTGGGAAGTGTGTCCCAGATGAGGAACAGCCTGTGGGAAAGCTTGGAGCCAGAGGAGGCCTCCAGTGTCGGGATGCAGCACAATGTGGGGTATCTAAGTGTGGAGTGCAGCTATAGAAGTGGAAGGGGCAGCAGGGGCCTGGCATGGGGGTGCCAGGAGCCTCCTGCAGAGACACTTCCACCTTCAGCCTGGGGTTGTCACAGGGCACTCTGCCTCCGGGACTTCACCAGCCAGGGAGGGGCAGGGAAGTTGAAAAGCATGAACAGGGATCACTGGGAAGCCTAAAGTGCTTCTAGCCAAATCCCGGCCCTTACCTTGTGGAAAGGTTTGATCCAGAAACCTGGCCCGAAAACATCAGGGCAACTTAGAGGATCCGGTGAGGTTCTATGCCGGCACAAAGAACAGGATTTTATTAGGTTCACTTCAAATGTCATCGGAGGAAGAAAGGAAGAGGTGTGTGACAAGCCTAGGTGGTGGCACACAGACCCACTTGGAAGGGCTCCTCCATTCATCCTGTGTGAGAGGAGGCTGAAGGGGCTGCTGCCCAGCAGGCAGTATTCCTGCATGCCTCCTCAGCAGCTCTGCCTGGGTCCCTGGCTCTCCTCTCTGTACAGGATCTGCACCCAGGCAGGCAGATGTAGCTCGCCGCTCCCTCGGCTCACTCATGCCCCACTCCTCGAGGATTCTTCCCCATCTTTGTGTCTAGGCTGGACCAGCCCTCCCCCAGAGTACAGACAGATAGCCACACCATGCTTCACCCTGGCCAATCCTCTGACCAGCCTTATCACACCACAGCTGGGAAAGGACCAAGCAGTTCTGAGAACTAAGCATAACCTCATTTAGGTCTCAAGTCTCCCACATCCCCCCTGCCTCGTCCTGGAGTGCCTCGTCTTCTCAGATCCTAGCTGTTGCTAGAAGTCTGTTCCACACTTGGAAGAGTGTCTGAGTAGCCGAAACCAAGAACAGCCACCACAAGAAAGCACTGTGTCTCTGGTGAGGTTTCAGATGGCAGAGGCCCTCCATGCCCCATTCCTTCTTGGGGCCATCTCCCTGATCAAAGTGGCCTGTGGCCACATCTATAGATATGTTGTCTTGGTAGAGGATTGGTATAGGAAGGCTTAGCCCACAGTGGGTAGCGCCATCTCTAAGGGGGTAGGCCTGAGCTGTTTAAGAAAGCCAGCTGACTGGCATAGCCACCATCGAGAAGCTCCAACCAGCAACTGATGGAAACAGATGCAGAGACCCGCAGCCAACAATCAGGCAGAACTTGATGAGTTCTGTGGAAGAAGGGGAGAAAGGATTGTAGGAGCCAGAGGGTCAAGGACACCACAAGAAAACACACAGAATCAACTAACCTGGACTCCCCGGGGCTCACTGAGACTGAACTGACAGTCAGGGAGCCTGCATGGGTCTAACCTAGGCCCTCTGCGTGTATGTTACAGTTGTATAGCTTCACGTTTTTTGTGGGACTCCTAACAGTGGGAGTGGGGGCTGTTTCTGGCATTTCTGCTTGCTTTTGGTCCCCCTTTCCTCCTCCTGGGTTGCCTCGTTCAGCCTTAATATGTAGGGAGGTGCCTAGTCTTACTGCAACTTGATATGCCATATTTGGTTGATATCTCTGAGAAGCCTGCCCTTTTCTGAAGGGGATCTGAGGAGGAGTGGATGGGGAGGACGGAGGAGAGGGAGGGACTAGGAGAGGAGGTGGGGGAAATTGCAGGCAGGATGTAACATATGAGAGAATAAATTAATAAAAAAAGGGAAGAAAGTCAGCTGAGAGCGACCTAGGGGTTTTGCTGAACTGGGTGCTGAGAAGCTGCCAGGAGCTTGTGGGGTGAGTGGGGGACACATGGGGACTTCACTGTGCCGGGGCAGGTGGGGACAGCTAGGCCAATTAATACCTGGTCTGTCTTGCTGTGTCTGTACTCAGGCAATGACAAGATCTCTCTCAGAGGGATTGCCACTCTCTCATGGCCTCCTTCCCACCTCCTGCATTTCCTTGTCACAGCCCAAAAGGGTTTCACCCACTTAGTGGGTGTCCCAGTTTATGGTCACTGACTGCTGGAATATGGGTCCCAGAAGTCTCTCTTCACTTTTATGGCTCCAGGGCCAGAGCACCCACTGGAACTACAAAGGCCTGGGGGAACAAAGAAGGAGGGAGGAGGAAGGGAGGAGTGGGGAAGGGAGAGGGGAGGCAGGGGGCTGGAGAGAGGGAGAGAAAATAGATGAGTCCAGCAGGGGGAAGATCAAGCTCTACGCCCCTCCCAGGCATCTGTCCTAATAGGTCATCGTTAATGACAGGAACGGCACTGGGTGTTTCCCACCTGTCACCCCACTGAGCTACACAACCTCTTCGAGAAGGTGACCTTGCTGGTCCCATCTTAGATTTCTCCACAGTCTCAGGAGCCTGACTTTTGCACAGACCGCTCATCTCAGGTCTTCTGTAAAAGCTACTGAGATGCCATACAACGCAGTGGGGGCTGAGACGAGACACAGACAGACCTGGAGAAGTCCCAAGTCCACCTTTCCACTGTCTAGGCCCCCAGGAGTGGCTGTTCCTTCTGAGCTGTAGTACTTATCCCTGTAAAATAATCTGAACGCTAGTGTCACCTTGCTGGGTGTGGTGTGGTGGCCAGAGAAAGGAGTGGGCACACCTACCATGACATCAAGCTTAGTGCAGAAGACAGAGGTCTCTGTCAACTGTCTCTTACTGGAACCCAGAGATGTCTCATGTTTTGAAACTTTGGCTTTAGGAATGTTTTCACACACATAGTAGGTGTTCGGATTATGGGATGGAGCCCTCAGACTCTACCACAAGTGACCTGGCTTTTCCTCTTCACATTTGCAGAGCTCCCTCCCTGGTGGCCTTACTCCCAGAAGCATCAGAATCCTGGGACTCTGGAGGGAGGAACAACGTTGTGGCCTTCTCAATCTCTTTCCACTTTTATCCTCCGTCGTTACTGACTTCAGCAGCTTAACGCACTGGCTCATCTCTGGGTGAGCCGGTGACAAAACCGTAAGGGAACCAAGGTCTCAGTGTCCTCTGCTCCAGCTTTTATCCATCCAATTTCATGCAGCTGAAGCCTGGGATGCCACTCAGCTGGGGAAATACTGGAACTGTATTCAATCACAAGGTACAGGCAGGTGACAGGTTTCTTGTCACCGCCCACCCCCAGGCTTCCAAGCTCCCTGATCAGAAGAACCATCCTTAGGAATACCTGTCTCCATTCCCCTGTTTTTCCTCACAGTTGTTTCTGAGGCATCATGAGTGATCTCTCAGGAGGAGGGCCCAGAGCCTCCTCCACAGGGTAGTGCCATAGAATAGTGTCCCCAGAACAAGCATGTGGCAGCTAGCCCCAGGGTGGAGGAAATTCCAACTTTTAATCTCTGTGTGTGCTTATGTGCATGCTTGTGTATGCACGTGTGTGTGCGTGCATGTGGAGACCAGAGGTCAGCTCCGGTGTTACTCATCAGAAGCTATCCACTTTGTGATTTGGCTACACAGCCATGGAGCACCAGGGTCCCTCTTGCTTCTCCCTTCTCATTGCTGGGATGACAAGCATCTGCACCACCATGCCAGGTTTTACTTTGTTCTGATATGGGTTTGGGGATCAAACTGAGGTGAAGTCTTTGTGCTTGGCCAGCATCCTGGTTGTTTTTTAGGCTTTTTTATTTCTGTGTTTGATTGATTGGCTGGCTGGCTGGCTGGCTGATTGGTTGGTTGGTTGGTTTTTTTGAGACAGGGTTTCTCTGCGTAGTCCTGGCTGTCCTGAAACTCACTCTGTAATCCAGGCTGGCCTCGAACTCACAGAGATCCACCTGCCTCTGCCTCCAGAGTGCTGGAATTAAAGGTGTGCACTGCCACCTTCTGGTCTTGACTGGGTTTTAGTCAACTGACACAAGCTAGAGTTACCCATGACGAGGAATTTCAGAAACCCTTCCATCGGACTGTCTATGGATGAGACTGCGGGCATCTTCACAATTGCTAATTGATAGGGAAGGATCTAGTCCACGGTGGGCAGCGCCATCCCTAGGCAGGAGATCCTGAGTTGTATAAGAAAGCAGGTTGAGCAAGCCATGAGGAGCAAGTCAGTAAGTAGCACTCCTCTATGGCGTTTGCTTCAGTTCCTGCCTCCAGGTTCCTGTCCTGCTTGAGTTCCTTCCCTCACCTCCCTCAGAGATGGACTGCACCTGGAAATGTAAGGTGAAAGAGCCTTTCCTCTGCAGGTTGCTTTTGGTCATGGTGTTTTATCACAGCAATAGAAGCCCTATCAAGACACACAGAAAGCATGTCTGGTGTAAGCATCCCTCCAGCCTTCCCCTTTAATTTTTACGAGTACATATTTCTTTACATCCTAGGGAGCATATCTGACTGCTCATTGCCATAGGGGGAAAGAGTAGTAATTTCTCTCTCAAGACCCTGGAGGCTGAAGCCTGTGATCTGGGTACCACCTGGATCTACTTCTGCTGTGGCCTGTCTGCTTAATGTACAGGTGACTGCCTACCCTCTGTATCCTCAGACCACAAGGGCAGGGAATCTGAGCATGAGACCCTTACCTTCCATTTGCCATCACGTGGTTTGGAGGAGTGTTCAGGATTCAGCATACGAATTTCCTGGTATGCTAGTGACTGGGGGTATATTGCTGTCCCTGCGGGGAGTAGAACGGTCCCACTTGTAAAATTCAACACGTGCTCAAGCCAAGTGCCTTGCTTCCAGCCAGATATGGTTATACACACTTGTAATCTTAGTACTCCAGAGGTTGAGGTGGGGCCTTGGTTGGGGGCGAGGGTTGCTGTGAGTTTGATGCTAGCCTGGGCTCCTTAGTGAGCACCAGGCCAGCCAGGGCCAAACAGCAAGACCTTGACTCAAAGCAAACAAAATCAAAGTGCCTATTCCTGTCCTTGGGTCCCCGATCCCTTTTCCAAATTAAAGAGAGCAGCAGACGCAACAGCAGCAGTTTTGCCATCCTGTGTCCCCCATGCTGTTTTGGGTACATTAACTCAGTCCAACCTCAGCATCAGCTTATGAGGCAGACGCTGCTTACGAGATAGAGAAACTGAGGCTGGGGTTGTGCTGTGACACTCCTAAGATCCTGTGATATTATCAGAGAGATTTCTGCTCAGGTCTGGGTGAGGCCAGAACCCACTCTGTCCACCAAGGCTTTGTGTTCCTACACACACTCAATGCTTTGATTTGTTTATGCACAGTAGGACTGCTTGGTGCATGCTAATGTGTCAGGCACTTGCTGACTATTCAGGAGTGTGTCCTCTGGCAAACATGCCCACCCTCTGCTTCAGTCAGTCCCTCTCCCTCCATCAGCGCTGAGTATTGGGGGAGGGGGGGGCTTGAGTTTTAACTAGCAACGGCTCCTGCCATTTTCTTTCCTTTCATTCACCATTATTTCTGTTGCTCCAGTGTGATCCAGGGCCTTCTTACTGCTAGAGTCAAGCAGGTCCTATGGAGAAAATGCATTGCTGTGTGGACAGTTTGATCTAGGTTTTACCCACTTCTGTAGTCGCCACTGTCTACTGTGTGCTCTGCAGTCCCGAAGACCTTCCTCTCTTGTTTGCATGCGTGCGTGCGTGAGTGTGTGTGCAATCCAGCCTCTGGGTCCCTCTCTGGGCTTTCTCCTGTAGCTGCTAGGGAAGGCTCCCTAGTATCTTTGGGATCAACAGGCTGGAAATGACTGCTGCCAGCTTTCGATTCCCAGTGGTGCAGGGGGAGAAATGGAAGCTGCTGTGCAGAAAGTGGAGGAGACAGAAGAGACAGGATGGCAGAGCACAGAGTGGGGTTCCGAGACAATGGACCTGGCAGTCCTGTCCTCAGAGCTTCCCAGAGTCTTCTCTGTGGCCTCCCCTCTCTCTTCCACAGCCTCAGTTGCTGGGCTAGGTCGGTTACTGCAGTCCTGGACCCTGGTAGACACCAGGACTCCAGATGGACAGGGTACAGCCCCTCCAGGGGTGTGAGCTGGGTGGTCTGGGTGTTCCCACACCAGGGGGTCTGCGGAGACAAGCTTGGTAGCTACCTGGCATGTCATTGTGCCCTGGCTCCTAGCAGAAGGCTCAGTGACTCTCCCCATAGCCGCTATGACAAAGAGCCCCAAGACCAGCAAGTGCAAAGCAAGGGTTTTGAAAACCAAGCTAGACCCAACCCCAAGCCTGTATCCTACAGGTTGCTTCCCTCTCCGAGCTATGAGTGGTGGGAGGGCGGTGGGGGGGGGGGGTCACAGTGTGACGGGGTCTGGAAAGTTCACTATGCAAATAAGATCTTTCAGTCAGCAGGCACAATATATTTCTCTTAAAAAATTATATTATTTTGAGTGTGTGTGTATGTGTGTGCGTGCACACGTGAGTGTGTATGCCTTAGCACACTTTACGACATGAGAGAATAACTTGCAGGAGCCCATTCTCTTCTTCCACCATGTGGGGCCCTGGGATTGAACCCAGGTTGTCAGGCATAGCTGCAAGCGCCTTTACCCTGTGAGCCAGCTCACCCTCTTCTAGTGTTTCTCCTTTTTTTTTTTTTTTTTTTTTTTAAATTTATTTATTTATCATATGTAAGTACACTGTAGCTGTCTTCAGACACCCCAGAAGAGGGCATCAGATCTCATTACGGATGGTTGTGAACCACCATGTGGTTGCTGGGATTTGAACTCACGACCTTCAGAAGAGCAGTCGGTGCTCTTAACTGCTGAGCCAACCTTCCAGCCCATGTTTCTCCTTTATAAAGGAGATCCTCAGCAGAGAGGAACAGGGAGAGTGCCCACGCACAAAGCGGCACCACCCTTACCACGCCCATACAGATCAACAGTCATTTTTCTCTTTAGGGAACTTAACAACTCTAGTTAGATATATTCTTTGTTTTGGAATAGTTGTAATTTTCTTTCTGTGACGCATCTTTATTTCCATACACTGCTCACAAGCCTGGTGAGCATTCCAAGGAGATGAGATCTGCCTCTTCGTCCCCAAGCCACGCCTTTCTGTCTCCTGCTCTAGAGAGGACCTTCTGATGGTGACTGTCACCCTGGCCTCCTTCCTGGGATCAGAGGGGAAGCCTTTCTGTTGCTCCTCTTTGCAGAACACCCTCCACTTCAGTTGTTCCAAGCTCGCTGGAGTTTGGGCCTGAATGGATGACAGTTCGGTTAAACATCTTTTCTGCACCCGTTCAGATGAGCATCTGGTTTTCAAAGGCTCCCTAATGTGACAAATTACTCTCCCAAATACATTTCTGCTAACCGTGTATCACATTCCAGGCAGAAGGAAGCCTCTGTAATCAATGACCTGTTTTCATTCATTGCTGGGATGTTCAGAGCTATTACAATTTTTTACATTAATGGAATAATTAATTTATATTCATTAACTGAAAAGTAATTGTAGTGCTGATATTGAGTGCAGGGCCTTGTGTATGCTAGGCCAATACTGTAACCCTTGAGCTTGGTCCCCAGCCCTCCATGTTTATTTTTAAAATGTCTATTCATGGACCTGGAGTGAGGCCCTGCTGGTTAAGAGCACTCACTGCTCCAGCAGAGGACCTGGGTTTGCTTCCCAGAGCCTACATAACGGATCACAACCACACACATGCGCACTCCTGCTGCCGTAGAGATCTGGCAGTCAGAGGACATCTTTACAGAGTACCTGGCTGAGGTGTGGATTTCTAGTTTCTATCACTATGCCGTGTGATCTAGCTGGCCCATGAGCTTCTTCCGGGCCATTCTCCCAATGCTAGCTGCCACCTCTGGCTTTTAAAAATGGCTTCCATGGTCGTAGGCTCCTTAGACTTGTCTGGTTAGTGTTGTCACCTGTTGAATAGTCTCTGCAGCTCAGCCCCTTCCTGTCACTTTTTAAAGGGCAATTGGCGTTTACATTTTTAAATGAGTCTGCTCTTCCGGTTTCTACTTCTGGTTTGACCTTGGTTCAAGGTTTTGTTAACAAATAACTATGGCTTCAGAATCCCTTAGTGGTTTGAATAGGTTTGGCCCTGCCTGTTTGAATGCTTGCCCACAGGGGGTGGCACTATTAGGAGGTGTGGCCTTGTTGGAATAGGTGTGGCCTTGTTGGAATAGGTGTGGCCTTGTTGGAATAGGTGTGGCCTTGTTGGAATAGGTGTGGCCTTGTTGGAATAGGTGTGGCCTTGTTGGAATAGGTGTGGCCTTGTTGGAGGAAGTGTATCACTGTGTAGGTGGGCTTTAAGGTCCTCTGTTCAGGCTCTACCTCAGGTTTTGGGGTGACCTCCCTTTTCTAGGCATATGTCTTGTTTTGTTCTCTGTCCCTCCTTTTATGGCCTCCCTCCTCCATTTCTATTTCTTTTCCAGACAATACATTTTAGTTTTGTTACATTATATTTTAAATTTATTATATCCATGCCTCAGTTTCCCTGAATGATACTGAAGAAGACCATCCCTGGAGTAGATGGCCTAGGGAACTGAGGACTCCGCAGGCTGGAGGTTGGCTACAGCTGTCCCCCAGGGCAGGTGTGGAGAGGAGCCTGGGAGACCTTGTGCTCCCAGGACAGGCTGGGCAGAGGGGGGGAGAGTTTTCTGTAGATGATGGGAAGGCCACAGAATTCCGTGGATGCTTGAGCAATATTTCTAGGACTTCTTGAGGGGGTGGGTCTCAGTGGCAGGGCAAGTGAACAGACAAGGACTTTGGGGGACTGTGGGCGAAGGACAAGAGGTCATCCAGAGAGACAGACCCCTTCTTTCTCAGGGAGCTCTGTAGTTTCAGTAAATACTCCACTGTGCCTCAGGAAAGAGCTGACATAGGTCTCCACCCCACCCCCAAACCTTACGACTGGGAGTCACCGAAAACCAACCAACCAACCAAACAAACAAGCAAACAGGAAGGGCTGGGGATGCAGCCCAAGGACTACTGTATTGGCTTAGCATGCACAAAGCCCTGTATTTAATCACGGCACGACAATTATTTTATCAATTAATTAGTGTAAAATGAATTATTCAATTAATGTAAAAAATTATAACAGCATTGAAAGTCCCAGCAGTGAAGGGGGGAGGAGAGCAACAGAGACCGAATGGGTATATCTACAGTTCTAACTTTTGCTTTTAGGGTTCCCTTCCTCAGCCAGGATCCCAGAGGGGAAGCAAAGGGAAGTGAACCCCTATATAGTCACCTTCTAGCCCCTTATCAGCTATGACCCCCCAACCATGGTGAGCCCTGACCTGGGAAATGTGTGTAGAGAAATGGCCCAGCCCTGGCGTGTTTGAAAGCAGCCAGAGAGCTGCAGGGGTTAATTGCTGCTGTGGCTTCCGGGTTGTGGCTGCAGAGGCTGCTGAAAGGCAGGAAGCTTGTGAAGCTGCCCGTGGTTCTGAAACTAACCCAGACCCCAATAAGGCCTCCAGTGTCACTTGCTGTCAGTTGGCTTTGAAAATCGCTGCTTCTGTCACTCTCGGGGCCAAACAAGTTATTATTAGTCTCTTACTAGCTTTGCTGGGTGACACTTCCGAAGTGCAGGTCATGAGGACAACGGTTGCCTAGGTTACCTTCCGGGGACTGAAGGCTACTTTTGTTCAAACTTTTCATTTGTGCAGGTGGCCTTTCACATCAGGAGGTAAAGCCCTTCACCCTTAGCTCACGCTGATGACACCTTTATCTGAACACGTGGAACAGAAAGCATGAAGACTGGACAAGCTGGCCTCACTTCCGGTCTCTTTCCCCACAAGTTAAACCACCAGCTTCTCCATCCCCTAAGTGCCCCTGAGCCCTGTGCTTGGGGAGGCTGAGCCAAGCCTTGAATCTTTCTCTCCATGCTAGGCCACCCTGTGAATAAACTCTCTTTTGCAGTGAGTAGACATCAACTTGGATCTGTGCTCATGGTGTCCTTGGGAGCTCAGAGGGGATCTGACAGAAGGCAGAACCCAGAGGAATTGATGTCCATTTGTGGGTTGTGCTCACTCAAATGGGTGAATGAATGGGTGATAAACTCATTAGGTTTTCCTAAAGAAAAATTAGGTCAGGGTTTTCCCCTTTATCCTTCCCTAGAAACTCTGAGTACCAGAGCCAAAATCAGAAGTGTGGGAATCAGTCTCAGTAAAGGAACCCAGACACCCAAGCTGACAACCCCACTTGGCAGCAGGCTCTGTAACAGTGACTGTACCCAAGAATACTACAATGGCTTCATGTCTGGGATGAAAGGGTTCATTGTCAACTTTACACAATCTAGAATCACCTATGAGGAGAGTCTCCGTGAGGGATTATCTAGATCAGATTGACCTGTGGTGGATCTGTGTGGAATTTATCTTGACAGCATTGAGGTGGGAAGAGCAACCCACTATGGGCGATACCATTCCCTAGACATGGAATCCTGAGTTGTGTAAGAATGGAGAATCGAGCTGAGTGCGCTCCCATAACCTGCTGGCATTACCTAATTGCTCAAGTCCAGTAGATTCATAAGGACACCAGACACCAAAGCCCTCCTCCCCCTGCTCCCCATCCCCAGCCCCGCTGTGGGAAGCAGCTTTGCTCTGGGAGCAGAACAAAGGTGGCTGTTGTGCCTCCTGCCCTGGCCCTTCAAACCCTTCCCTAGTTTTGCCATCTGCAACACAGATTGTTGCATTAAAGGCTCTTCTTCCTCCTGACTTTCTCCTCACCTAAATGTTTTTATTTTTAAGTTGGCACACTTTAGTGTTTGCTCTTGGTTGTGTAAGACCTGTGAGTAGTGTCCTGTAGCCACTGCTACAGGAATTTTTAAAATTATTCTTTTAGATTAACATGATGGCATTTTCACAGGCATGCCTCAATCTATTCTGCTCTCATTCGTTCCCCTCCCCCTCTGTGCGACTCTCCCCTTCTGCTTGGTTCCCTGCTCCTTACCTTCCACCCTTTCAACCCCCTTACACTAGATAAAAAAGAAAAAAAAGAATAGAGAAGAAAGGAAAGATCCCTGAGTAAAGTCAGGGGTCAGAAAGGGGGCAGCGTTATTAGACTATTCCTGTTATTAGAGTGACTGGGGCAAGTTTGATCTACGCTATCAGGATACCTAACTTCTTCTTGTTGTTTCTTCCAACAAGACTATTTGACAAACTGCAAACAACACCAAACAATACCTCAATGACACCCCACCACCTCTTTCAGGGCCCTAGAATTTATATATTCTCTGAAAAGTCTCCAGAATTCCAAAAGCCACACAATCACACAACCGGTCTGCAGCTGGCAAAATCGCACTCCTGTCAGAGCACAAGGCAAATCATGCCAGCTGTTGTGGACAATCGGAAGCAGCCCCATGCCTCACATCTGGAATAAAAACAAAAACATATTCTTGTGATGTTTCAATGTTTGTTTGTTTGTTTGTTTTTAGAAACCACAATTCCAGGATTGTCAGTACAGTCCCTTTCCTTACAAAAGTCTCCTCTTGCTCTTTTGTGTCAGATATATTTCATTATCCTCTCTCTCCTCCTCCAAGATCTCTCCCTCCCCCCTAAGATCTCTCCCTCCCTCCTAAGATCTCTCCCTCCCCCCTAAGATCTCTCTCTCCCCCTAAGATCTCTCCCTCCCCCCCAAGATCTCCCCATCCCCCTAAGATCTCTCCCTCCCCCCTAAGATCTCCCCCTCCACTCTCAGAATCCCCTTTCTAATCCCATGCCCTGTACATGTCTGTGTGCAGGCACATGTCTACACATATGTTATTTAGTTTCTATGAGACAGGGATTCATTATGTAGTCCTAGTTGGCCTGAGACTTAATATGTAGACTAGGCCAGAATTAAATTTGTGACAATCCTCCTGTCTCTGCTTCTTGAGTGTAAGGAATATAGGTATCTGTCACCATACCTGTTTCCTTAAATTTAGGATCCATGTTTGAGATAAACATTATTTATCCAAGTCTGACTTATTTCACTTAACATAATGACCTCAGTTCAAATCATTTTTTCCTGAAAATGTCATTGTTTTGTGTTTCTTTACTGCTGAATAAAATTCCATTAAGACATGAATCTTAAGGAAGATTTTCAGACCCAAGATTCCTGTTCTCCATCCACTCCTCCTTTGGGCAGGCAATACTGGTTTCTCAGCTGTTTCAACAGCTTCTCTTTTCCAAAATGTCGTGTCGGTTGTTGCACCTTACACAGTCTTTCCAGGTCGGCTTCTTTCACTGAGCAATACCTGCTTCATTTATCTATATTCCCTTGCATCTTGATAGAGCATTTATGTTTATCGCTGTGTAATATTCCAGGGTAGGTATGTGCTTTTGCTCAATGCAGGGACAGAATAGCTGTTTCTGCCTTTGAGAGATTATAAGTGAAGTGGCTATAAGTGCTGGAATGTAGACTTTCAGGTAGACAGAAGGTTTAAGGTCATTTAGGTGACTGCCTAGAGGCATAGTTGCTGAGCTACATGCTAGCATCCTGAAAGCGTCTGTGCCCACTTCACATGCCCACTGGTGTGAGCGAGAGTTCTGCTCTGTATCCTGCAGCCAGGAGTGCTATCAGCTTTCTCTTTAAAACAAAGCAAACAAGCAAGAAACCCATCCTTTTGTTGTTAAAAATATATGTATTTGAGATGGGTTTTGGGTCTGTGAGTGCAATGCCCACAGTGGCCAGAAGAGGGCACCAGGATATCCTGGAGCTGTGGTTACGTAGGGTTGGGAGCTAATCAACATAGGTGCTGGGAATGACCCAGGTCCTCTGTGAGAGTGGCCAGAGCTTCTAACCCTGAGGCAGGTCTGCCCTCCAGCTTATTTACTTTGTCATTGGACTCTGTCTTAGTTAGGGTTTTACTGCTGTGAAGAGACACCATGACCAAGGCAACTCTTATAAGGACAACATTTAATTGGGGCTGGTTTACAGGTTCAGAGGTTCAGTCCATTACCATCAAGGTGGGAACATGGCAGCATCCAGGCAGGCATGGGGCTGGAGGAGCTGTGAGTTCTATGTCTTCATCTGAAGGCCGCTAGCAGAAGACTGACTTCCAGGCAGTTAGGATGAGGGTCTTAAGCCTATGCCCACAGTGACACACCTACTCCAACAAGGCCACCCCTCCTAATAGTGCCACTCCCTGGGCCAAGCATGTACAAACCATCACAGACTCTAGTGGAGTCTCCTTGCTTCTGTTTTCAACCCACCTGTGGAATGATACAGGACACCTGTCTGAGGGCTTTTCACTCTCCATGTATCTTCTCTGTGGAGGAGTGTTCAGATCTTTTGTTCATATTTTCACTGGAAATTTTTTTTACTGTTAATTGTGTAGGGTAAAAGGTTCGGGCCCACATCTGGGTTTGAAAACTCACCAAACCCCACCAAGCCCGGAGCCCCAAACCACACTAATCACTGAGACCCAGGCTTGCCTTGAAATCCCACAAAGCTCCACCAAGAAACCATATATAAAGCCTGCTTCCAGCTCAGTTCCCTGCTACTTCTTGCCTTAGCAGAGGCAATCACCCTCTGTGTCTCTCCTAACACTTGTGTGGCGGTTTGCTGTGAGGTCTTCCTAGGCTCCCCCTGCCAGGATACCCTTCCCCTCAGAACTGTAACAGTTACATTTGGATAACAGTAACAGTCCTTAATCAGGTGTGGTTGGTGAATATTTTCTCCCCAGCCGATTGGCTTATCTGCTGATCCTCTTAACCCCTTTTCAGAGAGCAGGAAAAAAATGTAATTTTAGAAAAGGCCAACATCAATTGATTTTCCTTTCACGAATCAGGCTTTTAATCTTGTATATAGAACTCACTAGCAGGAGCTGAGGACACAGCTCACTTAGTAAAGTGCTTGTCATGAATGTTTCAGGATCTGTGTTCACATCTTTGAAACCACAGGAAACTCTGGTGCAGTGGGATACATCTCTAACCCCAGTGCTGGGGTGGGGTGGACACAGGACTTGCTGCCAGCCAGTCTTGCTGAATCGATGAGCTTGGTCCAGTGAGAGACCCTGTCTCAAAAACTAACAACACCTGGTGTCAACCTCTGACTCCCACATGCACACCTACACACACACACACACACACACACACACACACACACACACACATGAATGCACATAAGCACGTATGCACAAATCTCACCCACTACCAAAAGCAAAAACGCCTGTGTTTTCTGCTGAAACTGTTGTGTTTTCTGTTTAGATTTTTTTTTTTTTTTTTTTGTGGTTGATGTGATATGTGCCCAGCTCCATTTTAAAGATGCAGGTGCCCAATCGCCTAGCACCAATTTTCACAGAGCCGGTCCTTTATCAGTGGGAGTGCTTTGGTTCTCTGCTGAGGACCCTGGACAATTCCTGGCTAGTCACCGCTTCTCCTCGTTCCCTGTCTTCTCCCATTGGCTCTGCTAGATTCGAGGAAGCACATTAGGTATTCTGAACCACCTTCGGGGGCTTACAGACTGTGGTGTGCTGTATCACACACACTGCCTCCTTTTGCTTTCCAGTGGGAGAACATTGTCAGGAACCATCTTTGTGTCCTTCTGCTCTGTTCTATGGCCACGGGTAGTCTACTGATGAGTCTGTGCACAGCATCCGTTTCTTTTACAACACCTTCTCAGTGCTAGCCTTTCCTTTGGTTCCTCTGACTGTCTGCCCATCTCCTGAATTAACAGCCATTTGCTCTTTCTCTGTTTTCTCCCATTTGCTCTCTCTCTGTTTTCCCCTGGAGCCCTCACACATCCATCAGAGTTGTTTAAAACCCTCTGCCGACCGAGTTCTCAAATCTACATGGTTTCTGAGCCTCGTTCTTAGTTCTTAGGCTCCCTTTGTTTCTTCTTATCCACATTTTTCCTTCCCTCTTGTCATCTCCTGTGATTTTTGTTGAAAGCCAGACATGCGGTAGCTAGTAATAGGGACTGAATTGAAAAAAAAAGGCTTTCGGTGTGAAGATTTATTTTAATCAGGCCGGATTTAATGTTTAGCTCGCTTGGGGTCAAATGCAGCTGTAGGTTCTGGGGCCTGGATTCCTCAGTTCTTCTTCTGTCTGTGGGATTCTTCTTCAAAGAATCCTGTTTTTGTTTTTGAAACAGTCTTGCTGGGTAGTCTCAGCCAGCTTGGGCTCCTGTAAACTTGGATTAGTACTTCCTCATCAGCCTCCAGAGAGCTGGGATTGCAGGCTTCCTCAATGGGGGCTCCACAGACACATGTGTCTTGAGTTCCTAGCTGCCCCCTCCCAGAACCCACCTCGCTCCAGCTCTGTGGAGGAGGCAGTGTGTGTGTGTGTGTGTGGGGGGGGGGAGATGAACCTCAGGGAAGAATCCCATTCTGTGTTTCTGTAGGACTGTGGGCTGCAGTTAGGGAGTCTCCTCCCTCCTAGGTGTGAGGGGTCAGGGACAAGGTGGGAGGTGCACAGTTAGCTGCCAGCATAGTGCTTGCCTTGCCTTGAGTTTGGATCCCCAGTATCCGCACTAAAAACTTGCAGTAGTGTGGGTCGGTGGCAGGTGGATTCCAGGGGCTCACTGAGAGCCAGCCTAGTGGCAACAGTGTGTTCCAGGTACAGTGTAAGACCCTGCCTCAGAAAATAAGGTGGAGAGCAACCAGGGAAAGAAATGCTGGGTGGGTTACATGTTTTATAGATTAAGGGCACGGGAACTCGCCCTCCCATGTCCCCACGAGGGGCATCACTTTTGTTCTGAATGGACACCACAAGCAAGTTTCTGACTCTGTACTCACTGTGAGTGACACCTGAGTCTTATCAATATTGAGCACAGGAGTTTCTGCTGGGACAGTTAGATGACGGTGGCATTTTGAGTGCTCAGGAATGATGTCAATTCTGCACTCATCCTTGGGCAGACTGTGTTCTCTCTAAGCTTCTAATGGGCAAAGTGGGGCATACCTGTGATCCTAGCATTTTGGAGGCGGGAGGATCAGAAGCTCAGGATCATTTTTCCTATATGGCCAGTTTGAGGGCGGCCATTCCCAGCCTACCCGTGTTCTTGCTGTGCATTGTTGGGTCTTTCTCTGTCTCTGTCTCTGTCTCTCTGTCTCTCTCTCTCTGTCTTTGTCTGTCTGTCTGTCTCTCTCATGCATACACACACACACAAAGATATACACACTCATATGCACATACCACACACACAAATATACATACAAACTCACATGTACACATCACACATACAAACACACCACACACAGACAGACAGACACACACAAAGATATACATATTCAAATGCACACACCACACACACTCTTATGCATACACAAAAATTCACATGTACACATAACACACAAAAACACATCACACAGTCAGACAGACAGACAGACAGACACACACACGCCTCAGATTTCCCACGGATCCACTGAGGAATGATGCTCATTAGACTCTTAGGTAACCCTCTCCTTCACTCTGGATCTTGGATTCTTGGGCTAAGTGCCCTCCGTGATGTACGTGACTCCTTGGTCTGCTCACTGCCAGGGAGGCCACTTCGGCCCAGCAAGCGCCATTGATGGTCTTAGCGCATCCTCTCTGCCCAGTTCCGGGTTAATTTCTGGCTTCTGCTTCCTGACTCCCTCACTCCCTGAGGAAACACACCATGGCTGGGGGCAGTTTGCCAGTTTCTGCTGTGAAGAACGGAAGCTTCCGATGTCCCCTACCTGTTGGGCACACTGTGAAGGGCCTGGAGAGTATCCCAGGACATGGGGTCTTCAGGCCTGGCTCCCGCCCTACACACACCCCTAGCCTCAAACCCTGTGGCTTTGTATCAGTGGTGAGGACATTAACACAGGAGCTCCAGCCTGGGCTTGGTCCCTCTGTGGCCTCCAGGATGGTGACATAATTGCAGCACAGAGCAGAGCCATGGCTGACTCTCTCGCTGTCACAATGCTACCAGGAGGGAGTCTGGAGATGTGTTCCACTTGTGCCTGACTGTAAATCCACAAACTTGGAGGAGAGCAGCCTGAGAACTGAATGTCTCTGGAACTTGACACGTACAACCCAAACAAGACCTTCCTGGGGGAGTTCTAAGCCAGGAAGACTTTCTACTCTCCTGAGACCTTCTCGCCTAGGCTAATGGACTTTTCCTAGGTAAGAGTGTCCACCACGGAAGCATTTGGGACAACAATTGCTTGCTGGTTTGGGCCACCACTCTCTGAGCAGGGCAGGTGGCCCCTGTTGATCCCCTAGCCCTTGGCAGGGTTTAGGGCAATAGAGACTCCAGGATGGCCTCTCCTCAGGCCCCCTGCTAGTCTAGCAGGAGTGTATAAAAGGCCTTGGTTTATGAACTCTAAGCTGATGGAGAATTTAGAAGCTGGCTTTATCATTGCTTTTGGGGAGGAAGCTGAGACAGCCTGGCTACAGCTCTGCAGTGGGCTAGAGGCAAGAAGGAGTTATTGATGTGATCTTCGACCCCGGAAGGAGTGATAATGAGGTGAAGAAGCATCTATTTGTATGATGTTCCCCCCAAATCCTGTGAAGAGGGAGCTTCTATTTCCAGGGTAGATACATGGTTCTGCCGATGCCAAGGTCAGAGAGAAATGAAGATTCGTCTCTGAGGATCTCTGAGGAGGCTCTGGCTTAGCACAGGGACTGGAAGCAGCAACAATTCCAGCAACTGCAGAAGTCAAGAGGCTACAGACCCAGCCTACCCTCCTGTTCCCCCATGTCCCTCCTCCAGCAGTTCAGGCGACCCCACCCACCCACCCACCCAAGGCTCTGAGGACAGGGAATGGAGAAGAGATAGCTACCTCTTCACAGGGTAGTGGCATCCCTTGGGAGGACTCTGTGGGACCTTGGGAGGATCCCACAGCCATCCCGAGCCTCAGTGTCTTCACTTGTGACAGACTGCCCTTGGTGGAGGTCTAGGGCGGGACAGCCATGGATGCCAGGTACTGAGCTGACTTGACATTGCCATCTGCAAGACCTTGGACTCTCGTCTCTACTGCAAGGAGGGAACAGAGTTGTCTTTGTGATGCCAGCACTCAGCGCCATGCTGGGGGTGTGGCCAGTGTCAATGCCCCTTTCTCAGGCTCCACACACAGGGGTAAGAGCCAGGAGCCCATGTTCCTCATGTTCTCTCTCCTCAGTCAGGAGACAGTAGAGAGGAGGTGATAGCACTGGCCCTGCAGTACCCAGCCTCCCCTCTCTGTGCCTCAGTTTCCCCCTTTACAGAAGGGGAAACTGCAGAACTCTAGCGTAATTGAGGACTCTCTTCTCACTGGGATTTATACCATGTGCTTTCCCAGGACAGACACCACAGACACCCCATGGGGACACTGTCAGTCTTATTTTACAGATGGGGAAACTGAGGCACACAAGGGAGATACCCTGCCTAGAGTCATCTAGAAGGTAGTGGAAGTGAGATTTGACCTCAAGGGTCTTGGCCCCCAAGCCCTCACTCGGGGAGGGGGGAGGTCTCGTCTAACTTTGCACACTGAAGAGTGCTGTGGAGGTGTCAGGCATGGCCATGCTGTGAGAGAGGTAGTGGGCACTCAGATACTGCTCTGTAAACTGCTTAAACGTGCTCTGCGGGGACTACAGCAGTTTGGGGAAGAGTCATTGGGAGACATAGCTCCAGCAGGTAGGGTCCAGCCCAGGGCTAAGATGGGTGGCAGAGGTGTACCCCAGACTCAGTCCTGTGAATGGAAAGTATGCAGCCCAGACAGCTTGTCCCCCGTCATGTCGGTTCCTGCCTTTCTGAGAACTTCCCATTTTCCCATAGCTCAGTGTCACCGTGTTATCCATGTGGTG
Source organism: Uromys caudimaculatus (assembly GCA_028551405.1). NCBI lineage: Eukaryota > Metazoa > Chordata > Mammalia > Rodentia > Muridae > Uromys > Uromys caudimaculatus. The sequence continues at coordinate 119,090,438 of CM052702.1, forward strand.
TCTTGGCCTTGTAATCAGGAATGAGTTGTGGCCTCCCTCAGCTGCTCACTGGGGTCTATTGACTCATGTGCTCTCATTATTTAGCTAGTAATTCTTCCCATGGGCTTCCACTGATTTCCAGAAAGAAGTATTTCGCTGTGTAATGAGATCCTGCCTCAGGTGAATGAAAGGCATGTTAGCACAGCTCTCTCTCTGGGCCATTTCATTATAAAAACAGCGTCACTTCAATACCAGGAACACTTGTGTGCCATCCTACGGATGGTGACTTTGTCTCTTCAGGTTCTGTGTTTTGCCTTACCTCAGGTGCACACTCACATGTGTGTGTGTGTGTGTGTGTGTGTGTGTGTGTGTGTGTACGTGTACTTATGAAATGAAGGCTAGAGGTCAACTTCAGAAGCTTCAGGACCTTCCCACCTTGTTTTTTGATGCAGGACCTCTCATTAAATTTGGAGCTCACCAGATAAGCTAGACAGCTTGGTCAGCGAGCCCCGGGGATCATCCTGTCTCCACATCTCCAGCACTAGGATTACAAGGAGACAGGCCACAATCCGAGGATTTCGAGCCTGGCCAGAATGAAGCATTCTGCAGAGCTCTGGCCTGGACAGAATGGCCAAAGTGTTACAGTTCTCAGAGGGGAAGCCGGGGTGGGGCAGGCAGCCGGATCTCTTCAGCTACCACTACCATTGCATCCCCAGTGCTATGGCAGCAGTAGCATCTAGCTGTGTTGAGCAGCCAGAAGCGGTACCTGGAGCTAGTGGATAGATGTGGTTGCAACCAGCAGCAAAGGCAGCCAGTAGCCAAAGTGGCAAGCTGCAGATTGGGAACCGGGCCTGCTGGCTCACAGTGGAGCCGAGGTCCAGGGATGAATGCTTCCAGAGAGAAAACCCTTCCCTGGAGTGTTACAGCTCAATTAAACAGCCACTCCCAGACGGTTCTAGGTGAAATAACTCATGCACTTTATTCTATGTGGATGGGACCTTATAAGCACTTGGGGGGGGGGGTGGAATCCAGGAGTAGATGCTTCCCATTGGCTCAGTCTGAGAATGTTAGGGATACTCTATTTGCATATGGAAGGACTTCAGGTGTTGTCCCTGTGTGACTGATTGTCATGGCCCTCTCAGTGGGGTGTCGTGGTTACATGTTCCAGGACAGATAGACCCTGGCTGGGAGCTGGTTCCAACGCCTGCCGTTCTCAATTATGAGATTTCCTGGGGTTTTTGAGCCTGCTTCAATCTTACCAGGGCTTCTGTCTGGTGGCATGGTCCACTTGCCCCACAAAAGGTAGAGCTGTCTCCTCCAGGCCACAAGGGCAGCAAGTACAATGCCTCTGTGACAGCTAAGAGAGTGTGTGGATTCAGAAACTGACAGGTGGGCCTCATAGGCAGAGGCTCCAGGGGACTCAAGGAACCTGAGAGTCTGGAGAAAGGAGAAGGACTGCGCCAAGTGAAAGGAGAAATTTGATTTCTTTCTTTCTTTTCCTTCTTTCTTCCTTCCTTTCTTTTTTGTTTGTTCATTTTTTGAGACAGGTTCTCTCAGTGTAGCCCTGGTTGTCCTGGAATGCACTAAGTAGACCAGGCTGGTCTCAAACTCACAGAGATCCACCTAGTGGATTTTCTTGATTGATGATTGATGTGGGCTGGCCCAGAGCATTGTGGGTGTTATCAACCCTGGACATGTGGTTCTCTGGGTTGTGTAAGAAAGCAGGCTGAGTAAGCCAGGGAGAGCAAGCCAGTCATCAGTGCTCCTCCCTGGCCTCAGTTTCTCCAGTCCCTGCCCTGGCTTCTCTTCATAATGGACTACAGTTACAAGCTGAAGTAAACCCTCCATTCTCCAAGTTGCTTCAGGTTGTGTTCTTTCTCCCAACAATAGAAAAGGAAACCCTGCCTCTTGACTCCTGAACATCCACCCAGAGGTGAATGGCCTCGAAAGTCCCTCCGCCCTCCTTGTCTCTAAGGAACAAGATAGAGAAGAGGCTGATTTCTAAGGTCACACAGCAGCCATAGGTAGAGCTGCAGAGGGCCCGGCGACAGGGCCTTGCAGCTGCTCTGGGCCACTGCTGACACACTGGACAGCCCTCAAGCCTTTCCTTCCCTCTGTGACCTGCCGACTGAGGACTAACAGTTCCATCATGTCCAGAGTTAAGAGCTGGGGAGCCTTCGTATCCATGGCGACTTTTAGAGAAGTTGACCAGTGGAGGCTCTCCCTTCCTGAGGGATTATAGATTTCCTTTCTCCCTCTTCCTATTGTCCCTTCATTTCTCACAGGTCTCTGTCACACAGTCTTTCCCAGCAGCCACATTCCTCGAAGGTTCCTTTCCTACCGCAGACTGGGCCTGCGAGCCTCTTTTTTAAAGAGAGGGTCTTCCTATGTAGAGCTGTCTGGCCTTGGGCTCATAGATACGTTTCTGCCTCCTGTGTGCTGGGATTAAAGGCGTGGGCCACCACAGCAGTCCATAATAACATCTTCATTTCAATAAGCCACATCTCAGTGGCTTAGCCCCTGTATGTGGCCAGAAGCCACCAAGATGAGGAACTCAGGACTAACAGTGTCCACCGTCCCCTCAGTTCTGATGGTCTGGGACTTTATATCAGGACAGGGCTGGCTTTTGCAGGTAGTGGAAGTGGGCTGTCAACATAACACTTTGGCTGTGAGCACGAGCTCTGTTGGCAGCCACTGCATCCTAGGTTTAATTCCTGGCCCCACCCCTTGTTGGTGGCTTCCTGGTTTGTGGAAAGACAACTGAGGTTCTGCCCTTGAAGCGCTGGGCGTCCTGCTCTGCCTTGCTCAGGGATGGCTGCTGTGACCACATAGCGATTCTGCTCCTGTCCCCTGTGTAGACCTGATTCATCCTGTGACTGCCTCCCTGGCTGTCCTTCTTCATAGGTGGCTGGTGCTTCCTGACCTGCTGATCTGCTGGGCAGCTGTTGCCCTGGGTGAGGCTGTTTTGCAAAGAGGGGCTCCAGGGGTCCCAGAACCTACAGCCCGGCCAGGTCCTGAGCAGACCTCTTTCACAGTTCTTCATACCTTGTTCCAGAGAGGCTGGGGAGGAGAGGGGATCTCCAAAGCCGCTTGCTAGGGTATGAATTCAGCGATCCGAACATTGGGGACCTGGCCCGTGGGTGATACTCGCAGGGGCTCTCAGTCAGACAAGGAACTCCACCCCCCACCCCGGGTGACCTGGTTATCACTATGACCTCTAGTCTCCTTTAAAGCACATATGTAAGCCTCCTCATGGGCAAGCGCACACCCGTTCTCTCACTTGCATGGTGCTCACTGACTCCTGCCCCACAGAACTGAGAGAAACCTAGGCCTCTTTCCCACTCCGTGTCTCCCAGGAAACTACAAAGTAAAGAACTACCAAGACAGGGTCCTGTATGCTTGGATGTAATGTAAATATTTACACTGCCCAAATTAACACCTGAATCAACAATGCAGGAGGTGCGGATCTCTGGTACAAGATGTGGGGAACTTCTGCCCCAGTAAGGGCGAGAAGGAAACCATGGGAAGAAGGCGGGGCTCAGGGAATGGCCTGAATGGAGGCTTTTTCTCAAGCAGAGCAGAGAGGCCTGGGGAAGGGGCAGAGAGGAGTTAGGGATGGAGAAGGGAGAATGAAGGCTCAATCATCACTAGCACAGAAGGACCGTGGTGATCTTTGGAACTGCTCTGGGTCGCCCCCAGGAACGCCAGGTCAGGGGTGACGTCTATCACCCCTGGGCATAGAGACTCAGTTCTGCCAGTTGCCCCTTGTTGAGGACATGGGGTGCTGCTGCTGAGGGTCTTGGCAGGGCACAGAGGACAGCCAGCATAGCGGGGTGGTCACTGCTGGGTCTCCTGAGCAGAGCTTCCTGAGCTTGAGACAGAGCCCAAGGTGCCTTTGTCATCGCTGCTGTGACTGTGGTGACCATTCATTCAGGGGAAGAGTCTCCACGCTCATCATGATCACCACCATGGCCATCATCCCGGCAATGCTGTCTAACCGCCCCCATTGTGCCAGTGTCCTCCACTGTCATTGTCACGGTCACTGCCATCCTCCTCAACTGTTAGAGAACATCACCTGTGCTTGGCATTCAAGGTTGGTATCCTCCATGTTACCAGTGGGGAAGCTGTAGCACAAAGAGGGACAGACACCCATTCTGTGACACAGAGCAAGCCAGTAGGGGAGGTGGATTCAAACCCTTGGGTGACTGTCTCAGAGGCTGTGGGAGCTTAGATTGGAGGTATCCCCTCCTGAAGATGACTGAATCACTCAGCCTGTGGCCACCTTGATGAATGAATCCACAGATAGAGCCAGGCATGGATGGTGCTGTTTAGAGGCAATGGAAGGTAGGAAGAAGCTATAGGGAGCAGGTCGTGGGACCCACGGCTCTGAAGGTTATACCAGGTCCCCACTCCCCTCTCTCTGCTGTCTAACTGAGGCAAGCCACTTTGCATTCCTACATGCTTTCTGCTGGGACACCTTGCTGTCTTATACACAGCCCAACAGCCAAGGGACCAGGACCCAAATCTCCATAAGGAACCAAAATCAACCTCTTTTCCTCGTAAGTAGCTCCCTCCGGCATTTTGTTACAGTCAAGGCAAACAGCTGCAGAGGCAGTCTCCACCCACCACTCACAGAACAGCAGAGGGAAGACTGACCCAGTGACCTTCCACCCACACAGCCTCCTGGAGACAACCAGCAGCTGAAGGCCTACTGTGTGCCCCCATAGATCCCTGTGGATACACAAAACCTGCAGTCCCCTGGTGTGTATTACCTCCATGGAGGAGGGTCCTGAGGGTCAAAGTGGGTGAGGCCACTCTGGATGTTGCTGGGGTTGCTTATGATTGTTGTGGGGACAAAACAAAGTGACTCAGGACCTACTGGGAGCAGCCAGAAGGGGTCCATCAGTGATGGAGGAGAAACTGAGGGTGAGATACATGAGTGGCAAAGGCAGTACTGGCTTCCCCGGATCATGGAGGACCCGGATGAGTACTCTGGCACCCCCAGTCTGACCCCTGCCTGCCCACTGACTCCTGAAACACGGAGAAATTTCCAGAGGAAAAATGACCCTGAGCTCTGCCAGCATAAGTCCCCTGCATCAGTAAGCAGCAAGCCCCGAGCTCCCGTTGGAATTCTCACCCCTTCCATCAAGGTAAGTGAGCCCCTCCCCCCCCGCCGTGCTCCTCGAGAAACGGTTTTGTTGCTACCTTGATCTCATGTGTCTGATGGAGAAATGAGTTCTGTCAAACTCTTTGACGCAGACTGTCAGAGCAAAGCGTTCGGGGAGACGGATCTCTCACTCTGATGGCAAGACGCATTTGTAACGAGCCTTTAATCCAGTTTCCGCATGAAAGCGGGAGCTGACATTTGGAAAAGCATTTGCCCCAGTATCCCTCGTTTCTCCCTCTGGCCCTCTCCCAACACCCCTCCCCACTTTTGTCCCTTACAAAATACTGCAGTGGAGACTGGTGCAGGTACAGATACAGGGATCGATTGTTCTTTGGTTCCTTGTGATAGTCTCTCACGGGAGCATAAGAGCTCCAGCCTCGTAGCTCAGCATCTGGGGAAGGGAGAGGGTTCTGGGCACTTGCACCAAACAGCCTGCCTTCTCGTCCCTGCCTTCCCCTCTCGCACCCCTCCACCCCACAGTTCCCCAGTTGTCAGAGCTCAAGCTTGCATCTCAGCTCGGCACTTTACAGTCTGCAGGTTGGTCTTTCACCTTCACCCGAACGACCTATTACCAACATCCTGGTAACTGGATTCACCACCTTGCTTAGCTCACAGGATGTTGGAGAGCTGCAAAGATCTAAGCGACAGAGCCCTGTGTGGATTCACAAACACGTGCAAAGGCATCGGTTGGCTCCGCACGTCGTTACTTCCTGACTTGGGATGTGCTGGTGGCATGAACAGAGGAGCAAAGAAATACCTAAGACGTAAGTGCTCCCTGGTAACCACTGATTGGCAGTGGCCATCAGCCTGGTCACATGCTCAAGAATGTCAACCAAGCTCTTGGCTCTTTCTGTTCCTGCTTTATTACCCTGGTCTGTGTTGGCTTTTAGTCTTTAGCTTGCTGCCTCATGGTTGCAAGGTGGCTGCCGCACTCCCAAGCATCACACCTCACATCTAAGTTGAGAAGGAATCTGTGAATGAAACTGAAAATTTTTTTTTCCCAGAAGTCCTTTCACCACCTGAAGATTTCTTCTCATGCCCTTTGGCCATCTAGGTTGTGGGCCCATCCCTAAGTCCCTCTCACCTGGTAGGTGTCTGCTGCTGCTGCTGCTGTGAGTGGAGTGGGGGAGGGGCAGCCATTTCTACCTTTCCTTAGTGTTGGCTGAGGAGTGGTCCCAAGAATGTAGGTATGGACTGAGAGACAAGTCTAGGTCCTGGGACTAGAGATTTGCACTCTGAATGTCTGCCCGCCCACCAGCTGGGACATGACTGTCCCTTATAGGATCATGACAGCATCTAACACGAAACTGTGAAAGGTGATCTTGGGTCTTGTGCAGGTCTTAGTACATGGGCTGTTCACACTACTTGTGCAGCTATTGTGTGCATCTGTGAAATGGGCCCATGGTTCCCACTCTGCCCAGCCCTAAGCAACATGGAAGGATTAGGAGTCCAGGAGTATGTGCAGTTCCTTCTCTCAGGAGTCCTGGCTGCATGAGCCTACCATCTCCTACTTCTAGGGGGCAAAGGGATACTTTCACCCCTGCTTTACAGATGGGAAACTGGGGCTTAGGGGAGGTGACCCCAAGTCCAGAAGGACAGGTGTGTTCAGAGTCCAGAACTCTTTCCCTCTGCAGGGCCCTGGCTGGAGCTGCTTAGATAGGTGAGGAGGGAGCCATTTCTTACCCCAGGACAGTCCCGTAGGTCCAAGCTGGTGGTTGGGATGGCTTCTCTCTGCCTAGTTCTCTGGTCTCTCCCAGAACTCTGGGGCCCAGGACCTTCCTGTGTTGTGGGGAGACTCTCCCCCATCCCGCCTGTCCCTCCTCTCCCAAGTCAGCGAATGAACACGAGTGGCCCCCGTCGGGGACGTCAGATTCTTGGCAGCTTCTGCTCTTTGGGGAAATAAGGCAACTGTATACATTTGACAGACAATAAGCATATGCTGATGAGAATAATCTGATGATATTTACAGACACATCGCCATATGCAAAGCCTCCTTCCCACAGCACCTCCCCCCCCCCCAGCAGGCACTGTGAGCCTGGCACTCAGTGCTGGCCAGCCCTGCTGGGGCCCTGATGTACCTGTGCTGCCCTGCCTAGCCTGCAGCTGTGCCCTGTATTGTCCTTAGAACTGGAGAGGGAGGGGAAGTTGAGAGATCCCGCAGTCATCTTTTAGATGGAGAAACTGAGACTCATTGATTCATCTAACCAGTCAGTCACTGAGAGCCCCTGTGTGCTAGGCTCTGTCCCCCCTACCACCCCCCCCCCCCCACGCCGGGGATGTGACAAAAGAGGAGTAAGGTGCCAGCAAACCAGTCTGTTACCTACAGCGCAGGGTGCCTAGCGCCTGGGCCTCCAACGGCTGTGGGAGGGGCTTTCTAAGCTGATCTTCGGGTGCAGTTCTTCCTGAGAGGCACAATCTGTGAGCAGAGCCTCCTGTGGTTCTGTAAAATCGCCCAGGACATCCTGGTCCCCAGCTTTGACTTTCTCAAAGCTCTACCTCCTTCTACTGCTTCCTGTCTTCAGGTTTAAAGACCACAGGATATCCTCAGCATGGCAATGACAAAGAGGATGGGTCAGGAGAGGGTCAGGAAGGGGGGCCCATGGGGATGCAGAGTCTGGAGTGCCAACCAAGTTCTAGCTCTCCTAAGACCCAGGCAGGAGCCCTACCATGCTACCCATGGCTAGAACACTGGCTTGGGCTTTTCTATTCCTTGCTGTGATATCCTGGGATGGTTGAGCCTCTCTGAGCTCAGACTCTCAGGGAAGGATTGCGGCTAGACATGGGGTAGGACCAGAATTAAATGTGCGGTGTAAGGAGAGCTGCTGCTATTTTTTAATGACCAACGACTAAGTGTGTACTGAGGGGGGCTCCTCCTGCACCCCGGGCACTGCTCACCCCTCACAGGTGGAACATGGCCCAGGGAAAGCCAGGAATCCCCATGGCAGACATTCGGGCCAATCTCTAGCTATCACTTTATGTGTGATGTGGGCAAGTGATCGTGAGCCTCTTCCATTTCTCCACCTGTAAAATGGGTGCAAGAATTCTGACCACACATGCTAGTGGGGAGGTTTATGGTCAGGTAAGTCAGTGGGGATGGGGGAGGTTGGAGAGGTGGGAGGTTGGGGGTGAGGGTGTTGAGGGGTGAGAGGGTGGGGGGACTGCACTCACAGGACACTCTCTGGGCACTCAGACAGGAACTGCAATGAGTCCGTCCACTGAGGCTACTACTTCTGAGTTGTGTGGCCTTGAATGTCTGGAAGAATGGGGGAGGGTGGATAGTGACCACACCCGCTTCCTAGGGCTGTAGAGATATTGAAGGCCTGTGTGTGAGGTGCTGAGTGTGACAGCTCAGCCAGGGCCAGCATTTACTATTTCCACCTGAGTAGGTACTGGACAGAGGGGACCCTGAAGCTGCCGTTCCACCAGCACCAGAGCCACCACCATCACCACCATCACCACCACCACCAGCACCACCAGCACCAGCACCACCAGCACCAGCACCATCACCACCATCACCATCACCACCAGCACCACCATCACCAGCACCACCACCATCACCAGCACCACCACCATCACCACCATCATCAGCACCACCACCACCAGCACCAGCACCACCATCACCACCATCACCACCATCACCACCACCATCACCAGCACCACCACCATCACCACCATCACCAGCACCATCACCACCATCACCACCATCACCACCATCACCACCATCATCATCATCACCATCACCACCATCACCACCACCACCACCGTCACCACCATCACCACCACCACCATCACCACCATCACTATCACCACCACCGTTAATCACCACCATCACCATACTTGGGGACCAAGAAACAGGCTAAAAACAATAAATCCCGAATTTGGGAACAAACATCGTAAATGAAAGTCTGATTAAAATGTTGGTCTGGCCCCTGGTGAGGCCTTTGGGGGAGCACAGTGCCAACGCCCAACCACATATCTCTCAGGCTCAAGGGGCATTGGGACACAGCTAGAGCTGTCCTCTTCCATGCAGGGTCCAGCTGCCAGGAGACCCGAGTGTGTGGGAGTAACCTCCTCCAGCTGTCCCCAGAGTCATGCCTCATGCCCCTTAATCCTACACACACACACACACACTCACACACACTCACACACACACACTCATACACACTCATACACACTCACACACACTCATACACACTCATACACACTCACACACACTCACACTCTCACACAATCACACATACACACACTCACACACGCACACACTCACACACACTCACACTCTCTAACACACACTCACACATGCACACTCACACACACACACTCACTCACACACACTCATACACACTCACACACACTCACACTCTCACACACTCTCACACACACTCACACATGCACACTCACACACACACTCACTCACACACACTCATACACACTCACACATACTCACACTCTCTCACACACACTCACACATGCACACTCACACTCACACTCACACACACACTCACACACTCACACTCTCTCACACACTCTCACACACACTCACACATACACACATACTCACCCTCATTCATCTCCCTACCCATAGTAACTTCTTTTGTCCCGAAGTGCTGTGTGTTATTCTGCTACTTATGGAGAGCCCCAGACCAGACAAGAAAACACATCTATTCAGAAAAGGAATATTTTTTAAAAAAATGCCTTTTCCAAACAGAATGTGTCTCTGACAGGGTCAGAGAGGCCTCATCAAATAAAAGGTGCTAGGCTTCTGCAAACCTGGTTGGAAATGAGACCCTCGGTTTGCCACTTGTATGACAGGTGACAATTAGCTGCCGGCTGCACTGTCACCTGGATGCAGACATGTCACTAAGAAGTCATGAAGATGCTCGTGTGGGAGTGGGTCTTGTCAGCTGGCCTCGGCTCCACTGAGGACAGAGGCTCCGGGTGGCATTCTGTCCTCTGATCTCTGCTGGGACATCACATGCTTCACAGATGACACCAAGATGTCAGAGTCCTGGGCTCTCTGTGCCCCACTGCCTCCTGGCAGTTCATAGAAGGCTCCTCACTTCAGAAACCCACCATGCTCCCCAAACTCTCAGCCCCATGCATGCCAGGACTTGGCACCAACCCCAGCTCCAGAGAACATGGGTATCCTATTGTCTTAGCCCCAGCTCTGTCCTGGTCCCACAAACACTGTGCCCACCCACACCATGCTTCTCAGAGTAGGAGGCTAAGGCTCAAGAAGGAGAAACATTCAAGGCTACCTGGCTAATAAAGGACCAGAGGAAGCTTTGAACTCTGACCTGCCTGGCTCAGCACCAAGCTCCCCTGCCCAGCCCCCTTCCTGCAGGGAGCTCACCAGTGCTTTAGGTCTCCTTCAGATTTTCTCAAGAGGCCATTTGCAGGTTAAAAAAACGTTGGTTCTAGAGGTTCTTACAATAGCGCCCGGCACTCAGTAAGTCCTTACAGATGCTTATTAATTATAACCAATACTAATGATAGCGTTAATGCTATTAAGCAAACGTAGTCCCTTCAGCCTGGAGCCTGTAGCTCTTCCTACATTAATCATGTCTACAAATCCCGAGCAGGACGGATGAAATGAAAACCTGCCTCAGGCAAACGTGGAACTGCAAAAACAGAGAAACTCTGTGCAGAGTCCACAGAGACAGACCCGCTATCGAGGAATGGCAGCCGGCTGTCCACAGGGATGTGTGGGGCAGAGAGCCAGGGAGCGACGTGTTCTGTTCCAAATGAAATCAGGAGAGGAACATGGTAGAGCCAACTGAATCACCATACTGCATTGTTTAAGGAAGAAATAGGCGTTCCAGTGAAGACCTGTTTGGAAGCTTGCTTGAGTCAGTTTTCCAGTACTGTAATGAAACACCTGAGGTGGACAACCTAAAGGAGAAAAAGTTAGGTGGACTCAATTTCAGAAGATCCAGTCTGTGATTGAGTGGCCTTGTTGCCTTCGGGCTTTTCTGGGGGGAGGGGTCCTTGAGGAGATGGAGTGTGTGGCAGAGGAAACAGCTGAGGAGAGAGGGGGAGTGGCTGGGACCGAACCTCCTCCTTCAAGGGCATGGCCTGGCTACCTAATTTCATTCTCCTGGAGGGTTCATTTTCTCAAGTTTCCATCCTGTCAAAGTGGCTGAGGGCCAGCACATGACCACGATGTGTGTGTGTGTGTGTGTGTGTGTGTGTGTGTGTGTGTGTGTGTGTGTGTGTGTGTGTGTGTTGGGGGAGGGAGGGGCCAGCAGTAAGATCAGTGCCATAACGTCTTTGAGCTTGTTTTTAAAATCCAGAAGAAAGACACAGACCTCACAGGGGAGGAAGGAACCCGGGCAATAACATGGAGCAGGGAGATGGGGACTCCAGGGCTAGCCGTGGGAAACAAGCCCCACCAGCATGGTCATCACCGCTAACTGGGGAATGTAAACGGACACCACAGTCGAGATCCCACAAGACCAAGGTGGAAAGAAAGATCACAGTTAGCAGCACATTTTCCAGGTTGTGTGGCTCAGAGGGAGAGAGGCATTTATTCGCTAGTGTGGTGGCTGAGTGGGTGGGTGGGTGGCCAGTGATTTTCCTGTGGATCAATGGAAGAAGAGAATAGAAGCTGGAATTCCCAATCCAGCAGACTGAGAGGAGAGAACAGTCTGCACAGTACGAATGGGTGGTACACGTGTGCGTGTGTGCGTGTGCGCATGCGTACGCACACACACATTCAGGTGTGCCTGTATACACATGCACACAGACATGCACACCTACACATGTCCATTCTCAAACACACATGTGCATATGTAATACACTGCAGCACACACGTGCATATTCTTACATGCATAGCACACCCACATGCATGGACATGCATACACACATACACACCCACTAGTGCAGTTTAAAAGAATGGTCCTTGTAACTGACAGCACTGTTGGTTTTTAACAAACTCTATCAATGAAGGCTGGGGGCCTAGGTGCTGGGGGTGAAAGCCTGCTAGTTCAGAGAAGCAGAGAAAGCACCCAGCTGACTTTCTTGTATATCTGACATCCCAAAAGGAAAGCTCTCCTTCCCTATGCCGTCTCAAAAAAACCCTCAAGCTAAATGTTCCTTTCTACTTCCTGTGTGTCTCTCCATTTGTCCGCCTGACTTCCTCTTACCCTCTGTCTTTTTCCTGTGTTCACTCCCTGTCAGCTAACCTGCTTCACCTCTTGACCGATGGTCAACTTTATTCAATCCTGTTTACAGTACACATGCAGAGCACTATTGGATTAAAGGTGTGTGCTAGGGCTGGGCCACACTACAACTAGAAACAGATTTTTCCAGGAATTAACAGAATCTCGGGGTTCACAGTGTGATCAAATATCCTGCAGCGAAGCACAGTACAAGAAGACAGAATCAAGCCTGCTTTGTCCTCTGTGTGGCTGTGGGTGAACAACTTGCCAACGCCACCACTGCCTCGGTTTCTCCATCTATGAACTGGGAAGATACAAGTTTGATCACATGGCTTCAGGCTGCCCCATGTAAATGCTGTCAGGGGTGTTAACTGAAGTAAGCACCATCTGAAAGCCTGCTCCTGTCACGCTCACTATGGTGGCCATGGAATCCTCCGTGTAGCCAGCTACTGCCATGCTCAGCCTGCTAAGTCCAGAGCAGGACCCCCAAATGAAACCACAGCTCAGTTTTCCTAAGGAATCTCATAAGGTGAGTTTCTGTTTACCAGGAAAGCCACCGCTTCCCTCATCAAACCCCAGTGGTCAGCTACCTGGGACAAGGGCATCTAGTTCTGGATTAACCCAAACAGCCCACAACATATTACAGTCACCATGCTAGTCACCAGGCTGTTCTGGCTTGCCTGTCTCCTTCCTCCAGTACCATCCCGATAAAACTGGCAAAGTTTTGCCACTGGCTGCTGTCCCCGACTCTTGCTTACACAGCCTTCCCAACAGTGGGTGACAGAGGCCACTGTTCCCTCATTGTGTGGAAGAAACCAAGGTTGAGAGCCAGAGAGCTAGAAAGAGGTACAGTAGAGGAAGAGAAAAAAGGCACCCCCGGGTCTTGCTCCACTTGCTGTAACTTTGCAAGAGTGTTCTCCACACTGAGCCTCTCCCTAGTAGAGCCCAGCTCTGAGAAGTCTGGTGGCCTCAGGACAGGGACAGGGACAGGCTTTTCATTAGGGCAATGGAGACCACCTGACTTCTGGCTTTGTTGCTCCTAACACTAGTGTGCTCTGACATAGGTGACATTTTCTCTTATAATCTGTGTCTCCAGTATGGTGCCACCTTCCTTACTGCAGGCACCCTGCCCTTGCCTCTGGATTCCACATAGCATGACCTCAGTAGCCTGAGGACCTCCCTGTGAGCCTCAGTTTCCCTATCTGGTCTGTAACAGGATGACACTCCCCTGTTACTGCTGTGGGTCACACAGTGTAAGAGAGCACTCTGCTCCAGGGTCTTGTGTCAGAAATAGACCTTGTGTGCTTCCTTTCCTCACCTGCTGTGACAAACTCTCTGCAGCCATGCTGTCTTTTATACCTGTGAGGATTGTCTGAGTGTCTCAGGCAGCCACTAGGGAACTTCCCAAAGAGGCAGAGAGGCAAGGAGCAAACTCTAAGATGCCCTGCTGATCTCTATTCCTATAAATAACTGTTGGACAGAAGTTTTGACCAACCCCGTTTGGAGTCTGGGAGCTCCTCGGGTGCCCACACTCCATTCACCTGTCAGGCAGGTGACATGCTGCTTTAGAAATCAGGAAAAGGGCTGGAAGGTGAGAAATCTGCCCAAGGACACAGATGAGCTGAGGCCCAAGTCCTGTGGTTCGTTTGCTTCCAAAAGTCCTAGAAGCTTCTAGTTCCTTCACTGTCCTTCATTCCCTGGTAGATGTCAGTTTAACTATAAAGAGGGAAGTCTATCCTGAGCTCACTGGATCCATGACCAAAAGTGTTGTCAAGTTCATAGGCACAGAACTAACTTACTGTGACCCTTTCACCTGTTTTCTGTGCAGAGATGACATCCTTGCTCTGCCCACCCCTGTATGGTGGGCTCTGCCCTCTCTGAGACTGGCCACTCCCACTTCCCAATATCTGCACCAATTCTAGCAGGTCTGACTGGATGGTTGTCTTAGGGTTTACTGCTGTGAACAGACACCATGACCAAGGCCACTCTTATAATGGTTTATAAGAGTTTTAACTGGGGCTGGCTTACAGGTTCAGAGTTTCGGTCCATCATCATCAAGGCAGGATCATGCCAGCATCCAGGCAGGCATGCAGGAGGAGCTGAGAGTTCTACATCTTCATCTGAAGGCTGCTAGCAGAATACTGACTCTCAGGCAGCTAGGATGAAGGTATTAAAGCCCACACCCACAAGGCCACACCTCCCAACAGTGCCACTCCCTGGGCCAAGCACGTACAAACCATCACAATGGTGATCATCACACTGAGGAGGTGGATGATGGGCTGGGAAATGAATGGTGATGAGGGGCACCTCCCAGCAGGCACTGAGCTAGGTGTGGCCTCCAGCTTTAGAGATAAAATGGACAGAATGGAGTATTTGGACGTGAGGGGTCACAGACTCCTGCTGACATCCATGTTATTCATGAGATGGGCGGCAGAGATGGCTTTCGGTGTGTTGTCAAGAGACCTGGATCCTCAGATTCTGAAGGTCTAGCCTGGGAACTCTAGGGCATGTCTCTGGCTCCTGTGGTTCTGACCTCTTCTTTCTGGGGTCTTGTCAGGGTCACTGTAGGGAGACACATCTTCTCTGGTTGTACCTCTGGTCTCACTCAGCCCCAGTGCTGTTTGTTTGTCATGCTCATGTTTCTGATTTGCCATTCTGAGGTAAAAGCACAGCTCACATCAAGCAGGACAGGGCTTGCACAGGGGTAGGAGGTGAGTGACAATCTGTGTCAGAAGACACAGGAGTGTGGCAAGGGCAGAGAACATGTGTTTTCACCAAACCACGGCTGTTCTGGGGTAACCTGAGGTAACCCTAAAGCACACAGCAAGCTGTGAGACTACCATGATAGAAACCAGTGCTTATTGAACACCTACTGTATACCAAAGATCATAGTAGGTACTGAAGAGCCAGGTGAATCTGGGCCTCAGGTGAGGGATGACAAGGAGACCCAGATCTAGGCTTAATGTAAATTGTGATGTCCTGGGACTCAGGGACCACCCTTGTCTCATACTGAGTTCCAAAGAGCGAGTGCTTTGTCAGAGATGTAGAAGTCCCCCATGTTCAGAGTCCTCAGACTTGAGCTTCGTCCCCAGCCACCTGATCCTGTGGTGTCACCCGGAGACTCCAGAGGCAGATTCCAGCTATCTCTCAGTCCCAAGCCACATGGTAAACTGTCTCGGGTGGGCGTTAATTATACTTCCTGGAGGTTAATTTGTAAAGAGAGAGCGGAAGTGTGTTATTTAAACAGTGATTATTAAAATCATGCTGGGGGCTTCTGCATAATAGGTAATTATCTGCAGACATAATTGGGAAAACAATACTGTCAGTCCTGTTTAGCCCTTCCCTTCCATCCAGGCCTAATCCTGCTGAGCAGCCGGTGTTAGTTAAATAATATTCTTATTGAATCCAAAATGAGGCCACAGGACATGCTTCTCCAGCACATCTCCAAGCCCTTAGCCCGGAGTCTAGGCAGAGACACTTTGTTTTTTTTTTTTTTGGGGGGGGGGGTTGTTACCCGTTAGCTTATCTTATCTGTCCCCTGGCGACAGTCCTTGGCTTTGTGTCTGTCTTTCCAAGTGTCTTCCCATCTTTCCCTGTGCACTTTTTTATCCAAACTTTCCCATTTATTCAGATAGCTTGCGCCTATTCTGTGTGTCCAATTAGAGTTTCCATTGCTGTGAAGAGACACCATGACCAAGGCAGCTCTTATAAAGGAAAACATTTAACTGAGGCTGACTTATGGTTCAGTCCGTTATCGTTACGGTGAGAAGCATGGCATCATCCAGGCAGACATGGTGCTGGAGGAGCTGAGAATTCTACATCTTGATCTGAAGGCTGCTAAGAGTCTGGCATTCTGCCTTGGGTGGAGCTTGAGCACTAGGAGACCTCAAACCCTGCCTACACAGTGACACACTTCCTCCAACAAGGCCACGCCTCCTAATTGTGCGTTTCCCAGGGACCAAGCATATTCAAACCATCACAGCATGCAGCCATTTTTCATGGGTACCCAGTTCTCAATGCCTTCCCCTCCTCCTTCTTAAGTCACCTGTTCGTACCGTCTTCTGCCCTGCCACGTTCTCTTCCACCCTCCCTGTGTGTGCTCCGCTTGGGGTTCACTGGCGATTCAGATTCATTCTTTCAGTCTGAATGTCATTCATTCACCCACTGTCGCCTGGACTCCAGCACCCATCCCTTCCCTTGCATGCTCACTCGCTGCCTTTGTTCATGTGTTTATGAGATGTGTTTGTTACGTTTCAGTTGCAGGTTCTTAAAACACCATAACCAAGCATCTTAAAGACCAAAGTTTATTTGGGCGTATGAGTTGAGAGGGCTAAGAGCTCATCAGGGTGGGGAGGCGTGACAGCAGGCACGGAGGCAGGAATGGGATGCTGAGGGCTCACAGCTTAACCACAAGCATGAGGCTGAGAGGGCAAACGGGAAGGGGTGAGGGCTTTTCCTCTCCCTGTCCCCAATGCAAACAGTGCTACCAGCTAGAAATCAAGTGTTGGAATCCCTCCATTCTCATTCATCAGTCACTATTTACTCCACACACATGTGGATGTGTGTTTATAATTGTGTTGGCTCCCCTTTCTGTCATTGTTGACACACACTGACTAGTTTGCCTACAGACTTGCTCCTGAGTCACCTTGCTTGCCAGGACTTCACCTCACCCTCTTGGTCTATCTCAGGTCTTTGAATCATCCTTTCCCCAGAATGTCAGGCAGATCTCACTTCTTCAGGCCCTTCCATGGGCCTCTCTTAGCCTTGGCTCTGTCTGTCTATCCTGAAGACTTCTCTTCAGGTTACTTTGGCAATAACTTCTGGGCATGGTTAAGCCTAGGCGCCTGCCACTGTGGGGATCTGCAGCCTGGTTCTTCTGGAAAGTCTGGGACCCAGAACACAACACTCAGAGCGATGGGAACCAAAGGGTTAGGGAAATGGGGCATTTGCACACCAATTCCTAGTGGCCACTAATAGAAAGCCAGCGTGTGTGTGTGTGTGTGTGTGTGTGTGTGTGTGTGTGTGTGTATTCCCTGGCCCTCTGACTGTCTCATGGGAGATCAGCATCACCTAGAAGGCCCAGTATGGATGTTGCTTTTGTCAGCTGGTCCTTACAGGATTGGCCTATATTTTGGGGAGGACTGGCCTGGGCGAGGTGTCAGGGTGTTTGAGTAACTGAAATAGGAGGGCAAGATGGCATCCTGGAGGCCATATGTGATAGTTGAATAATGATGTCAGCACCTAGGGAGCTACTCTGGAAGGGAGCCAGCCCTGATGGAGATGTTGAATTTCCCAGCCTGTGACTAATGAGGCTCCATCTTTTGTTTTGTTTTGTTTTTCTTTTTTTCTTTTCTTATTTTAATTTTTTTTTTTCTATGAGGCTCCATCTTGGTGTCTATCATAATGACTGAGAAGGTTCACGACAGGTGATGAGCTCGACTCCCAACATGCTGAGTTTGGGATATTCTGAGCATGCGTCACAGGCACTGTGTCCAGGAAGAGACACACAATGGTGGGACAGGCTGAGGACAGAAGGGAAAAGCCTAGGGATTGCTGAGGATGGGTCCCACCCCTGCTGGCCTCTCAGGGAGCCCCAACACATGGATAAGCTTCTCTTATCCTTTCTGTCCCCCCTGCCACCCTCCTGCCAGGTCAGGCACAGGGGACACACAGGCAGCAGTGAAACTCGCAGGGAAATGATGTGTACATACTTTCTTTTGGGTTGCTTTGGGGTTTCTAACACAGCCAAGGTGAACCACTCCGCCTCCATGGAGCACCTGCAGTGTGGACTGAAGACTTAGGGATAATCCAGTCAAGCTGAGATGGCTCAGCACAGGTGGTCTGCAAGCTGGTTCTGAAGCAGTGCATGCTCTTCTCCCTTGTTCCTGGTCAGTGTGTGGTTCGGAGTCCACCTGCTGTGAGTAGATCCAGGCCTTTCTGCCATGAGCTCTGATCCTGGGGCTGGAGTGTATCAAGAGTGGTGCTCCTGCAGCTGACTGCCCAGGTATCAGCCCCGAAAGCCTCGCCTCCCAGCAGTTCCTATTGAGACACTGGGGAAGACTGAGAAATTCCTGTGGTCATGGTCCCAGCCAGTGTCTTCAGCTAATGCTGCCAAATACAAAGTCATCTCATTGTGCACCTCTGTGTTCCCCTTTGATCTTCCCAGAGAGGCAGTGACTTTTGCAAATGACCCAAGAACTCCTTCACAGGGACCTCAAGAAGGATTCTTGAAAAGAATGAAATGGGTTGTTAATGTTTGTGTATTAGTCACCTGAATACCTGACCATAGCAACGTAGGAAAGGGAGGGTCTAATGTGGCTCTCCATTTGAAACTACAGTCAGTCCATCCTGGAGCGTTAGATGAAGTAGTAAGAACGGCTCCAGCTGTGGTGGAACGCTCATATCCTGTCCAGCGTTAGGAAGCAGACAGGCGAAAGCTAGTGCTCAGCTGGTCTCTTAGTTAGGGTCTCATTGTGGTGAAGACACCATGACCAAGACAACTCTTATGAAGGACAACATTTGATTGGGATTGGCTTACAGTTTCAGAGGTGTAGTCCATTATCATTATGGTGGGAAGCATAGCAGCATGCAGGCAGACATCTTGATCCGAAGTCATCCAGGAAGAGCCTGTCTGCTGCAGGCAGCCAGGAGGAGGTGCTCTACACTGGGCGGAACTTGAACATAGAATATCAAAGCTCATTCCTACAGTGATGCCCTTCCTCCAACAAGGCCACACCCACTCCAACCAGGCCACGCCTCCTGATAGTGCTACTTTCCATGGGCCAAGCATATTCAAACCACCACAGCTGGCTTTCTCCTATTTCCTTCGTGCTTACCTCAGGACCCAGCCCATGGGATGGTGCTGCCCACTCAGGGTGAATCTTCTTTCCTCAGTTTATTCTCTCAGGAGGTGAGTCTAAATCTAGGTGACTCTAAATCCCATTAAACTGACAATAAAGGACTGGCAATATGACTGAATGGGTAAAGGCGCTTGCTGCCACGTGTGACAGCCTGAGTTTGACTCCTGGCACTTGGATGATAGAAGGAAGAAGCTGACTCCTGAAAGCTGTTCTCTGACCTCCACACACATGGGGTGGCATGCACTGGCACCCACACACATGTGCACACAAAATAAATAAATACAGTACTGTTTTAGAAGTTGGCAATGAAGACGAACCATCAGAGGTGATGAGAGGGCTCAGCCCTTACTTGTCCTAGAGGCCGTGGTCACTGTTGCTGTGGGGTCAGAGCAGATGCTCATCATTGCCATTTCTTAAATAATCTCAAACTCATGACCCACCCAGGTCCACCTCTCTCATTCTTTTCTAACGCCCCTAGACCCATGTAGTCTCTTCTCATTAAGCAGCAGTAGAGAACATTTGAAAAACCCCAAGGTGAGGCCCACTGTTCCGTGGCTACCATCTTCCCTGGACTAAAGCTAGGATCCTTCTCTGGCCTCTAAGAGCCTGTGACCTTTAACCTTACTTCCGGTCTCTCCCTCTCTCAGCTATGGCCACATAGGTCTCCATACTGAGAGTATAGCAAGCCATGTACACTTCCACACTGAAGCTCCTGTAGCCAGGGTCCCTCCACCTCCACAGGGACTCACAACCTCTGTCCTGCAGAACCATCCTCAAGTGACAAACTCTACTGATCACCTGACCAGTCCCCTAGACCTTCTAACACTGCCCCTCTCTCCTGTCTCTCTGCCTAATCACTCACCAGCCCCCGAGGGCCATATACTTCATTGACTTTGTTGTTGAGCGGGCCGTGGGCAATTTATGAGTCTTTTTGTTCACTGCCAAATGCTCGATCCCTCTGACATTAATATTTGTTTACTAAGTGATGCAAGACTTACTTATATCCTGTGTGAGGGGACTGGAGACATTTAGATGAAAGCCAAACCAACATAAGATCAAATATTGTCAGGTGCTGTGAAGAAAACAGGCAAACCTTTGGGATAAGCCCGGAGGAAAGCCCCCCTCGGGACAGCCACCTGAAGGCTATGTTTGACAGACCAGCTCAGGCACAGGGAACAAGTGATCTTACAGAATGCTAGCAGGAGGTGAGTTGTGGACTGTAGGCCATGAGCTGTGGACTGTGGCAAAGTCCTGATGCCACCGAAGTGTGTCCTCACCTCCGGGAGCTCTCCATAACACCTGAAATGAAGTGCCTCAAGCTCTTGGGAAAACTGGAGCTTGAAACCACAGCAAGGCTGACTGGACTTCCGGCAGCCAACATGCTCCTGTGGCATCTGTCATGACACAGAGCGGTCCTTGTGTCTGGGCTCACTGGCGACTCGACGGGGCCATTCTTTTCTGTTTGCTACATGCTGATCTTTGGAGATTTCTTATCCTTGATTTTGGGGGCAGAGTGGGTGAGTGGAAGATGAATCTCAGAGTCGTGGAGAAGCGCCCTCCTGTTTCTCTGTCTAAGACACCAGTGTTTAACACAATTAAGTGCAGTCTGTATCTGATGATGGAATTAGCAACATTGGTTTCCTTTATCAACTCTTTCAAGTCTGGCCCATTCATCTACTCTGAGACTGGGGTAGGCAGGAGCAAACATGCCTCTTCAGAAGCTTCCTAAAGGGCAGAGGGGAATGAGAGCCCTTTTCCTGTTAAACAGGTGGTAAGTCCTGCTGTCACTCTGTGGGACACACAACCACTTCTAGAGTTAATCCCAAAGGTGGGAGGAGAAAGACCACAGTTAATTAAATGGCCAAGTTAATTAAAGCAAGCAATTAACTAAAGCAAGCCCCTTTTATTCATGGATATGGTCTGCCTCCCCCTAAGACAGGGTTTGAGAGGTCATACTTGGACATGAGGAAGACAAGGTTTTTATAGCTCAGGGGTAGGTGGTTTCCAAATGGGGATTTGGTGGGGAAAGTAGACGGGTTACAGGAGGGAAACTAAGCAGAACAGGTTAGTCATAAAGACCTCCAGAAACAAAGTCATGATTACAAAGTGGACGTAACAACAGGTAGTCATAACAACAGGTAGTCATAACAACAGGTAGTCATAACAACAGGTAGTCATAACAAGGTCGCCATAACAACCCTTTTGAAATAAAGGCAGGGTTGCAAGATAGTTATTTTAAAGCCCAACCAACTTTGTTTTTGTTTTGTTTTGTTTTTGAAGAAACTCCATTTTGTGCTAGACCAGGGGCTAAATTCCAATTCCGGGAAGAAAATCACAGAGTCCTCCTGAGGCAGCATCCTATGGCAACTCACCCTTCTTAGCAACAGCTAGTCAGGCCACAATAGCAGGGCCAAGGTATGTATAGATGTATTAAGACATCCTACAGAGAATAAATAACTCAGCCATTCTGTTTGTCAGGTGGTTTTGTCCTCATGTTTGGTTCCTGTAGATCACACCAGAAATGCAGTTTTTAAAATATTAACTTGCTGGCCCATATGGAAATTTAACTACAATAAAAACTCTGGACCCCTAGACTCAGGGCTCTCACTCTGACCCACTGTGATGGTGAGAGTCTGAGAGACCTTGCTTGCAAGCTCATAATAAATATCCTTATGTGTTTTACATCAGAATTGGCTCCTCGGTGGGTCTTTGGGTGCCTGCAACTTGGGCACAACAGTTATTAACTTTTTGAAATAAAGGCATGATTGCCATTCCTGGAACAGGCAGTCCAGAGCCATTTGAATTTGAGGCTACAGGTGGGACATAGCCCAATCCTTGAGAAACAAAGGGTTTATCGTAAACAGGAATGAACCTAGTTTGTCTTTACTATAAGATGGCTTTTAAGCCCAAGATAAGGGCAGGCTGATTCTTTACTAGGTTAAGATGCCCCCGGGTGTGAGAGAGTCTCTGTGTTAGGTAGCTTTCAGCCACTATGACAAATACCCAAGACTTTTAAAGAGAAAGCTTTTATTTGGCTTACAGTTTTAAAGGTTCTGGTCCAGAGTAGGTTGAGCCCATTGCTTTGGGTGAGGTGGTGCATCATGGCAGAACAGCTGGAGAAACTTAGCTCATGGCCAGGAAGCTGAAGAGAGTAAGGGGAAGAGGCTGGGATAACAATCCCTTTAAGACATATACCCAGTGACCTAAAGATATTCAACAAGGCCCCGCCTCTTAAAGGCTCCTCCATCTCCCTAGAGAGCCACTTTGGAAAACAACCCTTCAACACATGGCCCTTTCGAAGTTATCAAACATCCAAACTTGTAGCATTCTCCTCTATCTGATGGACCATGGTCAGACCCTTCCTAATGTTTGAACCTTAGTTTTGATCAGTGTGACCTTGCTCCATACTGTCTTCTCCTCTAGGTCTCTTGCTGAGAGAGCTCAAGAGAAGAGGAAGTAGCTACTCTTACATTCTGTGTTTTTATATTCTTTAGTGACTCCTTGTGACTATGACAAAATACCTGAGGGAAATGGTTTTGAAGAAAGAAATGCTTATTCTGGCTCCTGTTTTGTAAAGTTTCCACCAATGCTGGTGAGTTTTTTGTTGTTGTTGTTGTTGTTGTTGTTGTTTTTGTTTTTGTCAACACGACACAAGCTAGTGTCACCTAGGAAGAGGGAACCTCAACTGAGAAAAGCCTCCACCAGATCAGCCTGTAGGCAAGTCTGGGACATTTTCCTAATTAATGATTGATGTGGGAGGTCCCAGCTTACTGTGGGTGGCGTCACCCCTGGGCAAATGGGTTGTATAAAAGAAGCAAGTTGAGCAAGCAGTGAGGAACAAGCCCAGAAGCAGCACTCCTCCATGGTCTGTGCTTCGGTTCCTGCCTCCAGGTTCTTGTCTTGAGTTTCTGCCCTGACTTCTTTCAGATCTACAACGATGGAGTAAGTCACATAAACTCTTTCCTTCCCAAGTTGCTTCTGCTTAGAATGTTTATCACAGCAATAGGAAGCAAGCTAGAATACTGACCACAGTGAGCTGGCTTGATTGTTTGCGGCCAGATGTGAGGAAGAAATGGCGGCAGAGACTGTGGCTGAGATTGCTTACCTTGTGGTAACAAAGAAGGAATGGCTGGGAGGAACGTGAGGCAAAGCACATCCCTCAAGGACACCCTGGGACCTGCCCTCTCCAACGAGGCCCACCCCTTAGTGCCCACTGTGTCTCAAGACATCATTGGGTCTTGACTCCATGAGGGGATTCATCCATTGATCAGATCCAAGCCTTCATGGTCCAGTCACATCTCCAAATCCCCACGCTGAACCCTGTACTGGGGTCCAAGCCCTTAGCACACAAGTTTGGGGGTAAACTTCAAAATCGAACATCATTGAGCATTTTTATTTTATTCCTTTCAGTATTTGATTACTCATTAGCTATTAATAATCTTTTATATTAAAATTTCTCCATTCAAATTACTTTCACAGCTTCTACACCCCAGGAAGACCCTGGTTTGTAGGATGGATTCGTTCATTCTTGCTGCAATAAACACTCCCACCCAGATCAGTTTCAAGTTACCAAAGTGTCTGTCAGTGGGAGTTGTGAAGAGACAGCGTGCTACCCCACACAAACACAGGCTGAGTACAAACCCCAGAGGTACACGCCGCAGTAAAATACCACAAAGTAATTAGGAGCGGATCAGTTCCCAGGGCTCAGCGCCTTTGTTTCTATTGCCATTTATTTCACTGTATGTAAGCGTAATTTAATTTTTAATAGTGTCTGTAATAAGCAACAAGCTAAGGAGATCCCTGATCACTCACCCTGCAGCTCCGTGGCTGGCTTGAGCAGGCTTCGGCCCTTGACTGCCCACACACTTCACATCCGGGTCACCCTGGTTCTTAACCCTGCAATTACCCCGGAGAAGCCTCGCTCGATCATTTCTCAAGCTTACAATTTGCTGGCTGCGGAGGCTGGCGGTTGGCCCCCGCCTCACTTGCTCACTCTCCTAATGTAGTGTTTGACACTTGCAATTTATTTTTCCACTCGTTTATCATCGGAAATGATTAAATTTCCAGTGTAAATACTACGCGGCCAAGCTGAATCAATCACACGGCCGACGGGCAAGCGTGTCTCCAGGGACCCTGTGAGTCACTTAGCCCTCATCGGAGGCCACCACAGGGTAAACACTGGTCAGATCCTGTTTGGGACCTCACAGGTGGTCACTCAAGCTGCTGGCTCAGTTCCAAGACTAAGGACCCCACTCCCCATGGCTTCTCTTCCTCCAGTAACCAACCCTCTTGGCAGAAAGGAGTCTCTCTCAATCTGACTATCAGACTATAAAAACAATGGGCCCACGGAAATGGGAATTTCTTCAGGAATCTTATGTGGGAGAAGGAAAAGGTGCCAGCTGAAGAACGAGGCTGATTGAAGCCGGGTGCTGACGGGTCCGTGACGGGTCTGGATGTGCACACTCATGGCTTTGCATTTAATCTTTGATCTCTCTTCCCAGACTTGGGGGGTGGGGGCACGCGCTCTTTCCAATGGCCAAACTTTCCAAAGGAGAATACACCACCTTTTTCTGGGTTTTATTATTAATTTGGCCACTTTAATAGGCTTCTCCAAGATGGGTGGCTGAACGTGATTTCTTGGGGTACAGATTGTGAACCCAAGTTCAGAAACGTTCTTGCCCAGTCCCCAAGCTGCCTCCTGAAAGTTCTCCACTGCTTAGGACTGGCTTCTCCTGCCTGGCCCAATATGGAGAACAATGTGGGCAGAGCTTTGGTTTGGTTTCTTCTCCACCTGAGCAGGTGTGGCGCTCATATGGAAAGGGGACAAGGGTGACTGCTGGGCAGTTTCTGGCACCTGCTCACAGTCTGAACCCTGCCCCCCATAGGTTGTCAGCATTGTTTACGGGTGTAGCAATTTCTTGAAATCGGTCTTTTCATTTAGAAATGAAATAGCCATTAAGGACTCTTAGTGCCTTGTTTGTTGTTTTGCTAGGAAGCCCTAAGTATAGGCTCGAGAGAGGAACAGAGACCTTACACAGGAGCCCGGGCAAGGCAGGATGCTGAGCCACCAGCCTCTTCTCTGGCATGTAGCATGTGACTGTACTGATTCCACCCTGTTCTTCCCCCTCTGGGAGGGGTGTGCCAGAAGGGTGACATTTTGCTTGGAAGAAGAAGGGGGAGGTCCATCATGGACAAAAAAGCCTGGGGCAAATGCTGGAATTCAGACCTGGGACAAACAGCTGAGGTGCATATTTAACATACCAAAGTAGTTCTGGCTTCAAGGATCTCCCAGTGTCCCCCAGTCCCTACCTGGCACATCCAGACCTCTACCCTGGACTTTCCAGCCCAGGGGCTGGGCTTCCCCTCCCTCAGATGGTCTTTCCTGTATAATCCAGACATTTTGATCTCTCTCCCCACTCTCTGCATTTTCTCTCTCCCTGAGTGTGCACACTCTTTCTTTCTCTTCCCCTCCCCTCTGTCTCCCTCTCCTTGGAGACTTCCCTGGCCTTGGGACCAGTGAGCCTTACTGAGAGCTGCTTCCCAGTAAACCTGCCTTTGTACACTCTAATCTGGCTTGAATTGGCTCATTTCACCTGCGGAGAATGATTTATCAGCAAATCAGACAGGGAAACTTCCCAGGAAGGATGGACCTGTGCAGAGGGAGGTAGCAGGGCCTCTGGAGGGCGGGCGAGACTTCTGAAGGGTTGTGTACTGATGCACCATGAGGGGTGGATCCCCAGAGGTCATGGCTTCAGCGGGGAAAAGCTAGCGCCATAATAGAGGGAGAGAGGCAGGGCTGAACCATTGAAGGAGACAGAACTCAGGTTAGCCTGACAATCCAGAAACCAAAGGAGGTTGGAGAGGGTCCCTTAAGAGGGACCACTCAAGCAGTGCCTCCTATAGTCCCTGCGGACCTATGTTGCCCACGATGGGCCAGCCTGGTTACATAACCAGGGCTAAACACAAATGAGTTTGAAATTGAACTCCTACAATGTCATTGTGGTGACCACACTTGTCTGATTCCAGTTCTGTTGCTAGAATCTTTATCTGAAGCCTGCCAAACTCCATGATAACAAACCATCTTGTAACCACCACAAAGCCCAAATTGGAATGGTCTCTGCAGACCCGGCACACTGTGACTATTGGCCAAAGGAACCCCCTAAGGTGCGGAGCTGGGGATCCAGGGATTGACTGCTGTCCCGACAGCCATAGACTCTGGTTCAAGGAGACAATGTCTGCTGTTTTACTCTGCAGTGTGGACTGGATAACAGTAAACAATGACCGGGATAATTGCTGAGAGACTTCAGTGGAAGTTCCTGGAGGTTATAGGGACTCAAATCTCTTCATAGAGAGCTGGTGTAAAACCAAGCAGGAGCCGCATTGTTGTTAAAGAGACACATTGTTATGTGTTGTTACTAAGTCTCCATACCTCATGGGGGGTGCAGTCATCTGGCCAGTCCCTTGTGCACTTCGTCAATACCACCTGGGTGACTCCTGCAACCTAAAGTTTGGCTGCCAGCAGGAGGTGCATTTTGTATATGAACACATGGAAGTACAACTTAAATATCTTATTGAACAAGCATTGTTTTCAATCTTATTTTTCACAAACTTTGCTTCCATGACCTTGTTTTCATGACAGGAATCATCATACAAAAATTAAAATGTCTATATTAATATGTGATCTTGATATAAAATAGGGAGAAAAAAGGCTAAAAATTAGGGGCACAGCTGTGAGCATTAAACATTAAACACCAGAGAATGAGGTATTCCTCTTATGATATAGCAAGGTAGAGACCTAAACAGTCTGGGAAAGGATTTCTTCTTACCTAAGGTCTATTTGGGCTAACAGACTGGTTTAAGAAATATGTCTAACCTCTTTGTTTTTGCTAGCTATTTTAGTAAACTGAGTCATACAGGAAAGGGCCCAGTCTTGTTGTGAACTATATTTATGAGTTAAAATCTTGATACTAGAAAAGCTTCAGTTCAGAAATTTTTATGATTATTAAACTGTTAAAAGATAAATAAGCTTTGATATGTTCAGAACTATGCTTATAGTCATGCTAAATACTAATGTAATTAACTATAGTAAAGGGTTTTATTTAGCTTTATATATATGTTTTCAAGGTATAGCCTAAAGCAAGTAACTAAAAAGGATATATATATATATATATATATATATATATATATATATATATATATGTGTGTATGTGTGTGTGTGTATATATATATATATATATATATATATGTATGTATATTAGAAAATAGTCCTTAACCTTCTGAGGTTTGCCATTTAAGATGTTTAAGCTTACTATGACAGAGACTCCCAGATCCTAGCAGTGATCCCCAAGGTCTCCAAGAAGATAATGGGCACTGGGACAAATGACTCCACCTGGATTGTGGTAACTCTTAACTACTCGGCAAGACTGCTCCAGTGTCTTGCCTGCTGCCAGGGTCTGACCCAAACTGTGGACAAGCAGGACACTGGACAGTTGATTGCCCCACTTTGCCTAGACAAAGTAAGGCCAGTACTTCTCGTGATCCTCCTCCACAAGAAAGCCTCTCATCTTCTGGGTCTGGCAGCTGAAGACTGATTCTGCCCTGGTACCTCTGCCATCAGTGCAATGGAGCTTACAGGAGCCTGAGATAATGGCTGTCTAGGCAAAGGACTATGGGTCTAGTCCCTGTCATTTTAGTTGATGCATAGGCCATTTGAATTATACTTCATGCAATAATTAATCTTTCTCAGGTCTCTGATGACATTGGTGACTAGGTAACTGCTTCGTCAATTATGGATCAGCAGGCAACCAGTTCCTTCCCCCAAGGCTATAACCATCTGTTAGTTCATGAATCAGTTCATTAGTTATAGCTACTAGGTCTCTTATTTGAAAAAGGCAGACAGGTTTGCTCGCAGGCTTCAGAGGAAAGAATAAACAGGTTTCAGGTGTCGCTTTTTACTAAAGGGGCATGCTTTGCAGCAATTCTTCTCAGTAATAACTCCTTGTGTTTCTGGTAAATGATTAGATGGAAAATGCTTCTGATTTTTCCCTTTCTTTGCCTTTGTTATACTAACAGTGCACAGGTTCGGAGTTTTAACATTGATTAGTGGGGTTCTGAAGCCGATAGAGCACTGACCCCTTACTGTCCCATTACAAGCTCAAGACTTTGAATTTCCTTTGGTGTTTCCTAAGTATAGACTCCAAGGTGCTTTTTATTAGGCTAAAAACCATATATCTAGCTCTCTGGATAAAGGAAAAAATGTTCATGCTTTTTAACCCAAAGCCATAGCTTTTGCCATGACTTCAAGGTCTAAATCTGTTCCAGTACTTCTACAGACGCATTTGCTGCTTTTTCTACAATGTGGATTTCAACATGCTGGTAGTGCTAATATATCTAGAATGTTTATCTCTTTTGGTAAGCTAAAGATTCATGTAAGCTTCAGCGAGTTGAGGAAGTCAGAAGATTTGGAGCCACCTGTCACAGGCCAAGTGGACCCCAGAGAAGTTCCAGAGAAGACAGTTTCCCACCTGTTCATTCCAAAGGATGAGCTCTCTCCCCTGGTCTTCAGACTCCTCCCTTTCCTAATCACTAGGATTAAGGGCCTCAAAGTTCCAAATGTAAGCTTTTCCTGTAAGTTTCTAAATGTTAACTTTTGTGCCTAATCTATGTTTGTCTCAGCAGATTTTCACTTGGCTGACAGACTCCATCCAAGGATCACTTGTGGATTACAAACTGCTGAGCTCTGGACTTTCTGAAAGCTAATGTAGACCTGCCCAGCCTATAGGATGACTCCCTGTCTCTTCAGCTGGGTCTGCTAATCAAATGCTTCTGATAAACGCCCCATTGCCCAGCCTTTGATGAGTCTTTCACCCTTCCTGGGCCCTGATAACGATGCCCTAGTTTCAGCTGGAAGAAGTTATGGAAGAGAATATGTTCCTTGTCCCACCCCCAACTTAGCTGAAATGCTAAGTCAAAAGGGAACTCCCAGTTGGCACACTAGGAATGATACTTGTTAAAACCAAATCCATCCAGTTCTCCCAACAGGTGGATTCCTTAGCTGAAGTGGTTCGTATGATCAAGCGCTTGGCTTACTCAATATAAAACACAGAGGTTATTGGCTAATTTTAAGAGAAAACTGTTGTTCCTATACAAACCACTCAGAAATCATTATAGATAATCCAACTATACTCAAAGAAACATTACACAAAAGGGGACTGGAAATAAAATCAATAACTGGGGTCCATTCTCCTTTCCATGCTTCCAGACACTAACTCTGATGTCAGCCATTGCAGGGCCTTTGGCCCTTCTGTTTCTGCTCATTACTATTGGGCCTTGCCTCATTAAAGCCTTAACTGGATGCATACATTTCCATTTGGATGCCATTAAATTCCTGCTTCTCTCCCGTCATCAGCCCCCTGATAGTTTTCTTATTGATTATATATTTGGACCCTGTGTTTTCCAATGTATTACCAACTTTGTTACCCACCAGACATTCAGTGCCAGAATTCTGTTCTCTTGACCCCCACCCCAGGCAGTGCTTGCTCCCTTGTCAAAGATTTGAAAGGGTTACACAGGCCAAGGGGGGGGGGGGGAGGAATGTGAAACCAGACAGGCCACATGGTTGTTAAAGAGACACATTGTTGTACATTGTTACTAAGTCTCCATTCCTTAAAAGAATAAGTCTCCGTTTCCTAAACCGAATGTATCCTACAAACCATGTTTTGTAACTTACGCTGAACTTGTAAGCCCGCCATGTATCCCCACCCCTTTGCCTTGCTAAACTCCCGATCACCTGTAATGACTCCCGCTCCGCACGATGTGTTCTTGTGCTTATCTGCCCCACAGGCAGCCTTGAGCCCTGAGTCCCCCACTCCTGTCTGGGTGCTAACAGCAATGATCTTAACAGCGGTCTTCCATCAACCCTAACCCTTCCCCATAAAGGGGACCTTAAAAGCCAGTGAGGGGTTGTTCTTGAAACCCAACTTAGAAGGAGGCAGTCATCTGGACAGACCCTGTGCACTTTAAAATACTGCTTGCTTTAATCAGACAATCATGGAAACGTCCTTCCCACCTCATGTCTAACAGTAGTGGAGGACGAATGGCTTGCCCTGTTCCTTCCAAAAGAACCCTCAGATTCCTTCCAGTCATAAGGGTAGCTTTGCTTCTCAACTCCTCGGCTCCCCACCTAAAAAGCAGAGGGCTGGGGATTGGTTCTAATGCTTTGTCTTAATGCAGCTCCCCAAACCACACGGGAATCTTCATGTCCAGATGCTGAGGGTCCCTATCCCCAATTTGGTTTTGGTTAATCAATAAAGAGCCAACAGCCAACGGCTGGGCAGGGTGAAAGAGGTGGGACTCTTAGGATTCCTGGGCAAAAAACACAGGGGAGAGAAGAGGAGATTCTGCCATGAGAGGGGCGTAGGACTGACCACCATGCTGGGAAGGAGAGGGGGCTGAGACAGCTGAAATGTAGGTACAACGACCTCATGGGAGGGATGCCCAGAAGGAAGCAGGGCAGCAAAGATGAAATATAGATTTAGAAAGTGTTAATCCAGGAATACCAGAGGGGAATGTGTGCTCGTCATGGGGAGGTTCAGGAAGTGCCCAGCCATTGAACTAGTAAGACATATAAAATATATCGCTGTGTGTATGTGCCTTTCATTCACAAATCCAGAGAACTCTGGGTGGGTAACAAGAAGTGCAATCACCTGCGGGAACTCAGAGTGGATTAACTATTCACCACTACAGCAGAGCTCATGGGCTCCAGGGCTGAGGTGACTGTGGTGTCTAAGACAGCTCCATGAGGGATACTGGCAGCAGTTTGGGGGAGATGCCCATCAGTGGATGGTGACTTGGGCTCCAGACTGAGAAACTGTGCAGGGTAAATGGTGATGTGGGACCACAGCTTCTCGTCTCTTTTGTCTCTGTGAGCTAATGCTCTGAGGATGCCCAGAGGCCACTGAGCAGGTAGAGGATGGGTAGATGTTCAGGTGGACCAGAAATGAAGCTTTGGAGATGTAGACAGTGGGCTGTAGACCAGATGACTATGGGGAAACCTCGGCTGGAGGCAACAGGAGACCAGACTCCATATTAGAGGCCTGGAGCAGGTGGGTGATAGACAGAGGATCAGTCCAGAAGTTCCAGTAATGAAACAAAGAAGCAAAGTGTGTCCCACAAAAAGAGCAGACACTTCAGTACAATGTGTCTTACAGACTCTTCAAGGCATGTGATAGACTCCCAAATCTCAGTCTGTAGATAAAACATCAGGGAAAGGAAGAGAAAAGGAGACAGGCATAGGGGCAGGGGCAGAGTAGACTGTTGGAGAAAAAGCATGATTGTGGAGAAATGATAAGCGTGAGTTTTGGACCTGCCTCAGAATCGCAATGTGACCTAGAGCAGGCCACTTGCCCTTTCTAGGTGTTGTCTGCAGAATGACTGACATTAACTGAGGGATCTCTAAGACCCCTCCCAGTTCGGGAAGCCAGACTAGACTATGTGACTTGTGCAGTCATTCCTCCCAGCTCTGTGCCCCTCCCTGCCTTAAATCTGACTCTGGTCCCCTGGTCTTCTGTCGGAGGAAGTCAGGGTGCCACCAGAGACCCAGCCCTGGCCCTGCCCTTGTGATTCCCAGGAACAGGTTTGCACAGTAAATCATTAGTTTCCAATCGTCCCTTCAGATTCTCGTGATGGGTAGCTGTGCAGGCTGCTGAAGTAGCTTCCACGCCTGTGGCCGGAGTCTAGATGGGCAATACAGTCTTTAACCCCCAAAGTTTGTGACTCTGGGTTCTGGGAGCTGATTTTGTCTGGCTGTACAGATGGAGACAGGAGGTGGGTGGCCCCTTAGGATTCCTGGGCAAAAAACACAGGGGAGAGAAGAGGAGATTCTGCCATGAAAGGGCGCCACCCCTGCCGTGTGCTTCCATTTCTCTGGCTGGATGACTTTCAGTGCCTGCACATTATTTTCTCTTCTGTTTTGTTCAGTTTTAGAGCAGATTAAACATCTAAACTTTAAATGGATTGTAATGTCTGAAATTAAGCTTGTGTGTATGGGGCTTTAAAAAGTCAGTGTACAAATACAGGGAAAGGTGCAGGTTTAGAAACAACTTTCGAACACCTGACATTTCTGCCTGAGCTGGTCACTGGCACAACAGCAGACTACAGCAAATTTAAAGAGGAAAAGAAGACCCCCTAGACAATGGGAGAGCCTGGTTTGCAGAGTCCCTGCATTGTTGAGATCCAAAGGTCTGGTTTTCAAGCGCAGCATCAGCACAGCATCAGAGAGACAGGGACGTCAACCATCAAAGGGAGAACACACATCAGCAGAGGCTGTCCCTAAGGAGGGGCATACGGACTCCTATTAGACAAAGCCTTTAAACAACATGTTGCTGTTTTTGTGGAAAACTTTGGAAGACTTTGTCCAAATAACAGAGAAAGGGGTGCACTAGTTACTACACAGCTGGGTGGTAGAATTCTTGGATGACGACGTCTTTCTTCAGATTTCTGCTCATTAGTTTGAAGGTACAGTCCATCACGGTGGGGAAGGAAAGATGGTGGGAATGGGAGGCCACTTGGTCACATTGCACGGGCAGTCAGGAGCACAGAACAATGGACCCGATGTAAGGGTTTAAAAGCTTGTCAGAGAACTGACAGAAGACTTGAGGGGAGTCAAGAAGATGATAAACACACACACACACGCACACACACATACACACACACACACACACACACACAAACACACACGCACACATACACGCGAGCGCGCGTGCGCGGGCACACACACACACACACACACACACACACACACACACACATACATGCACGCACACCATCACCACCATCACCACCACCACCACCAAGAGATATAGAACAGAAAGTTCAAAACTAAATTTTGGGTCTAGAAAGTGTGGTGTATATAAAAATGATATTAGAGAAATTCAAAAACAGATGCTCTGCCTTCAATTTCATGCCCTTCCTAAGGTCATATATTGAAACCTAATCCCCAATCTGAATATATTTGGTAGTGACTTTGAGAATGATAAGGTCAGAATGGTATCAGTGCTCTTATAAAGGAACCCCAAAGAGACATTTTATCCACTGTCGTTGGAGGGAGGACGGTGCAAGGAGCATGTGAACCTGTCAGGAGCCTGCATCAGACACTGGGTCTGTGGATGCCTTGATTGTGGATGACTGTACCCTTACACCAGTGAGAAAGAAACGGCCATTGTTCATAGACCATGAAAACCATAATATTTTGTTATAGACACCCAGACGGCCTAGGGCAGCAGATTTGGTAAAGCAGAGGAAGTAATCATCAGACTTGACATGATGATTGAGATGACCAAGTATGGGGGACAGAAAGGGTGAAGAGCATAGGTCCTGCCGCGATGGCTTCTCGGACCCGTGGACCGCACCCTTGAACCATGAGCCCTAAACAGTCACTTCCTCCCCGGACCCACTCTTTTCAGGATGTCTATCACAGCAATAGGGAAGTTACCAGAAGGGAGCTTGTTGCTATGGTACCTGTCCTGTAAGAAATGAGAGCCTTCATAGTAACGTAAGACGCAATGGGACTGCAGAGGCAGCTCAGGTGTTAAGAGCACCTGCCGCTCTCCCAGAGGATTCAGGCTTGGGCCCCAGCACCCACATGGTGGCTCACAACCACCTGCAACCCCTCAGGTACCAGGTATGTATACAGGGCACATATACACAATCAGGCAAATACTCATACACATAAAATAAATAGACTTAAAAATGATTTGTTCTACCCATTTAAAAATAAAATAAGAAGATACTAAATAGTAGTTTGGACAATCCTAAAAATTAGAATTATTCAACACTCAAGTGTGTGTATGTGTATGTGTGCCCATGTGTGTGTGTGTGCCTGTGTGTGTGTGTGTGCCTGTGTGTGTGTGTGTGTGTGTGCATGGCAGTAGGTGTCTCAAGTATTGGGTGTTGGCCTTGAACTTGCTATGTAGCCGAGGATGATCTTGAACTTCTGATCCTCTCACCTCTACCTCTCCAGTGTTGGGATTACAAGCGTGTACTATTACACTCAGCTTTACGTGGCACTGGGATTGAACTCAGGGCTTTGTGGCTTTGGGCTTGCTAGGTAAGCACTTTACCAACCAAGCCTTTTAGTTCCGCCTTTTGTTTTCTGCATAATTTGAGAGATCAGCCTAGTAGCAGCTTTAGTCCGAGTCTTTGGACATGCAACACAAAAAAAAGTAATTTGATGACATCACTGAAAGGGGGCGTGTCTTAGTCAGGGTTTTATTGCTGTGAAGAGACACCATGACAACAACAACTCATAAAGGAAAGTATTTAACTGGGGCTGGCTTACAGATTCGGAGGATTAGTCCATTCTCATCATGGCGGGAAGCAGGGCAGTGTGCACACAGGTGTGGTGCTGGAGAAAGACTCAGAGTTCTACAACTTGACCCCAGGCAGCAGAAGGAGACTGAGTGCCACACTGGGTGGAGCTTGAGCATAGGAGACCTCAAAGCTCACCCCTACAGTGACACACTTCCTCCAACAAGGTCTAGCTTACTCCAACAAGGCCACACCTAATAGTGCCACACTTGATGGTCAAGCATTCAAACACATGAGTCTGTGGGGGCCAAACCTATCCAAACCACCACAGGGCCAGAGACAGAGCTTTGCAGGAGCAGAATTCTGCATGTCGTTGAAGTTATGTGAGAGAGATAGAAATTCAAACCAGGATTGCACCACCTTAGGATGCTAAATGTAATCTCCAAGGTCCTCACAAGGAAATGGGCCCTGGAATTAACATGAAGATGGTAGCAAGAGAATTCAAATGTTTCCCTTCCCCCTCCCCCCAAAAGAAAGATATCAGCAGAAGCGACTCCCAATTAAAATAGATGGTTATCTGAGGGCAACCGAAGAGAAACAACAACAGGATGAGACCGAAGCCCTCTTTATCAATAATTGGTTTAAATGAAAATGGATGCAGCTGTCCAGTCAAAGCATAAGATTGTCAGGATAGATTAGAAGCCATGAACAAGCTGTCTCCAAGAGACTCTCTTTCAATACAAAGACAGGTCTTTATCGAAAGTGAAAGACTGAGAATGAGAGCCATGCAAATGAAGCCCAAACGGACGAGGGTCTGGTATGGTAAAACTGCTCAAAACTCACTTGAAATCAGGATCACAAGGCTCATTAGCAGGAGGCCAGGGTCTTCCCAATGAGAACACGTCCCAATACCTGTCCATCTGCTCAGAGCCATTGTAGATGATACTGAACTCAACCAGGCAGCCTTGCTCACAAACAAACCTTGTAGCATAGCCTGCAGGGAGGGGCACAGTCTACCTTGTTTTGTGCTAGTGGGTAATGGATCCCTTATGACCTCCCTGGCTAAATTTTCCTCAGGCAGGTAGTATCTCAGTGTATTCATCCAGAATACACTAGGGACCACTTTCTAAGAGCCTGTGGCTCTTGTCACAACATGCTTTGGATTTTGAGTCCAGCCTCCCCATCTCCCACCTCACCCCGCCCACATGGCTCTGCAAAGTCACCCAAGCAAACTCTTAGAGTCTGAGAGCTAGGGAAGATCTTCCCAGCAGCCTGGGAAACCCTTGCATTTTTTACAGAGAAGACTGAGGCTCAGGTGAGACCCTCTGAGGCAGACCTAGCAGGGTAGGAGGGCTGCTGAGTCCCAGGCTAAGCTCCTGCCACAGGTCATGCTGGCTACAGAGTGTCAAGCAGCCATCCTGTGGCCCTAGTGAGGACCATTAACACCCTGAAGCCTGGTGCTCATACAACTACGACCCCTCCCTTGATCAGTGCCATCCTGTGCAAGGTGACTTCATTCTCCTATTTAATTGTCGGATGCCAGGAGGTTTGAGAGTAGTTGAGGCTCTCCAAGGTTATGTTGACCTGTCAGAGGCTAGGACAAGTGACCTGACTTTCAGGACCCAGGACAGTGGCTTTCAAAGGTTTAGAATCATGGTTGGCTATTTTGATTCCTACAAGAATGGTGACACTGAGACTGTTGTCCCTCGAATGGGCTAGAAAAGGAGGCTCAGAGCCA
The DNA here is from genome assembly GCA_028551405.1 of Uromys caudimaculatus. Lineage (NCBI taxonomy): Eukaryota > Metazoa > Chordata > Mammalia > Rodentia > Muridae > Uromys > Uromys caudimaculatus. Next base: position 119,126,648 of record CM052702.1, read on the forward strand.
CAGCCACCTGGGCTGCACTATTCAGTGGTGAGGGGGGCATGGGCCAGGTTTCCTGGGGTTCCGAGTGGTGTCCCAGGATCCCCTCCTCCACTGCCACCTGGACATTAAGCAATGACATTCTCCTTAGTACATGCATGCAGTGTGGAGAGAAGGGGGCCTGTCCGTCACATGCATTTCCTATGACAAAGTCCCTGTAGCTCCAAGATGCCGCTGGAGCCAGTGGGGCCTCAGTTTCCCTTTTGTAGTTTTGACATGTGGGGACTGCCCTGAAGTCTTGACTTAGATTTTGTGCTGCAGGGTCTAGTGTTCCATTTCAGGGCCAACAGAGTCCAGCTGGTTGCAGACCTTGGGGGGAGCTTTCCCAAAATGACCCAGTACCATCCCTTGCTGCTACTGGCTGGAGAAGCATGTCACATGACTACCTTTTTTTTTTTTTTTTTTTTGGTTCCCAATGGAATAGAGGCTGTGCCAACAAAGAAGATGGTCATCAGCGAGGAGTCTACACCTACCAGGACACCTGTGATCTTGCCTTGGCATTCTCTTTGTTTGTTTGGCACCAACCTGAGGGCAAGTTATTCTGTGGCCCCAGGCAATGATGGGCTGAGCCTGGGTCCTTACAGAGAGAGGTTTGCCCAGAAGCTGCTGGCACCTAATGCCTGTTCTGATTCACCCATCCTCCTTCACCTTTGGCCTGCCTCCTTCCTTCCTGGACTAAGCCTCAGCCTTTCCAGCTGCCAGCACATCTGTGCAGCGTGAGGAGGAGGGGCCTGACCATCAAGTGCATTTCTGACATCACTTTAAATCGAAACACAACCACCTGTTATCAAAAGTCCAAACAAGAAAATCTCTCTATACCTATACTGCCAGGGTGTATCTCTTATACCCTGGCAGTGGGACCCTCATTCCTGTCATCTGAGTAGAGGACCCACCGGCAATGCCCAGCCTAATTAAAAAGCACGGGCCTTTCCCTCAGCCTGGGTGTTGGTCACTCCTATTCAGGGTTGTTGAGTTAGGTGGGCAACAGTCTTCTGCTGCCAAGTCATAACAGCAAAAACAAGATCACCTTGTATCTACGAATAGAAGGATAACATAACCGATATTCTCTCTCTCTCTCTCTCTCTCTCTCTCTCTCTCTCTCTCTCTCTCTCTCTCGCAGTCATTAAAAGATAACAAGCCGAGCCCCTATGCACCAGCTCAGAAGGCTGTCCATCACATATTCAGGATGAAAATGTTTGATAAACACACATGGCTTGCTGCTGCTTTGAAGGCATTTTCAATCATTCTGCAGGTATGCAGATAAATATCTTGGAGGAGGGACCTGGAGAGAAACCCTTCACGGAACAGAGGCTGTCTTCATCCCTGTGCTGCTTGTGGATGCTGCCAGTGTCCCCCTCCCATTCCCCCCCCCCCACTGTCAATCTTACCTCTCCACAGGCCACCCCCTTCAGAGGATCACTGCAGCATTTCTCTCCAATCTCTGCAAACCAGCATGGAACCCAAGAAAAGTGAAGTAATCCTTTTGCTGTCACCTTTGTTGCAACACAGTTTTTTCCCCTCTTTCGGCCCAGATTTCACGCCTCACCCTGCACTGCGATCAGATCGCTCTGTCAAGGTCACCAGTGGCCTCACGGTGGATTGCTGACTGTCAGCAGTTCCTGAGCTGTGGGCCTTCAGCATGGTGTCTTAAGTTATGATTCGAGTCTTAAACCACACAGCCCCTTAACTCGTGTGCAAATACTTCCTCTCTGGCCAGTGGTGCCATTCCGTAGGTCGTGGCTCCTATGGGGAAGTAGGGCTGGACTGATGTGTAACTTTAACTTTTTCAAAATTTATTTTTAATGATGGTTCTTAAACTCTTTAACTTTCCTTGTAGCCCACCACCCACCAGAGGTAGTGGGGAGGAAAGGACACGGGGAAGTGGACCCGTATAGAAAGGTTCTTTGGAGCAACTCCCGTCTGTGTTGTCTGGAAATCAGCAGTTCAGTTCACGGGTCAGCAGGCAGCAGCAGCTCGATCCACTCATAAACACTTCACGATACACCAGCAGTCCAGTTCGGTAGAGTCGGGTTAGCAACAGTGGTGACACAACCTAGCAGAGACAGCCAGGCCTCAGCCTCAGCTCGAGTCGGCAGGAGGGGCCTGGAGGGACCAGGAGAACTTCTCAGCTGTGCCTCTCTCAGGGAAGCAAAGATCAGAAAAGACACGAGACCCACAAGCGTTGCACAGCTGGCTCTACAAGCAAGCCAAGCTCTCTCCTCACTCTGGAGTCCTATTTATACCCTGCAAACATCACGTGTCCTCCACGTGCCTGGCCTCACCATGTGTCTTGCCTCAAGCACATGCATCCAATCAGCCAGAGTCCTCGGAAGCGGCAAGAACTGTAGCACACCACCAGAAGTTTTTCAGTGTGTTTCTCTCTATGGAGTCCAGATAAATGCAGCTCAACTACGCAATGTAAGGCGGATCAATACATGTGTGTTGTTAGCAAAGAATCCTCCATCACGTGTCCTTTCACGTGTCTGCTTTAGCAGAGCATCCTCTCTCCTGTGTCTGCTTCAGCTAAATGTTCCTTCACGTGTTTGCCCCAGCAAGACACCATCCAACTGACTTTCCAAAGGACCCTTAAGTTTCCACTTCACTGGAGAGTGTTTTGCTGGAGTGAAACTTCGGGAAATTATGCTGGGCTCCTAGCAGCTGTTCTATAATTCCTGCTCTGAGTCAAGTGAAGATCTGTCACCTGGTGTGCTTTCTTCCAAGGACAGAGCCCTCCACTGCACCTTCCTTCCCCCCTGCTGTGAAACCCTTCTCTCTTAAGTTGTCTCTCCTTGGCTAGCTTCCTGCCCATCCACCAGTTCTGTCTGTTTTTCTTAGATTCTCATAGAAGCTTCATGATCAAAGCACTGTCCTAAGCACCCAGGCAACCCTGGCTCCAGCCACTCTGGCCCCTGGCTCCTTTTTGGTCCTCTAGGTCTGGTCTACCTGAGGGCCTTTGCGACTGGGCTTTTGCTCTTCTGCTTTGCTGAGTCCTTCTCACCCCCCCCCCCCCAGTGGCGTTGACATTGTCTATTTCCCAGCAGGGTTGATAGTGTCTTCTGCCCTGTCTTGCGTTCCAGCCTGGCTCCCATCCCCACCCCTGCCATTAGCTTTACTGTCACAGGGACTCTGAAGACTGCAGATGACTCGCCAATTCATTCCTTTCACTCTTGCTTGCCAGGACCACCTGACTCGGCTCCTGGCACAGAGCAGATGGGGGAGGGGGAGCCACTGTCATGACCCAGATGGTGACTGAGGGAGAGCAGACTGACTCTGTACTGGGTTTCTGCAGGAACCCTGAACCTTATCGCACTCCCAAAGAAAGGTGACATGCCTGCACAGAGACAGTAGGTAGGTGGTATGGTATGGGGAAAGTGTCCTTTCTAGAGTTTTCTGCCTTCAGGAACTATATTGGGCTCTCTCTCTCTCTCTCTCTCTCTCTCTCTCTCTCTCTCTCTCTCTCTCTTTCTCTGTGTGTATGTGTTTTCCTTTAAAATAAGAAGTGATAGAGAAAAACTATGTGATTCCATTGCAATCTCAAAATTAAAGAAATAATTAAAAACTAAGACGTGTTTATTGATGTTGGCAGGAGACAAGAAAGCTGTGATTGGATATCATCTATCAATAGCTACAGATTCTTCCCTGAAGATACCAGAGAAACACAGCCCAGCACCCTAACAATGCACCCCAATACATCGTGCAGACAAGGCTCAGTTGAAGAGGCCACAGAGTCTTCCCGAGACCCCCACGACTCAGTGCCTGTGTCAGTTCTGATACCTGCAAAAAATGTCAGCTCTCTCCCCTTTCAGGATGAAGGCATTAGAGTTCTTATTTCCCACCAACAGGGGGACAGAGACATGCTTGGGCATTTGTCTCTGTTTTAGAGTTCTCTACTTATGCTGATTTCCAGAAACTGGCCTAAAGTCCTTTCTGAGGCTGAGCTGGGGCATCTGGAACCTAAGCTGCTGATAATCCAGAGACTGTCCGTGAGGGCATTTGGAGATGGAGGCTAGGGGCCACCAGGGAACCCTAGGACCGCGTGTTCCCTTCCGCTGTGGTTACAGTTGCTTCTCCAGGCATCTGCATCTCTCAGTGTTATGCATGACCTTTGTGAGGTATTAGTGAAAACTTCATAAGTGTGCTGAGATCCAGCCTCCAGAGGAAGAGACTCTGTGGCTTCCAGCAGGCTTTCCACAGGTTTCCTGAAGACCTGTCTTCTCTGGACTAGGAAGACCACTGTCAAGAACCCACAAGTGAACTCCACAGGGAGATGTAGACAGACTTTGAAACCCATGGAAGTTGTGGCAGGCAGCTTGTGACAGCAAGTTTCAGTGACACCCCAAGAAAGCAGGTAGTCACACGAGAGACCTTTCACACTCTGCATGGCCCACTGATGCCCCGTTCCACAGAAACTTCTGAGTCTCATGTAGCTTTGGCTAGACTCAAGCTCCTCAAGTGTCTGAGAATGACCTTGAACCTGACCCCCTTGCCTCCGGCTCCCTCCTGGTTTATGTGATACTGAGGACCACACTTAGGGCTTCATGAGTGCTAACTGAGCACTCTTCCAATTGAGCTACCTCACCATCTCCCTGGCATTTCTTTTATAACAAATAACCACCCTGTGGCCCCCCATTGCCCTGAACAGTTTCTGTTCTGGATCTGTCCAACGTAGCGAGCATCCTCTCTTTGTCAGGGCTGTGTGGGGCAACAGTCTAGGCACAGTAGTGCACGGGGATACAGATGACCTGTGTTCAAAGGGGAACTGGCCCATCCACTCTCTCACTGGGGGGCTTCCAGGGAATTTTTCAATTGCTGCTGCTGCTAGGCACCAGGTATTGAGAACTGTCTGCACTGTCTGTCTGTCAATCCAGCTGAGAGCTCAGATGAAAAGAGGCATCTCTGATATTTGGATGATAGAGGCAGCCAGGGCTCCACCACACTCAAATGGTACTGAGGATGATTGCAAAGGGCAGACAGAAATCCTAATTTTCCTGTCGCCACCACCATCATGAAGAACCCACAGCGAGGCCTCACAAAAGGATTGGGATAGACTTTGAAACCTATGAAATTTATGGGAGGCAGCTTGTGACAGGGACACTCAGAAAAGGCAGGATCGAGGGTGTCCTTTCAAGTTCTAACTGCCCCAAGCTGCCTTGAAGCTCAGTTCTCCAACAGATCCCTGGCAGCCAGTGGTCCATGTCACTGTAGAGAGCAGGGGGTTAATGCAAGCCACTAGGGCAGGACTACAGTCATGTCTGATTTTTTAAATCTTATTCGGTATAAGCAAAATGAGTTTATTTATTAAGGAAGCTGTTTAAAAGGGGGTATATTTCCCATGACACCATAACAACAGAAAGCAGTTTAAAAACAACTAAAAAACCCCTCAAGGGGCTATGGCAGATGAAACGGGACATACAAACACAAAGCCCTTGGTACTGATGTTGAGCCTGCCATGTAAGGATCAACAGGGCTGCAGTATCAATGTGGTGGCTGTGTGGTTGTGGCTGCTGCTCCAGGCCCTCTGCGTCCTCACACCTTTGCTTAGCAACTCCTCCTTCCCATAGCTGGGCTGACTAACTCATCACTGAAGTCAGAACATGCCTTCCCCAACCTGAGAGTAAGACAATGCTTAGGAAGATCCAGGAACACCCCCCCAGCCCCACCCCCACGCACAGTGTCATCTGTTCCTGCTGGGTGGGTGACTATAGTAGGGACAGGGTCACTTGGCCTCGAAGTGGCCCTTTCTGCAGACTTTATGCCCATTCTATCCAAGAGATAACTGAGGCGCACAACTGTCCTTTGAGCATGCAGCCTCTATCCCTCTGAGCGAAGGCTGCGGGCTCCCTGCTCACTTTGACTGTAGCAGAACTGTGAAGGTTTGCAGAGGAAATCGGAACAAATTGGCCTGTTTGAGCAGGCCATCCTTTTCCAGATCGTTACCGGCAGATCTATATTGGATCGCACCACCCAGTGTGGTCTCACCTCCCCCACTCCTGACATGGTCGAAAGAGATCATCAATAACCTTGACAAAATCTAAATAAAAGTGTCTCCAGTAACTGTGGGGGAGGGATGTGCAGGCGCCTCTTGAGAAGTCCATAAATCTGGGGCTGATGGATCACCTGGGCAGGTACTCCACCACCGGCGTCCTGGCTCGGGACCAGAAGTAGCGTAATTACTGCTCCAGTGGCGGTTATCTGAGCTAGCCAGTCCATTTTTCTCTTTTATTACCACTGCATTTCAGGGAAGTGTCCTCTGCAGACCCCTCTTATCTAAATGTTGGATTTATTTGATGGCTCCACTAAGACCGGGTGGTGAAGCCAAAGCTTGCCCCGCAATACGAGGGACTCGGTTCCTGAGCCCACCTGCCCAGAGGGCTCTTCCGTGTGTGATGGGTGGGTGTCTGGAGAGCTGACTATTCATAGCTGTCACCCCCATCAGTGACACGACTCTTTCTTCTTCCTTCCCTGTTCCCTTGCTTTGTGGACTGGTTGTGTCCAACTCAAGCGTAGTAGGAAAGGCTGAGGCTGGGGCTGGGGCTGGGGCTGGGGCTGGGGCTGGGGCTGAGCATGGTCTTCCTGGAGAGATAGGAAGGGACAGGGATAGCAGCCAGTATGGTCACCTCTCTGTCCAGCCTCAGCATCTTTCTTATCGTGTGTTCTATTGCAGTCAACAAAACTACAGGTTCAAGGGATCTTTTTCTTCCCTCTCCCTCCCTGCCCAGTGTGTGTATGTATATGTAGACATGTGTGTGAGTGTGTGTATGTATATATACACATGTGTGTGAAAGTGTGTGTGTGTATGATGTATTCGAACATATACGCGTGAGTGTGTATGTAGAATACATGTGTGTGAATGTGTGAGAGTGTGAGTGTGTGTATGTATATGTACATGTGTGTGTTTGTGTGTCAGTGTGTATGTGTGTGCCTATGTGTACATGTGTGTGTGTAGATGCTCTCACCCACATGTGCTCGTGTGGAAGCCAGAGGTTGACACGGGATGTCTTCCTCTTTTACTCTTCACAGTCTGTTTTGATACAGGAATTCTCATTGAACCTGTAGCTCACTGAATGGCTAGATTGAGTCCCAGGACCCAGCCTCTTAGTGCTTGTTTGCAGGCCCATGGTTCCATGCTTATGGGTGGTATATGGGTACCTGTGTGGGTGGGTGGGGTCACCTGCCTGTGTGTGCATGGAGACCAAAGGAGAATGTCAGATAGCATGCTCTGTAGCTCTGTCTTTTAAGAAGATAGACTGGTAGCTAGTAAGCCCCAATGTCTTGCCCACACCCCCACTCTGCCCGCCCAGCGCTGAGGCTATAGCCATGGGGGTAACCACGTCTGGCTTTTTATATGACTGCTGGGACTTGAACTCAGGTCCTCATGGTTACACAGCAGGCACTCATACCCACTGAACAATCCCTCCAGTCTTCATTCTCAAGACCTCATGCTTGCAAATAAGCATTTTATCCACTGAGGTAACTTTTCTGCTCCCAGGGAGCTCCTTCTGACTGAATTTACTAGATGCCTTGACGTGCTGGGCCCAGGCTGCACATCCGAATCCATAGGCTTTTCTGAGCAACGTCAGCTTCTGTAGACAGATACCTGGGTGCTATGGAGAGTCAGCACAATAACTGCAGGAGAGGTTGAGCCCTATGACTGTCACACCACAGCTCCATCATTAGTCTCTAGGGCTTCCCAGAGCGAGTCTACAGTGTTGGGGGACACAATGTTTCTGTTTTATTCTTCTTGCCCTCATTTGGAAGTCTTGTTACATTTATAAAACACAGCCTGGCCGCCATATCCATTTTCCTTCCAATAGGAAGAAGCAGAGGATACAGCCTGGGAACCACACACTTGATTACTTGCCTGTCATTGGTAGACATTAGTTATTTGCTGCACTTTGCTGCAGGGGAAGCTGGGAAATGTAGTTTTTATTCTATGCGGCTTAAATGTGAGGCTTTCCAACTAAAGGAAGAAGTGGATAAGTTATGGTGGGGAGCAGACCGTGTGGGGACTGGTGTGATAGTCGCAGCTGGGTGCATGGATAAGAAAAGTATTTTGGGACAACTGAAGTACAATTGACTTGTCACATGAGTGTACTTTGTTTTTATCTAATTTTCCTGACTTCTTTGGCTCTCCTCCTTGGGTGATTTTTCTGGTCTTGTCTCTAGTATGTGATTCTTTTCTTATCTGCAGTTAAATGTGTTTCCTGGAGGCTAGAGGGATGTCTCAGTGGTTAAGAGCATTTGCTACTCCTGTAGAGAAACTGAGTTTGGTTCTGGGCACCCATGTCAGGTAACTCTAGACCCAGGGGATCTGGCGCCCTCTTCTGATTTCTGAATGCACATGCACCCATTTGTTTGTGTGTGTGTGTGTGTGTGTGTGTGTGTGTGTGTGTGTGTGTGTGTGTGTGTATGCGCGTGCACATTCGTAAAAAAATAAGATAAATCTTTTTAGTAAAAGTGCTTTCTAGATCTTCTGATACCTCTGGGAAAGTTCGGAGAATTTACTCAATGGAGCCCACTCTGTGCCCAGTTCTATGCTGGGTACTAAGGATACATCAGGAAGCAGAAGCAGGAATGTATTCTTCAGCCCCTCAGACAGCCCAGGGACACATCCACAGGTGTGATGACTTTTGCTTCAGGTCAAGATGAAGTCACAGGGACTGGATGCATCCTTATACTTGAAAACAGCTACCAAAAGCAAGACTAGACAAATACATGTGAAACAAAAAATATTTAATGGAACCTCCCCAAACATCCGAAAACATTCTAGATACTGGGCACAGCAGAGAGGACCTGGTGAGTCTTGGAATACAAGGTCTGAAGTGCAAGCCCTAAGGATATAGTTCCGGTGTGTGTGCTCAGAAACACCTTTATTGTCTTTTGTTTTCAAAGATTGAGCCTACTGTCACCTTTATGCTGGTCCCTCTGTATGTGACGTCTCTTTCCCCCTCCTTTGCCCCCAAGCCTTTCTCTTTATCACTGGCTTTGAGCTCCTCTGCTACAGTGTCACTAGGGGGTTTCACTCCCTTTGTCTGTGTGTGTGTGTGTGTGTGTGTGTGTGTGTGTGTGTGTGTGTTTTGGTGGTTTATGAAACTTCTTAGACCTGTTTTGTTTTCTTTGGGTTTGGTTTTGAATCAACACTGGCAAATCCTTGGCCATCCTCTTCAACTTGTTTCTGTCCTGAAAGAATTAATAACCTGCAGACTTTGCTCTGTAAGAAACGCTGCCGTCTTTCAGGCAGAAGAGAGATGTTAGTACATGCAGATTTGGGTCTCGCTGTGGAAGACAGAGTGCTGGAAATGGTGATTAATTCCCCACAGTTCCTCTGATGAGTTAAATATCTTTAAAAGACTATTGACTGTTCGACGTCTGATAATGGCAGAGTTTGTGCAGCCGACAACACACGCAGGAGTACAACGGGCAGTAGCCTGAAATGCTCAGAGAGAAGAGACGAAAGAAACATGCCAAGGAGTTCTTCTCTGTGAAGTGGCACGAGGCACATGAGGGCATATGTTGGTCATACACGCACATGCAATACGAGCCCCTAGGCAACCATTAGGCACCTATACCAGGAGTAAGTCAGAAATGAAATGAAAGATGAAATGGAGTCTGGAGAAGAGTTACTCAAACTGAAGGCAGAGAAAGAAGGATGGGGAACGGAAAAGAAGTAAATACAACACAGGAAAACATGGAGTGGGGCTGCCACCGTTGATCCTTACCTCACTTAGGGTTTCTGTTGCTGTGACAGACACTATGACCAAAAGCAACACAGTCCATCACTGAAGCAAGTCAGGATGGAACTCAAGGCAGGAACCTGGAGGCAGGAACTGAAACAGAAGCCGTGTGGAACACTGATGACTGGCTTGCTCTTCCTGGCTTGCTAAGCTGCTTGATTCTAGGCCCAGGACCACATGTCCAGCTGTGGCACCATCCACAGTGAACTGGAGGCTGACACATCAACCATCAGTCAGAGAGTGTACCCAAGTCAGGCCAGTCAGGAGGGGGCATTTTCTCAGTTCCTCCCCTCTTCCAAAACGACTCTACCTTGTGTCAACTTGACAAAACATTAACCACGACGAGTATGAACTCCCTCCCACAGGCTCCTGAGTTAATTCTCAGTCTCAGAGGTGGCTGGTGATTTGGGGGGAGATTTTGAAATGAGGAGGTGCAGCCCTGCTGGAGGAAGAAGGTCACTGGGGGTATCCTGGTAGCCCCTAGCCTTGGCCCCTTCCTGTGTTCCCTCTCTCTGCTTCTTTGCACCATGAGGTGAGAACCCCTTTAGCCGAGTGGTTCTCAGCCTTCTTAATGCTGAGACCCTTTAATACACCTCCTCATGTTGTGGTGACCCCAAACAAAAAATTATTTTTGTTGCTCTTTCATAACTGTAATTTTGCTCCTGTTACAAATCATTATGTAGATATCTGTGCTTTCTGTTGGTTTTAGGTGACCTCTGTGAAAGGGTCAAGACTGCAGGTGGAAACCACTGCTGTAACAAGTCCTATCCCTGTGTTGGCCTCTGCTCAAGCACCTGGAACCAGAGGACCAGGACAGAGTCCTCAGAAGTCATGAGCCAAAATGAAGCTTTCTTTCTTCAAGTTATTCTGTCATGAATTTTTTTTTTTTATCACAAAAGTGGCTAGTTAGAAGTTATATGTAAAATCTAATTATGTCTATAATCTTGTTAAATGTAAATAATATAAGAACAAATACAGGGACCCCAGGATTTGGGAAATACATCCATAGATAATCACAGGAACCCCTTCCCAGCCCTTAATTATCAGAACTCAAATAGGCAAAGTGTTTAGAATGATTCACACACAGCTGGAATGGCTATCTTCCTTTCTGGCTAAAGAATTCTATTCCCAGGGATTTAGTGAGACCTTTCTAGTGACAGAGCTGTTCCCTTGTCTCAAAGAAGATGCTCAAACCAGAGAGCAAAGCTGGATAGAACTGCAAAGCGAAATGAACAGACCCACTCTGTGGTGGTTTGAATATGCTTGACCCAGGGAGTGGCACTATAGGAGGTGTGGCCTTGTTGAAGTAGGTGTGGCCTTGTTGGAGTAGGTGTGGCCTTGTTGGAGTGGGTGTGTCACTGTGGGGGCAGGCTTTAAGACCTTCATCCTAGCTGCCTGGAAGCCAGTCTTCTGTTTGCTTTCAGAACAAGATGTAGAACTCTCAGCTCCTTCTGCATCGTGCAAGCCTAGACACTGCCATGCTCCCACCTTGATGATAATGGACTGAACCTCTGAACCTGTAAGCCAGTCCCAATTAAATGTTGTCCTTATAAGACTTGCCTTGGTCATGGTGTCTGTTCCCAGCAGTAAAGCCCTAACTAAGACACACTGGGTGTCACGGTGACTTCCATGTGGCCTCATGGTAGCCGATGGGAGGGGTAGACAGTGGAGAAGGGGACGGAGAGTTCTACCATCAAATAAGTGCCTCTAATTGACATTGATAGAAGTCCATGCAACGCTGTAACACAGCACAAACTGTATCCACAGGCATCTGGTGCTTTTAATAAGCTGGAATAAAATAAACCAAGTCTCAGCAATTTAAAAGGACCCCAGCGTTAAAAAAAATATGTTGCTTGTTGATAATAAAATAAATCAGAACTCAAAAGCAGAAATAGAGACAGAATCGTGAACTGTTTGGACAGTGAGTCAATACGTGTCTAAACAAGTAAACTAGAAAACATGAATCGAGGAGTAATTAGGAAACCGTCTGAATGAATGAGAGCAGCAAAACTAACAAGTCAAATATATGACCGGCCGCTACATCAAAACTCAGAAGCTATTTGCGTGCTGAGTACTGAACATGCAAAGGAGAACAGTCTTAGCCAATGGCCTCAACTTCCACCCTAGGCAGCTAGAAGAGCAAACTCAGGCTGAAGCCAACCAGGGAAAGGAGAAAGTAAAGATTAGATCACAAATTGGTGACACAGGAAACAAAAGCACTGTACAGAGATGAAAATAAAAACCCAGCTGCTTGAAAGGACCCATAGTGTGGGGACGTCAAAGGATGATTTTGGTTTTCTCTTCCATCATATGGGTCCTGGGGATCAAACTTGGGTCATCGGCTTTGGCAGCAGGCACCTTTACACACTGAGCCATCTCACCAGCCCCAGCAATGAGTTTGTGACTCCACAGTTGCCAGGGGAACGTTTTCTTCTCCGATCGTGCCACAGCTCTGTCCCTAACTGCCCTGGTGAATGGGCTGAAGATAATATGGAAGTTCTCTATGGACAGGGTTTACCCCATTTCCCTCCCACCTGCCTCAGAAGGATGCAGTCGTTATTCCCTATAGAGCATGCACTACAGGTGCCATCTTGGAATCAGAGACCAAGCTCTGGTGGCCCCTTGCAACACAGCAATTAAAAAACTATATGAAGGTGGAGACTTTATGGGAGTGACACATGGTCACAAATGACACTTGTCTGGGTCTGCAATATTACTTGGTTGGCAGCCTATGGAGCTATCGAGATGGGGAACCTTTAAGACACTAGGTCTACTGGGAGGAAGTGAAGTCATTGCAGGGTGTCCCTGAAGGGGACATTGTAACCCACATTCTTACTTGTGTCTCTTTATTAACTGGCCACTATGAAGTGGGGCAGCCTTGTGGCACCCCTGCCTTGATGTAAAGCCCAAGGTGACAGGGCCTAAGGTGATCATGGATTGAAACCCCCAAGCCAAAATTAAATTTTCAACGTTTAAGGTTATGGATCCTGTGTATTTTGCCGCAGTGACAACAGTCTCACACGTGGGCTGCTGGGCTGTCTCTGCCCAATCCACCTGGCAGCCTTCTCCTCTGCCAAGCCAGGGCATCAGTCTTCTGTGTTTGCTGAATGGGGCGCATGCCAGGCTGAGAGGCTGGGTAATACACAGTCTCTAAGAAAGATGGGCCACCTGCTTCATGCCTACCTCTGGGAAAGTGGCTCCACAGTTGGGTGCCAGCTGCCTGTGCCACCTCACAGCCCCCTGGAGGTAGAAAAGGAAGGGCTGCCCCAGTCCTTGAACCTTGAATCCCTTGGAAACCACTTTGGGGCTGGAAATATGAAAGGCCAGCTTTCTGAGGAGGTGACTAAAGATAACCAGACTCTCCGGGTGGACAAACATCTTAGAAACAGGTCCTCTAAGGTCCAGGGGTCACCTGGAATCTTCTAGAAATTGGAGTCATGGTTGCCACGTTCCAGCAGAGTGAATAAGCAAGTGTAATGTCCATGAAGCTTGTACAGGGACCTCTGAGATGAGTGTGCTGGGCAGAGAGAGTCCATGGCACAGTGAGGTACACAGGCTGGCTGCGGCACACAGAAGCCTCTGACCCCGGCCACCTGGCCGGGCAAGAGTTCCCACGCTGCCAGACATTTGTATTTCTGGGCAAAACAGACCAGTTTGTAATCACTGGAAACCCATCCAGTTTGGGGAAATATTTCTGCAGAAAAAACCAATAGCAAGTCTGCAGAGAGACGCGGCCTAAAGCCTTCTGTCCGCACGCAGCCTGGCTCAGCATCTGCACAGAGGCCCGTGGCCTTTTTCAATGTAGGACATTACAAGAAAGCATTTGTGCTCCGTGGCCCCGCCCCCAACTCCCCTCTCTTCTCTGTGCCCTTGCTCTGGCCCCCATCTCTGCCTCCCTTCCCTCATGCTTCTGTTTATTTTCAGAGCCTTGGGATCTTCCCCAACTCTGTGACATTTACTCTTCAGAATGAGAATCTTTTCTATTTCTGCTTCCCAGTGCGAGGCTGCTGGGCGAGATTTTCCCAGACTCCTCCTGCCCTGGAGGAGGGGATGCGCTGAGGCAAGGCGCCCTCTGTGTGGACCAGTAATTATAAAGCACTTGGTACGCGGCGGGCCTTTCTTGGGAGTTGAATTCCATCCATAAGAGAGGCCTGAGTGGTGGATGTTTCCAGAGGTGAGGACTCAGGTAACACGGACCTGTATTCCTCAGCGGGGTGGGAAGGGCTAATGGAGAGGGTCAGAGGTCTTCCTCTCAGCTTCAAGGCCTTCGCTGTCCTCGCTGTGGCCGTTAGCACCCATAGTTATTAGTGAATCGAGGAAGTCGGGGGAGACTAAGGGTTTAGGAGGTGAGGCAGGGGATCCCGGCAGAGTGCACAAGGGCCATGCTGGGCTTTAGGCAGAGGGCACAGGAGTGAGGCTGGGCAGAGGACGTGAGTCCTGGAGCTGGAGAAGTTGAATACTAGCTGCGAAGCGGGCGTGGCCATGCAGCTGCAAGTGACAGAGACTCCTGCTCATCCTGACTGAGTTCACAAAGCAATGTAACTCTCCTGAGAGGCTGGTCTAGTGGGGGCCGACGCAGATGGGAGAAGGACCCTGGAAGAAACTAAGCCGGTCGGACAAATCCCCGTAAATAAGAATCTCACAGCTTGCAAGAGTGAGGACAGAGGCAGGAGGCTGTCATATCACCCGGGGCGGTTGCTGATTGATATTGAGCCTTTCATTCATTTAAATCAAGGTATCACTCCATAGTGGAGGCTGCCCTCTGACTTACCATCCGACAGCTAGCTCAGGATACTCTTGAACTTGCAGTTCTCCTGCTTCAGCCTCCTGGGTGCTAGAGTTATAGATGTGAGCTGCCATACCTAGTCTAGTGGTGATGATGATGATGATGAAGATGACGTGCTGCTGCTGCTGGTGGTGATGATGATGATGGTGAAGAAGATGATGATGAAGAAGATGGTGATGAGGATGATGGCAATGATGATGACAAAGATGAAGAAGATGATGATGATGAAGATAATGACAATGAAGGAGACGATGATGAAGATGATGGTGATGAAGATGGTGACGACGATGATGATGAAGAAGATGACAAAGATGATGAAGATGATGATGATCAAGATGATGGTGATGATGATGATGAAGATGATGACAATGAAGATGATGATGATGGTGATGAAGATGATGGTGATGATGACGGTAATTATGATGATGAAGATGAAACGATAAAGGTGAAGATGATGGTGATGGCGATGATAATTTTGTGTGTGTGTGTGTGTGTGTGTGTGTGTGTGTGTGTGTGTGTGTTGCTGAGGATGGACCTAGGAGCCTTGAGCACTAAGCACTCTAGGCAAGTATTCCACCTCTGAGCTACAGACCTAGCTGTGGATGAATTGACCCAAGTGCCGTCCGTATTCCTGGAGGAAAGTCTTCAGCTCAGCCCCCTCCAGCCACCACCTCACCGCCTGCACTCCAGCACCTCCCGCTGACTCTCAGCTCTGTGCTCTGCTGTGGTCTCTTGGCCCAGACTCTTTGCGCATGCTCCCTTGTGTCCAGCATGGCGCCCAAAGCCTCCCGGCGGTCTATAAATAAAACGACAGGAATGGATCATAGAGGAGTAGATGGCGCTGTCTGGCCCCGTTGATAGCAGAGGAAAGCCATGTCTGGGCTGCTGCACATACCACTGTGGGCCTGGGCACACCGTGCCCTGTGCAGGGGGTTAACTGACCACGATGAATGGTGGGGCCTTCTCACACCCGAGCATCCTGGTCCATTGGCTTCTGTGTGCTGCATGCTCACTGAAGCCCTGCTCACAGACTCATTCTGCTCTCAACAGGCATGTGGACTGATGCGGAGGGGACTTGTGACCCACAATCCTTGAGGTTTGGGACTCCGAGCCACACCCTAAGAGGCTGTTCCCCGGGCTCCTCGTTACAGAGGTAACCATGCTGTGTGATGGCAAGATTTCATATATATATAATATATATAATATATAATATATAATATATAATATATAATATATAATATATAATATATAATATATAATATATAATATACAATATATAATATAATATATAATATATAATATATAATATAATATATATAATATATAATATATAATATAATATATATAATATATACAATATACAATATATAATATATAATATATATAATATATAATATATAATATATATAATATATATAAATTATATATATTATATATATATTATATATATATGCGCCAAGCTCTTTGCTGGGTCATCAGGCATACACATGCACACATACATGCACACATATGTGCCGGCATGCAGGCCATTGAACATGTGAGAATAGGAGGCCTCTAGGGAGCCAGCTGCACAGGTGCCCAGACACCATGCAGGAACTCTACCCACCCCTGGCACAAGAACACCGACTTCAGGGTGTGCATCTCCACCCTGCAGAGTGCCAGGAGGCAGCTAGCTCAGGCTGAACCCATCTGTTGATGGGCCAGGATTCAGCACCGACTCTGACTCATTGGCCTTGGAGGTAGTTCTCAGCCACTGAGCCTTGGTACACACCAAGGTGTCTGTCCTCAGGGGCTCAAGGTCTGATGGGAGAGGCAGGTGCATGGGCAGAGAAGTCTGACACAGACGAATAAGCTCTGTGGTGGCGTGAGGGTGGCCTTACACTTTACAGCACTGAAGTGGGTGAAGACTTGAGTCTGATCATCACAGGACTTACCAGACCACAGGACTTACCAGACAGTAGGACTCTGGCTAGTTCCAGTCCTTAAGACCCTCTGACTTCTCATCTCTATAATGGGAGCATATGGGATGTTGGAGAATGGGTTCGTTCATGCAGTTAAGTGTCTGGCCTGGTGCCTGGTGCCCAGCGGGTGCTGACTAAGCAGTTTTTAAATTTATGAATCTCTTATTTTTGAATCCAGAGAGCAGGTGTTTAGTGAGCACCTGCTGTGGGCCTGGCCCTGTTCAGGGGACTGAGAATTCGGTACTGTGAGGAGCCAGGTGCTGTGTCCTTGCCTAATCTCGGGGTTGAATGACAATCGTGAACAGAGGCCAGCTCTGAGCGGACGGTGGGCCTGGCTCTGAGCAGGTGGCAGGTCAGCTGAGAAGGTACAATAATCAGACATTTACGGTGTAGATAGGCAGTTGGGCTACCTCTTCATTCTGAGGCTCCCTCAACCTAAGACTCAGGGCTCCATGACAGATTCCACCCGAAAAGAAAGCATCAGACTCTTAGCTAGAATGTTTAAGTGTGTGTAAACAAACAAACAAAACAAAACAAAAACCACTGGAAATCATGGGAGCTGAACTTTGACCTTGTAGTCCCGCTTAGCCAGTGGGGATAGAATTATCCTCCTGTTCTTTGTAACTAGAGAAGTAAAGGAGCCTAAAGAAACAGCAGTTCCTGGAAACCGCACCACGGTTGCGCAGGACCATAACCACAGCGGAGACTGTGTGAGCTGAGCCAATAGCTTCCAGACTACAGCAAGAGATCCACCCAGGAAGAGGCGGGGCCTGGGCTCTGAAAGGCCCCATTGGCTAAAATGCACAAAGCGGACATTGCAGAGGAGCAAAGGGTTCTAGACTAGAAGGGTCCTGCTAAGAAACTGTCAGAGGAATATCCTGCACCTGGAGGGAAGAAAAGTACTTCAGGCCAGAGAAAGAACCTCAAGAAGAGAGGGGACAGAGGAATTTTGGGAGCTCCTTCAGGGCTGGGAACTAGAGTGGAAGACTATTGTAATCCACATGGTATTGCATTCTGAAACACGGCAGCACTGACCTTTGGTGACTACGCCCTCGGATCCACTTTAAAATGTTCAGCTCCAAAATCATGTAAGTGATCCAGAATCATTTAACTGCTTCTCGAAGCAACATCTAACCCTATTTAAAGAAGTATAACATAACTCAGTAAGCAACAGCACACAGCCATGACTTTCTAGTATCTAACAAAATTTACTAGGTGTGCAAAGAAATACGAAACTGTGACTGTAGCCAGAAGGAAAAAGTAATAGAAGTGGATTCAAGAATGAAAAGGATATTGGAGCCCAACATTCTCTGGCTCAACTCCTGACTCACTCTCAGCCAGCTTTCTTATACAGCTCAGCCCCGGGAATGGTACCACCCACAGTGGGCAGGGCCCTCTGCACCAATTAAACATCAAGCCCATCCCCTACAGACATGACCACAGACCAATCCCACTTAGGTAGTTTCTCAGTTGAGGCTCCCCTCTCGGATGGCTCTACATTGTATTGGGTTAATAATTAAAGGGAACTGGGGTAATGTGTAATGGCAAACACATTCAAAAGCGATTTAATGGCATCCGTCATCAGAGAAATATAAGGTGATATCATAAAGCTATTAGAGTAGCTAACTCTGAGGAGCTTGACCCCAAGTGTGGGCAAGGCTGCTGACTCCCTGGGACGCTCTCACCCAGTGTGGTGGGAATGAGAACTGGATACTGCTCTAATCCGATTGACTAGATCTTAAGATATTAAACGTGCATCTATGATACTCTCCAACCACCCCACCCCACCTCTGGGTGTTTATTTGCCAGTGAGAAAAAAAATCATACCTGTCTGCCTAAAGACATGCGTGAAAATATGAGTCCCTTTATGTGTGATAGCCAAGAACTACAGAAGGAGTCCGTCAATTATCGAAGATCTGAGCAAAATAGAACACAACCACGCACTGGGACACTATTCAGTAATAAAAATGTTACAAGCAACTGACATCCAGCAGCATGGGGTAACTTCAAGGTGTCGTATCAGATTTTGAAAAAGACAGAAAATGAAAATTGTACAAATCCATCTATCTGAACTTTAGAAAAGACAAAAATGAAGTTACGGAGGTGAGACAAAGGTGTGGGGGAGGATTTGACTGTGAAGAGACCGGAGGGAAGATCTCGGGGTTAATGGAAGTGTCTGCGCCCGCCGTGGCTGCAAGGGAGAGCAAACACCTGTCGGCATGCGTCACACCTCATCAGACTGAACGCTCATGGTTGCATCTGATACAGCTGCTCTTCAGCAAACTGATTTGAAAGCACATCCCTGGTGCCGGGGAGACAGCTCGGTGGGAAAGCACTTGCGGTGCAGGCGTGGTGACTGCAGATCGAATCCCTAGCTCTCACAAATGCTCAGTAGGCAAGTTGGCCCACCTGCAATCCCAGCATGGGAGGGTGAGACAGGGATCCCAA
The DNA here is from genome assembly GCA_028551405.1 of Uromys caudimaculatus. NCBI lineage: Eukaryota > Metazoa > Chordata > Mammalia > Rodentia > Muridae > Uromys > Uromys caudimaculatus. The sequence goes on from CM052702.1 coordinate 119,145,613, forward strand.
GAGGACGCGGGCCACAGACTGGCCACATTGGCGAGCCTTGGATGAGAGGCTCAGCTTCAATGTTTAAGATGGAGAGCAATTGAGGAAGACTCTTGATATCAACCTCTGGCTTCCGCATGCACGCACATGCATGTGAATATACACGTACACATGAATGCATGCATACACAGACAGACAGAGACACAGAGAGAGGCAGACACACAGACACACACACACAGAGCGAGAGCGAGAGCGAGAAAGAGAGAAGAAAGCAAGTATGTACATAAAGGGCTGTACCCTGTGTGTCTTGGATACCCGAACCCTGGCTGGAGCATCAGGTGATGGAAAGAGAGCAGCCACAGAAACACAAGTACAGAAAAGCTAGGGTTGGGTGGGCCCTGCACACTCTGCTTGACTGGCACCAATGACTGCAACAAACAGGAGTCTCAGTGAGTTTATTCTGTGCAGCACAGAGGGAGGGGTGAGGTAGTCTTGGGAGGTCTCCACAGGCGAGCAGCCTCAGGCTGTGAACATCCCAGAGGAGGAAACTGTAGTTGCTAGCTTTGCACACACTGCCAATATTCCTGCCCGAAGCATTGCTGGCTTCAAGCCCATCCCACATGGGGAAGTCTTTGCCAGGTCCCTGTAGCTGAGGCATTCATTCTTGACATGGCTGTGCCCACGTCAGTGATATACGGATGGTTACTGGAGACATCATTCACTCTTTACATGCTCGCTCAGGGTTTCCTCTGTCACCAACACTGAAATGTCCGCCAACAGGAGCTGAGACTCTGGACACATGAACAGAGTCTCTGAAGGAACTTTCTAGATGGAGCTGACCAGAAGGACCTCAGCTTCTCTTCTGCTGTCAATTCGCTGGGTGACACTGGAGTCAGCTTCTCTCCCCCAGGTCTCAAAGGTCTCCCATCTGAAAGCAGCTAGACATGCAGAGGCTCACACCTGCGGGGTCGCAGCCTTGCCAGAAGAACAGGCATCTCCCACGGAAAGCACAGTAGCGCCTCCCTCTCTCCCTCCAGGCACTTCCCAGTTGTGTCACTTCCCAGCTGTGTCTGCTATTTGCTCAGTAGACAGCTGGGCCATGGCTACTCAGCATTATCTCCCATAAAGCCATTATATCATGAACCCACCAAGGGGTGAATCCAAGCACTGGCTCTGAGCCCTCAGTCATCAAATGCTTGACTCAGCGACTTAAGAGAGGACTCTCTTTTTAAACTGTATTTATTAATTTTTTAGGATGTCATTGTGTATGTTGCTTGTGCACGGTACTGTAATACATATGACATATGTTGTATATTCGATGTTTTCTTCCGATGCCCTCCCCTCCCCTGAGCTGCCCTCCCCTCCCCTTAGTCTCCCCTCACTTCCCCAGAATCCCTGTTCTCCCCTTGATGATATCATTTCTACTTCCATGTCATATATGCGCATACTTGATGTTATACATCTAAATAAAACCAAGGAACACAAGTGATTGAAAACATACATTTGCCTTTCTGAAACTGGATTAATGTAGTCAATATTATTATCGCCAGCTGTGTCCATGTTTCTGAAAATGGTATGAGTTTGCTCCTCTTTCTGGATGAGAAAAATTTGTGTCTTTGTGCCTTTTTAAATCCATTCCTGTGTTGATGGACACGTGGGCTGTCTCTAGAACTTAGCTTTTGTGAACAATGCTCTAACAAACACTAACATGCAAGTATCTCTATAATGTGTTGGCTCTGGGTGCTTTGGGTAAATCCCCATGATTGGTAGTATGGGTTATGTCTGAGAGATCTAGGTTTAATTTTTTCAAGAGTTATTTTTTATTTTATTTTATTTATTTTTTAACCAACATAACAGTTTTACTGATTCTTTGGAAAATTTGTATCGCGTACCCCATCATTTCCCAGTCCTTCCATGTCTGCTCCTACCTTTGTGACCCCCCCCCCGAAAAACCAAAAATTTAAATAAAAAAGTCCAGTGTGTGTTATCCACATACTCGCCGAAGCACGGTCAAACTCTCAGTGGCCTGCCCTTAAATAGAACTGAGTTGTTTCTCTCCCACACCCCTGCCGGAAGTCATTGATGATGGAGCGCTAATGTTAGCATCCTTAGCACACTTAGGAAGAGTTCTCTTCAATAACTTCCTGTTTAGGTTTTTAAGGGGGTAGGGGTTGTCTCAGAAGCCTCCTGTGTCCCTCTTTCTCAGCTGTGCATCTGCGACCATCAATATCATTGCATAAGTAGCTTCCTCGTTCTTTAGGGTCAGCAGGAGCGTGGATCGTGAGCTTCCACGTGGTTTCTGGTGACTGCACAGACCGCAGGACATGGGCCCCGGTTGCAGTAAGACCAAGGACCAAGACATGGCCCTCGGTGGCAGCATGGGCTTGGGCATTACTATGCCTCAGGTGGCAGCCAGCACAGGCCCCCCAGAGCAGGATGGCCCCTCAGAGACAGCATGGCCCACACACCAACACGGCTTCAGGGGCAGCCCATTCACATGGCTTCAGTGGTGACATGGGCCATGGATATCAGCACAGACCCAGGTGGCAATAGGACCTCTGCCCCAGACATGGCCCTTGGCAGCATCAGCATGGCCTTAAGTGGCAGCGGAGGCTGCTCACATCAGCCTGGTCCTTACCACCGTCATGTCCAGCTGCCTCTCCAGTTCCACCTCTCTCCACAGTGCGTGTACCACTCTATTCTTCTATCTTCCCTGTCTCTCCATCATGTGTTTCTTCATCATAGTGGTGCCTGACACCATGCTGTGAAGGGTTTGGTTGTTTTGTTGTTGTTGATTTAATTATGTGTATGCGTGCTTATCTGGGATGGGTTGTGCACTTGATTGCAGAGACCTCTGCGGCCAGAAGAGGGCACCAGAGTCCATGGATCTGGAGTTAGAGCTGGTTGTGAGCTACACCATTGTGTAGGTGCTGGGAACAAGCGCTGCACGTGCTATTAACTGCTGGGTCATCTCTCCAGGCTTGTCACTGTTGTTCTTGGTGGTCTTTAGTGAAGCACCTACTGTGTGTCAAATAGCAAGGAATGGCCATATCCATTGGTGACAGGCTCCCCGAAGACTCCTGAGAAGCAATGCCATGGCAGACAAGGGAAGGAGGGGACAATGGGGTGACAGGCAGAGAATGGACTGTCTGTAGATCAGCAGTTTGGACCAGGGATTACCGAGGCAGCATGTGAACGTCAGCAGCTGGAGGGGTGACTTGCTTTTCCTGTCCCAGTCCCTCCTCACTTAGCCACACACATTGGTGGTAAAACATCTCGGAGGTGGGAACACAGGGGAGCACTGCTCGATTCATTATGAATAGGAAGCCGAAGGAGCAGGAAGGAAGAGATCAAGGCAAGCTAGAGTCCTCCCGCCCCATGACCTTACCATCTTACCTAGTCCCTGTCTCCCACTTTTCAACATTTCCAGCAATATTATCATATCATAAACCCATCAAGGGATTAATTAATTGACTAGGTCTGAGTCCTCGGGATCTAATTGCTTCTCCAAAGGCCATCAGCTCTCAATACAGGGGACTAAGGGGCATTTCATACTCAAACGACAGTGACTGGCTGTCTACTCCACCCAGGCAGACCTGAGCTGTGCAAAGCAGATGGACGGTCCCCTGGGAGCTCTGCTGTACCCCACAGTCCCCTGAGCCACTTACCCAGCACTGATCACCAAAGCTGAATGAAACCCCCATGCAAATATGCATTAATTCAATGCAAGAAGTCATGGGGCCCTGAATGGCCTGCTGGCCCCAAACTGGAAATATCTTTAACATCCTGTTGATGGCTTTCCCCACTGTTCCATGAAAGAATGAAACAGTAAAAGACATCGATTTTTCTCTGGCAGGGAAAGGGGGAAGAAGGCCGGGTCTTAAAATGAAATTATGGTTATTGTTCTCCTGGTAGCATTTCTTCTGTGCCACCATGACAGATGGCTCTTTAAGTGACAACAGATTTGTATTTCATTAGGACACTTTAGTCAAAAGATCAATGGTGCTTCTCGGAGCCTCTCGCCATCCACGGGGGCGGATGAGCAGGGCAAGAAGCCTGCAAAGATCCGGCTAAAATTAGGCAGCTGCTGACAGATGCTGGAGCAGCAATCACAGCTCATCGATCTCTGGAGTGATGGGCAAGCCTGGGGAGCTCTCCTGAGCAGCCCTGTCTTCACGGGTAGGGCTCTGTCCAGTGAAGTGGATCTGCGGGGGAATCCGGCTTTTTAAAGTGGGATTAATGGGAGATAGTGCAGGAAATGGGGCAGTGGCCGGGGTCATCTTGGTTTCAGCCTGGGCTTGGGTTGTCACTGTTGCTCTTGGCTGTCCTCAGTGAAGCACCTACTATGTGTCGGGTGAGGAAAAATACCCCCATCCCTTGAGGACAGGCTCCGATTCAGGGTCCTGAGAGGCAATTCCACATCAGCAGACAAGAGCAAGAAGTGGGAACGCGGAAGTGGATGGCCTGCCCAGGCTTCCTGCACCTTGGCAGTTGGAGCAGGGATTCGGGAAGCCATGGGGAACAAGGGATGGGTATCACGTGTCTGTGTTTCCATTGGAGGATGATGCAGGCTGCCATTGAACAGAAGAGCTCTAAGCAATTAAAGAACACTTTAAAGATGAGGCAGAAAGCAGTCAGTTTGTTCCAGACCCAAAGTAAGCCCTAGAGAGTGTGTGTCTGTCTGTCTGTTTGTCTGCTTGTCTCACCTTCCATCTTCTTTGGAACAAAGTCTCCACACCATCTTGCTGTACAACCACTGAGATACAGACAACCGTGCCTGGCTTCCCTTGGGTTCTGGGGATTCGAACTCAGGTCCTCACACTTGTCCTGTATGTACCCTAGCCTCTGCGCCTTCTCTCCAGCTCTGTTGTGCTTTCTTACTTAAGTGGCTCAACCTCCCTGGTGGTCTGCCCAACAGAGCTGTGCAGTGCACAGCCCAGAGTTCAGTCCGGCTGGAGAGCCACGAACAAGATCCTGACGCCCACCCCGGGGGGGAAGAGCCTGCCAGTCACCTTCGCCTGCAAAGCAAGAGAGATGGCTGGTGACTCAGAAAGTACATGGGGAGGGAAGAAAAATAACTCACCGCCTTCCTGCCCAGCTTGGTAAACACCATTGATCTGAAGCAGGAGCCACTTTGGGACTGCAGACATATTGACAGATGGGGCCTTTCCAGGGGTTCAGTACTGCATACGCAATTGGGGCTGAACACAAATGCCTGGTGGAGTTGAGATGAGGAACACACAAGGGCAGGGCAGGCATGAGATGAAGCTGCAGCCTGAACACACTAGGCTAGACCCCAGGAGGGACATACAGCATAGCTGCTGTACTTTATCAGCTGCTCATGCCTAAGGGTTATTCTCATACTGAGTAGCAGCCACAGAGGCATTTGTGGGGCTGGTCCACATCGAATGGGAGTCTTCTCTGCAGTCAATGCCCCTCAGTGACACAAGATACCGTATCTCTACGGCCCACAGCTGTGGGAAGCCCCCTACCTGCTTTGTCTCAGACTACCTGTCACAGTGCTCCATCCTGTCCTGAGTCCCCACACGGTGGGTGTCATTTTGACACACTCTCACTAACCCCATCTGTGGGGACCCTTATTCCCGAGATACTCACCTCCTGAGGCTGTGGGGAGGGTGCGTGTCTGATCACCTGACTGACCGCCTGTTTCTGTTCTCGGCTTTCTGTCAGAAGGAGATGAGACAGAAAACATGTTTAAAGATTCATTTCCCAACTCTGCTCATCGGTCTCTGTGGTGATGGGCAGCTCCATCTTTGGGACTCTGGTCACAGCATCTCCTTGGTGTCCCATTGTCCTGAGAGATGAGGGCATGGCAGGGAACAGAATCTCTGCTGTGATCATGCTTCAGGCTGCGAAGCGAGGGTAGTCAGCCCTTCTGTGAATGATCCGTGTGACTGTAAGAGGTTAGGCGTCCCTGAGGGCTTGCATGTCCTGGTCTGAAAAATGAAACTTGTAACAGGAATTGGGTTCTAATAATTAAATGGGGGCACCTGTAGATGATTTGGGGCTATTTCCAGCACATCATACACACCACGGGATAGTGAAACAGATATCTTGACCACCTTCTGTGACAGTGGAGGAGTCTGGTCCAGGAAGGTTAAGGTCACACAGCAAACTCATCTAGCTCACAGCAGACTTGATCCCAGGGTCCAAGCAGTTTAGCACCCAGCATCTTTAACTATGGATTCCCTCAGACTCTCTACCTAGCTCCAGTGGAAGGAGGACTGTGGTGTACTGGACCCCACCCAGACCCCAGGTCAAGCTGAGCTCTTTCCTGAGTATGTCAGAGTCAGAGAAGGGGCATTGAAGATACGCCTGTCTTGGGAGCCATCTAACAGATCCTGGGCTCAAATGGCCTCTTGTTGCTTGGCCTGCCAGTGAGCGAGGCTGAGAGCCCCTGAATCATTTCATTTTAGAGACTCAGAGAGAGTCACCCAACAAAAAGGCCAGCTGGGCTGTCCCAGACACCTGCCATCCTTACCCTCACTCCGTATCTTTGCCCTTTCTCCCCCCCTTTCCTTTCCATCTCTCTCCACTCTCATGCTGTGGTTTCTGTGTCTTCCTCTTTATCTAACTCTTACCCACCCCTCTTCCCTCTCCCTCCTCCCTCTCCCTCCTCTCTTTCCCTCCTCTTCTCCCTCCTTCCTCTCCCTCTCCTTCCTCTCCTTCCTCCCTCTCCTTCCTCTCTTTCCCTCCTCCTCTCCCTCCTCCCTCTCTCTCCTTCTCCTTCCTCTCCCTCCTCCCTCTCCCTCCTCTCTTTCCCTCCTCCTCTCCCTCCTCCCTCTTTCTCCCTCTCCTTTCTCTCCTTCCTCCCTCTCCCTCCTCCCTATCTCTCCTCCCTCTCCCTCCTGGCCCTTACTCTTTTCTTCCCCAGCTCTGTCATCTCTCCATCATTCTGTCCAGTCAAGTCTCCTTCCTCCCTCTTCTCTAACTCCCCTTCTCCATCATTCTCTTCTTTTTTTTTTCTCTCCCTTCATCCCATCCTCTCCACTCTGTCCCTTTTCCATTCAACCCCTTTGATAACCAAGCTCCTTGATAGACTACCAGGCAACTCCTCAGGGATTCTTGGTAAAACACGGCTGCCACCAGGCTTGCTGCCAATGCAAACAAAATCTTCTCCCTCTCTGCTCATTAGCCACCGCCCCTGGCTATTTGGCTGGGTCTGTATAACTCCTTGTTTCCAAGGGGGCTCATGGTACCTTATGGCATCCATCTGTGAGGCACCACAGCATCTCTCCACAGCTCTGTGCTTTCACACGTGGTCTAAGTTACTTTTCCATTGCTATGAAAAGACACCACAACTAAGGCAACTCATAAAGAAAAGCATTTAACTGGGGAGCTTGCTTATAGTCTTAGAAGGGGAGTCCATGACCATCCTGGTGGGGAATATGGCAGTAGCAAGGCAGGCCTGATGGTGGAGCAGTAGCTGAGAGCTTGCCTCTAATCTGAAACTTGGCAGCAGGGTGAGAAAGAGAGACTGGACCTTGAGTGGGTTTTTGAAGTCTTAAGACCCATGCCTAATGACATAACCTTGTTCAACAAGGCCACGCCTCCTAATCCTCCCCAAACAGTTCCGCAGACTGGGGAGCCATTCTTATTCAAACCAGCACACACATCATATCTGGGACCCACAGGAGCCTGAGGAAGGAGAGGGAAGTCACTGAGTCACAATACTCACTGCATAGCCTAGGATGACCTTAAACTCCCAATGCCCCTGCCTCAATGTCCCAAGTGTTAGGACTACAAGTGTGCCAAACCACATCCAGCCAATATACTTATTTTTTAAGTGTGAAATTTAAAAACTTTCATTTGAACGTCTGGAAGGAAGTGGACAGTTGTACGCTGTGGTGGTTTGAATGAGAAGGTCCCCCCCAGGTTCATGCATTTCAATGCTTGGTCCCTAGCAGATGGAACTATTTTGGGAAGGTTTAGGAGGTGTGGCCTCACTGGGGGAGGTATGTCACTGGCTTTGAGGTTTCAAATAACTCCTTCCATTTCTAACATGTCTCTCTGCTTCCTTCTCACCGATCAAGATGTGAGTGCTCGGCTGTTTCTGCCACTATGGACTCTAACCTCTGAAACCAAAAGCCCAATTAAAAACTTTATTTCATGAGTTGCCTGAGCCATGGTATCTTATCACAGCAATAGAAAGTAACTAAGACAGGTGCCTTGACAGTGGTCCACTTGGAGAAAGAATACCCATCACTCCATCAAGAATGGGCAATCCCCACTGTGCTTCCCTTCTCCAGGCTTGGGGAGTACTCATCTTTCATCACCAGAAACCGGCCTTACCTTGACATTCTGTGTGATAGGGTCATGCAGTGAGACATCTGTGTCTTTGCTGAGGTGTTCTTTGCTGAGCTGGGCTGTCTTGGACTCATCCACACCACGGCATCTCTCAGGAGCCACTGCTTTCTGTATGTGTGTGGACTGGGTTTCTGGTCATTGGACTGCCTGTAGGTACTGCCAGCATTGATTCCCTGCTTCCGTGCCCCTGATGGATTCCCAGGATGTGAGCCCTGTGGAGTCTGAGCACACCCTCCTGATGGTGTGTGGCAGGCTCCAAGCCCGATGTCCCCGGTTCAAATGAAAACTCTACACCTGACACTCGAGGCCCCCTCTCCCACTGTCTGCCTTGTATGCAGCCCAAGGAAAGAGGAAGCCATTGAGTCCCCATCCCTACTGCCTCCCACTACCTATGCACAAGTGCAAGGGACACATACCCTCTCTCCTCTTCACGGCTCACCCTGTCCCTGCGGTCTGCCATGGGGAATCTTTTTGAGCATAAGCCTCTTTCTCCAAGTGGACTCTGCACAGCCAGAAATTCCTTCCTCCTCCTGTACACACAGTAAGTGTCCGATTATTGCACCTTCTCAGGTGGCCTGCCACCTGCTCAGAGAGGCTCCTGCCAGGCCCACCCTCTGCTCAGAGCTGGCCTCTGTTCACGATTGCCATTCAACCCCGAGATTAGGCAAGGACACAGCACCTGGCATCTCACAGTACTGAATTCTCAGTCCCCTGAACAGGGCCAGGCCCACAGCAGGTGCTCACTAAACACCTGCTCTCTGGATTCAAAAATAAGAGATTCATAAATTTAAAAACTGCTTAGTCAGCACCCGCTGGGCACCAGGCACCAGGCCAGACACTTGACTGCATGAACGAACCCATCCTCCAACATCCCATATGCTCCCATTATAGAGATGAGAAGTCAGAGGGTCTTAAGGACTGGAACTAGCCAGAGTCCTACAGTCTGGTAAGTCCTGTGGTCTGGTAAGTCCTGTGGTGATCAGACTCAAGTCTTCACCCACTTCAGTACTGTGAAGTGTAAAGCCACCCTCACGCCACCACAGAGCTTATTCGTTTGTGTCAGACTTCTCTGCCCATGCACCTGCCTCTCCCATCAGACCTTGAGCCCCTGAGGACAGACATCTTGCTGTATACCGCCACGTTACCCAGGCTTGGTGGCTTAGAACAACTTCTAAGGCTAAGGAGACAGAGCTGGTGCTGAATTCTGGCCTGCCAGTAGATGGGTTCAGCCTGAGCTAACTGCTGCCTGACGCTCTGCAGTTCCTAAGGCTGTGACCCTTTACTACAGGTCCCCATGTTGCGGTGACCCCCAACTGTAAAATTATTTTCATTGCTGCTTTATAACTCTAATTTTGCTACTGTTAGAAACCATAATGTAAATATTTTCTGGAGATGGGTTTGCCAGAGGGGTCGTGACCCCAGGCTGAGAGCCAGGAGAGATTGCACTTTGAGAGCTGGGGACTGGCTGCTTGACACTAGAGGCTGACACATTCTTTCCTCTCACACACCTTTCCTGAAGCCCTGTCCAGAATCTGCCATCATCCCTGGTGACATCACAGTGCCTGTGATCTAGGACGCTAAGAGATGTCACCAATGTTGCCACCCACAGCTCTTGCCACCACCCCTGCCAAAGCCAGCAACCTTCCATTTTCCTTGTTAGTCTTTTTTTTTTCTTCCAAACAATGGAAACCTTTAGCCAACAGCCCAGCTAAGGCTAGAGGCCTCTAGAGTGACCTCCGGGCTGGGCTTCACAGGGGGCAGAGAGCCGCAAACACTGGTCTCAGAGGCTCTGTTTAATTCCTCTAGCTCCAAGTCCCCTTAACCGAGGCAAACTTACCTTTTAATCTCTGTTATTTCTCCTCAATGCTCCTAGAAAAGCCCCACTTGACATTTTTAGGTGGAGAAATACACGAGGGTTAAGAGCGTATGATACCACGTAGAAAGCGGAGGGTGGAGAATGCCTGCCAGCTCTGGGTTTTGTGCTCTGGAGCTTTTTAATGGAAAATGGAGCCAGATGGGCTGAGAAGGCAGGCTGACATCTGCTCCCCAGAAAACTCTGTGTGTGTGTGTGTGTGTGTGTGTGTGTGTGTGTGTGTGTGTGTGTGTGTGTGTGTGGCTTCTCTGAGACACTCACTGCAGAGTGGGGGAGGGGCATCAGAGTCACACTTTATCCTCTCAAGTCTGGTGCATCCTGGACTCCTTCTGTCCCAGGCCATGCTTAGCCTGCCCGCAGATCAGAGAGCCCTTCAGCCCGAGGGAGCGAGAGCAGCCAGAGGGAGCGCGTCTTCTCCCTTTCCTCTTTATCAGCATCTCCATCTTCAGCGAGGCCAGCGGGCAGAGATATGGATACATGACACTGAGTTGAGTAAAGTGTGCTGTCCCACGTGCTGCTTTCTGCAAACTTGAAACTCGGGGAAGCTGCAGTATAAGTTGGTCTAGGTCCAGCAGCGTGGGAAGCAAGGAGCCGGGGGTCTGAATGCACAGGGCAGAAAACCCTCAGAATGGGAGCAATCAGTTTTCAAGGACAGGAACTAGGGTGCCTCGGAGCAAGCAGAGGCAGGCCCGCTCCACTTTTGTGGTATTCAGGCCCCAATCCTTCACCTTATGGTGAGCCCCAACCATATAACTATTTTTGTTTCTACTTTGTAACTAATTTTGCTACTGTTACGAATTGGAATGTAAGTATCTGAGGTCTTCCATGGTTTCAAGCAAGCCCTGTGAAAGGGTCATGCTACCTTTGGGGTCATGACCCTCAGGTTGAGAACCGCTACTCTCTCCTCATCTGTGGCTGGAGAGCTGATCTCCAGAACCACCACACAGACTCAGAAGTAGCATTCCACCTGCCACCCTGGACTTCTCAGGGCAGGCAGTGGACACGCGACATTCAGTTTAGAGAAGAGACGAAGGTGGATCACAACCATCCCGGAAGTAGCTTCTCCCAGAATCGAGCTTAGCAAACCAAAGGCCCCTGCGTGCACATGGCCTGCTCCACGTAGCACTTAGCTACAATCTGCTGAGCAGACGGGCTCTTAGGAGGAGCTACGGCTCTCGCTGATAGAAAGGGACTGATAAAGTAAGGAAAGGAGAAGCTGGAGTCAGTCCGCTGATAAGACTCAGTCCCATCTTGGGATGGTGACAATATGATAGGATTCCAGTTCGTCCCCAGGGAAGTGAGCATCTCTCCTGGGATAACTTGCTTTTGATTTCTGTCTAGTTTTCTCTTGGATAAGGTTGTCACTTTCCTATATACCTTAGGAATTCCTTACATATTGGATTTAAAAATCTTAAATTTAAAAAAATACATATGAAAATGTGTGTGTGTGTGTGTGTGTGTGTGTGTGTGTGTGTGTGTGTGAAAGTGTGCATGGATAGAGAACAATCTTAGGGAGTCTGTTTTTTCCTTCCACCATGTGGGCTCTAGGGATCGAACTCAGATCGTCAGGCTTGGTCACAAGCGCCCTCTTGAGCCATCTCGCTGGACCTTTATTGGTCAAGTGAACAGTAAATATCTTCTTTCACTGTGTCCTGCTTTTGTTGTTTCCTTTTTATTGGTGCTGGGATAGAACGCAAGGCCTCACACATGCTAGGGAACTACGCTACACCAGGGAGCTACATGTCCAGCCCTGAATATATAGTCAGTTGTTATATCCAGATCTGTGGATGTTTTGTGCATTTTTATTTGAGTAAGAAATTCCTACCCCAAGGTCATGAACAGTACTCAGTGCTTACTAATTTAAATTTTTAAAAAATTTAAAATTATTTTATAGCAAACTTTCCCTTTATACTGTAATATATATATGTATTATATAGATACACATATATTATATATATTTTTATATGTGTGCACGCATGTGTGTACACATGTGTATATATATAGAAGTCAGAGATCCATTTGCCCTCTCCAGGGCTGGCTTCCTAGTACTGAGCATCTCATCACCTCTGACTCTTCTGCCCCAGACTCAGTTCCCACCTATAGTAGAGTCTGCGCTCCACGGGACTCCTCACTTTGCCCTGGACCAACAGTGCAACCCCCGTGACTGAGACTTCTCATAAATCACACTTGTCCTTCAAAGTGATCTTCCAGGAGCACACTGAACTGGCCTATCGTATGCCAGGAGCCTCTCCTGAGATGCTGGGGAGCCCTAATGGTGTTGTGCTTAGAACCTGACATTTTTAGGATGGCAGTTCTTTCTGTCTATAAACACATCCCACCCCACCCCCAACTCTGTTTTCCTTTTACGTCCTTCAGTAAAGCATTATAATTTCCTCCTTAAAGGTTGTTCACACAGTTTACTGGATTTATTTCACAGTGCATTGGGCATTTATTGGAGCTTTGGAAGTGTGCAGAGCTCCGCAGCTCCATCACTTAGGAACAAACCCCATGATCCTAGGCAAGTCTTAAACGGCTCTGTCCTCTGTTTCCTCATAAACCATTACACCCTCAGCACCGAGTGGCCATGGGGACCGAATGAAATGAGGAGTGTGACACTTTTACTACTCTGGAAACATCTGATAAATGATGGCCTGTCCTGGAACCCTCATGGGCTTGGAGTCGTGTATCTGAATGTGTGTGTGGTTGCCCCAAGGTAGGAGCTGAGGATTCACGATTGTTCTGGACCCAGTGAGAGATTATACCTCAAAAAATAAGGTGGAGAGCGACTGACCAAGACACCTCAGGTTGACGTCTGGCCTCTGCAGATAAATACGTGCACATTTGCACACGAATGTACACATACATACACACCACATACACATAAAGCAAAAAAAAAAAAAAAAAAAAAAAGTCAGGAATGAAGCCAATGCACCAAATGCTCAACCCACACCACGCGGCCAGGAGGGATGACTACTGCACATGATGCTATCCATGGTGCTGAGATGCAGCAAGGCTAACATGCAAAGCTCCCTCCCAGCACAAGGGTGTGCTTAGCACCAAAGGGGCCAAACCACAAGGCATGATGTGCAGCGGGCATGGGAAAGGATGTTTAATTTCCCTCCTAACCAAGGAAATGTGAAGGCCAAGAAAGGACCAGTTTTCACTTAGCCGACATATGAGTCTGGAGAGGATTGACAAGCCCACAGAGCTCCTGGGGAGTCAAGCACCCTGGTGCTCAGAGAACACTGGTGCTAATGGACTCGCCTTGGCAGGAAGGCAGCTCAGCGACAGGTGTCTTTGTGTGAAATGAGCGTCCCTTGTCCACTTTCATCCCCACGCTGTCCTGGGAGCTATGGAAGGAAGCGGTCACACGAGTTAACAAGAGAGCACGCTGCAGGGTTTCTGTGGAGCCAGGTTTACTTCATAGATCAAAGATCTCCAAATAGGCTGGTGGTTCCGGAGCAAGTCTTTAAAATAGAGCAGAATATAACACAATGATGCAAAATGAGGCAATCCTGCAGCTGTTAAAGTGGTAAGACCCCCCACAGTGCCCCACTGCAGGGAGATGAAGGGGGGGGCACCAGCCAAGAGCACATTTACCAGGTGTGGAGAGAAAAACTGCAAAATGCCAAGAATGTTAGCCATGACTGTATTTGAGTGGATTGATGTGGGTGCGTGTGTGTGTGTGTGTGTGTGTGTGTGTGTGTGTGTGTGTAGAAGTCCTTACATGTTTGTGTGCATGTGCACATGTGTATCTAGGTACACGTGTGTGATGTGTGGAGGTCAGAGGTCAGCAGTGAGTGTCTTCCTCCAATGCTCTCTACCTATTTTTTGAGAAAGGGCTCTTGCTGAACCTGGAGCTCACTGGCTAGTCTGGCTGGCCTGTGAGCTCCACAAATCTGTCTATATCCCCCCCCCCCCATTTCCAGCACATGGGTTTTAAGTTCTCCCTGCCATGCCTGGTTTTTTTGTTTATTTGAATTGGGGAACTGGAACTCAGCTCCTCACACTTGTATGACAAGCACTTTGTTTATTGAAATTCTGTGCATTTTTTGCCAGAATTAACCCACACTGATTTCTGCAGAGATACAGTCCATTTCCACTTCCCTTCTGGTTGCTTGCCATGTGGAAGTTTCTGATTGTCTAATTTATTCATCTACAGTGCATCATGAGTATCCAACCTTTTGGATCTTTCTGGACAGCGGTAAATGAACCTTTGCCTGGTGCCACACATTAAATCCAAGGGGTCCAGCCGATAGCTCCGGATTGTGGGGTCACACCTGGATTTATTTTGAGTGACAGGAGAACATGATGAGTATCCTGGGTCGTGAGATAAGCATCCTTGAAGGTCCCATGACCTGTTTAGAACCGTACTTCCCATTAAATGAACCTTTGCCTGGTGCCACACATTAAATCCAAGGGGTCCAGCCGATAGCTCCAGATTGTGGGGTCACACCTGGATTTATTTTGAGTGACAGGAGAACATGATGAGTATCCTGGGTCGTGAGATAAGCATCCTTGAAGGTCCCATGACCTGTTTAGAACCGTGCTTCCCATTCACAGTGAGAATGGGTTAAGGGAAAGCTGTCTTCTATCAGAAGTCTCCCTTCCATCTTTTGAACCTGGCCCGTTGACGGAACTCATTGAAGGACTCACATTTCCCTGTGGCGCTGAAATCCGCAGGCAGAGTCCCGTGCACACTCAGCATGGGAGCACATGAGCTCCCTGCACTGATGCGGGCTCCAGGTTCTGAAACCGCTTTCATGGCTGTGTCTTTCATCTGTTGCATTGATTAGCTTTTCAATTACTCCAGATTTCTGAAATCAAAATCTATCAGTATCAGCTAGGATTTAACCTCCCCTCAGGGACTTTTCCTGTGTCCCTCCTCCATGTGCATTTAAGGAGCCTGGTGGGGAACGTTTTTTTTTTTTTTAACCCTGCCCATCCACTCCCTGCTACTGGGGGAACTCTTTCTCTGGGGCACTGATGACAAAGTAAAGCCAGGAGCCAGGATTGATTTCACCAAAGTCCAAACCTGGGGAATCAGTGGGTTTATTGGGTGTGCTTACAGTGTATGAGCTACTTATAAAAGTTTGGGTGCTCCTGAAGCAACTTCACCTCCAGAAAGTATCACCCCAGAATTGACTACATAGATGGAGTTGTGCCCCTTCCCCACCAACACACACACACACACACACACACACACACACACACACACACACAGAGTTACTTTCCACACTCTGTATAGCTGGTATCTCTGATACTGTGAAGTTACAGGCAATCTGGGGCAGAATTATATACAGTTAGTTACGAGGTGCAGGAGGGACAGACCTCACCCTCCTATCTCTATGAAGGATAGGCCTGGTATTTTTGTTTGATGAAATAATGTGTATGCACGCATGTTTGTGTGTCAGGGTATGTGCACATCTGTGAGTGTGGGTGTCCGTGGAACCCGCTTGACCCCATGGAACTGGAGTAACAGGTATTTGCCAGCTGCTGGCCTTGAACCAAACTCAGGTCCTCTGCAAGAGCAGAACACAGTCTTAGCCGCTGAATCCTCTCTCTAGTCCACTGGAGTCTCTTGTAAGTAGTCACGGCTACTCTGATGAAGACGTCACTATTGTGTTCAGAGGCCAGCACACTACAACACCTGCCTGTCACCTGCGGCTACACCACCTTAGTCAGCACGTGGAGACTATGGGAGCTACTTACCACATTGAATGGGCTTTATTTTTGACAGACAGCTTGCTACATTTAACAACTAAATTTTAAAAGACAAAGACAGAGGACTGAATAGATGATGGTTCAGTGGTTAAGAGTGCTTGCCCGGCGCTCTCACCGGCAGCTCACAACTGCCAACTCCAGGGGATCTAACGCCCTCTTCTGGCCTCCTTGGGCACTATGCCCACATGTACAAAGACAGGGACACACATGCATACCTACAATAATAATGACGATGATTATAAAATAATAATATAAAATAAAGATGATTATAAAATAATAATAATGATAATAGTACATTGCCATATTTCCTTACTGCAGAACAAAAGGTTACTTGAATGTCTAACATAGATTTTATCAATAATGTTACCCATCTCTTTAAATAACTTTTCTTCTAGATATGTAACTGCTCAAGGGAAACTTTGAAGTTTGGAGTTTGACAGTTTGTTTCAGCTGGATTTATCTTCAGTTTCTACTTCATACATTTGAATATTATGTAATTGGTTCACATTGATTAAAGTCTGTTGTATCTTTAGGCTCATTACATTGTTAATCATTTAAAAATGACCTCTTCCATCCCCCTAGGTTTCTTTTGTTACTAGACTTGGCAGCATAGGCCTGTGATCCCAGAGGCAAGGGGATTACAGGATCAAGGCCTGGCTGGGCTACAAAGTGAGTTCAAGGCCAGCTGGCAACTTAGTGAGACTCAATCTTTTAAAAACAAAAGACCAAGATGGTGGGAGACAGTTTTGTGGTGGAGTTTTGCTCTTGGTTGGTCCTTTGGCAGTAAGTGTGTATGTGCTGTGATGCGTGTGTGTGTGGTGTATGCATATGTGTGGTAAGTGTGAGTGGTGGGGTCTGCGTGTGTATATGTGTGTGGTGTGTGTGTGTGTAGTATGTGTTGTGTGTGTGTTTGGGGTGGTGTGTGTGTATGGAATGATGTGTGTATGTGGTGTGTGTGATGTGGTTGTGTATATATGTTTGTGGTGTGTCTGTGGTGTGGGGTGTGTGTCTGTGTGTGATGTGTGTGTTTTTGTGTCTGTGTGTACAGTATACATATGTGTGCAGCTTTGATATGTATGTACAGAAGCACTCACCCTTCGGGCTACATATGGAGGCCAGAGATCAGAGTCCAGTGTTTTCCTCTATCACTTTTGCACCTTATTTGTTTATTTATTTTTATTAGAATTATTCATTTTACTTCATGCATGAGTATCATTATCTGCATGTGTGTGCATGCATCGCCTGAGTGCTTGGTGCCTGTGGAGGTCGGAGCAAGGCGTCAGATCTCCTAGAGCTGGAGTTACAGGTGGCTGTGAGCCACCGTGTGGGTGCTGGGAATCGAACCTGGGTTCCCTGCAGGAGCAACATGTGCTCTGGACTATCTCTCTAGCTTGTGTATCTTATTTTCCGGGACATAGTCTTCTCGTGAACCTGGGTCTCATGGACTCCACCCCCAGCACCTCTGTGCTGTGCCCGCCAGTGCTGTGCTGCAGCTGCTTACCACATGCCTGGCTTGTTTTGGGTGGGCTCGGGGCATCAAAGCTTAGGTCCTCGAGCTTGCCCAGTTAGCCCTTCACTGAGCCATCTCCCCAGCGCTGATGTTGTTTGAAGTGCCCATTGGATACCTATTGTGGTGGATTGAAAGAGAATTACCTCAGAGGCTTGTATGTCTGCATGCTTAGCTCCCAGGAAATGAATAGTTTAGAAAGGATTGGGGGTGTAGCCTTATTGGAAGAGGTGTGGCCTTGTTGGAGGAGGTGTGGCCTTGCCAGAGGAGGTGTGCCCTTGTTGGAGGGGTGTGGCCTTGCTGGAGAGGGTGTGGCCTTGTCGAAGAAGGTGTGTCACTGGGTGTGGGCTTTGAGGTTTCATGAGTCCACACCAGGCCCAGTGTCACTCTTCTCCCTGCCGCCTGCCTGTCATTAAGCTCCCTGCCATGATGATCATGGACTAAGCTTCTGAAGCTGTAAGCAAGGCCCCAATTAAATGCTTTCTTTTATTAGAGTTGCCTTGGTTGTTGTGTCTCTTCACAGCACAGAACAGTAACTAAGACACCCGTCTCCCTGGGTATTTCTGGTAGAGTAATCATTGCTCTGGCTCACAGCGAGAGATCCCTTTACCAGCCTTGTTTATCTAACAATAGCCATTTTACATTGCTTTCACTCACTTCTGTATGTCTGTACTATGTTTTTGTGACACCCACCGCTGTCTTTGTGCTTTACGGCTTTTTATGCCTCCCTGTTTTGATACTGTGTTGACAGGTGCTCTGGTTTAAATTTCATTTCTGTCCTTTTAAGTGATGTGGATGGTCTGCGTTTCTCAACTGAGCAACGTTTTAAACTTTCATATTGTATTTTTTTCCTCTGTGTGTGATGGGGCCATGGTGTGGTGTGGTATGAGGCTAGAGGTCAGAGGACAACTTGTAAGAGTCTTTTGTCTCCTACATGTGGGTCCCAGGGATTGAACTCAGGTCATCAGGCTTAACGGCACGCACCCTTAGCCACTGAGCCATCTCATTGGCCCTTAGTTAACCGACCATCCCCGCATCCATAAACCACCACGAAGAAGAGATAGCTGACAGTATGCTGCCGTCTTCCTCCACCCTCCCCCAACACACCCCGGCTTTCATCGGTAGGATTTCCCCTCTTGGCTATCATCTTCAAATCTTTATTTCATATTGTATAGCTTCTCTTTCAAGACCCTCACAACCTGTATTCTGTTCTGAAACCATTTTGACAGCATTTGGTCCAACTTTGTTCTTAAAATTATTCTGGATGCCCAGGCTCACCACCCTGTAGATTTGGCTGCTGTGAGTTCTTTGAATTATCTTCTGGGTTGGTTGGATTAAGTCTTCAAGTAGATTCTGCTGGAGGCTTAGGGAGGGCTGACTTTCCTGAGTCCTTGCATATTTGAGAATGCATTTCTCTTATAGAGCGTTGGCAGCCAGGCTATACACATAATTCTCGATTAAAATCGTTTCCCCTGACACAGTTTTGCAACTCATGTTCAGTGGGGCTCGCTCTTGAAACCAGGCAGATAGAAATTAATTCTCTCTTTATCTTCTCCCTTGACATGTGACTTATCTCCCAGCCCCTTTCCTCTGAACTTGGTCTTGTGGTTTGCTGGAACCAACAGAATGTTAGCAGATGGGATTGCAGCACAGGCTTCAGATCAGTGAGGCCTGGATTTCCTGCAGCTTCCACGGGCCCCTTCGCTGGGTTTCTGCTTCTCAACAAGAGGCTCATGGGTAGATCTAGTCCAAAGCAATGGTCTGGAATCTGGTCTACCATGATGGGCAGAGCCTCTGCTGCTGTCTGAAGGCCTGGGCTGAAACACTTGGCAGCCCTTATGGGCTGCTGAGTCAACCGTAAGCAGTAGAGCCTGGACACCAATCGTCTTGCCTACCCAGTCTCTCTCTGGCTGTGTGGCCTTGCCCACATCTTTACCATTTCTCTGGAATTAAGTTAGCCGAATATTTTTGAGAGAAGTCTTGTGAGTCCTAGGCTGGCCTCAAACTGGATAAGTAGTCCAAAGTGACCTTGAACTTCTGATTCTCTTGGGAATTTCAGGTGTGCACTGCCTCTCCCACTTTTATTTATTCAACACCGGGGGTGGAACCCAGGGTCTCATGCTTGCTAGACAGGCCCTCTACCCATGGGGCTACATCCCAACCAGCTACACCCCAGTCCTAGGTTACTTTTAATGTAACATGAAGGTCTTGATTACCAGGTGACTCCGAGGGTCACTCCTAATTGCAGGACCTGGATTCTGACCGAGAGTTAGGAAGTGAGAGAGAAGGACAGTGTCCTAGAAGCCCAGAGACACCAGGAAGCTACAGCAGAGAGAAG
>CM052702.1:119165861-119183438 GCA_028551405.1 Uromys caudimaculatus
TGCAGGTTGTCTACCTCTTCTGGTGGGAGCTTTGTTAGTTGTTTTTCTCTTGCTTGTGGCTGATGAGAGCCATCTGTGTTCTCTCTGATCTCTGACTCACTCTATACTATTCCACTTGACCTCAGACCACCAGCTCTTGATTTCCTGATTTTTCCGGATAGATCTCACCACTGTCTGTAGTCCTTATTCCTTCCTTCTTATTACTTATAACTTAACTTGCCATTGTTTCCACTTTTGTAGTTTCTTTATTTACTTTCATTTCTTCTGCAGGAATCTGAGGTCATGATGAGACACTGGTTTCTCTTTCCTAGCTCAGGTGTCCAGCACTCTCTTCATCTCCTAAGCAGGGCTCTTTACTTCATCCCAAGCATGGCCATATGCTATGTTTCATTTTTACTTGGTTCAAAATGTCTTTCTGCGTCCCTTCCGGTTCCCAAGGGTGTAGTTGAGGTAGTGACCCCTCCCTTTCTAGTGAGCCATGTCTGTGTGCATCAGTCTCCCTGTTACCCCAGTGACTCCCATGGAGTCTGCCAGCTCTGTTCTGATGGTGCTCATTGGCACTTTCCTTTACCCTGAGTGAGAAAACAGAATGCCTCCAATGTCCAAGTACTGAACTCAAAGTCAAGGCTGAAGCAGACCCAGAAACTCACATCCAGAGTCTATCAGGAATTTTTCAACATCCAGAGCACACAGGGGTGCAGGAGAATTTTTGCCCATCGGTTCCCACAGGCCAGCTGAGAACATCACGCCCACTCTCTCATTTACCTTTGTAACCACCCCTGGGGTATGTACAGTTCAGTGGCCAACTTACTGGTATTTAAACCAAAGCATGGAGGAGATACATTGTAACCTCAAATTTTACCTGCAGGAACCTGTACAATCTGGCTCCAGTTGGATCTGTCTCATTCAAGCCTGGGTCTTTTGCAGCTCAGCCACCTGCCTCTCCTTAAACTCCCATCCCCCCCCTATCTTGGGGGATTCAGGAGTGAGGAGGAGGTAGAAGAGAGAGACCTGGAAGACTGGGAGGAGGGAAGAGAGGAGAGGGCTTTCTAATTATGAAAACACGTCTGACCTTTGCAGTGTTCATTCAACTGAGTCAGAAGGGGCTGGGCTTCCGTGACTGTCTTTAAGTCTAAATGCAGATTAATGGGGAAGAATCTTCTCAGCTAAGCTTGGAAAACATGAAATGGGGCTTATTAGGCTTGATAGTGGCAAGGGGTAAGGCTGGGTCCAGGAGCAGAGCACAGGGCCTATCTGGACAGGCTGTGGCCTCAGATCCTGCTTAGGGATTTGCAGGGGCCTCCACTCAGGATAAACAAGCACTTGAGGCAGGAGTCTAAAGACAGGCCCTAGGGCTGGGGACATGGCCCCATTGAGAGGGTACTTGCTTTGCAGTCATGAGGGTCCAAGTTCAACCCCCCGCATGCACACAAAGGGCATATGCGAGGCATGCTAATAGTCCTAGCATTGGTGAGACAGAGGCAGGGAGCCCTTTGGGGCTCACTGGCCAGCCAATGAGAGGCTGTCTCAAAAAACATGGTGGATACTTCCTGAGAGACAATACCTAACCTGTCCTGTGGCTTCCACACACATACGTACATCTGCACAGACAGACAGACAGATTACACCCAAAGTCTCATCTTGGAGTCCTCACAGCCCTGTGAATAGGAGTTGTTTCCACCTCCAGTATAAAGAAAAAGAAACTGAGCCCTGGAAAAGTCGACCTGCTTGCTTGAAGTGACAGAGCTTACGAGTCATGGGTCAACCTTTCCACGTTCTGACCCTCCATTCCTCTCTCAGATGGTGCTTCTACCATTGTGCTGAAGTGGGCTGAGGCCCAGAGAGAACGCCTCTCCTCTCATGGCTCTGAGGGCTGGAACTCTGCGGTCAAGGTGCCCTGAGACCAGGCTCTCTCTGAAGGCTTTGGGGTCAGCACTTTGTTCTACCAGCTTCTGGGGGCTCCTATCATTCCCTGGCTTGTGGGAGGAATCCCTGTCTTCTTGTGTTCTTCTCCACCTTGTGTCTCCAACCATTCTCCACGACAGTACTACCTAAGGACACCCACCCCGGCATTGAAGGTCTACCTGGGCCGGAGTGCTCTCACCTGGAAAGCCACACTTTCTCTGCACCTGCACTGTTACAGTGGCTCACTGTTGAGGATGGGAGAGAGGCTACTCAGGCCCCGCAGCTGCTCCTATGATAGTGGGCATCTGCTACAGAACAAACAGCCTCAGCTGACTAGACAGAAAAGCCAGAGGCAGCAGATAGTCAGGGACATGGAGGGGGACAGGAGGGAGGACCAACAACAGGAGGCTTGAGAAGAGGAATGTTAGTGATGGGGACATGAGGACCCAGGAGGATGCTCACCCAAGATCAGTCAGGGAGAAATAAGTGGCCTCAGGATTGCTGCAGCCATGTTGGCTTCATCAGCCTCAGCAGCTTCAGCTCGGACTGGGAGTAGAGGTCAAGGGTGGCCCAGGGTTCCCAGTTAATATCACCAGCCTGGGTCTGAGTCGCACCTCTCCTGGTTCTTCAAGCTTAACTAATCCCTGAAATACCCACCCACTGTGTTACCCAGGGTCCCTCGTGGTCCCTGCAGCCTCCCACGTATCTGCACTGGTTTCCTTGAATTAGTCCCCTCTGCCAAGAAGGCCAGTTCAGCTTCTTCAAGCCAGGTCTTGGCTTTTGCCCTATCAAGAGCCTTCCTCCTTCTTCCCATGGAAGGTCCTGTTGCCTGGCTGACAGAGCGACTTACTCAGAATCCACATAGTGGCAGTTCCAGGACTCAGGGCGGGGGTGGAGGAAGTGGCCATATCACCCAATGTTCCACCCATTTGTGGGACCAAATCTCATCAAACATCAGGTCCCCAGGGACACCCAGGCACCCCATCCCCCAGTCTCAGTCCTGTCCTTCCTGTCTCTGAGTCCTGATGCCACCCCCTCTGGATGAAGGAGCACAGAGGAGAGACATGGGTAGATAGAGCTCAGGCTAGGTAAGAACCCAGGCTGCAGCCTCACCTTCCCTGCTGGCACGAGGTTGACCCAGACAGCATCTCACGTGGGGTGACTATGGATGCACCTTCCTCTCATCCAGGTGTTACTTAGATGACTAACACAGGAGGCTGGGATCGCACCCTTCTTCCACGTACAGCCATCCAGGCTGCCTCTTAACAGCGACGTGAAGTAATTACATTTTACAAAGCTTTCTCTCTCTTTTTTTTAATACTTCAATAAATACTGCCTAGGAAAATCCATTGACATTTTCGGTACTTAAGGCATAATAACTGGCCTTATAAATCTAAAGCATCCTTCTAAATCTAAAATTAAATGTCCAGGTTTCAGTGTATCTGGGACACTTAATTAATGAAGTACAGGAACATAAACACTCCTAATCTGTTTACCCTGAGCTTAATTCCATCTTTAAGGCAGGCTACTGTTCGTACTGTGTGTTGGAATGACGGGGTGAAGGAGCTGTGAGTTTTGGGAGGTTTGTCAAGTGCTGTGGGCACTGCCCACTTTCGTGCCACTTCACAAAGCTGCCTGACATTCCCTGTGTCTGTCTCCCTCTCTCCTGTGCGTCACCTCACTGCCAGAGCCGGAAGACAGGGTGATCCAAGCAATAATTCCTTAGTGAGAATCGTTAGGCCTGGCTCAGCAGCTGCATGGCAGGGTTATCCACTGCAGTAGTCACGGGACGTTGGCACAGCCTGCTGCAGGCCGGGAGGGTGGGCAGGGCAACTGTGAGAGACATAAGAGGCTTGCCACCGGCCTGTGAGGTGTCCCCACCTGTGGGGTGTACAAATGATCATGAACTGACCACTAGCCTATGCCATCACACTGATTTACTTGCTAATTGCACCATATAGCACCAGGTTGAGATGAGCTAAATAGGCTTTGTAGTCACCTGGGACTTGGATCAGGCTGTCCTCACTGGGCCCAGTGGCACACATGGAGATGCTTCTCAGGGAAGAACAGTTGATGGATGAGGTGGTGCTCCCTGAATGGCTGTGTACCAAAGCTGGGCCTCCCGTTGGAGTGAGCTCGGCAGCTAGGGCTGTGTGCTGCTCCTGCTGAGGACCTGAAGCCCGTTCCCAGCATGCACTTCAGGTTGCTCACAAGTGCCTGGAACTCCAGCTCCAGGGGATCGAACCCCCTCTTCTGGTCTCCATAAATGCTACACTCAGAAGCACATCCTCCCCGCCCCCACATACCCACACACACAGATACTTACAGGTAATAAAAATAAATCTTTAAAAAAAAAAAAGGCTGGGCTTCTGCCCCCACCTCCCAAACTTCTCTACTTTTACTGATCGGAGAGATGGCTTCCACCAGTCTGACTACACTACAAGACTCAGGCTCCAGCACTGCCTGAGCTCTGGCCTTCTGTAGCCTGGAACCCAATCAGCTCTATGAGCTACTCAGAAGGTGGCTTCGGGCCATGCCCCCTGATTACATTCCCTTCCTCAAGGACCCTGCCTTGACCACAAGGCCTTCAAGGTCACGTGAGGAACATCCAAGAACTGGTTTTGTGCACCCCTCCCTCAGGGCTGGGGAGGAAAGGAATCTGGATGTAGAGTCCAAGTGTTATACCCGCCATTTTTATCAGCCCGCAAAAGACCCACAAGATTGGGCCTGGTGACTGTGGACATCCTCTCATCAAAGGACAGGTAGCGACAGTCATTGCCCCAACTTGAGATTACAGCCTCTTCCTCCTGTGCCTCCCAGTTAGCTATATGTAATCTTACCCTAGGTGTATGACCTCATGGTATTGGGAAGTGCCCAAGAACACGCTGTGTAGTCGGCAGAAAGGAGAGATCTACGAGACTCTGGGAACGTCATCTTCCAGGCTGGGGTGGGACTTTCCAGTGGTGTGGCTGCTTTGGGGTCACCCATATTCCTGTAAATAACCCTTCACCCATACTCTGTAAACAACCCAATACGCCCATTGGATCCCCAGGCTGGACTCTGGTGGATTTTGGTTTGTCATTGGTGCTCTGTAAGGACGGGAGGTGTTTATATCTCCTCAGGGGAAGAATCACCACATGGCATCCCCTTCACTCTACCACAGAGATGGATTTTCGGGCTGTGGGTCTGTAAGGACCTGAGTGGCTGAGCCTGGAACTTTCCCTTCAGAGTTGGAATGACGAGTCTAAACCAGTGGTAATTCGGGGTCCCTCATCTGTAGGAAACCCTGTTATCCATGGCCAAGAGCAAGAGGCATTCTTGTCCAGCAAAATGCAAATCCGTTCTGCCACCTGCTGATTTATGCCAACTAGTGTCAACTTCCCTGTCCCTCTGTGTCGCTGCTGCAAAGACTATCACCACCTTTATGTCGCACGTGTGTTTGTAGTAGATTTTGATCGTGTATCTCCCCATCACCCTCGCTTTTTCTCTTCCAAGCCCCCCCTTTCCACTCTCAGGTCTTGTTTATTTTAGTTTTTTGTTTTTGTTGTTTCTGTGACCCACTGAATCTAATTAGCATTGCTAATGGTGACTGATGAATAAGTGGTACTAAAAACTTAAAGCTGGGACCATAAAGGCAAAGGAGATGGCTTAGCACTTGCCACGGGAGACTGAGGACCGGAGTTTGGATCCCTAGGACCCAATTGAAAGCCGATGTTGGTAATCTCAGCTCAGAAAAGGAGGGAGACAGAGCCAGAATCTCCAAGGAGCTGGGGAGGGGGAGGGGTGCAGCCAGCCTGTCCTGGGCTGTGCAGAAACAAGAGAGACCCTGCCTCAAAAGGTAGGAGGAGAAAACACTCCTGAAAGTCATCTTCTTCTCAGTGCCACTTGCATTTGGGGCACACGAGAGCTGTCACACACAGATACACGTACATATGCACAGAAGTAAATACAAATTGTTAAGATTTAAAAAGTAGAAACAAACAAAAAAAAAGAGTGTCTACTGCCACGCGCCAACATTTTCTGCTCACCCTGAGCCAAGTCCTCACTCCCAGTTTTTGGTACCTAATCCTTGTTCCACCCTTCCTTCAAGAAACCTAGTCTCCAGTGCTGTGAGGCCCTGTTACTCTCCCCAGATACTATCCAGGTATTTAGTCCCAATGCAGAAGAACCAATCAACTGTATCGCTGTCCCTGCCCCCAGGAAATGTTGTGTGCTCTAAGCAGAGCGCATGACCAGAATCAGGCCCGTCAGCATCCTCCCTGGCCTTTTCTAAGTTGCTATTTAGAAGCATGGCTCCTTGTCTCTTTGGAGTCACTGGTTGGGATGATGGCAGCCTGAGGCTTCTATGGGTCCCCTGTCCCTTTCTTGTGCTGCCTAAGGAAGAAGTCCCAAGAGCCTGAAGAGGAGTGCATGCACTCCACAGGGAAAATAAAGAGGCCAGGAGGTGCCGGGACACAGCTGGAGCCCCTGAATCCAGCTGTGTCCACAGCTAGCATCGTTTCTAAGGACACTATGCTCCCCTTTGGGCTCCTGTCATCATGATTGCCCTGACAGAATGGGCTATATCCTCAAACTGTGAGCCCGGACCCCTCCTTCCTTAAAATGCTTTTATCAAGTATGAGAAAGATAACACAGGAGGTGGCAGAACTATTAGACGGTGGGGTGTGGTGTAAGGACATGGGGGACATGCTACTCAAAGGCATATGGATTGAAACCTTAACTCCTTATCTCTCTAGGCTTTCTGGTCGCCAGGGCTCCTCCGTCCTGATGGACTGAAGCAATAGAATCATGTGACCGTAAACTGAAATATCTGAGAACATGAACCCAGATAAACCTTTCTTCCTTATAAGTTATTTACCTCAGGCATTTTGTTATAGGGTATAAAACAGACTAGCACACTAGCTAAATAAGCCGTGTAAGTCCAGCTGAGGCTCAGGAGGTACACACCGGCTTCCAGAACAAACAGGATCCCTCCTGGAGGCCAAAGACTGGCTGAGTTCTGCTGCGACTCTTGCATGCAGAATAGCCAGAAGAAGCTCCTCCCCTTCCAAGTCTGAGGGACTTTGTCAGCCTTCACCAGGGGTCCCAGTGATCCCCAACTCCAGATACTGGGCTAGAAACAGAAGAAACTAGAAGGCACCAGGAGCCAGAGCCGGAAGGCTTCTGCTTCCAGGAGATAGATGACTCTAAACTGCATTATACTAAGGGGGGAAATGCAGACCAAAGTCTCTGAAGCACAGAAGAGCATTCGTTGGGTGATTAAATGCCATGATGAGCAGGTGTGAGCACATCTGCCAGAGCTCCAGGGAAATGCTGAGCCAGGTGTAGGCACAGCTGGGGCAGCTGGGAGGAGCCAATGTCAGGTTAGACATGTCCTCTCTTCAGGGAATAATTTAGGATGGGCTTCTCCACCTCTCAGGGCCACAGTTTCCCACCATGAAATAGGATGGTCCCTGGAGGAAGGGCAGCCTGCCCAGTGCCCACACAGCCAGGGAAGCCTGGGAAGAGGCAGCATGCAAGCTGGGGGCTGGAATTGTCCTGGTCTTCAGGCCAGGCTGCTGACACCCTCCTTTGAGGCAAGAGGAAAGGCTGAGCTGAACTGGGGGCTCCTGCTCCTGCACAGCTCTTTCCTGCCATTTCTGCCTTCTGCTTCCCTGGGAAGATGAAATCACAGGAGGCGAGAGGTCAACCTTGGGCGCCGTTCTTCAGGAACTGTCCACCTTAAATTTTGACTGAAGTTCTTCCCTTTTCTTCAGTGATGTTTCCTGGGAGCTTCCAGGTGCTGCCTGCTTGGGACACTGAAGACCTGGGTTCACAGTGAGGATGGGTCTCGACTCCTGTAGAAGTCCCTTGGCGGTGGGAGGGGTGGAAGGGCTTGGGGCAGTCTTTCGGGTGTCCACTAGCTGCCAAGACTCAGGCAGTGTGGAGTCGACAGTGAGCCCCATTTGAGATCATGAGACCACACAATGGCTGTCAGAGCAGCTGACCAGTTTAGTCACAAGGGTGTGTGATACTACCCATTTGGAACTCACTGTGTCACCAGAGACGGTGTGGTGGGGATCCCTGACCCTTCTGTGCCTTCCTCCCTCCCCCCTCATTTCTTCTTGCCACTAATAAATGTATTTTTAATTATAATTTTAATCTGGAAGCAGGTTCCTGCCACAGATAATAAAAATGAGGCTCTACTTCACTCCAGGGACTTTACAAGACTCAGGTGTGGATGTGGCTGAAGGGACCTGTGGGGAAGAGAGCAGCTCTGCCAGGCTGGGCAGCCTGGTGCATGAGCCCGCAGGGTGAGTGGCGCTTGTACAGGTTGGTAACAGAGGAAAATTAGGGATCCTGGGGATGGGTGCTGGGGTGCAGTGCCATGTCTACCACAGAGCTCATAGCTGGGGCTTGGGGCTTGTGTCCCCACTTCCTGGGTTGATTCTCCTTGTCTCTGAGCAGTGAGGCCACCCCCAGGTCAGGTGCATTGAGACAGGTGAGGGATGTGTGGACCCAGATCTCAGAGGCTTCCTGTCATGTGAAGCTTAATATGCTAAAGCAGTGATTGGCATCCCAGCGGGGCCTCGTGCTAACCTCCCTGGTGACAGGTGACGAGAGTCCAGGCAGGGATTGGATTGGCATCCCAGCGGGGGCCCTGTGCTAACCTCCCTGGTGACAGGGTGATGAGAGTCCAGGCAGGGGTTGGATTGGCAACCCAGCGGGGGCCCTGTGCTAACCTCCCTGGTGACAGGGTGACGAGAGTCCAGGCAGGGAACCTGCTTGGTGGGTGCTTCTGCTTAATGCTCTGCCCTGTTACCCCTCCTGTGGCTGCTATTAGTGACTCGCAGGTGGCCCACTAATGGGTCACACAGCCCAGGGCTGGACTGGATGCTGACGAATGCCACAGTGTTGGAGGCCAGTCTCCTCAACTTCTTCCTGCTTTTAGGTCCTCTTCCCACTGCTCAGCAAAGACTTCCTGGCTCTCTGAGAAGAAATCACTGATGGAGGTGTCTGCCCTTGCGCCTAGTAAATTCTTCCACCACACAGTTTCAAACTGCCAATGAGTTGTCACTAGGCAGGGGTTTGGAGGAGTCCCATCTGTGGTGGAGTGGCCCCACCACCCAGGGGCAGAGAGAGAGTGAACTGAACAGCACGCTATGAAAGGGTTAAGAACCATGGATTCTGAGTATGTCTAACTTCCGATTTTTATTTTTGCTTTTTTTTTTTTTAAAGATTTATTTATTTATTTTATGTATACGAGTACAGCATTGCTCTCTTCAGACACACCAGAAGAGGGCATCAGATCCCATTACAGACGGTTGTGAGCCACCATGTGGTTGCTGGGAATTGAACTCAGGGCCTCTGGAAGAGCAGTCGGTGCTCTTAACCACTGAGCCATCTCTTCAGCCTCTATTTTTGCTTTTGAGACAAGGTCTCATGTAACCCAGGCTAACCTCAGACTTACTATGTAGCCAAGGATGACCTTGAACACCTGCTTCTCCTGCCTCCACCTTCTAAGCAGTATTGGAATTATATATATGCATGTCCACCAGGCCAGCCTCATCCCACCCAAGTCAGAACAGGGTCGCTTTTATTAATGTCTGTGTTTAACGGTTGACTGAGAGAGTCCCCAGCATTAGCATGCAGCGTCTGGGCTGGCTTGAGCCCACTCTGACATGCCCCTGCCTCCAGCCTCTCACCCTATCACCCTTAGTTCTTGATCCCTCAATTATGGAAATAAAACTGTGCCTAATTTTTCAGGTCCATGAAATGGCTGGGTTCGGAGTCAGTGGTGGCCCTATCTGGCTTCGTCAGCCCCCTTAATATGGCACTTGACAATTATGGCAATTTAGTTTTCAATTCCTTTCTCACCAGAAATGATGATTGCGTTTCCCACTTAAGTATCAGGTCCGCAGTGGGACTTTCTCTCGGGGCGGGTGAGCGGGGAGCCCCCGAGGCATTTTCTCTAGTCTTCAGTGAGAGCACTGCCTGGGACCCTGGGCGACTGGGGCCTTCTGAGGGCCCCCTTGAAGTCACCTGCCTTCACCTCATCTCAAACTCTTTGATCTTCCAAAGCCATGGTCTCTGGGAGGGTATGAGGGGGAACAAGCTGGTCCTATGGAGTGGGACTTATCCATTGTACAGATGGGGAAACTGAGTCCTCAAGAGGGACAGTGATCTTTTCCACTCAGGAGTAGGCAGAGGGAGGCACGTGGTCACCAGCCCGGTCTCCTATCAGGACATGGGGACATCCAAAGGACAAACGAACCAGCCAGCAAGTGTGTGAATGAGCTGTACACCTCTCCTGGCCCCCGCGGGGTTGATGTGTGAACAGATGGGGATAGTTATGGAATTCAGGGAGGAACTGGGCAGTGGGGGTAGGGACAGCAGCCCAGGGCAGTTAAGGACATAGCACACAAACTGTATTCCAGGGGTAGATGGGAGTTGGCCCAGCACTGAAGGCTAAGAAAGGGCATCAGTGTGCACAAAGGCCTGGATTGTTTGTTAGACAGTGTTCTGTCAGGTGGGCCACTGGTGAAGGTGTGGTCTCCACAAGCAGAAATGCCATCAGGAACAGGGTAAGAAGAGCCCGATGTCAGGTAGAGAGTGTGGAGTCACGCTGGTGGCTTGATCAGATGTGTGAGGCAGGTGGAGGAAGGCTATGATCTGAGGTGACAGAGTCCTGAACACAGCAGACCCCACATGCCGTGTTTCTGGGCAGGGGCAGCCATCGGTCCTGTTGGAAGATGCCCATGTCCCTAGGCCCAGTAACTCTAGTGGGCATCACAGTGCAGACAACACAGTGCAACCTCAGGGTCAGGCAGACGAGTGCTTGAACCCTGGCCATTCTCACCCTCTGTATCACCTGGGCTGCCTACTCAGCCTCTGCTCAGCCTGGCCCAAAATGACAGATACTATCACCCGCTGGAGGCCAGACAGCTTCGTCAGAGTCCAAACTAACAACCACCAGCACTTAGTATGCACCCACTGTGTACCAGCACTTAGTATATGCCTGCTGTGTGCCTGGCCCTGTTCCAATATCTAATGACTACTCAGAAGAACCTAGGCCCAAACTTGCCTGTAGTCTATAGGTGGGGTAAACTGAGGCCTAAAGACAATGTGAGGCTGGTGACTGGAAGCATTGGAGCTCCTGAGGTCTTGGCCAGTCCCCCTCACCCAACTACTACCCCAGTGTTCTCTGGCCTTCTCTGGCATATCCATCTCTCTGGATGCTCACCTCAGACAGAGCCCCATGGGATAGTATCCACTGTTCTCTCTCTCTCTCTCTCTCTCTCTCTCTCTCTCTCTCTCTCTCTCTCTCTGTCTCTCCTGCTGGGAAACTGATATTTACTTGGCACAGGAAACTATCACAGGCTCCCAGATTCTACCAGATACTGAGGAGTGGATGGGGTCTTTCTCATTGGAGAAACATCTCACAGACAGCAAGTGACCTGGGTGCAATACCAGGGACCAGAGAATCAGTGGAGCAGCCTGGGAGAATGACCAACAGGAGGCATTTGGGGGAGACATGGGTAAACTAGCCCCACATCGGGCCCATTTCTACCCTGATTTCCCACCTACCAAATGTTTCATAAACAGAGCACTGAAGAACACTCTCCCAGCCATGAAGAATGCATGGTGGAGCTGTCAGGAGCCCAGATTGATAGAGCAACTGACACAGCAAAGAAACAGAATCCAGGAGGAAAAGGCAGCCCAGAGAGGTTAAATGTCTCACTCAAGGTCACACAGCCATTACGGGGCTAAGCCGGTGCTTGAACCCATCTCTGCATCTCAGTCTCTGCTCATCTCTGAAAGCTCAGCTGCCTTGACTTGGTGGCAGGGAGTTACATATGTCTCAGCCTACAGTGGACACCTCTAGAAGGCCAGTTGCAGCCTTTTTTGTTATGTCTGTGTGACTGGGAGGGGGAGGGTAGGGCTGTGTGGCCATTACGCACAGCATTGTGGTAGTCTGTGGCTGAGGATGTAGAGGCCTGGCCATAGTTGCCTGGCTCTACTGTTCAGGGCTGTGGGACTGGGGTCAGTGCCTTAACTCTCTGTGCCATGGTACACTTGCTATAAGACGGGAGTGAACAGGAGCCCGTGTCTCCTAGAGCTTTCAAATATTAAGTGTGTTAGTGTGTGCTCGCAAGGTGCCTGGTGTTATATAAATGTCACAGAAATTGTCTTTGTTGAATGGGAGCACTCAGGGGGATCTAGAGAGCTGGCTCAGTCAGTACAGTGCTTGCATAAGAGTGAGGACCCATTAGATTCCTGGAACCCTGGTGAAAAAGCCAGGAGGCTGAGCTACTGCAATCCCAGCGCCAGAGAAGCAGAGACAGGAGGCTCCCTGGAGCTTGCTGGTCAACCAGCCAAGCTACTAAATACCTTGTCTCAGACAGACAGACAGACAGACAGACAGATGAACGGACAAGGAGGGCTGGTAAGGTGGCTGAGGGTAAAAGTACCTGCTGCCAACTCTGCCATTTGAAGTTCAGTTCCTGGGCTCTGCATGATGGAAGCAGAGAATCAACTCCTTCAAGCTGTCCTCTGCCCCCCACAGGCACTGTGGCACATGTCCCACCCTCAAACACCAACAGAAAAAAATTCAAAATGTTAAAAGATGAAAACAACATCAACAAGGTGGATGGCTCCCGAGAAACAACCTCAAGGTTGAGATTTGACCTACACACATACGTGCGCGTGCGCGCACACACACACACACACACACGCCTTAACATACCCAATCACAAGCACATACTAACACACACCTGTACTAGCACACACAAATACACATACACATATGCGCACATGCATACATATGCCTTAACACACACACAGGCATACACACACATGCACACACACAGGCACATACTCACACCCACGTGCCTTAATACGCACAGTCACACACATACTAACACATACTTGCACTAGCACACACATGCACTAACACACACATGCACTAACATACAATCACACACACACTAACACACAATCACACACATACTAACACACATGTACACTAACACACAATCACACACACTAACACACATGTGCACATGCACTAACACACACACACACACATGCATCAACATAAACATACACACAGGCACCAACTTAAACATGTGTACCACTGCCTGCCCCCATGTGTGCACAGAGACTGCTCTGGGCTAGGCAAGCTCTCATCTGCAGTTAGATTTCTAAAGAGCTGAGACCCAGCTCAGAGCTAGAGAGCTTGCCAACACTTATAAAGTCCCGAGTTTGATTCTCAATTCCTCAATAGTCCTAAGAGCCCACAGTCCTGACTCCGAGGCCCTTCCTCAGGCTCTACTCTGGGCTCTGAGTCTGGGTACACCTGCATGGATCTCTGACCTGCCTTCCCACCAAGCCTACCCTGATGGGTTCACTCAGCAACTTCTAAGCTGCTTGCTTTGGGAAGCCCTCCCTGACACACCTGGGAACCTGTGTTCTAACCCTTCCTGTCTCTCCTCTGCTCTTGAGCCCTGGGTCTGGGTTCGGAGTCCCATCTCCATTATTAACTCCCATTTCTGGGTAGGTGTAGCTCCATATCTGGGCCTTGGTTTTTTCTCTCATAGAATTATCAGCCCAATGAAATGACCAAATGGTTAGACAGGACCTGTGCCAGGCAGGGATCTCTGTGAGAACAGGATTATAGGAGCATGGTGATAGTGTTTCTAGCCATGATTCTGAACCAGCCACCATGTTCAGGAAAGGAGGGACAGTGTGTGAGTCGTCTTTATCACTGATAGAGCCGTCACTGGAGGATGGGCTTGTGGCCTGTGGATCCCACAGACCCAGGGCTAGCCTAGGAGATCCTTTCTCCCTCAGAGGGGTGCTGAACTCCATATTCCTCAAAGGCGAGCATCTTGTCCGTCCAGCCTGGATCTCTATGGGAAGGAGAGGCAGGGCATCCGGGGAGTCCTTTTAGAGATCTCTCACACTTTAAATGACTAAACGGCAGTGTGACCCAATGATGGACAGCTCTCTGTGTTGGTCACCATCTTCCAAAGGGAACTGAGGCTCACCTAAAGTTAACTCAGGAGCCTGAGCCCCCAGATAAGTGGGTAGTCAGGGAATGAACCTAGGTCTGACCCAAAGCCCTGCAACCTCACCCTGACCCTCAGGAGACGCATCTACCCTTTGGCCGTGGGAGCTGTCACACTTGCAGTGGCCCAATGACTCCAGTGGCTGCTCTTTGTTTAGCTCTCTGGAGCCTCCCAGTGATTCTACAAGCCTTGGGATCTTGGAAATCAATTTCCTACCTTCCCTGAAGGCGGGTAATCCCACGCACAGGCTGCAAAGTTTCTCTGCCTTGGACGTCTTTCTGAATTGCTAGCACCATGGAGATGACAGGGATTACAGGTTCAGCTGAACGGCAGGGTAGATTATGTTATCAAGAAAGTTCAAATGAATCAGAACCTCAGGCAGGAGGCAGGCTGGGTTCTACAGTAAACTAAGAAGCAGGTTCAGACCATTAACTCTGTGAGAGCCAAAAGCAACCTTCTAGACTTGCTTAGAAAACTCAGAAGCAAAGAGAGTTGAGGAATTTCTGTTTTTAAAAAAATAATCAAAGATTGCCTACTCAGTACTGAAAACAGGGGCTGGGAGATGACTTCGTCAATAAACTCTTTTCCTCATAAGCATGAGGCCTTGAGTTCAGTCCCCAGCACTCATGTGGAAAAGTCACAAACACCTATGACCTCAGTACTGAGGAGATGGGGATAGAGGTAGCTATGAGGACTTGATTTGCCAGCTAGTCTAGTTCGATTGGTGAGTTCTAGGTTCAATGACAGATCCACAAAAGAAAGAGAGAGAGAGAGAGAGAGAGAGAGAGAGAGAGAGAGAGAGAGAGAGACAAAGAAACAAAGAAATGGAGGAGGAGGAAGAAGAGGAGGAGGAGGAAGAGGAGGAGGAGGAGGAGAAGAAGACAAAGAAGAAAGTGATTGAGGAAGACATCTCTGATGTTGACCTCTGACCTCTACATGCACTCACATATGACACACACACATTCACACATGGACACACACATGCACTCACATATGGATGTGCACACACTCACACATGAGAACATGCATGTACTCACAAATGGGCATACACATGCATACATGAACCAAACATATGCTCACACATGGACACATATGCACACACTCACATATGAACACACACATGCACTCACATATGGACATAGACACACATGAACACACACCTGTGCTCAAATGTGGACATACACACTCACACGCGGGCACACACATGTACTCACACATGGACATACAGATGCACATACACATGGTAAAAAAGAGATCGTTTCCTTTAATATCAGGAAGAAGGAAAGGTCACCCTGACTCCTTCACTTCCGTCAGATGAGAATCAGATGTAAGAGAGACACCTGAGCTGGAAAAGGAGACGGGAAATGATCTCTTTTTGCAAATGGCAAGATCTACATGAAGAGCATCTTAACAATCCCACACAGGGACATGGAAACCTGTCAGAACTAATTAAAGACCCATTACGTTACAGAATACAACATTAAAACACAGACGGCGCTTGCATTTCTGCAGTAACAATGAAGCAGCCTAAAAGACTCTGAGAAAGCAATTCATTTGCAATATACTTAAAAAATGAATGAGGTGCTTAGGAACTACTAGCTAAGCAAGGGAGGAGAGACATGCACACAGACAACTTCAGAACACCACTCAGAGACATTGAAGGTGCAGAGAGC
This sequence comes from Uromys caudimaculatus, assembly GCA_028551405.1. NCBI lineage: Eukaryota > Metazoa > Chordata > Mammalia > Rodentia > Muridae > Uromys > Uromys caudimaculatus. The sequence goes on from CM052702.1 coordinate 119,181,490, forward strand.
CAAAGATGGTGGCCCAGTCCTGTAATCCCAGCACTCACGACCTGGAGTCAAGAAGATGAGAAACTCAAGGTTCTTCTTGGCTACATAACAGGTTTCAGGCTAGCCTGGGCTACATGAGACCCTATCCCCAAAACAAAGCAAGGATGCAAAACCAGAAGGTGCCCCATGTTCACAGACTACAAGAGTTTCATTGTTAAGATGTCTGTGGTGTTCAGCTTGAGTTACAGAGCTAATGAAATCTCATCCCAAATTCCAGTGAGGTCTTTTGTTTGTTTGTTTTTCTAGAAATAGAAGAATCGTCCCTAAAATTCACATGAAGTTTCAAGGCTCCTAACAGCCGAAATAATATGGAAGAACAAGGTCTCGTACTTTCTGAGAAAACACAGTGCAAAGGAACAACAACAACAATAACAACAATCACACACACACACACACACACACACACACACACACACACACACACACACACACACACTGTGGTGTGAGCATCCAGACATGTAGGGGTGAATGCGCAGCATAGAACAGAACAGAAATCCCAGAAGTGTGCCCCTATATATGAGGTCAAATGCTTTTGAAAATACTTCCAAGACCATCTGGTGAGAGGACAGTCTTTTTTTTTTTTTTAATGATATTGGAAAAAACAGGTATCCATATGCAAAATAATGAAATTCAGCCATCATTTTCCCTGTGGCTGTGATAAAACACCCCAACAAACCCACCTTAAGGAAGAAAGGGTTTATTCTAGGTCAGGGTTTGAGGTTATAACCCATCATACTGAGGAGCTCAGTCCCCTCTCTCCACTTATGTAGTCCAGGATCCCAGCCAGGGAATTGTGCCACCCACAGTGGGCAGGTCTTCCTACATTAATTAATACAATCAGATACCCCCCTAGGCATGCTATTAAGTTAACACTTAACACCAACCATCACAGGCATTTAGGATCATATAAAAAAACTAATGTGAAATGAATCAAAGACCTCAATGTAAAACCTAAAACAAATCTAAAATCTCTTAGAAGAAAATGATGGGGTTTGATAACTCATTGGGTTTGATAACGGCTTCTTGTTGGGAACACTAAGGACACAGCCCACAAAGGGAAAGAGGTCCAGGAAGTGGGCTGGGCGTTTTCCTATTCAAAGAAATCTTCATATATCAACTCTGTCAACAGAATCCAAAGGAGCCTGCAGAACAGAAGCAAGGGTTTGCATGTAAGTATTAGAGAAGAAACAAATGTCCAAAGTATGTGACAAGCACAAACTCAACAATGACAGCAGAATTTCAATGAGCAGAAGGGCTGGGCAGACATTTCTCCAGAAAAGAGGGACACAGAAGCCCACCAGAAGTTGTCAATGTCACCGAAGGCCAGGGGAACACAAATCAGAAATGCAAGGTGCCTGTCTATACCCATCAGTGGAACCCTGGTTCTGTCTGGATGGGGGGGGGGGGAGTTCTGGGTTCTTGGCAACTTGTTCCAAGAACTGAGACAGCACAAACCAGCTGCAAAGCATCGGGGGGGGGGGGAGTTATCAAGAGACAAAGCAAAAATACAGAAGATATTCATAGCAAGAGGGCAGCCAGCTTAAAGTGAGACTTACAGTCTCTGCTCGCCACCTGCGTGCCGGGAGAAGTTTGGTTGCTAAGGGGTAAAGCTTTGATTGGCAGGCTTGGGTATGCTAGTGTGTCTTTTCCTGAGATGCATCTGGTTTTAATCACATGTATGTTCAATCCTGCATAGCTATAAGGTAGCAAGTAGTAGTTTTCCTGTAAGAGTTTATTTTGAGAACACAATTTGCCTTACTGTGCATACACATACTCCAAACCAGTCTAGGCCAGATTGACCCCACTGACCATATTTCAATACATATTTCAGGATGTGATTGGTCACAGGAGGGAAGTTTCTAAGAGTTGCTAGGTAGCAATAAGCCCGAGGGACCTGATTTTTTTTTTTT
>CM052702.1:119183938-119204098 GCA_028551405.1 Uromys caudimaculatus
ACACATCACACACACACATCACACACACACGTGCACATACACACACACACACACCACACACCACACACATACATCACATGTGCACACACACACACACACCACACACCACACACACATCACACATACACACACACACACACACACACCACACACCACACACCACACACACACACACCACACACACATCACACACACACACGTGCACACACACACACACCACACCACATACACACACACACACACACATCACACACACACACCACACACACACATCACACATACACACACACACACACCACACACACAAACACATCATACACACACACACACACACACACACACACACCACACAAACACATCACATACACACACACACACACACACACACACACACACACACACACACACACACACACACACACACCACACAGCTCTCACCTTAAAGGGATCAAGAGATTATTTATCCTGAAGCCAAATTCGAGTGGCCATGGCCCTGGAACACAGATTTAGGTTATTCCCAATTCCGTGTTCTAATGTGGGAGGAGTTTTATAGGTTTACAAAGAAAATAATAAATCAAGGCAAGCTTAGGATGTGTTAGTAGGTACATCAGAGAGGTGTTTGCAGTGAGATGGGAAAGTTTTTTTGTAGGCCTCAGGTGACATCTGATGTCATTCTTAGCTTTGGGTTGGTGGAAATGGGTGGTCGGCTAAGTCAATAGATTAGAAAAGGTTTTTTATCTATTAGTCGCAGGATGTTAGTTCTGACACAGAGGTTGGCAGGGACCCTCTGTTCAGATAAAGTAATTAACCTCTAGATCTGCAACATCCCTACCCCTCCATATCACTGCTGTGATCAGCCAAGCAGTCCTGTAGACCCGGCTTCTTGACAACGCAAACCAAGAAGAGGGAATCTCAACTGATAAACTGCCTCCATCAGATAGGCCTGTGGGCATGTCTACGAAGGCATTTCTTGGTTGTTAGTTGATGTGGAAAGGCCTTGCACACTGTGGGCAAAGCTATCCCTGGGCAGGTGAGCCTGGGCTGTTTAAGAAAGGTAGCTGAGCAAGCCAGGGTGAGCAAGTCAGTAAGCAGCATCCTCCACGGCTTCTACTTTAGTTCCTTTTTTTCTTCTCGTAATGGCGGAGTCTGTACGCCGAATAGCCCTTTCTTTTCCAGAGTTGCATTTGGTCACAGTGTTTATCAGAACGACAGAACCCAAACTGGAGCACTCCTCATCCTCCCTGTCTGGACCACCTCCTCCCTCTCGACTGCTGCCATTTTAACTCTTCATGTGGAGCCACCCCACCCCACCAGCAAGGCTAACAGCTCTGTTCTCACCTCCCACTGAGGTCTCAGCACAAGTGTTTCCTTATTAGGGAGACACTCCCTGTCCCCACAGCTCCCGAAAGTCCCTACTATGTCAATTTGTAAGGCTTTCTTTCTAGCACTATCCTTCCACGGATATCTTTGGCTGCACTAATGGCTGGTCTCTCATCCCATCTCCCAGCCAATCATATTGGCTCCTAGGAACAGAGACTTGCCTGCCCTCAATGTCACTGCCAGATACTGCACACAGCACATAGTAGGGCATGGTGAGTCTTGCTGGAGTGAATGAGGATGAAGTTAGTTGTTTCCAGAATCCCCTGAGCTCTCCCTGGAATGTGCAGGAACTCTTGCTGCCCCAAGGCTCAACCACCTCCCTCTGGGCCTTCCTTCTATCTCATTTCCTGGCTCCTTCCGAGACCCTAATAGCAGCTACATTTTAGGAACTGAGAATAGCATTAAGACCAGACAAAGTTTTTAAAAAAATGGGCCAAACATGGATTTGCACTGTAGCCTGTGAGGACCTTGCCTTAGGGGGTGAGCTGGCAGTAAACATTTATGCTTTTTCAAAGGATAAAAATAATGAGGGCTACTTTAGGATTCTGATCTTCCCCTTCACTCACAAAGAAACAAAAAATCCAGGCATGGTGGTATGCACTTGTAATCCCAGAACTGGGGACAAGAAGACCTCAGATCTTTGGGGGCTCTGTGGCCAACATCCAAGCCAGCTTGGAGAGCCTCAGCAAGTGAGAGACCCTCAGAAACAAACAAAAACCCAACAATAATAAACAACAACAAAACCCAAACCAAACAAACCCACAAAGCAGAGAGGAGCACAGGAAAGACACCCGGGTTGTTCCCTGGTTCCACCTGCATGCACACATAGGTAAACGTGTACCTTGCACACACACACTCACACACACACACATTCACATACACACGGACATGGACACACACAGATGGACACACACACACATGGATGGACACACATGCACCGACACACATGGACACATACACATACATTCGTACACACACAGACACGGACATACACAGGACACACATATGCAAATCCTCTTGATAACTTTGCTGTGATTGTCATGATGCGATGACCCTCTTTGTTTCTGTGGTATCTGCATTAAAGTCTCTCGTCGGCAGGAGCATAAACACTTTCTCTCTATGTGTTAGCAACAGTATCCACCTATCCATCTCCCTTAGCCCGTATCTTAGTCAGGGATTCCATTCCTGCGCAAACATCATGACCAAGAAGCAAGCTGGGGAGGAAAGGGTTTATTCGGCTTACACTTCCACATTGCTGTTCATCACCAGAGGAAGTCAGGACTGGAACTCAAGCAGGGCAGGAAGCAGGAGCTGATGCAGAGGCCATGGAGGGATGTTTCTTACTGGCTTGCTTGCTTCTCCTGGCTTGCTCAGCCTGCTGTCTTATAGAGCCCAAGACTACCAGCCCACAGATGGTACCACTCACAAGGGGCCCTCCCTCTTGATCACTAATGGAGAAAATGCCTTACCGCTGGATCTCATGGAGGCATGTTCTCACCTGAGACTCCTTTCTCTGTGATAACTCCAGCTTGTGTCACGTTGACACACAAAACCAGCCAGTACAATCCGTTTCCTTACTGTGAGTTTTCCATCAGCAGCAGTCCATAGCTGGGTCTTGTTGCTCAGTCTAGGGGACAGTCTCTGCCTTTTAACTGGACATGCTTCTCTGGGACCGGTTTCTATTCTTCCCTTCTGTTCTTGCTCCTCCTTTCAGATGCGTTTGGCAATGTCTGTGACTGCACTTCATCCCCTTTGCTGAGTTCGCACCTTTAACTCTTTGTTTTGTTATTTTGGTCTTTGCCTGAGGGTGCGTAGTAAACATTTTTAACTTCTCACAGCTCGCTTTCAAGTGATATTCCAACACTCCGGTTTGATGTAGAATCCATCCCCACCTTTGTGCTAAAATTGTCCTGTTAACTTCTGCATAATGAGTACCAATCAATTATTTTTAAAGGGCTTTAAATAATGACATCATCATTGATATTTACCCACAAGGCTGTCACTTCCAGAGCTGCTGGTCACTAGCTGTCTATGCCCATTGTCCCATCCGGAACTGCCAATTTCCTTCCATCCTCTCTGACTGGAATTCTAAGTGTCCCCGAGGCTGAGTTTGAACACTTGGCCCTCAGATGGCAGCGCTGTTCTGAGAGGTTGTGGAATCTTTCCGAGATGGGGCCTGCCGAAAGAAGTCAGTCTGTAGAGAGCGAGCCTTAAGCTTTGTACCTCAGCTTGCCTTCTGTTCTCTCTGCCGAGGTGTGAGCCAGCAGCAGCTTCATGTTCCCACAATACGAAGCCACATGTTGACACGGCACTGCCACCGCAGCTTCCCTGACTGAAATTCATCAACTCGTGAGCTAAAATAAACTTTTCCTCCCCTTGAGTTATTTCGTGTTGGGCATTTGGTCACAGCAATGAAATGAGTAAGTGGCTGATACTCCACTGTTAAAAGCCAGACATCTTTCCGGCTGGCTGTCCCAGCCTTCATCACCCTTTTGCACTGTATGCGGGGCACTCAGCTCAAAGATCCAGCAGCCTCCCATCAGCCCTTTCTCCGTTGCCACCCTGTGTGGACCACTCATCTCCTGACAATGTGCCCACATGGTCATTCATCCCAGTTCCCCCTAAGTCCTCCCTTGTATTAAGTATTTTATCCTCACAGCAGTCTCTGATGTAGGGACCATTACTGTCTTCCAGTTTTCAGGGGCCCAATGAAACTGAGGGGCCCAATGAGGGACTACCTCTCCATATTTCCTCTGTAGCCTGCCTTCTCTATCCTGACCATAGGGCCCCGAATGTTTTTCATGCATAGGTCCCACCCCTTACACACAAGGAACATGGTTGGTTATTCCCGCAAATAAGAAACAAGGTCCCCAGAGGTATAGGCAAACATTTTCCCTCTCTGTTATGGCTCAATGGGAACCATGAACTCTGTCTGGAACATGGTGGGTGCTCAGGAAACACTGGCCTCTGATCATCTGTATCACACTGTGCAGCTGACAGTGACATATGAAGACTTTGGGGTTCCGATGCATCTCAGCTAAGCTAGATCCCGGGGACATAACGGGCACAGGTACAACCCCTAGTTTTGATATGCTTTGCTGTCAAGTTACCCCATGCATCTCACACTGCTCCAGCCCACTCAGGCCTCTCCAGATGTGACTGCCCACATACACATTGTCCCATAGGAGCAGACTCTTCTCTCTGGCTCTAATCATCTCTAATAGCCAAGATCCACTTGATTTTAAAATACTCGTGTGTCACACACAGCACTCCAGGGAGACCATAATTCCGCATGCACAAGAGGCAGGAACCATATTGGTAGGCTGTTTCTCTAAATACCTGGAGGCCTCTAGGTAATGACTTCATTTAAATGGAGCATCAAGGAAATCAAAGGTGACACTAGCATTTCTGCAACAGGTTGTTTGGCTTTGTGAGGAGTTAGTCAATCACTGGGCCACCTCCTGTTTACAGGATTTAGTCATCTGCTCAGAAGTTGGATGAAACCCATTGTCTCCTACCCAGAGCAGAGGATGAGGCCCTCAGAAAAGTGATTGGCAGCTGTCAGTGGCCCAACAGGGGACGTGATGGGTGAGGTGAGTGACATAAGGATGGGATGCTACGTCAGCCATCTTTGCGCTCGCGCTGACAGGAACCTCGAGCTATCTGCTTTGCAGGTGGAGAAAGGTAGGCTGTGTGAGCTGAGACAGCCTTGGCATAGCCGAAGGGTATCGAGAGAAGACTGACACCAGGTTTCACCAGAGCAACCTCCTCAGGCTGGGCTCTTCTCATCCCTGAGCTGGTGTGTGACGGCTGACATGGAGATCAACTTGATGGGATTTAGAACTGTCTAGGAGACAATCCCCTGGGCACATCTCTGAAGGAGTTGAGGTGGAAACATTAACTCTAAGAGTGGGCAGTGCTACTCCATGGGCTGGAGTCCTGGGGACGACGAATAGGAAGAAAGCAAGCTGAGCCGTGGCATTCGGCTCTCTGCTTCCTGACTGTGGATGCCAGGTGACCAGCCGCTTCGCCGTCCTGTCACCATGGCTTCACTGCTGCGGTGGGCTGCATCCTTGAATTAGGAGGTAAAATAAACCCTTCCTTCCTTTGTATATGGGCAGAAGGGATGCAGGGACCATAATAAGAACAGGGGCTGGACACACCGGGGCATCCGTGGAAGAAGGATGCTGACCTTAGGCCAAGAATAGACTTACAGGGTGCTTGTGAGCACCCACAATATAGTTCTTCCTCTCCAGCCCATCAGCAGCCAGGGAAGAGCAGACTCCTATAATCTCTCATTATTTCTATCCTTTGGAAAAATAGATATTGGCTGCCAACTTGTCCCCTGAAGACTTGGTCCACACAGGCTACTGTGCAAATCCATGTTTGGGCTCCTCTGCCTCCCCACTTCCTGAAGAAAAAGAAAAGGTCTGGTCTCAATGTTTTTCTCCAAACTCTAAAATGTGGCTGTTATTGGGAGCTCAGGAAGGAACTAGAAAATGTCACCAGGGAACAGTCTACATGAGGATATTGTCCCTGGGGGCAGCAAACAGTCCCTGCACATTGCAGGGCGAGAGCCTGGGACTCTAGAAACATCTATCTTCCTTCTCATTCACTCTGGCAGGGTTCACCAAGCCCTGCTATGTGCGGTGTGTAGGGCCTGGCAGTGCAGCTGGGGGCAGGCATGTGTCAGTCCCCAGGAGCTAGTGGGATGTGGTGATTGAACTCTGGTCCCCAGGCTTGTAAGGCAGGCTCATTAGCAACCGAGCCAGCTCCTGAGATTTCAAAATGAAACAATGACCTTAGGTGAACCCAGTAGCAGAGGTCTGAAACTAATAGGACATCAAAGAGATCAATCACGACTGGATGGATACAGCTATGCTGTGCTTCCGGTACACAAGGGAACAAGTAGTGGGTGAGCGAACAGAGTTAGACAATACCTTCAACAAACAGCCCACCTCACGCTTGCAGCAATGGCAGAACATACACTGCTTTCTAGTCTAGCTATGCAGAGACTGTGCTATAGTCTAGCTGTGGAGACAGACAGATGACATGGAAGGGAAGAGACTCAAAACTATCTCAGAATTTATTCTCTAACACGGTACATTCTCTAACTACAACAACACTGAGCTGGTGATCCGTTAACACAGAAATATCTAGAAAACAATGATTCAGAAAAACCAATAACTGACCTTATCATCACCCACGGTATGGAAGAAAGTCAGAGAAATGACAGAATTTCTTGAGCTGAATACACATTGAAACATAACAGCACAAGTTTCCAGCTGTAAGTGGGATGTTAGGAGGAGTTTCTTTACTGGGTGCAGGGTGATTTGGTTGCTGATGGTTCAAGTCTGGAGCCAGCCCAGGTGTTGATTCAAACAGACTGCGGTGCATCCATTGAGGGAGTAAGACACATGAAGAAGAGGAGGAGGAGGAGGAGGAGGAGGAGGAGGAGGAGGAGGAGGAGAGGGGAGGAGGAAAAGAGAACAACCATAGCTATTCACCACAATTCAGAGAAATCTGAAAATAATTCTGCCGGGTGAACCAAGCCAGACAAAAAAGATTACATGTGTTACAGTTCCATTTATATCTAATTTGAGAAAATGCCACCCATCTGTAGTGGTAAAGAGCAGACTGTGGACTTTGAGATGGTTTGGTAAAGTGCTTGCCAGGTAAACATGAGGCCCTGAATTGAGATCTTCAAAGCCAGGTGTGGTGGCATGCTTGCACCTGCAATCCCAGCTCTGGGGAGGTGGGGACAGGCAGATCCCTAGAGCTTGTGGGCAGTCAGCCTAGCCAAATAGAGGAGTCCAAGGTCCACTGAGAGACCCTGCTTCACAAAGTAAAGTGGTGAGCAACTGAGGAAGACACCCAATACTGACCACACACAGGCACACATGTGTGTGCACACTTGCAAGCACTTGTGCATACACCACACACACAGGCATGCACACACACACACACACACACACACACACACACACACACACACACACATCTGGGGATAGGGTGGGCGAATGTCATCTGTTGTAGGTCTGGATAATAAAGGGATTCAAGAAGGATTTGGATGCTGAATGCTCATCTTGATTGCAGTGAGGGCTTTGCGGATGTGTCTGTATGTCAAAGTATCAAGCTCTACGTACCTTTAAATATGCTTGGTTTATTGAATGACACATGTACCCCAGTGAGACTGTTAAAAATAAGTCTTAGGTATTTTTAATACTTTTGTCTTAGGCCCAGTGCTGAGAATTGTTCTACTTTATTTTTATTTTTAAATAAAATATGAGGATGATCCCATTATTGCCTTCACTTTGTGAATAAATGACACATGCACAGTAAAGAGACCAGCACAAAGCCATATGGTTGACCAGTAGGCGCTTCTGCTAGAATCCTATTCCAAGTCAATTTTGCTCCAGATATCATATCGAGCTTTCAATACCCAAGAAGCACACCCCACATCTTATCTGGGTGACCCTATATGACTCAGGTCCCAGTGAATTCCGCACTGATGGGATTTCCTGGAGAAGCTGGGGGAGGTGAGGCTAGAACTTCGGGGTTCTTGGGAACTGGGTGTCACTTCCGAATGGGATTAGGACAAACAGCTGCTGCCTTCACGTCCCTTGTCATTTAGTCATCCTGTGGTCATCGAGAGGAAAGGGTCATATCAATTGGTAGGGTCACACAGGGTCATAGAAGCAGAACTGAACTAGAGCTCATTTCCCCTTCTGCCCCTGCAAAGTCTAGGTGCTTCCCTTCCTGCCAGCTCTCCCCTCTGTCACCCCATCTGTACCCAGAGTCTTCTGTACAATGCCGAGCTTCTCTGATTCCAGGACTCTGACATCAGGGAAGGGCCTACGAGGAGAATGACAAGAAGAACAGTTAGAGCCATGCTTGAAATGATTCATGGAAACTAAACAGCCCTCCCCAATCCTGGGTGTGGCTCAGTGCTGACAGAGGCTTTGACGTTTAACACATTCTCTACTGTTCCTCCCCTACAAAATGGGGTTAATCATGTCAGCCTCAGCTGGCCCTTAAGATACCAAAATGGGTACAACTAATATCCCAGGGACAGACCCCCTCCTCAGAGCATTGAGCTTTATGTGTCCCAAGCTTCCTCTGCCTCCGCATACAAACTGAGATTCCTCAAAGAAAGGCAGAAGGAGGCTTGTTTATACAGCTATGGTACTCAGAACACAAGGTGACCATGAACCAGCAGCCTGACAGCACCCAAATCAAGGATCTCCTCCTTGGAGCCCAGGTGAGGGTAGATCTGGGGCCTGCCTTCCCTAGTGGGAACCCCTTTCCCCGCCTTCCTGACCTGACAATTGCTCAGAAAGAGCTCAGAGAGGCCCTGGTGAGGAGATCAGGAGGCTCAGAATGATAGAGGGGGAATCCCCATCGCCTCAGGGACAGAGGCAGACTGTCCCTGGTGTGCCTTCTTCACAGGGTGGGGCTGCTTGGTCAGGGATGATATTTTCATCCCTCTGGCATCTGAGTGCCCCTTGAGAGAGCAAGCATGTGTGTGTGTGTGTGTGTGTGAGAGAGAGAGAGAGAGAGAGAGAGAGAGAGAGAGAGAGAGAGAGAGAGCTAGAGAGAGAGAATGAGAGAAAAGGGGGAGAATGAGAGAAAGAGAGGGGGGAGGCTAGTGCTTAGCTTATTCCTCTCTGGACACACCCTCACTGACATACCCAGAGGCATGTTTCCCAGGTGACCCCAAATCCAGTCACACTGATAGTGAGAGTGAACCATCATGACAGGACTGGGAAAGCCAAACAAAAGGTTAATAAAGAACATGTACACTGTATGATAAATGAAAAGGTGACACCATGAGCCGGGGACACTGCAGGTGGCCTTCCTCCACCCCAGGCACCTCAGCTCAGCACTAGATCTAGGGATCTGAGTACAGGAGATGGGAGAGATACAGGCGATAGTCTGGACGGGGAAGTCTAAGCAGAGCACTCACTGTTGTCAATTCTTCGTTTTGATCGAAGCATTTCAAACCTTCCCCTAGAACATCAGCGTCTCCCCAAGACAGCACATTAACACCTGCCCCTGGCTGCTGCCGTAAGGTGTGTCTAGCTGTGATGCACCACATGAGAAATGCTCTCCCCAGAAGCCCTCAGATCCACTCGGGGTGCCCGGCTATCTGTTCCTGATTAAGCGACATGCCACAGGTCACCATGTGGCCATCTTTAATGTTGGGTCCTTTCTGATGTTCTCATTTCTACAACCTGCTAATGGCCACTTTTTTTCTGTGCCTGAAGTTTTGATCCGTGTCTCTGATGCAGAGTCCCTGGGTTCCTGCCCGCTTGCTTGCCTTCTTCCACTCAGAGCCAATGTGGTCAAGGCCAGAAAGGTCTCCATGGCTGCCTTTCTAAGGAGGGAGGGCAGGGTTAGAGAAAGAGATGTCCCTCTACCAGGTTTCCAAAGCCCAGTGCTCACACGTGTGTGTGTGTGTGTGTGTGTGTGTGTGTGTGTGTGTGTATGTGTGTGTGTGTGTGTGTGTACATGTGTGCATGTGTGTCTACATTTGTGTCTTTGTGTGTGCACTTGTGCACATGTGTGTGTCTTTGTATGTGTGTGCACATGTGGGGGACAGGCCAGGGATGGGCATTGATAATACAGCCACTGATGTCAGGCTGTAGTGTCTCCCTTTGTCAAGGCACTTGTTCTCAGAGCCAATGAGGCCTCACCCGGCATTATTCTTTCTTCCTACCGGCAGGCACTCCATCTGATCCTCACCTAACAGACATCAGAAAATGCTTGCCAGAGATAGTAGGTGAGAGAGAGGGAGGCTGGGATGTGAAGGGTTTGCTGACTTGGCAGCATCTGGGCACTGAGCTGTGGGATACCACCCATGGGGGCATCTAGCTCCCAAAATATCCCTGGCCTCCCAGGCTAGCGCACAGCCAGAGCCCTTGCAGCTGAGCTGATGTGTAATGTCCTGCTACAGTGAGAGAGACTGATGCAATCACCTGATCGATACACTGCCAGTGTGGTGATCTCCCCAGTAGTGGACACAGTGGGGGATCTTTCTTTTTAGAGCTGCTCGGCTTACATGTGTGCAGGGGGTGCATGGGTCTCAGCCCTGCAGTTCTTACCCCATGATGCATTGTGCAGGGTTGTGAGTGTGCCAGTAGGGTGATTGATAGGTGGAACATCTATGACCTCATTATAGATAATGAAATGTTCATAGATGGGGCATAAAGGGGTGGCCGTCCGGCCAGCGTGTACCCCACTCCTTTTCCAGGAGACATATACCCAATGCTGTCTGCAGAGCCTGGCTGGTTGTCTAAGCATCCTAGGACCTGCCTGAGTTCTCATTCAGGCATCCGGCTCCTGACAGAATGTGCGGCACCAGAGATCCCCGCTCTATCTGAATACTGATCAGAAAGCGGGACATACGGCAGAGGGGCTGACAGCTCGGCGCACGGCAGAGTGGTTGATGGCTCTGTGGACCGTTTAGTGTACATTCATTCTCTGCTGAGCTGAATGCCTTCCTGCTCCCATGCCAGCTGTGGAGCTGGCCCAGATCCTGGCTGGAAAGAGGCAGAGCCTGGACTTCAGTCCTGCCTCTTCCCACAGGCTCATCCACTCTGTGGACATGTTCAAGCTCTTGCATTTAGAGCCGAGTGTGGACTAAGCCCCAACCAAGTCACCTGGTTATGGAGTGGGGAAGGAGGACGTGGCACATGACAGACGCAATTCCCATCTCTGCCCTGGGCTTGCGGTGTCCACGCCTGACTAATGCGGCCATTGACCAGAAGACAGCAGTCCTGCAGTGCAGTGTCCCTTTGGACACTGGCTACCTGGATCAGAGACCACACCTGTTTTCTGTCCACTCCACAGGCCTGACCTATCTGAGAGCGGCTATTCCTGTGCTGCTCCTGAGGTAGGGTGCACATGGGAACTTAGCTGGCTTCCCCATCCCTGTGACTCTGACAGAGCCCTTCAACTTCCCCAGGCCTCGAGTTTCCTCAGGGTTGAACTGGGAATGATGGGCGCATCTTGATGAGGAGAGAGCCGCCATGAGACCTTGTGAGGTAACCTGAGAGTTACCTGGCTTGTCCCAGCACACTGTAGCCACTGTGGGAGCAGAGTTGTATACAGCGTGTGCTCCTAGAATAGCAACTGCGCTATGACCTCTCACCTGGTGGTTGCTGGGTGTGTGGAAGGTTAGTGTTGCCTAGGGGTCTGCCTCCCCCATCTGACTGTGTTTGCAAGCATAGGTTTTTATGTGCCCTGAACTGAATGTACATAACTGACACTCTGTGGTGACACCTGTCAAATCACTGGAGACCGACCTGCCAAAGAGCAAGTGGGGAGAGAGGATGGTCATTGTCCAGCAGCCACATGGCTTTGAGCCTCTCTGGAGTGGAGTGTCTTGCTTATAGTGCACCTGCCTCAGCAGGATAGGAGGTTCTTGGCAGTGGAGGGAGTTATTTAAAGTCCCCATTAAAACAGCTGGATCTCGATGGAAATAGTGCAGCTGCCACAGCAGGGACCTGAGAGAAGCCGAGGACAGAGACACCTGCCCTGCGGGGCTCCTATTCCAAGCTTTGCAGAGAAGCCTGCCTTCTGGGCACAATCTAGATGTGAGTGCACCACGGTGACACAGAGGGGAAGCCTGGTGTTCATGGCGGGCCTCTGTCAACACCGAGTGGCCGGGATCAAGGGAATCCTTACCTCTTTCTCCACCAATCTCATTTTTAAACATTTGTCAACAACTGAGTTGTAAGTGGCCATTTTGAGGGGAGGAGCCTCCAGCAGCACCACACAGGACAGCCAACATAGACACTTAGTGTATACCAGGCTTGGGTTCAGCTGTCACAAAGTAGTGAGGAGGCAGGTGCATAGTAGGGCCACACACACTTACCTGTCCACCCTCCATCCTTCTGCATTTATTCCATAGTCACACAGGCAGGGCCTTCATTCCTTTGGGTCTCCTCTGGAGTCCCATTCCCTACCAGTTAGAGGAAGGCTCGCTTTTATTATGCGGGGCCACCTCTTGCTTCAGTCATTCGTGAACTAAATACTCTCCACTAGGTCAGGGGAAGTGGTATCAGGTGGTGTCGTTTTCATCTTTTTTGTTATGTTCGCAGTTGGCTGATGTGACAAGTGTCACCTCCCAAAGACAGATTGTCACCAGAGCATTTGGTATCTCCAAATATCCTGTACAGACACACCAGAAAGGGGAGGGGGAAGTAGAGTTTTTGGTTAACTGAGGTAGAATACTTGGAGAATTGAGTGTCTGAGAAGGGAGGCAGCTCGGTCCAGGACACACAATGGGTCGCTGATGTACAGAGGCTCCCTCAGGTCCTTTGGGGTGCGTGTGTACATGTATGCATGTTTGTGTAGGTGCACGTGTGTATTGCACATATTTGGAGGCCAGACGTAACTTACGGGGTCCTTCAGGTATTACCCATCTTCTTTGAGACAGGGGCTCTTACTAACCTGATGCTCATCCACTCAAGTGGCATAGCTGGTCAGTGAGTCACCAGGATCTACCTGTCCCTACCTCTGCAGGGCTGGACTCACAGGAGTGTGTCACCATGCTCAGGTTTGTTTGTTTATTTATTTATTACTGTAATACACAGACACATATACACATGCTTGTGCATGCCTACCTCTCTCTCTCTCTCTCTCTCTCTCTCTCTCTCTCTCTCTCTCTCTTTCTCTCTCTCTCTCTTTCATTTGTTTTTCCTCTCTCCAGACAGCTGACACGGTTGTTTCGGTTGTTTCCTGTTTCTTGATTTCCCCCCCTCTCAATTTCAAGAACAACCAGAATGCCACACACAAATATAAGAACCAGAGGGGCAGGGTTATGGTCCCAGAGGGGTCCAAAGATCCAGGGAGTTATTCTCCCCACATTTCAGACCTGGGGGGTGCTGGGGCTTCTGAGCTGCTGGTGGGAGTCCCTGGGTCTTCTGGCACTAGGCTCTGTATCTTCCTGAAGGAGGACAGCTCAGGATCCCACACTTGTGCATGCAGGGCATTGTGTCTTTCTTGACAGTTTAAAGGCTAATAAGCTCCCAAGAAATGGCTGTGTTAATCTTATGGTTTCAGGCCCAAACACCTCTGCAGGAAGCTAGGGCTCTCTGCTTGCCCAGTTCACAGAGCACTTAATTGCTGTCTCAGTGGCTCCTTCTTCCTTTATGCTTATAGGCTGGGGGTGGTTCTGACTTTGGGGCTGCAGGGGTGCTTGTTGGATCAGGAAGGAAGCCTGGGAGGGGCTAATAGAGGAGAGCTCTCAGGCCCACATGGCAGGGAGGAGGAGGAGGATCAGGAGAGGTCCTGACTATCTCCGGCATTAGGCCTCCCTGCACCTCCCCCTTGTGGCTCTGCTCCTTGTTCAGCCCACGAGGGTTAAGCACTTAGTAAGTCTCAGTTCTGATTCTGAGTCTAAGATCCAAAGTGAGATCCCTGCCCTCTTGGTGAGCAGCAGAAGGCGTGTGCTAGACGGTGTGTTGCCTCAAAATACGCCTCACCGATATCTGTAACCAAGCTGAAGATACTTAAGATTCGGGGAGCTTGGAGACAGACGTCTACAACAAAAGACAGACTAACAAGAGGAAAACAGGCACATTCATGGACACGTGAGGTGGGCGTCACAAGAAAGTCGGGGGGGAGAAGCGTCTCAAAGCGACAGCTTCAGCCTCTGTGTCTGTCTTAAGCAGCCTTTTTATAATGGGTGATCAATTCCCGAGAAAGGACAGGATGACACGTGGCCAATATGGGTGGATACACGGAAGGAAGAGAATAGGGAATGGACCTGCAGGGTAGAGAAACCTACTGGACTCCTCCGAGGCCATCCCCCTGCTCATGGGGGAATAAAGGGGTCTGAATTTACATCCTGCACTGAGTCGGGGAAGCCAAGAGGAGAGCCGACCTTTTGTCTTTGTAACCTCTGATCTGCTTTTGGACATTGCAGCTGTGTGGAGCAGGCGCAAATCCAACTGGCTGCTCTAACCATAAGCCTCGGGGATCGCTGGCCCGTGTGTACCTGGATTAGAGCTCTGAGGTTCACTGACCTTAAGTCCCTCTGGGTCCTTCCAAGGCCTAGGACACTATGATGGATAATGATGAATACAGGAGTCCATGTGATTTCAAGGCAGGCACCCGGAGCTTGGTACTGCTCATAGCACAGGCTTTCTCTCCTGTCAAAGCGAGCTGGGGCCCTCTGCCCTGATCCTGAGCTGGGAGACCACATAGAACCACACATTTATAGGCAGCTCATGGGATGGACTGGGGAAGACCACACTGATGCTGAGCAAGCTGCTGAGCAGGTGGGGGTCATTTTCAGGAAGGGGAACCGCCTATGGGGGAGACTCTGTGGGGGATCACCTCATTCTAACATCTTCTCCATTCGAATCCTGCCTCAGTGGGGTCCCAGTCCATGGCCTGGGTCAAACTCATCCACCACTGTGTGATTATGTCCAGCCTGTGGATGTCATACACCTTTAAGGATTGCTAATCCACCAGACCCAGTGGTCACCAGGGAGTCTCTGTTAAGGATAAGAGGGTCTGTGGCGGCTACACTATAGTTCATGGGTGTTGCATGGTGTGTGGGGTGTTGGTCACCTGTAGCCCAAATGACACTTTTAAGTCTCAAGTGCCTTTCTTAGCATCAAGTTACATGGAAGCAATTCTGGTCCCCAAGAATGGATCTTGATGGGTTCTGTGAAATAAGGAGGCAGAGAGAGAGAGAGAGAGAGAGAGAGAGAGAGAGAGAGAGAGAGAGGAGGCAACGTGGCAACGTGGGTAGGGAGGTTCTCCAGGGCATCTTAGGATCCTCCCTTAACCCTCCAAGGTGATCTTGGAGGCCTGGTGGGTCCATCCACAGGCTGCTTTGCCTAGGGGTGCCTGAGGTCTAAGAACAAAGGGAGCAGTAGTCCCAGTGCTGTGGGGCTGGTCTTCCCTCCCACGGTGTGAGCTTCAGGAAAGAGTCCCTCTTGGCAATACTGGTGGCAGAAAGGGAGCAATGACCAGAGAGGCTCAGACACACTAAAGAGCAATTCCTTTCCCTGCCTGGCTTGCTGCCTGCTGAGGGCCACAGTGGAGCATGGGAGGGCAGAACGTGAAGTCTGCTGGAAACAGAAGCTAAGAGTTCCTTGGTTAGATAAGGCCTTGCTAAGGCAGAAAGCACAGTGTGAGGCATAAAACACATTTTATTGTTACCTGGTCCTCTTTAGAGCAGCAGGGACACAGAAGAACCGGGATCCAGTCGGGGAGAACCAGTGTTGAAAAGGCTGGCATCTTCAGGAGACATTCCTGAAGGGCACCCCTAGAGGGCACATGCATGGAAGGCTGCTAGAAGATTTAAATGCCCTGTTGGGGCTCACAGACTTTGGGATCAACTTTCTGAATGCAAATCCTGCCTCACTTTTTTGTTTACTTGTTTGTTTTGTTTCCCCTCTCTACCCAGGATGCTGGACAAGTTTTTTAATCTCTCTGGGCCTTGGTTTTCTCATCTGTGAAATGAGACCATGGAATTACCCCCTCGCAATGTTTGGCTGAGGATTGAATCTGAGCCACATACTTCTGCAGAGCACGGGCCCCAGCCCGTGTCAGGAGGGCAGTTTGGATTGGATTCCTATGGAGGTGGGTGAGACAGACGGCCTTGGAGAACTCCTCTGACATCAGAAGCACCTGGTGGGTGGAGTGGGCAGGATAGAGGATCTCATTAAAGAAGCTGAGTGTCTGGCAGGTGAAGTGGCTTCTTTAAGACTGAGACCTGCCTGTGTCTGTCACTGTGCGACTCTGGAGGCCAGGATGGTATCTGAGCCTGATGGGGCTGCCCTAGCTCTTCTATGCCTCTGGAAGGCTCCTGTAGCTCAGCCTGAATAAGCCAGAAAGGGGGTCCCACGTGATCCCAGATGCTGGGGGAAGCTGTCGGGTGCTTCCTTCCCCACCCTTTCCTTACCCTCTCCTCTCGTCCTAGCACCCCTAGCACAGGACTGTCCTACTCACTCTCTCCTCATGGGATGCTCCTCCTGGATGGAGCCGAGGTCCAAGATTTCCTCATGGTAATGTAAGCTCTGCATTTCCATTGAAATCCCTGTCTGGATGAGCTACTGGCTAGAGGGTTTAACTCGTGTACACAGGCAGAGCTCACGGGCTTGTCCCTAATATTTATTCTGGTGACTGTAACATGCAGATAAGGTGAGTGCCTGGCGCCGCACACAGAATACATTTACTTTCTGGAAGCCACAAAAAGCTGAGTATACAAGGCATCAAGGACCTGGCTGGGGGCCTAGGGTGGAGAAAGCCAGCTTTTACCTCAGCGGGTTCTGCCTGTGGTGCTCCAAGCTGAGGCTAGCCTTGTACCTGAAGCAGAGCTTCAGCCTGCCTGTCAGTCCCTGGGTCTGACATAGCTGAAAGCTTGTCCTTGTGGTGTGGAACCTCCACCTCCCTCTTGCTGAGACCCCCCGGCTGCTGATCCATCGCCACCCACACTGATCCACAGTGGACATTTGAGGCTTCTGAGTTTGCCTTTGTGAAACCCTTCCTGCTCCTCAGCTGGGTCAGAGCTCCCTCAATCACAATCCCTAAATCCACAGGAACAGAGGGGATCTCCTATTGCTTGCTGAGGAGTCTCAGCACGTGGTGTATAGTACACGTGTAATGATTGTATCCTATGTGCAGCCTGCTGCGGTAGGTCTGCCCCATGAAGCTGCATAAGGATGGGGGCGGGACTGGGGTGGCAGGAACCTGGGTAGCCTCACAAGGTGGAAGGGGTGCAGAGTTAGGGACTGAACCCCCTCTACACTCTGCATTCATTTTCACCTATTGAGAAAACTTGGGTTGGAGGTGCCTTCTGGGAAGAGTAGGAGCAAAGCCTAGGTCAGAGCCTTGGTATCCTTAGCTGAGCAACCTTGGAAGAAATACTTGACACCTCTGCTCAGCTTGCTCCATTCTAACACGGGGTAATGAGAATTCTTATCTCATACTAGAGTAACTAAGCACTTGGTATACAGAAGGCATTTAATAAGTGCTCCAATCTTTGTACCACATATCCATGCTCACTATAGAGCGTGCCCAGGGCTAGAGGCACTAAACAATGAGGGAGATGCAACCATGAACATTGCCTACCCAGGATGCAAAAATCGTAGGGGTGGCTCTGTGAGGGTACAACAGTGTGGGTCTCCACAGCCAGGGCCGCTCCATCCCTCTGCCAGCAGCAGAGGCCACTGCTGGAACACCACTCCTCCAGGAGGCCAGCTGACAAACTGACCAGGTTGATTACCTCCCATGGAAAGGCCCAGAGGCTGTTTACCCAGGAATAGATGTGTGTTCCTGGTAGGCGGTTGTCTTTCCTGGCTGCAGGGCCCAAGTTGCTCCACTATCCAGAGCTTTAGACGTGTCTGATCCACTGGCGCTGCTCCCACCTGGCAGAGAACCCCGCCAGGGACTGAGCTACTGCGAGCAGGTGCAGCAGCAGGCTTGGGCAGCAAAGAGCGAGACATTTGCATAGCATTTGCGCCTCCTGAAAACCACCAGCCTTATAGAGGGCTGTGCTGTCCCTTCTGAGAGCCCAGTTTAGAGCTACATTGGAGTAAAACTTCTGAGGATGGTCCTCCAGCCTACAAGATATGCTCCACACACAGAATGCTGGTTCTTCCTGAGGAGTCTGTCCTTAACAGGAGTACAGGGACTTGGGTCTGGGGAGATGGCTCCTCAGTTAGTAAAATGCTTGTCGTATAAACATGCGGACTTGAGTTCCACCCATTGAACCCATGTTTAAAAAAAAAAAAAAAAAACAACCAACCAACTAACCCAAAGAACCAATCAAACCAATTAACCCAAACAAGCAACCAACCAAGCCAACCAACCACCAACCCACCAAACCAACCAACCAATCAAACCAACCAATCAAACCAATCAACCCACCCAACTAACCAACTAATCAAACCAACCAACCAATCAACCAATCAACCAAACCAACCAATCAAACCAATCAACCAACCCAACTAACCAACTAATCAAACCAACCAACCAACCAACCAAACCAACCGACCAACCAAACCAACCGACCAACTCAACCAACCAACCAATCAACTAACCAACTTTCAAAAAACAATACAAAATAAAACAAAAAACCAAAACAGGAATTGTGTCTTCACTTGTGACACCAGAGCTGGTGAAGTAGAAGGATGTGGAGCCCTGGAACTAACAGCCAGTCCAGCCACTTGGTCAGCTTTCTTCAAAGAGCAGGTCCTCCCAGGAAAGGCATGATGACCAGGGTTCAGGCACCTTGTAGAATAGGAACTGAGTTATGTTTCCAAGCTCCCAGATGGGTGACCAAGGACACAGGGTCAGGGGAGGGAAGGCTCGAGTTGATGGGGAGGTCTTGAGTTGATGGGGAAAGCTTGAATGTTGGAGAATTAATGGGGCCTGCCTCTGTTCAGGAATTCCATCTACCTCCACCTTTGGAAGGCAGTGAGGCCACTGGAATGCTCCAGGAGAGAGCCCATCTCTCTTGAGAGTTCCATGAATACAGAAAAGAGCTGAGGAGCCTGGGTAGACTGAGAGAGACTTAGGGGCCTAGTACCCTTTTGCCTTGACCCCTACAGCTGCAGAATGCTCTGTGTATGGAGGAGACTCTTTGTGAGGAGACCCTCTGTGAGGAGACCCTCTGTGAGGAGACCCTCTGTGAGGAGACCTTCTGTGAGGAGACCCTCTGTGAAGAGGCCCTCTGTGAGGAGAGTCTCTGTGAGGAGGCCCTCTGTGAGCAGGCCCTCTGTGAGGAGCCCTCTGTGAGAAGGCCCTCTGTGAGGAAGTCCTCTTTGAGCCTCTAAGCTCCTTCTTGGCCTCACTATAGGGAACAGCTCAGGGTCTGATTGGCCAGTTCTGCCTATTGCCTGTCACCTCTTCACTCCCTGCCCTTCCCCCCCCCCCACCCCGAGACCTACCAGGAGATTTTCTGGGTCCTTCTTTGCCCTTCCCTTCCTTGCTGCTCTCTTAATTCCCGACTTTCCCCAAGCTCATCTCTGTCCCTGCCTTATCATAGTCTATTTAGTGATGCAGCAGAAGCCTGTATAATTTGGTACCAGTCAAACCTGAATGGGGCCCCAACATCCATTACTTAACTAGCTGGGTGGTTTTGGATGGTAAACGACTCAGCTCTCTATGCCTCTGCTTCCCCATCTCCAACCGAGAGAGAGAGAGAGAGAGAGAGAGAGAGAGAGAGAGAGAGAGAGAGAGAGAGAATAAATTCTCTAGGCTTGCAGGATGCAGAACACGGATGGGAAAATGCCTGATTAAGGAAAGCAGACAACATTAACTGAGATTCTGTCTGCTCATACCTGTGCCTGAGTGCAGCCTGAGAACTATGGGAGGGGCAAACTGAATCTGGGACCTGCAGGGAAAGAGGGCCCCCAGGGGGCAAGGGAGGGCTGGTGTCAGGGTGTCCCAGTACAGAAGGGCTGTGTAGATGCTGGGCGGACGGCAGGCGCAGTGGGCTGAGCATGGGTGGGGTATGGGTGGAATGTTTCCAACTTTGATTCCTCCTCCTTCCAGGAAGCCTCGCTCCCCTGCACAGCTGCTGTGACACATTTCCTATCAGAACACCTAGATCTAGCCAAACAAGAGGGGGCTGCAATCTGAGATGTCTACACATTCTGGGAGTTGGGGGACTTGTGGGCACATCCCCGCCTGTGTTGCCCAAAAATCCCTGGGCTGGCGAGGGAGAGGAAGCCAGAGCCCAGGCCAGACAATGGGACCAGAAACAGATGGCTTTAAAGGAATGTATCAAACCCAAACCCGGGGATGGCGACA
>CM052702.1:119204598-119231775 GCA_028551405.1 Uromys caudimaculatus
AGGTTTCTATGTGAACAATTACAGCCTTCACCCTACAGATCAGGGAGGTAATGTGATGACTGCCAAGTATACAACTATCCCAGTTATGTGTTCTGGGACCAGAGAAAGGAGCATTGTACGAGCTCAGGGACTCTACTGGCTGGTTTTCTGGGTCAACTTGACACAAGCTGGAGTTACCACAGAGAAAGGAGCCTCCCTTGAGGAAATACCTCCATGAGATCCAGCTGTAAGGCATTTTCTCAATTAGTGATCAAGGCAGGGAGGGCCTAGCCCATTGTGGGTGGTGCCATCCCTAGGCTGGTAGTCCTGGGTTCTATAAGAAAGCAAGCTGAGCAAGCCAGGGGAAGCAAGCCAGTAAGTTACATCCCTCCATGGCCTCTGCATCAGCTCCTGCCTCCAAGTTCCTGCCCTGCGTGAGTTCCTGTCCTGATTTCCTTTGGTGATGAACAGCAATGTGGAAGTGTAAGCTGAATAAAGCCTTTCCTCCCCAACTTGCTTCTTGGTCATGATGTTTTGTGCAGGAATAGAAACCCTGACTAAGGTAGGGACACATATGACTTGCTATGATTTGGATCTTATCTGAAATTCAACTGACCTCCATAATCGATACTCTGACTAGAGGGCAACACATTAATCAGAATCTGCCAAATTCAACATCAGTACAGAGCCAACATCCAGAACTCTCTGAAGGTTCTGTTTTTTTCCTTTTCCTCAATGTATGGCTGCCCTTGTAAAAAGCTGTAGTTCCCTTTAAGAGCAGGAAGGGAGATAGATAACTGTAGAGTTTTGTGATAGTATACTGAAGGTCCTTCCTTAAGGAGACATCACTTCCCTGACTAGGAATAAGTTGAGGAGCTGTGACTCAGGTACTGTCATTCTATTGCCCCAAGACCTTGTTGCTTTCATTGATGGAGTAAGGCTTTGAACACTTCTTGTCTGTGTCTCTTTTAAGAACATTAAGGATCTTTCAGACCATTGTGAACATTGCTTTGCCTCTGCAGTCCATACCAAAAGCACACTCACCTTGCTGTTGGCAATTGAATGATAGCACTTGGTTCTGCCACTGTGGGGTCCAATTATCACCTGAGTTATGGTTCCAACTGTAAGACTATGCCTAAGGAGGAGAACAATACCAGAAGTCTGCAAGGGCACTGCTCCTCACACGCCGGACTCCTCAAGTACTGGCTACAACATGTGTCTTGGCTTCACTTTCTCTTGCTGTGACAAATCATCCTGACCAAAAAAAAAAAAAAATCACAAGAGAAAAAGGTTTATTTCAGCTCACAGTTCAAGAATACAGTCCATCATGGCAGAGAAGTTTAGGCAGCAGGAGCTTTGAAGAAGCTGGTTATATTACATCAGCCATTGTGAAGCAGAGAGGGATGGATGTATCCTGTTGCTCAACTCCATCTCTCCATTTATCAAGTCCAGGATCCCAGGATTCACGGAATGGTGCCGCCCATGGTGGGCAGGTATTTTCTCTTCAGTTTACAGAGTTAAGGTAATCCCCCACATTCATGCTCAAAGGCACATCTGGGTGAGTCTAGACTCTGTAAAGTTGATAATTAACATTAACCCACACAGCACATCTGGATCCTGGTATGTAGAGTATGTCTTACTAGGTGAATCTCACTCCAGCTTTGGCCCTTAGCTTATCAGGTATTTCCAACTTAGTCACAGAGGGGCATCTCAATCCACATTTCTGCCAAACAGCTAGGTTGATGATTATTGCTTGTAGTTACTTCCCTGTTGTGCCAAAACACCATGACCAAGACAACTTAAAAAGTAAGAGTTTACATCTGGTCCAAAATATGTGAGAAAGAGAAAGAGAGAGAGAGAAAGAGAGAGAGAGAGAGAGAGAGAGAGAGAGAGAGAGAGAGAGAGAGAGAGGACTTGGAATGGTATGGCCTTTTGAAACCTTACAGTCCACCCTCAGTGACACAGCTCCAACAAAGCCACATCTCCTAATCCTTCCCAAATAATTCCACTAACTGTGGAACAGGCATTCAAATATATGAGTCCCTGGGGGCCATTCTCGTTCAAACCACCACAGTACCATCTTTAACTTCATGAGCTGCATCATTAAACCCAGAATCTCTGCTTAATGGACCCATATGGATCAACTCAGCCTCATCCAACATCCGACTTTACATTTCTTCCACCATTGCCCCCTGACCTTAAAACCCCTGCCCCTGCATTCTCCAGACCTCTGTCTATATCAATCCTGAGTTCTTTGGGCCTATAGCATACTTCCTCTGCACCCTAAGATGTACCTCACCTCTAGGGACCTGCTGTAGATTCTGGCCGTAGCTCTAGAGGCAAAGATGCAGGGACTGGCAAGCCCATGGGAGTATCAGCATTGTCTTGGTGGGAACTGCACTGGGGACAGCCAACACTGCAGGGTGACGGTGCTACTGCGGGTGGGGATACCGTGTCCCTGAGAGAACTGACCCATCAGATTTTAGGAATCCAGTGTCCGCAGCTTCCTACAGAGTTTCACCTGAAATTAAGGGACCCTGTTCTCCCCCTCCCCCCCATCACTGCCCTTACTTTAAGTGCAGCAGCCTTCATTGCTAAGGCTTAACATGCACCGTAACACAGCAAGGGCGTGAGAGGTCTGGTCCGCCGTCTGGTGTTCAGCAGCCTCAGCCCTGTGGCTGCAGGAGGGGAGTCTCTCCTTCAGGGCACACTGCCAAGTCCTTAGGTTGTTTATACACACATGGGTCTGGGAAATGGACTCCCTGAGCTCATTCTTTTTCTTTATTACTCCATCCAGCAATGCTAGGAACAGCAGCCAGAGTCATTATATTCCTTAGTTTTTCAAAATTGTTCAAAGCATCATGTATAGAGTTGGTAATTCCTCACTTCAAGCAAGTGGTGAGCCAGGACCACAAAGGCATTGTAACCTCTAGGAAGAGAGATGGAAGCCACCTGGGGCTGGGCTGGAAAGCAGTGAAGGAGCATATGAACTAGAGGTGGGGATGTGGCTCGTTTGCTAGACTGCTTGCCTAGCACACATGAGGCCCTGGATTCCACCCGTAGCATCCTGTAAACCAGGTATCGTGGTGCACACCTGTAATCCCAGGATTCTGGAGGTGGAAGCAGGAGGATCAGAAGGTCATCCTCAGCAATAAGTTCTAGGCCAGCCCAGACTCTCCTCTCTCTCTCTCTCTCTCTCTCTCTCTCTCTCTCTCTCTCTCTCTCTCTCTGTGTGTGCGCACGCGCTTGTGCTTGTGCATGCTTCCACAGTCTCTCTGCCTCCCTGATACAGGATCCTGTACAGTAATTTCCCGAACCTGCAATTGTGTGTGTGTGTGGGGGGGGGAGTTGTGTAATAGCAACATCTCACTATGAGTGGAGGTGAAACTCTAGAAGGTTCCCAGCTAGTCAGGTCACAGCACAGAAGACGTACTATGTCAGGGACAGTGGTGTTCTCCAGGTTGGAGATATCCCGGAGCCAGTGATGGGGCCCTGGACCCCACAGGAAGAGTAGATACTCTTACATATTCCAAGTGTCCCTTCCGGCTTCTGCACCGAAGTCTCCCGTTCAGACAGCGGGTGTTGAGCTGGAACATCTTCTACAGCGGTGGACTCTTCGTCCCTGTGAAAAGTGACAGTTCACTCCAAACTCACAGGACATCATCTTGATTGTCTTTCCCACTTAGTGACAGAACCAGCCAGAATACCAGGAGAAGTCCTCTGCTGTGCCTCTCTCAATGAAGTGAAGATCAGCGAAGACAGGAGACCAAGGAAGCGTTGCCCAGATAGTTATGCAAGAACCCCATCGCTGTCTGCTGGCTCCTACTCATACTCTCCCCAAACATGTCCTCTCATGGGTCTGCTTCAGCAAAACATCATGTGACATAACCAGAAATTGCCATTCAGGTGGGGCACTTTCATGGTGCTATTGGAATCCAGCATATGAAGATGAGGAGAATGTGGGCGCCAAAGCCATGATCAGTCTTCTCTAACCATGATTTCCTGAGAATCTACCTTCCCAGGTGGAACTAACTCTCGGAGTCCAAGAATTCTAAAATCAAATCTGGCTACCCCATCTGTTAAGCAGCAAGGATAGCAGAATGAGATACAGTTTATGACATAGTGTGCTAGATTGATTTATAACTTTAAATTTTTCAACAGATGGTATGTGGGCATCTATCAGTGTTCTTGCTCTGGGCCACTCAGAGGTCAAGAATGATCCAAACTGCCTACTGTGTGTTGTCAGTGAGCTGTGCTCTGGGAGCCACTGGGGAAGAAACTGCCACCTGGCAGGTGCCAGCAGCCTCTTTCTCTTTCAGTTGTCAGGAACCAGAGACCCATCTGTGACTGTGCTCTCTCATGGGACCAGCTAGTGCCCACCCTGTCTGGGTATCATTTTCCTGTGTCATGTGTCCAGATCATGCTCTACCTCAGTGTGTGCTCTGTATCAAGTCTTAGAAGTGCAGTGTCCTTAAATGTGACTGGGGAGGTAGCAGTCTTGGGGCTGGGTCTGCACAGCTCCGCCATATCCTGCACTGTCTAGATTGAACCCAGCCTGGTTCCTTACAACAACCCTGAAAGGTAGTACCATCCCTCTCCTCTCTCAGAAGATGACACAGAAGCCCACCGTGTCCATGCCCTGGGTCACAAGATGCCCATAAGCCCCTGGCTTCAACCTATGGTGCTTATATCGCAGCCCCTTCAGGGGTCAGCTGTGTGCTGTGAGCATACAACAATACACAGGGTCAGAGGGTGGGAACAGGGGCTGGGTCGCCAAGGGAGGTATCTGTCACTCCTATGCACTCAGACCTCTTAGTGTTCAGTCTGGATCAGAGAAACCTGTATGGCAGACACACGGTAAAGAATAGGCAGGACCATATTGGCCTAGTAGGTTACCAAGAGTAGTAGACGTTAGGTGAGCCCTGCCCCGCCTTCTCTGCGTAGGAGGGGCGTTTGTGTCTAGGCTCACACCCGCCTCCTGGCTCCACCTTTGCTCACTTTGCAGTGCCACCTTGGACCACCCTGGCCCTCTGCAGGTCTACTTATTTCTTTCTGTAAAATGACTCTTTAGGGGACAGGACCACTGTACATGAGTGTCCTGGACACGTTCAGAGGTCCCAGACTACCCAGGCTATACACGAACCTCATTCTGCTCAGCTCCTAGACAACTTTAATTGTTTCTCTGGAAACCTTGAGCCACTTGAGTCAAATATAGAATGCAAAGCAATCACCACCCACCCCCTGATGCCTTCGTTGGTTACAATGGGTGGTTTTCCTGGGTCCTTCTAGGTGAGCCTCAATTGGAAACACCAATCCCCCATAGTGACACGTGCTGGGAGGTTAATTCAAATTTAACTGCAGTGGGAATCCCCACTAGGAAACTCTGTACTCTCAGGCCTTCAGCAAGGAAGGCTCTCTGGGCTGAATGGAACAGATGACATCATGGAAGATGGGGGATGTTGAACAGAGGAGAAGCCCTGTGTACAAGAGGGGAACATCTCCTATGGCCAGGGCCAACCTTGAGAGGACCGCACAGACTCCTTGGTGTAACATACTATATAGGGTCTGACCGACAGCTGAGGAACACTGGAGATACCTCCCATGAGGGACTATTCTCTTCCCCACCTCTCTCAAGGAATATCTAACAGCTGTCTCTTTCCCAGGATACCATGTTGGCAATGAGAATCAGAAGTAAAAAGAATCTGATGTCACTGAGCTACTTGCGATTTTGACGGGACAGTGGATGTCAGAAAAGAAGAAGGACTCCTGTGGTGGGAGGAACTCCTATGGTGTAAAGGAGGTGCCTGTCCCAGATGGGTGACTGCAGGGTAGGGCTTGGAGGGTGATCCTCAGGACAGCAGGAGAGAGGGAGTGAAGTGTGTTGTTGGGGAGAAAAGCCAAGAGAGGAAGCATCCATGATGTATACCACAGAGGGCAAAAAGCCACTCCTGGAGGTACCTAAAGGTGTGCAGGGCATACTCGCTTAGAGGGCAGAGGGTCTGAGGTCTCCCCCACAGGTTTCCAGCATCTCTACCATCCTAGGTGATGGGCCTTTTCTGGTATGTGTCAGTGTACACTTGGACATCAGCAACCACTCACAACTGAGCATGTACCCAGGTGCCAGAGAAAACCTGGGGTTGAGAGGTAAAGAGGCCTGGAAGGAAGGAGGCCACAAAGTGTGATAGAATATGCTGCTGCGGTGCAAGTCAGGGAGGTTCCAGAGGACATTGGGTGAGGCGGCAGCTGCCTCTGTTACACCATTCTAAAAAAGACCTGGCTGGGCTGAAAGCCCACCTGGGAGAAGAAGCAGGCATGCGCTGTGGGGCTGGGGGTGGGGGTGGGGACAGAAAATGGCTCCTATTGTTAGTGGGAAGAGGGGGGAGTTGGGGGGAGAGAGGGGAGCAGGAGAGGAGAAACAGGGGTCACTAGCAGTTGTTGATGGGCAGGGAGACTGGGGTTCAAGAGGCTGGGGAGTTAAAAGAACGAATTCATTCTGAGGTCAAAGGTGGGATGTCATAGAGAAGTGTTGAGTGCTGGAGCCAGAACCAATACAGAGATAGAACGGTAGGGAAGGGGTTAATGCTCAATAGCCTTGGAGGCAGAGGAATAGTCCTGTGGGAATCAGAGGCTTGGGTCTCACTAGAGGAGGGACCCAGGCTGCATCAGGAACAAGGAGAGAGCATCCAGTGGCCTCAGTTTCCCAAACACTGAAGGAGCAGAGGCAATGTATAGTGACAGGCTGGGATAGGATGCAGGGCTCAGGAAGGAAGAGGTCTAAAATTATCCCGAGGAGAAAGGAGAGGTAAGAGGTAGGGTGCCAGCTGAAGGTGGCCCTCAAGTCCTAGTGACAGTGCTTCCTGATGGATGCTGACATGGAGCGTAAAGGGAACTTTTATTCACCAGATGTAATTGTGGTCTCTGAGGTTTACTGCCGAATAAGCTCACCCTTTCTAGTTCTTTCTGAACTCTGGCAGTCTGGTTCAACCCAATTGTTTGGCTCAAAAATTCTTCTCAAAGCTGACTGATTCATACTGGCTTCTCTTGGCTTCTCATTGAATTGCTCTGCTTGGAAAATCTGCCTCTAAATTTCAGAACTAAACTGCACTGATTTCAGGAACTGAATGGAACTGAATGAACTGAACTCCACAGGACATCATTGAACTTAACTGACCTCCACTGCATTGCCTGAACTCAGCTGAATTGCCCTTCCCCTGACTCACTCTGCATGCTTGTAAGTCGCCTCTCCTTCCTGTCTATTCTTGTGAGGGTTGGGCATATCCTATCTC
Source organism: Uromys caudimaculatus (assembly GCA_028551405.1). NCBI lineage: Eukaryota > Metazoa > Chordata > Mammalia > Rodentia > Muridae > Uromys > Uromys caudimaculatus. The sequence continues at coordinate 119,211,864 of CM052702.1, forward strand.
TGACCCACTCGGCCAAATCTTTCTCTGACTGACTCATCACTTTGTTTGCCCCTCGATTAGACATCACTTTCAAACATGGCTACTCCCTTCTACAAGCTAACCTTACCTTCATCGTTAGGGATTAAAGGTGTGTACTAAGGGTGTGTCTGTACTCCAGCCAGAGGGATTAAATGTGTGTCGTTCCAGCCAGATCACCTAGAAGGTCTTTGGATGGGATCCCTCGCCATAGCAGCCATGCTTCTGGATTAAAATTCCTCTTCAATGGAGGGGACCCAGAGGTTGTGTTGGTTCGTGGGTGAGTTTGACAGGACTCAAGGGAAAACAGAACACTAGCTCTATGTGAACAGTGTTCATGATCAGAGTACACAAAATTTATGTATGCAAAACTCATGTGTCAACACCTAGCACATAACAGGTAAATGCTGATGTGTCTTTCCCATCAGGCTGTTCTGGAACCCCTGTCCTCACCTCCTTCAGTGTATGGCTCCCTGGGCACTCACTCCCAGCCTCTTCACACAGAGCACATAAGCTGGATCTGGAGCCAGGGAACAAATATTTATAGGATGGACACAGGAGGGAGGAGCCGGAGAACAGACAGGAAGTCTCCCAAGCCTCTGTCCCATCCTCACAGGTATGGGCAGGCTAGACCGCCATAGAGTTGGCTAACAACACAGTGTGGAATTCTTGGAGGTGAAAAGAGACCAGGGAGCCTTGGCCACCTCCCATGCCAGGATGAGGCCACTCTGGGATGAGGGCAGAGGGTCCCAGGAGTCAGTGACCCTCACTTACCAGCAGCTACTGTGCTTGGTTCATGCATTCTTCCAGACCCTTCTGCCACATGTCCTACAGAAGCCACCCTGTGAAGCCTTAGCTGCTTGTGCCCAGCTCTCTCTCTCTCTCTCTCTCTCTCTCTCTCTCTCTCTCTCTCTCTCTCTCTCTCCTGCTCTAACATCCTCTCATTCTCCCCTCGAGCCAATATGTCAGTACAATATGTCTCCTTACACAGGGACCATCAAGCAGTGTTCCAATACATGTAGCCACCTTGCTGGCCTCCGTATCTGCCTAGCACGGCTGTGCTGTGTGTGACTTGGCCTCGCATGAGTCTGTGTATGAGGCGTAACAGTAGGTAGACACATAGGCCTAAGAAGCATGACTATGTGTCCCAGCCTCGTGGCTCATAGCTGTGGCGCCAGAATGCTAGTTACCTGGCAAAGTCCATGTTTCCTTTTCAAAAGGGCATAGGGGAGGTGGATCACCAAGTATTAGAAGCACCAAAGCTTAGGCAGGGCCTGGCTGCAGGTTCTCAATGAGAAGGCCCCCACCCTGTTCCAGCTTTATCTGCCAGCTGAGAGAGTCCAGATCACAGCAACACAGGCTGGAGGGGTTAACACTACCCAGTGTCTATAAAACCACCCCCAGGGAGAGGGAGAGATTACACCCCCAGGAGTACCCATACCTGTGGGATGTGGGCCCCTCCCCAGACTTCCTGCAACTCTGAGCTAACAGGAGGTAATTAAATGGTCCATAGTTTTCTTTCACGTGCTTCAGTAAATGTCGCCTATGAAACCAACAGGCATTTTCCGTACTTAATGCGTGATAACTAGTCTCATAAATCCAAATTATCCCTGTAAATCTAAATTAAATGCCCAGGTTTAATGTATTCGGGACGCCTAATTAATAAAGTGCTGGCCATGACCATTGCTAACCTGCTTGCTCCACACCTTGGTTTTCAGCAGGGGGCGTTTCTGAGCTGTGTTTGGGTTGGAGGGGGAAGCTTCTCTCCGCTCATGTTCAAGGTTAGCCATGTCCACACAGCTATCAAGGTTCCTGGGAGCCCTCCAAGCTTCCTCCTCTCTCTCTTCTGTCGCTGGTCACACCATCTCCTCAAGAGTCTAGGCCACAGAGACCTTCTCAGTCCTGCAGATGTGTTCTGTTCCCTCTGACCCTCCTAGGCCTTGTTTCTGACCGCTCATCTGCCTCCTGAGTTCCATCCAGATGTGATGCTTGGAGCTGTAGCAGCCATTTCAGGATCACGAAACTATAAACCTGAGGACAAGAAGCCATGCATATTGAAGACGTCAGGGAAGAATGGGCCTGGCTCCTGTTCAGTGTCACGGATCCCTGACCTACAGTCAAGAATTGCCATATCTGGATCTTTCTGCAGGCAAGAAAAACAAAACAAATCAAAACACAAGTGTACACACGCACGCACATGCATACATAAGCACACACACACACACACACACACACACACACACACACACGTGCACGTGCACGTGCACGCGCGCGCACAAACATATACTGGTCTGCATACTGGGTGCAAGGCTCTGGCCCAGCAGGAGCAGCCAATGAGTTGCAGCTTTCTGAGGGGAAGCCAGGGCAAGACTGGGCATCTTCCAGGCACTAGGAGCCAAGATTGGGGCCGCCAAGCAGGAAGTGGCTGCAGTAGGGTTTGAGCAGCTTCTGGCTACAAAAGCAAGCTTCGGGGGAGAATACTATTCCCTGGAGTGTTACAGCTCGATAAAACTTGCACTCTCAGATGATCCTTGGTGAAATAACTCACGCATTTTATTCCTGTGGATAGGATCATATAAACATTTTGGGGTGGCCTGGGGTCTATTGGCTTGGTCTGAGATGTTAGGGATCCCCATCTGCATGTGGAGGGGCTTCAGGTGTCACCCCTACATGTCTGATTGTCACAGTCCTCTCCACGGGGTGTCGTGGTCATGTGTTTCAGGGGAGGAACCTGGTCAAAAGTAGATTTAAACGCCTACTAGTCTCAATTATGAGAATTGCTGGAGCTCCTGAATCTGCTCAACCTTACCATGGTTTCTGTCTGGTGGCACCGTCCACTGCCCCACAAACATACACACACAAGAACACACACACAAACAAACACACTTACGCACACACATGAACACACACAGACACACACACACACAGACAGACAGACACACACACACACACACCCTCTACATTTTCAAGCTTCTATTTGCCAGAGTCTCTGTCTCTTGTAGTCAGAACTGAATTCAAGTCTCAACTGACCATTTGAGAGAACTTGGGTTAGGCAGGAGGCTATCCAAGCTTACTATTTGCAAGCAAGGGGGTGCATACAGTAGAGAAACTGCACACACGACCACTCCATTATTAGGGTGGAAGATTTTATTGTGAATAAGAGAGAAAGAACAGCCAGAGGCATCTGTGGGAGTCTGCCATGGCTACCTCTCAGGGATGGAGAGAGGACCAGAGAGAAAAAACAGGGAGAGGTGCGGACTGGCAATCGGCAGGGCTATGAGAGCCGAAAAGCTAGGGACAATGGTGGAAGAGTCCTGCCCGTAATGAGGGGTATGCCGCAGTGGGGGAGGACAAGTTAGCTGGAACAGCCGGGGAGCTAGCATGGGCTCTGATCTATTGGAGGCTTGTCTGAATTAATAGAGAACTAGATACTCTCTGGAGATTGGGGAAGGGGGGGCTGTAGGAGTGGATAAGAAAGTAATGGCTTTTCCCTGCAAACAGAAATCCACTTTACAAGTGCTGAGTGTTTACTGGGTCAGAGTTCAGCCTGAGCTGGGCCCAAATTGTCATCTGGGGGAGCTAAGACCAGACGCTCTCTACTTCTCATACTGGGGTATCTGCATCTATCCCTGTGGAACTGATGGTCTAGTCCACTGAAAAGATGGGACATGCTTGTGAGAGGTCAGAACAGAGCAGAAGGACCTGCAATGGATCCCTGGGTCCTCTTAGAAAATGCAGAGCCTGGGCAAGACGCCTACTTCCCAGAACATGACCTCTGGCTCTGTGATCCCTAAGGGAGAAACAGATACCTCTGGCAGGTCCACAACAGTAAGAGAGTATTTCTCCGGTATTTATCCAGCGCTGACTCTGTATCAACATCGCACAAGCCATTTGTGGGAATTGTGGCTCTTGATTCTTCTCCAGTTCCAGTAAGAACACCCATGCTAACACGCTCCATCTTATAGATGTAAGAACCCAGCACTGCCAGGTGTGATGGTTCACGCCTTATTTCGGCAGTCGGGAGGCAGAGGCAGGCAGATCTCTATGAGTTCAAGGCCAGCTTAATGTGTGTAATGAGCCAAGGCTACATAGCGAGACCCTGGGGGAAAAAAAACAAACAAAGCCAACAAGAAGAACCTGGCACAAAGAGGCAATGTGAGTGGCCTGCAACCCATGGCTCAGGGGTGTGGCCCACACAAGATGTGTCGCAGGCAGCTGAGTAAGAAAGCCCGCCCTGCCATAGTGGTCTGCCATGTGGAAGGTGAATGCTTAGGCTGTAGCCTCTGAATGGCTGATTGAGTCCACTGGGTGAGGAGTGTAAGTACTCCTGGTTCATCTTCTCCCACTGTTACCCAGTGAGGAAGCCCAGGAAGGGGGCAGCAGTGGGGTTCCTGTGTCCAACTCCCAGCAACCCCCACACTCCTCAGTGAAGAACCACCACCAGGCTCCGGGGGCCCCATGGCACGCCTCACATGGCAGATGCTCTCTTGGCTCCTTCTGTTAATTCATTTGCTCCCATGTTAACTTTTATTACTTATTGATTTTCCTCCAGCCTCCGTTGGCTATCTCCATGTTTATCTGCTTAGCTTAGTGGAAGGCACTCAATGGGAGAGGTAGAACGTGGTATTCTGTGACTGTAGATGGGCACCCATACTAATGGGGACCAGAGCCTTGTGGGGGGGTCACCCATCACTCTAACTCCCTGCTGAGCTAAGGAAGCCCAAGGGATGGGGCTCATATCTGCTCCCATAGAAGGTACCAGCAGTGAGCTCGGCCTCTGCAAGATACTTGGTGAGGATCCTGGATTTGGAGCAAGAACAGAGTGAGCAGCATCCTGGGGTAACGTGCTGAGTCAGGTCTTAGGTGAGGACGCAGGAAGGAGGGAGGGTCTTAGCAATGGCCACACAGCAAGGATGATGGTCTACAAGACAAGGAGGGCATCAGAGGCTAGGCCCCATGGGAGGCTGGGATGCCCTGTACTGAACACACTACCCTATGGGAGGTGGGATACAGAACAACAATCCACCATCTACACATGCAGAAAACCAACATTTTGTGAATGGAAAGAGTTAGAGCCCAAGGGAGACTGGGGAGAAAGAAATGTCAGTCTCCTGGCCCACATGGGAGGTGTCTTTGGGTGCTCTGGAAAACTGAACTGAGACAAAGCCTCAGCCCAAGGTTAAAACTGATCCCGGAAGCAGCAGCTTCCTGCTGTGGAGAAGCACCCCCATGAAGAAGCCAGCAGTACACTGCGCCCCCTTGCAGGCCAGGTCCCGAGCTTCCACACAAAGAGTAAGCTGCTGCCTGTCCCAGATGGAAGCTGAATACAGATGTGGGACACATCTGGCAGATCCACATCTGCATGCAGTCTGAGCTGGTGCGGGTCTCTGAACCACTAAGGCCGTGTGATGGAGAAAGCCTGGGCTTTTCCCCAGGGTACCACCTGCTCCCTTCCCTGCAAAAGCATTGTTAACAAAACCCTGCCGGAAAGTGGGTGTGGCTTTGGTTTGAGAACTAGATCATTGCCAATTTGCTCTTCAGAGTGGCCTTAAACCATGGCGACATAAATCAAAATATAAAACATCTATGCACCAGAGGACAGGACCAACAGAGTGTGAATGCAATTCGGGGAGTGGGGAAAAATAGTCTCAGGTTGTGTCTGATGTGGATTAATTTTCACAACAGGTAACGACCCCTTATAACGTAGAAACAATGAAAGATTTCAGATGTCACAAAAGGGAAAAGTCTTCAAGAAGCACATTTCAACAGTCTAGTCTCAGCTTCCTGGACACCCTTGGACAAACCCCTTTCCCTTTCTGGTTCGGATCTTGTCGTCATCCTGTCAGTAGGGACCCCAATGGCAGTCCCCTCCCAGGGTGTGGTGAGAGTCAGCTGTCTCAGGCAATCCCAGGACCTGCCCTGTGGATTCGGATAACTAGAACCAATGACTATTGGAATTGTCCTGGGCCCCTCCTGGGATGGTATTTTCATTGTCAACTTGACACTACATAGAATCACCTGGGAAGAGTCTTAAAGAAGGATTGTCTAGACCAGATTGGTCCAGCCAGTCTGCGTTTACTCTTTGGCCCTAGGACCTTGGAGTAAAACTGCTCCTTCAAGTGTCTGCACACACAAGCTATTCAAGGTGTGTGGTGGCACACACCTGTAATCCCAGCATTTAGGAGGCCAAAGAAGAATCAGGAGTTGGAGGCCAATCCATAGTAAGACCCTGTCTCAATACCATCCCTCCATCAGAAGGAAGTCGTGAAGCAAGTAGTTCAAGTGCCCAGCCTGCCAGCTGCACGAGGCTTCTACCTCAGAACCTGGGGTGCAGCAGGAGAGGAAACCACAGCTGTAGCCACACAGTGGGAGCCCATCTCTCGGACACACACGCACTCAACCCTCTCTGTGTGATGGAAGTCCAAGCCCAGCTCAGGGCAGGGGTGGGAGGTTGGGGTGGAGGTTGAAAAAGAGGGGTCGGGGAGGGGAGATGTGGAGGATGGTCAGTCAGCTTGGGACTGAGGTCGCTGGGATTGCCTCAGCTCCATCTGCCAGGTCCTACAACACTGCCCAGGCCACCCCTCGTTTTCGAGGTCACAATTCCTTCTGAGTCCAGAGGTGGAGCGGGAAGTGATTCATTCTTTCTCCTAGCCAATGTACACAGAGGCACATTTTATTAATATTTACTCAGAGCTTCTCCAAGGACCACAAGCAGATACCAGACAGGGAAGGGAGGGAAGAGCAAGAGGTCATCAGGTCTTGTCACCTGCCTGCACGTAGGCACAGGGACCTGAGAGCACTCCACCTGGCCCAGACCCAGAGCAAACAGAGGATTTGCTCACTGTGACCCCAGCGAGGTCATAGCAGGAGAGAGTGGGATCTGGAGAGTGGAGATTGGGAAAATGGACCAGGGGGTAGTCTCAGGGCCTCTCTCTACAAATGAGAAAATAATATTAGCCCAGGCTGGTTTGAAGAAGATCCAATAGGCCTGCCCCTAGCATTGTGCCAGGAGCAGACCCCATAAAAACATCAGCAACCCCTGGGAGTACAGGGGGGCCTCTGTGCCTTGCCCTGCCCTGCCTCATTTCCCAGTGTGCTTTGCGGTAGAGGCTCCAGGGCCCCTTACATTGAGAAACAGGAAACCTAAGCTAATGAAAACCAGGCCTGGAAGGGATCTGTTACTTTGGCGCAGGGAAAGATCTTTTTCCATTCCTTTGTCAATTGGCTTTCTAGAGCCAATCTACCCTGCCCTGTTTTCCCTCAGAAGCCCCAATCCCAGATCCCCTCCTAGGCTCAGCAACCCCTACCCCCATCTGTAGCTCTCTGCATGTGGCTGCCAGGAGCAACGAAGTCCAGATGGCCTTTCCTACCTGGTGGCCGCGTGCTGACAGCTGCTGTTGCTCTGTGCAGTCGCTGCAGATCCCTGGCTCCCCTTTATGCCCTGGTCCCCGCAGATTCCCGGCTGCCTCTGCCAGAGAGTTTATTAAAGACTTTATTAAACTGCTCTGCCCTGGCCTGCAAACTGTCTCTCTCGGTGATGAAACAAATACTGAGACCCAAACAGCAGAGGTAAATCCTGCATGCCATGCAGCACACAAGTGATGGACAGGAGCCTTGTGGGTGACTCTTGCAGTTCCTGCCTCTTCTGTGGACTCTAAGCCAGAGGGGAACAGGGTACTGAGATGGAGGGCTGCAGGCAGGGGGTACCCAGTTTCTCTCTCTCCCTCCCTCCACCTCCCAGCTCCATTCCCTGCCTACAGGCACATCTGCACTTGCAAGAGCCTGCAGCGCCACCTACAGGCTAGATCTGGTACTTCCCAGGCTAGAACTGGTACTTAGTCCCGGTTTTCTTCCTGCCTCTCAGACTGAGAAGTATAGTCCTGAAACACCCCAGGCTCCACCTTATTGGCCACAGCCTGAGGCCATGCCTCTCCCTGCTTGAGAGGCATCAATGCCAGCTGCCTCTGTTCCCCTGACAACCTCATTACCTGCCGCACCTGCTCCCCTCAGGACCAAGACAGAGGAATTTAATATACGGCCTTTCCCTTTCAACCAATAACCCAAGCTGCCCAAGAATGTGAGGTCTCTGCTGTCCTGGGAGGGCTCCATCCTGCAGAGAGGAGTGAGGGGCTGTCAGTTCAGTCTCCAGAAACCAAGCATCTCACTTGTGTGTATAACAGGGAAACACACCCTGTGCAGGCCAGCTTTGGATAAAGAGCTCAGTTGGAAATCACCATGGGACGTTAGTTTGTTAGCTGGGCATTATTGAAGGATGTGTCAAGGATGGTGCCAGATCTCAGGAACCTAGAGAGGGCACTGGAAGATGGGGGTGAGGGGTGGGGGAAGGGCTGCAGTGGCTTAAGAAGAAGAAAATGTACTGCCTCTCCACGGGGCACGAGTTACAGAGAAGATGCTGGGAAAGGCATCTAGGCAGAGAGACAGAGAGCAGGGCATTCTCAAGATGGAGGTTGGGGCTATCAAGAGTCAGTGAAGTGCTTAGGCTCTCCAAGGGTCAGGCTGGGGGGGGCTTTGATGCCCCTTTGGGAGGCGTAGGAGACATGACAGTGGCATTGATGCCACAGAAGTAACTGGCTGTCTGGGATATCGCATCTCTGCAGGACAGTGTGGGGAGTAATTGAGACCCTTTTCTGCTGGCTTGAAGAAATGTGGTGAACAGAGTTTTGACCATCTTTGCTCTATAGAGACAAAGGCAGAGAGGCCATCCCTTGCCCTGTCATTGGGAGGAGAGGAGGCCAGATGGGTGACATCTTGCCCCTGGGCTGAGATGTCAATTGGAGCTTCACTTGATTCTGGAATAAATGTCTACTGTTGTGGGTCCACACTTGCTCTTGGCCTTCAGGAATCTGGCATTTCAGTGGTAGCTAATGAACTGTGGAAAGCCAGAAAGAGGCGATGGGAAAGACTGTTTTTGGACAGTGGTAAGTACCATGAAGAAAACAGAAGGGTGCTACAGGACTGGGCTGGGGTGGAAGGGGCTATCAGACTCCCTTATGCAAAGCCCATCCTGCAGGGCCCACCTGCTGCAACCCCACAGGGCCCCCTTACATCCTCTTGCATACTGCTGGCCTGCAGTAGGTGCTTCCTGGTGGCCCATCTCTGGAAAGTTTCCCTACAGACCTTCTTCCTCTGGGTCGGCAGCCTGCTGCTTCCTAACACCTTCTTGAGGACAGCTCAAATTAATGGGCCCAGAATAGCAAGAGTTTTGGCTTCCCCAGCCCGCCTCCAGGGCCAGGGGGTGGAGACAGACAGCTCAGACTCTTGGAAATATAGCCTTGACCTGCTGGCTTGCTCTGGGGAAAGGAGGAAGTGTTCTACCTCCCGCTGCTTGGCTTTAAATAACTCCCTGTGTTTCCCATAAAATATTAGACACAGGGAATCTGAAAGCAATCGCCTTAGATCCTGAGACTTAGCACCAGATTATAGACTCGAAGGCTCCCAGCATCATGCTCCGTTAGTAATGCAGGACCTCATATTTATGGCATCATTAAATTATGGATTTGGAATTAAAAAAACAAGATCTGAGATATCTCAGAACCTTGGGATTTTAGAACTTAAGATCTGGAGAAACTTTAGCACCAACTTTTGGCTCTATCATTTGCTAGCTGATAACACTGGGCCTGGGCTGAATCTTTCTGTGCCTCGGTTTCCTTTTCTGTCAAAAGGCTACCTGAGAAGACTCCTGGAAGGATTGGCTACAGAGCCATGTGCAGAGCCAGTGCCAGGCATACGGTAAGCTGCGAGGTGCACAGGTCTCAAAGCTCTTAAAACGAGCCTAGTCCACCTCCCTAATAACCGGGCTTAGCCTGTCCCCCTGTCTCCCAGGTTCTGTGTTAGAGGCCACCCAAGCCAGTCTGTATTCTCTCCTGACATGAGGCCCCTCATGACTCAGGACACAGCCTTCTACCCCAAGGTTCACTGTTTGTCTGCACTTCCTGCCTCCCACGCCCCACTGGTTGCTGCCTGGTCTCTTACCCCACTTTCAGCCCTCCACTCCGGCACCTTTGGGGAGTGAGTTTTTCCTTCCACGTGGCCTGGTGACCTTTCTGCCACTTCCTTCCCTTGCTTCCTCTGGCCTCCCCCAACTCCCAGCCTTTCTGGTAGCTCTAGTCCCGACTCTGTGGATAGAAGCATCGTGTATTCTTTGGATGTCAGAGGGAGAAGTGAACGCGTGTGGCTTATACAGCCACTGGCTGGTGGCATTGCCTGGGAGTCCTCCCTGCCTGCCGTTGGTGATCTGTATTTTTCTTTCCTCAACCTCCAGGCTTCTATTGCTGAAGCTCGGAGAGTTTGCAGGACTGGGCTCCTGGAGCCAGGCAGAGGCCAGCAGCAAAGACAGCTAGAGGACTCAGAGCCTCTGAGATGCCAGGCCTCAAGCCTAACCCTGGAAGGACAAGCAGGAAACTGGGCTTTCCTGCTGGGAGAAAGCATAGCTGGAGAGTCTCAAGGAGGGAAGAGACAGCCATGATCCAAAACACCTCATCAAGGCCACACCCCCTTTATGTCTCCATGCCAGGCCCTGGTGAGCTGTCCTGCTGGCTCGCTTCCTTCCATGACTGTCTCCTCCCTCATCCCATTTTTCCGTCAATGCCTTCTTCTCTGTGGGCCCCTAAACAAGCTGTCTTTTCCCTCCCCAGCTCTACTGCCTATGTACCCAGCCCAGCTCACACCATGAACAAGTCCTTCTACTATCAAACCACAGATGTAAAATTCTGACATTAAATCTGTGTTTATGTAACTGTAAGAGCCGAGAGGAGCAGGAAGTGACTAGTTGACAATGTTGCATTTTGCAGACATTTAATTGAACATGTACCCGTTTCGGTGTGGCAGCTTTCTGATGGAGCTTAGATCCTGGGACTGTCTTTCAGCCCGTAAACACTGCATGGGCCCTTAAATGCTCTGAGGCTCTGGCTGCAAGCCCAGTGCAGTACCTAATACAGTGACCAGGGACCAGAATGTCCCTCACTCGTGCCCCCGCTCTCTCAGGCAGAGTCAGTGTCTGCTTGCCTCTCTGCACCTTCCATTTCTAGGAACCCCAGCTGATGTGGTCAACAACCACCTATCTGCCAGGCTTCTTCAGGGTGAGGGAGGCACAGCATCTTCATCTTGTCATTTTAGATGCACTGTGTGCCTCGCCCAAAGCAAGGTTTACTCTAGGGTAGTTTTCTGCAGGGAGCACTCTTCTGCTAGTTCAGGATGGCCCAGGAGAAATGAGAGAAAGCAGACAAGAATGTCTAGACAGAATCTCCCATCCTTCCTAGCCCTCATGTGAACACACACACACAGACACACACACACAGACACAGAACATACATATATATATATATATATATATATATATATATATATATATATATATATATATCTCACACCTAAGGCTGAGGAGTTCACAGCATCTCACAACAGGAGGCTGACAAGCCCAAGGTCAAGGTGACACACCTGGAGAGGGTCTTCTTGCCCACATGACCAGAAGCAGGCGGCAGAGAGAAAGACCACCCCACAAGCCCACCTAGCAAAGCATGGAACCCGCCCGGGAGGATGTAGTTTGCTCAGTATACTCACTCTTCAGAGTCTCATTTCTCAACCCCAGGACATTATGTTCCATTTCAACACAGGTTTTGGAGCAGACAAACCTTCCAACCCCGTTTTCAGGGGAGTGGACACTTAGCTGCAGCTTGGCTGTCAGCACCTGGATTGGGGTGTCTTATAGCCATGGTCTGACTATCCCCAAGGGTAGCCCCCATTCCCCATAGGCTAATGTCCTACATAACTTTCTTGCCTATTGGTCGGTCCTGTGACCCTTCTCACTTGCATTTTAGACCCCGCCCACTCGGTCACTGGACACTAACCAGGCTGGCTTCCAGACCCTCTCCTATGTATCAGTCCCTGACATCATCCTCATCCTTGATCACGTGTGTCTCTCATCCATGCTTCTAAGGCAGCGGTTCTCAACCTTCCTAGTGCTGTGGCCCTCTAGCCCAGTTCCTTATGTCGGGATGACCTCCAACCCTACAATTATTTCATCACTGCTTCATAACTGTCATTTTGCTACTGCTAGGAATCGTAATGTAAATATCTGATAAGCAGATCTCTGATAATGCAACTCCAAAGAGGTTGAGACCCACAGGTTGGAAACCACTGTAATATCTAAAGGAACCCCCTTCTCCCTGTGGGATCTACCCAGAGTGCTCAGCTAAATGTTTGACAGAAGGATCCTGGCCTCAGGAAAAGGTCTTTGGAAGAAGACAAAAGGATGCACTGAGCAACTGCTGTATACCAGGCTGAGCACCTGTTGTATACCAGGCCTCTTACTGGTCGAAGTGCATGTGTGAGTTTCCTGACTGTCACGGTGGCCCTGTAAAGAGGGAAGGTGCCATCTTCCCCTTTTACAGGTGAGAACACTGATGCCGAGGGAAGAGAAACGACCAGAAGACACACATGCCACAGTTGCTAAACCCAGGCTGCCTTCCTGTCTCTGTTTGCTACCCTGAGACTGGAGACTGGGGCTGCTTGGCTTTGGGGGCAGCCACTGAGACTGTTGGGGAGACTGGCTGAAGGCCCAGCGCTGCTGAGAACAGAGTGGCCCCGCATGTGCTCAAGACAGCAAGGGGGCAGGAGGAACTGCTCTGAGAGGCCAGGGGAGAGCTAGGAAAGAAAGCTCCAGGTGAACACGTGTGCACACGTGCTCACACATTTACACATGCATACACACATACGTAAACACATACACACATCTGACATATACACATAACAACATATACACACATGCACACACATGCACACATGCTAACACACACGTGCGTGCGCGCGCACACACACACACACACAGTGAGGAGGAGGAGGAGGAGGAGGAGGAGAGAGAGAGAGAGAGAGAGAATCCTCTGTTCCCTCAAGCACACTGTAAGTGTTCCTTTCTCCCTTAGGAGACCTGCCAGTCACAGGCCTGTGCTTTCTCCATCCTGCCCCTGGGGGCTAATGGTGTAAGATGGGTGGGGTGGACAGGTGTATGGATGAGGCTGGGGGAGTTGGGCTTTCTGGCTTGCTAGGAGTGACCCCACAGCAGTCCTGCTCTGAGCCCAGACTCTCTCCCTGATCTAATTAGCATCGGGGAGAATTAAAGCACACAGCCCTGAAGTGAGCCAGCTCCCCTGAGGGCATTCCAGAACTAATACTGATTAAATATGAAACGGCCTCTCTCCTCCTGGCCCAGAGTCTATGAAGCCAGAACCAGAGCTGGGAGTGTAATTGCTAGCTCTGATTATGCAAGGTGTGCTCTCAAACAAGGAGAGGAAAGGAAGGGGGAGGGAGAGAGTGGGAAAGGAAAAGGAAGGGGATAGAAAGGGATGGGAGGGGAGAGTGGGGAGGGAGGAAGAGGGGCGATGGAGGAGGAAGGGGGGAGGGGGAAGGAAGATGCTGAGGAGGGAGGGGAATGGAAGAAGGAGGTAAAGGGGACAGAGGGGTGGAGAAAGGCATAGGTGGGCAGGAACCTTAGATGGAGCCCACTCTTCTTCCTCTCCTTCTGCTCAGGGGAGAGAGAGAGAGAGGGAGGAGGAGAAAGAGAGAGAAAGAGAGAGAGAGAGAGAGAGAGAGAGAGAGAGAGAGAGACCATTTTTCCCCAGGTGAGTTGTTGCGCACCTACTGTGTGCTGGGCATAGAGTAGCTTTAGGTTGAGAAATAAACAAACCAAACAAGGTGCTCACAAGGCCCAGGGAGCACACAGATTATCCAGTCCTTCAGGAAAAATGTCTCCCCCATTGACACTCCAGAACAGTTCACCTCAGGCTAGCACCACACGTGCCCCATGTAGAAGCTGGGAGCAGAGGAACTCAACCAGGTGGAGCTGCAGGGTGCAGGGAGAGCTTCAGGGACTCAGTAAGATTCCCTCTGCCTAGAGTGCTCCCCCTCTAATGCCCCCGTGGCTCCCTCTTTCACCTGCTTTAAGTCTTTGCAAAGACATCAACATTAACTATGTCCGACACCCCCATGTCTTCTTAATGCTTATTGTCCAGTTATAAACTGGTAACATCTGATCTGTCTGCACCCTGTCTCCCTCCAGGGAAGCTCGGCTCCCCCAGCCTAGAACCTGTACTTCCTACTGTTGTCTCTGTTTTGTCCCCAGCACTTGGCACTAAGCAAAGGCTTATTAAATGAATGAATGAATGGATAGATGGATGAATGAATGACTATCCTTGGGAAAAATGGAACTACCACAGTTATGAGATGAGAGATAGATTTTGTCACATGACTAGAAGGAGCAAGAGGTGGGAAGGCCCCTCCTTGAGCCTGATGAGGGAAGTAAGTGGTAAGGGAGCTGCTACCTGGGAAGATGAAGGAATGAGGTAGCATGTGGTCATGGTACCTCAGAGGGACAGATGGGACTGAGGCCTCAGCAGTTGAAGCCTCTCCAGATAGCTGGCCTACAGGAAGAGAGGATCAGGGCAGCTTCAGGGCACACAGGGATTCAGTCTTGTTAGGCTTTGGGGGAGGATAGAGGTCTGGCCACTGATCACAAGGCCCTCTGTCAGCCACAGAATGAGGCCTAAACTGGAACATGGCAGCCAGAGATAAGAATGATACATTAGACCTCAGAGAAAGACAAGAAGATCTGCTGTCCTTCATCAAAGCCTCCTTTCTTTCTATCAAACCCCAGCGGGGACAGAAGATGCTTGTCAGTGTGACCAGCTGCCACCTCACCCAGTTTGGGCCTGCCTACCTGACTGGCATCACCCTGGCTGGTTTGCCTGGAACAGAACCCAGTCCTGTGGGCAGCCAGCCTTGAGTCTATCTCTTCCAAGTGACAGGACTAGGCAAGGGAGGCTGAGCCCCAGACAGAGGGTTCTGGTTTCTATGGAAACCGGTGGCTGAACAAGACAGGTCCTAAGTAGCGTCCCCTGCCAGGATTCAGTGTTTATGGATTCATTCACCTGAGCTGGGGTGGTCTCAGCCCCTGTCTGCTTCCTGTTTCTCTGAGTTCATAATGCCCACAGAAGTTGACTCCGCTCCGGTGGACTGCCTTCCTCTCTGTTCAGAACATGAGTTCAGAGGCCTCAGAGTGGCCCAAGAGGAGCCAGACTTGGAGTCTGATAAGGCCAGAGAAGCCTAGAGTCCCTGTGACCATTAATAGTGGTTGTAATTTGACATGCTCTAGAATCACCTCAGAGACTAGCCTCTGGGCATGTCTGCCTGGGAGATCCTTTTTTTTTTTTTTTTTTTTTTTTTTTTTTTTTTTTTAACATTTTTTATTGAATCTTTGGGAATTTCACATCATGGACCCCCAATTCCACTCATCTCCCAATCCTTTCATATCCGTTCTTCACCTCTGTAGCCTTTCCCCTCTAAAAGGAAATAAAAAATAAAATTAGAAAACAAAGAAAAAATATATAAAAAAACAACAAAAACCATCCCAATGACCCTTCTGGGCAACGACCTGCTCCTCTATCAGCCACAGCCTCCTGTGCACGTACCGTTCCACGCCTCCATCTTCCTGGCATCTCCATCACGTTTGCTCATCATAGTGACATTGGAGGCTGCGGTGTGTCACACAGTTACCCGTTTGTCCAAACAGCTTTACTTGCGAATGTTCGTTGCAATGAGTCACTAAGCTAGTTCAAGGTCTCTGACTTCTGCTAACATTAATGCCGAGCCTCTAGAAACTCTCGGACGGCCTGCTATTGCCCTGCGTGGTGGGGATCCTGAAGCTCTGGATCCGTGGGACGTGCATGTTCCAGCAGCTCACAGCTGGGGTAAATTGGGCCAACTCAAAGCCTAGCGGAAGCTGAGTTAGTCAGGTGCGGGCTTTCTCAGGCTTACACCACAGGGGCCCGCTCTCCCTCGACAGGGAGATTCTTGATTAGGTTAACGAAGATGGGAAGACCCACTCTAAATATGGAGGCTCCCATTCCATGGTTTGGGGTCCTGGGGAAAAAGAAAGAGGAGAAAGCAATCTGAGCATCAGCATCCATTTTACTCTGTGTCGGCACTATGGATGTCACGTGATTGCTGCCTCCAGTTCCTGGCCCAGTGCTTTCTCTAGCGTGGTGGACTGTGGCCTCAGACTCTGAGACAAAATAAACCCTTCCTTTGTAAAGTGGCTTTTGTCAGGCATTTGGTCACAGCAGTGAGATAATTAACTGTATAGCATCATCTCCACCTCTTTCAGGGGACAGCTGAGGCACATGGAGGGTGAGTGGACCTCATGCTCCCAGCTACAGCTTTCCCTAGTTCCCCAAGCCCCAGACTTTGGCCAAACCTTTAGATGGTGTGCCAATCTTTGGGAGGCTTCAGCTATCCCCTGGCTCCAGCTAAGCATGTGGCCCTTGTTGGTCATGTCTGCATAGCCCAGAGTCATTTGGCTTCCTAAGGAGCAGCCATGCTCAGGGACCCAGGAGACACAAACTACCTCACCCATGTGTCCAGCTTCACCTTGCCCTTCCTGCAGATTGTCCACCCCGGTGGTGAGAGGTGTGGGCAGTATTGTCTGTGTAATCTGGATTTAGAACAGAAAGTATTTTCGGTACTCACAGGGTGATGACAATGGAGAAGCAGAGTCACGGCACTGCAGATTATCTCAGCGTGTGACCACTGTCCCCAACACTGTGGGGGAGGCAATATGAGCACACTGTGTCTAGGACATTTCCTCTGTAAGGGACTCGCTGGTGGTGGATCTAGCTCTTCTCAGCCTATGCCCAGACCTGGGTCAAAGTCTGATAGAGGCCCACAGGCCATCAGACTCAATAGTACAAACTATAAATCAATCTAACAAAGTGTTACATTAAATAAGTTCTAGCCTCCTGCCCAGGGGACTCCCAGAGCTCTCTGGTGGAATGTGAGGAACAAAAAGAGCTGTTGCTGACCGCTCTCTCCTCCTGGGCCCTGACTTCTGACCTGAGGCAGCCTCCTTGGCTCTCTCCACTCCGCTCAACCACAGTCACACATAACGAGCAACCCCTAACCTGCAGGCCCAAGCCCTGTCTGTACCTCAATCCAGCTGTGCATCTGGGCTCCAGTATGAACATCTGGGCACTGAAGAGGTCCTGAGGGACCAGCAGTAGGCTTGGCACACAGACAGGAATTCCAGAGCAAGGTCCCTGAATCACAGGTCTAAGCAGGTCCTGGCTTCAGGTCTAAATACATAAGGGGTAGACAAGTCCCAGAAATAGAGCAGTGTTGAACTGAGACAGGAGACATGGGGCTGTGAGGGGCAGAGATCACCCAGGTCTGAGCTGGCCAGGGACCACTCCAGAGGGGGAAGAAGGACTGGTAGCAAAGAGGAGCCCTCAGGTGCCCATCTGGAGGTGCTAGGGCAATGCAGAGGTGGGACTAGAGCCGAGGGACAGCTGAGGGACTTGTCCAGTGGGGAGGCTGTGACCACTCAGAGGGCAGCAGCTACAGAAGTACATAACCAAAGGCCCAGGAGGCAGCACAGCCTATCAGCTCAGCTCTGTGCAGTCTACAGTCAGGATGCACCAGGCATATCGGGAGCCCAGAGAGATAGACCACAGGCACATGGATGGTGGTGAGCCCATAGACAAGGGTGGACTGCATAGGGAGAGGGGGTGCACAGGCTCTGGGGCACAATGGGCGTCTGCAGAGTTGGTCTGTTCCCGGCACAAGTGGTTGAAGAACAAGTGGCAGAGACAGAGGCTTGGCCACTCTCACCTTCCACGCAGTGATGGTGCCTGCCACCATCCGTGTCCCAACTGTGATATAGACTGGTGCCCCTTCCTTTCCTGGGGAAGGGGGCAGTCTTAGAGGGTCATAGGAGGTTTCCTTTCCAACTCTGGTTGGGACTATGGCAAGTGATACATTAGCCATCCAAGTCCAGTCACTCTCATGAGAATGCAGAGATGGGAGGGGATGGGCCCTCATTCAGCCGGGACATGACCACCCCCTCTTGGAAGGTCAGCAGTTGATGCTAGCCTTGAAAGTGGACAATTTCAATGGGCAAAAGCAGGCCTCAGTTAGGATGACTGGACTTGGAGAAGACAGAGTCCTGAGCCTGTGTGCAGTTCACACCTCCAGAACGCCACTGGGGCCTGGTTCTCAGAACAAATTGCAAAGCGGGAAGACTGGAATGAGAAAGGGGGGCCTTGGAGAGGAGTCAAAGCTAGGAGCAAGGCAAAGATGGAGGTGTCTTAATGGAAAGGACGGGAAATGAAAGCACCCACAGAGCTTGTGGCTGGGCGAATGTCACTGACTGATGACTGAGGGGCGGCCTTAGGATATGATCTCAAAATCCACACCCTTGGGCTTCCAGGGAGCTCCTGTAAGAATAACAATATCTATCGTAATTCCTTAAAGCTTCAGATTCCAGGGGAATCTTAGAATAATTGAATCATTGACTCTCAGTCCCCGGATTTATAAATGACAGCAATTTTGAATCTCAGATTGCTCAAAGGTGTTACAACCCAGCTTCTTCTCCCTCCCTCCCCGAGATTTAACAATACACCCCTTGCTTACTCCTCTGCACAGAGTGCCCTGCCATCTCCATGACAACCCCAAGAAGTAGGGATGATCAGGTTTGCCTGATTTTCCAGATGAAGAAACTGAGGTTCCAGGAAGGAAAACCAGCTGTTAAGGCCACACACCCCTCAGGCCTGAAAACCAGGAACCCACTCAGGTCTCTCAGACTCCCTGCTTAAATACTCACCTGTCCTGTGCATACACCCCCAAAGACAGGGGCTCATCACCCCTCCCCGGAGCCACCTATCTGTCTTAGCTTTGGACACATCTCTCCTGCACAAAGCACCCATCCATTAGTTCCAAGTGGGCCTTGGGAGATACCTCAAAAGCCAGGCCATCCCCTGGCCCACTGTGGCTCTCCCACTGAAGGGAGACAGAGACTGCACCAGAAAACCCTGGAGAAAGATGGGTGAGGGTGGGTAGCCTGAGGGAGGGAAGCAACTTGAGGCACAGGACCAGGCCTCAGGAAGACCAATGAGAACAACCTCACAACATCAGGCAGTGGGGGTGGGAAGTAACCCGCTAACTCAGAAACACAATCCCCGCAGTCAGAGCTACGGGCCCTAATGAAGCCGGAGTCCTAAGTGCTGCGCTTTTAATTTCTTGGCTCTTTGCCCTGAAAACTTATTCCACCAAATGCACCCGGGCCATCCATCGTCCCAGATGGCTTTTAAAGTGAAGCTGTTTGTTACAGGGAACAGGAAACAGGGAAGGAGGAACAGTTGTCACTGAGCAGCCCCTCCACCCTCACTCCAGGTGACAGCAACAGGTGGGGGTAACAAGAGGGAGGCCCCGCAGGGAAAGCCGTGACCCCAAAGAACCCAGCTACCAGGACAGGAAGGCAGAACTCAGGACCAGGATCCCTATGACAGTCAGAGGCCTTGCATCAGGTTGCTGGCTGCTAGAGTCAGAGACTCAGGAAATGGGGCATCTAGATGGTTCCACGCATCTAGATTAATAATTTATTTCCTTATTTAACTTTCTCAGAGTCCTGTTCTCAGCTGCTCTGAGTGTGAAGCGGTAGAGAGCCACTTTGAAGGTGAGGTGGCAGTTTCTCACAGGGTTAGTCAGGCTTACCACGCCGTCCAGCAAACCTGAGCATGTACCCGAGTGGTGTGAATGGCTTTGAGCATTGAAGAACCTGCACGTGAATGCTGGTGTGGGCTCCATTCAGAATTTGCTAAGAAGAGAAAACAAACTCAAGAATGCAATAGGTGAATGGAGAAACTGCGGTATGCCCGCCCACTGGAATATTGCTCAGTAATCAAAAGGAGTGAGCCAGCAAGTCAGCAAAGATGGATTGACTCCCACATGACTATGGTAAGGGAAAGGGGGCGTTTTGCAAATGCAATTTTTCTGTGACATTCAGAAAGAAGGTGAAACCATTGATGTTGAATGGCTCAGTGGTTGCCAGGTA